>VDFB02270651.1:648786678-649035662 GCA_007258455.2 Sequoia sempervirens | reverse complement strand
GGAGAGGGGGTAGGAGAGAGAGACTTGAGAGAGAGGGAGAGGGGGTAGGAGGGAGAGACCTAAGAGAGGGGGGAAGAGAGAGAGATTAGGGTTTAGGGTTTAAGGCTGGACGTATCAAGGGTTTTTATATTGTAGGGTTGAGGGATTAGGGTATAAGGCATAGTGTCCAGGGTTAAGGGTTTAGGGATCTAAGTGAGAGACCTATATGACTAAGGAGGATGGATGGATAAGGATAGAGAGAGAGAAAATAAACCTATAGAAAATCAACATTTTCATAACATGAGCGCGTTTTGAAGAAGTTGAGATGTAGCCATTTGTATAGAAAGAAAAAACAAGCTCGCATTATAATGCAAGCACATTTTGTCTTGCTCTAAAAATGGTAAAAAATTCAATATACCCATGATCTCTAGGCCCACCATTCTATATATTCTCCTGGTTATGTGCATGTTCCAACAAAAAGAAGCTTTTTGATGCTTTTGTGAAGTTTGCATGCAAATTTTTCACATTTTGCGACCTTTTCATGAACTTTCCACTACCTTTGCATGAAATAACGGAGTTTTCATGTTGAATATAATATATATCAATTCAAGTCTTAATTCCATTCAAGAGTGATATATAATTGAATATTGAAAAGGAAACAAGATTTTGAAAAACCCAAATTGTTGAGGAGTTTGATGCAAGAAGAAGCAAAGGCTACATAATTGGGTAGAACTCCTCCATTCGAATCTTCATTTTTTAGGTATGTGAAGTCTTTACACATTTTCTTCATATTTTCCTTAATTCTATTTTGGCTTGCTTTGATTTTGTTATTTTGCATATTCCATGTTCATCATTGTTTGTTTCTCATTATAACCTTAGCCCCTCTTGGCACATTTTAAACTATGAGGCATTTTTTCAAACAACCCACTACCTTGTCAATCCCACCGCATTGACAAGCTACTAGACATGTTTGCAAAATGTGTTACCATAGACAAGCTAGTGAGCCCACTAGCTTGTCAATGTGGTAGGATTGCTAAGGTAGGAGGTTGTTTGAAACAACCCACTAGACATATTTGTAGAGAACTACACTCTACAACTATAGTGTGAAGTGCAGTCACAATATTACAACTCCACATAGGTTTCTATATTTGTGCACATAGCATGCATTCATGTACAATGCATGTAGTTGATAGTACAGAGGATAACAAGAAGGTATTGAGTGAGTACCACTTTTACATTAGTGATGATCGCACACATTCTCCAGAGTTCATGCAAGGTTGCTTTTAGTTGTTCTACAGTGATTTGGCTACGAGGGGCATAACATATAGTCAACATATAATATGGTCAGATAACTATGCAGCACAATTCAAGAACTCGTGGATGTTTATTGGTTGAGTAGGGTGCATGTTATTACAAGTTTTCAACATATGTGGAACTTTTGTGAGGTTGGGCATGGAAAGGGGGAGCATGATGATATACGAGCATGTATCAAAAGAGCATTAGCACGAGAAGAGTTAAAGTATAAAGAAAATACAAATTTGGCAGATGTAAAATCAATCACCGAGTGGTGTAATGCTTCGATGGGTCCAGGTAATGAAGGTAAGTCTTTAGTTCATAGATTTTTTTGGTTGATAGATGATACTAACACTGCACCATATGAGGATTTTTGTACATTGATAGGATCAAGTGAGTTTACACTCTTTCCTTAGCTCAAATGCAGGTTCATGGAGTATCCATACACAAAATATGGCATGCTTTTGTTCTTCATGTACAATTCAAGCCTAGAATGAGTGTGAGTCAAAGGAGTGGGTTGATGAATGGAGGTTAAGTTATCTTATCCCACTTCACACATATCAACCTCTGACGGCATTGGAACTAACATAGATGGAATCATCAATTGAATTTGACCATATATCAAATCTATTTCAACCAAGTAATATATCTACTTGCATAGTTTTTGAGATTCCTATTGTTATCTTACTTTGTAGTGTATTTACAATGTTGACTAATTTCATCTAATTTGTTGCACATATCAATGTAGGACATGTTTATGCAATTATTGTAGATGAAGACAAGGAAGAGGGAATGGATTATTACTTGTGTCATTGTGTTGAGGCTAAAAAGAAATTGGAGGCCCCAGTTATAGATGGAGAAAACATCGAATACCCTATAGGCTCAATGGTTGTTATTGGAACATGGCTTAGAAGGTACCCACATAAGAGTGTTAATTTTTGGTTGTTTCAGGACTTTGACACACATCAAAAGATTCTTTATTACTTGAACCTTGTCATGGAATCCAGTGTTCATTTGATCAAATATGGGGGTAGACCTTTGAACAAGACCCTGTGGAAGATGTGTGAGTATGACCATGAGGCAATACTTGACACAATAAAGAGTAGAGCAGACCCAGATGGTTTATTGGATTAATTTTTAAGTATGCACATTGGTTCTTGTTAATTTTTAAGTATGCACTTTAACTTGTATTAAAAATTAGAGTATGCACATCAAGATCCTATTTCCATACTTATTGATACTAGAGCCACATAAAATTTTGTTTCACCTAGAGTAGCTAATCAGATTTCTAAGAAAGTTGGATTTATGGAAAAATATTTGGTTGTAGAATATGCAAACCAGGCAAGAGCAATGGTGAACCAATGTTTATTTGACGCAAGGGTTGAACTTCCAGTTTTCTCTACAGAAGTAAACTTATACGTAGCACCCTTAGGATCCTATAACATCATCTTAGGTATGAATTGGCTATGGAAGCATAGAGCTAAGGTGGATTACCATGCTAAAACTATAGAATGTTTAGATGATCTAGATAATCCAATGTCTTTTCAAGGAACACCTAGAGAAGCAAAATTGTGACAAATTTTGGTTGTGCAGATGCATAGGGCGAAAAAGAAAGATTTCCAACTCTTTGCAGTTAAAATGGATAAACTAGAAGAATTCAAGGAAGTCACTCCTCAAGGGGTGATCCCACAATAATGGTTTACAATTCTATTGAGGAAGGAAAATTGCAAAAATGCTCCCATGAAGAAAATTTCAAGTTTTTGGGGGTTCACACGAAGGGCGTGTTCACTCTAACCCCCCTTCGAGCAAACCCCTTTTTTGTGATGTGACCTTTTTTGCACATTTTTTAAAATGAAATCAAATGGAAAGTCAAGACAAAGGGGGGTTGGCTTGAACCCTCCTTCAAGTGAACCCCCTTTGCTTGAAAGGGTCAAGGGGGGTTCACTTGAAGGGGGTTTGAGGGAACCTCCCTTTTTTTTCCCTTCTCCTTCTCTTCTACCAAATTTCTACAAGATTTTTCCTTTCAAAGCTCGGATTGGGGATGAAAATGGAGGAAAATTCACAGACCCAACTGGATGATGGTAGTCCTTGGAATGAGTTATCCATTGAATATAATTTTAATATATTTTGGTTTTATAATGCATTTTTTTAGTTTAATTAAACATATGTTTTTTGCCAAAATCAAGCTCTTTGTTCTGCACATGTGGAAAAATAGTAAATTATAAACAAAATTGAAAAATATGTTCATGCTAGGTATTGATGTCCTTGATCTAGTAAAAAAAAAAAGAATTTCAATACATACAAAAAAAATTATGTTATATGGTCTGCCTATGTCTAAATTATAATTTTTTTGACTTCAAAACTTAATTATGAAAAAAACATTCAACAAAACAATATGAAACCAAATGAATGTTCTAGATATCATAGTTACAAAGATAAATTCGAAAAAAATAGAATTTTATCCTTCATAGAAAAAAATTTGTTGCTTACGATTAACATCACTCTTTAAAAATGGTGTTTGCTATTAAAAACTAGTTTTCAAAGGAGAAGGAAAAATAAATGCAATATAATTCCAAAAAAAATTAAAAATATATATTTAGAATCTATAGACAAAATGTCACAAATCACTAGTTTGCATCATCTTCAAATTCCTCATGGTTTAGTATCTATAGGTGCTCGAAAGTGAAGATTTACTTTAAAAAATTCAGTTCAATGTCCAGTTTGGCCAAAATTTGTAAACTAGTATTGTGGGATCACCCCAAGATAGAGTCATGTATGGTGATTCACAAGATTCTTAAGAAGCTGAACAAGGAGAAGTGGTGGAGACTAGAGAAATGGATATGGAGAATTATCCATCTTACAAAAATTTAGGATGTTTTTCTAGAAGAGCTACCTAGACTGCCACTCAAGAGAGTATTTGATTTCTCCATTGATCTTGTACCAAGGTCAGTACCTATATCCAAAGTACCTTATAGGATGACAACAACGAAATTAATGGAGCTTAAGGCATGGTTGGAAGAGTTGTTATCCAAAAGATTGCTAAGACCCAGTGTTTCACCCTGGGGATCACCAGTGATCTTCATGAAGAAGGATGGTACCCAGTGCTTGTGTATAGATTATCAGATTCTTAACAAAGAAATGATAAAGAACAAGTACCCATTGCCATGTATTGATGATATTTTTGATGCAACATATGAGGATTATCACATTGAACTAGATGGAATTCTAAGGTTTAAAGGGAGAATACATGTACCTAATTCAGAGGAGTTAAGGAACCTAGTGTGGAAAGAAGTTCACAATGCACCATATTCTAGACATCTTGGTGTGACGAAGATGTTGGAAGATGTGAAGTCATTATATTTTTTGGAAAGGTATGAAGGGGGATGTTGCAAGATGCTTAGAGTGTCAAAGAGTAAAAGTAGAACAACATCACCCTGCAGGACTTTTATATTCTCATGATATACCTTAAAGCAAGTGGCAAGTCATTAGCATGGACTTTCTGCAAGGTCTACCTATTTCAAGGAATAAGCACAATTCCATTCTAGAGGTGGTGGATAAGTTAACTAAGGTGGTACATTTTATTTTGGGAAATATAACTGATGGATCTCCTATCATAGCTTGAAAGTTTATTCAAGAGGTGTTTAGATTGCATGGGATTCCTAAAAAGATTATTTTGGATAGGGATGCTCATGTGACATCTAGATTTTGGCAAACCTTGTTCTCATCACTTGGAACTAAGTTGAATGTAAGTTAAGCCTATCATCTGGAGATGGATGGAAAAATTGAGAGAGTTAACCAAGTGTTTGAAGATCTAGTAAGGATGTATTGCATGGATCAGCAATAAAAGTGCTAAGATTACATGCCATTAATGGAATTTGCATACAATAATTCTTATCATTCAACAGTAAAGATGGCTCCATTCAAAGCATTGTATGGAAAATAATGTAGAACTCCTATAAGTTGGGATAAGCTAGAGGATAGGATAAGTCTTGGGGCAGAGATATTATCAGAAATGAAGGAGCAAGTAGGGATTATTAAGCAAAGGCTAGCTAAAGCCAATGATAGGTAGAAAAGCTACGTAGATTCTAAGCGGTACCCAAAATTTTTGTGGTATTGGAAAAGGTGTTGTTAAGGGTTAAACCTCATAAGAGTTCCATCAAGTTTGGAAAGTCTTCCAAACTAGCTCTGAGCTATGTAGGTCCTTTCGAGGTTCTTGAGGAGATAAACCCAGTTGCCTACCGAATTGCATTGCCACAAGCTCTTGCCAGGATGCACAATGTCTTTCACATTTCATACCTTAAAAAGTATATATACTAGGGAATAACCATGTTATTGATTGGAATGATTTATAGGTACAGGATCCAAGAGTGGTAACAAACAAGCCTCTCAAGGTGCTCGGAACATGTAAGCTTCACTTGCATAACATAGAGGTTTTGCAATACAAGGTCCAATGAGACCAATATGCAAAATATTATGTTACTTGGGAGGACTATGCTGAAATCAATCAAAATTTTCCTCATGCTTTACATGCCTTTGAGAGTTCTCAAAAAAAAAATTTGATATATTTTTCTTATAGTTTATGTTTGTGTCTACAAAATCATCAGGATGATGGTTCATAAGGGGGGATATGTTACACCCCATTATGCTACTACATATTTACTTTTACCTAGTTTGGTGAAAATGCTTGAAATGAGTGTATTTATGCTTTATGTGTTTTGGAAATATGAAGAATAAATGTGATTCAATTTGATGTTATGAAATGAATCTGATTATGAAAATATATGATGCAATTGAATGTAAAGTTTTCAGCTAACTACTATTGCAAAGTGTAAAGTTGGTTATAGGGAAAGTATCAAGCCTCCTAACGAGCTTGGAGAAGTATCACTCAAGGAGAAGAACTTGGTCTAGTAACCTTTTATAAAAGACCTAAACTAAGCTTTCACACACACACACTTCTAGTTTGGTCAAAGTCAGGATAATAGTTGGGAAATAGAAAGTTATCTTTAGTCTTGTTTGTGTTCATATTTGTGAAGGTTCTTACTTAGGAGTCTAAGTTTTGAGTCTTTTTTATTTATGTTAATTCTTCTTTGTGTGATTTTAATTGATCGACAAAATATATACACATAATATGTATATATATATATGCATATATGCATGTGTCAATGGAAAACTCATACACATGAGTAAATACGTGCATAAGAATACATAGATAGACAAATCTACACATGCTCATTTACAAATTACCCATATGCATGGAAATTTCATTCAGACAAAGAGGCATATATATATGTTGATCGATATGACAATGTATATATGTGCTTAAATATAAGGTGTGATATATATGTACATATATATAGTATATAAGAATATGCATATATATATAAACCTACGAATATGTATTGACAAAATGGATACGTCCATACTAGTACGTTAATATATATACATATGTATATGTATACATATCTACAAGCGCTTACATTGATATGTGAATGTGTATTCGATTATCGAATAATATAAACCTTTGAATCAAGATATATATTTATATATAAATATATATATATATATACACATATATATGCATATAAATGTATATACATATATATACCTATATATATATATATATTATATATATATAATCATCGTGTATATTTGATAATGATAGCACTAGATTACTTAATCAACACATAGCAATTAAAGTATAGTCCATGCTAAGTAATGTGCACAACAAAGTAACAAAGGGTTTAGCATTGTGTAAGAAACACGTATATATTATCAAGAGCCACTTTAAGCATTTAAAAGTGTTGTAATGTAATATGGATAGTGCTAAGTATAAGCGTATATGTTACCATTACTTTCCAACGTGTAAACTTCACTACTAAGACTTTGTCAAAACAAAACAATAGTAATGACCTTGCATAGAAAGAGTCTCGACCAAGTCAAATAGTGAACATCGACCCATATAATATGGAACAAATAATAAAATGAGGCACCAACTAATAAAAGCGTGAATCGAATAAAAGTCTATTTCTCATTATGAATTTCCAGAATGTGAAGCATTTTGTAAAATGCAAAAATAGTCAAGCACTCAGTTGTTCCAAGTAAATCGACTTGTAGGGGGGGAAATTGCCTTGTATTTTTTATCATCATTCTTGTTGTCTATTTTAACATCAACTCATTCACTTTGGCTACATATGTGTTTGTTGTGCAACGAATTTAGTTGCCACCTTTTCTTTTGATTGCTAACTCAAACCTCTTGAGCTGAGAAGTGTCATTCTTAATGCCATGTTTCTAGCCTTTAGTTGTTGAATCTAGTGTATAAATAGAGGTTCTCTCAACTTCAAATGGGACACATATTTTCTACATTCATACTGTGTTTTATCTAAGTTATTATAATTTGCATTTTTGAGCTAAGTGAGATTGAGAGTTGTGAGAGGTACTTGAGAGTTGTGAGAATGTTTATTTAGGGAATTGCATACTAAATTAAGGGAATGTTGAGTTAGGAATCCAGTTCGATCAATTAGAACATTGTGTAAACAGGCGTGTTGATTTCTACTCTCTTATTCTTTTATATTTGAAACGATTATGTGCCATTGATTGTTTAAATTAGAGGATTATATCATCTATTTATAGGGAAAGATTATTTTCAATCTTCAGAGAAATGAAAAGATCGCTTGTTGTAATCTTGTGTTAAGATCTATGTTGTATGAAGTGTTTGTACATATTCCATATTAAGGAATAGGAGGATATAGATGGAATAAATACTATATTGGGGATATAGCTTTCATAGCTAAATGTTTAAACTAGTTAAGTCTTAGAGTACTATGATTTAGTTAGTAGATGAGATAGTTAAACATAGAGGTAATAGGTTATTCTTAGGGTTAGGATAATCTAGTAAAGGGGATAGCCTATGCATAGATTATTAATAGTAAATACAAGTCAAGCTAGGAAGGTGGGTGGAATATATGACATCCACTAGTTATACTGAGGAAATGAAATACTTTGGCCAAAGTAGTGTAAGTTGCCATTGTTTACACTGTCAATTCACTATGATCCAGATTTGCATACTAGGTTGAGGAATGTCATATATGTAGGTTGTAGCCACTGTGTGACAGATCTAGATATGTAGGACACAACACCAAGCTCAAAAAAGGTCAATATTTATTATGAGGTTACCAAACCAATCTCTTCATCGAAGGGTAGGGCTAGCTATCAATTTGATAGTTGTGCGGGGGACCACGATTAGTCTAAGGTTGGTGGAAAAACATTTGACTAATGCTTCTCCTCATCAGTAGGTGACCAAGATTTGAATGGAGGATTTTCTAAGACTATTCGTACTTCTTTTGTCAGTAGGCTTTATGGATCCTTGTTTATGTATTTTGTATCCATTATGATGGAAAGACTATAAAAGCGAAATGATATCTTGTTATCATGTACTATGTAATCATTACTTTGGAAATTTGTAATACTTTGATTTAATGCAATGGAAAATTTTGGAAAAAAAAATCAAATGTGCATGCTATATTTATAGTTTTAAAAGAAAATTTTTATTGCTCATAACAGTTAGATGCTTATTCTATTTACTTGAGGTTAAAACCTGGGAAAGTTACTATGTAGAACATTGGACATGTTACAATATCTTCATTCTTTTCTTTTGAGAGATGTTTGATCTTCAATGCCAACATTTGAACAACAAATTTGCTTCCATAATGTCACTACACTTGGAGGATTTTCTTTCACCCGCCTTATTAATTCTTTAAGATTGAGTAAGAAGCTACCTCATGACATGCTTATGAGTAATGCAATCCATTAAGCATCAAAATATATGATTTATTTTCATATTCTTTATCTTTAGTGATTATTTTTTGGTTCTCTTTTGAGTTTGCTAAAATTGTGTTTGCACTAATTATTCTTTATTTTCATAGGTATTCACATATCAAATATTTCAACCATTAAAGGTACACTTTTACCAGTAAAAATAGAATAACTATTTACCACTTTTAAGTGGGTGTAACAATAATAGTGAGTCTTGCTTTGGGGCCAAAATAAATAAATATGGCTAAAAATAATGCCTAACATCATCATGTTTTGATTTAAGGGGTATTTAATTAAGCCCTTTAGATCAAAATTAATCAACCATGTGGCACTATGTAGCACTCCATGGCATGAGGGGGTTTTATCAAACCCCCTTCCACCATAGGGTGCCATTTGGATTTGATATAAGGAGGCTTTGATCAAATCCCTTTAGATAAAACATAGTTAGCAAACATGTGGTGTTGTGTGGTACCCTATGGTGGGAGGGGATTCATTTGAAACCCCTTTAGAAAAATCTATATATGGTAGAGAGGTGGTGTTTAAAATGTGTGATCAAACCCCCTTCAATTGACCTTGCTTATGGGGTACCCTTGTGGTAATTTGTTCCTGTCCTATCACATATTACAAATTTAGAGAGCAAAACATGCCACTTCACATCATGATTATGAGGGTCAAATGAGGTCCCTTGAGGTTGAGATTTTATAAGCACATAACCCTCAGAAGTAGTTTTTTGAAAAGTATAATATATAATCCAGGTAAAAGTACAAAGCAATGTCACACTTTTATAAAGGAAATGACCAACACTGATCTAACTTTTAAACTTGAATCACTAGAAAGTGACATATATGTTTTGAATTTTGAAATGATGTAAACTAATAAAATGTGTATTTTTTAGTATATTTTATGTTTGTATTTTTTTGACAAAATTAAAAAATTATTTGAATATAGTTTTTTATAAATTAACACTATAATTTAGTTGTTGATAAAATGCTGAAAAATGATGTTCGTCAATTTTTATATAGTAATTTTTATTTTTTTTCCTTCAATTTTTTTGTGTATATTTATAATTTGAAACTTTAGGGCATGGATATTTTGTTTTGCAATTTTAATAAATATATATTTTTAAATAAATATTTAAATGTGTGTGTATTAAAACATAGCTTTTAAATAAAGTTCTATTTAAATGTGTGTATTAAAACACAGTTGTTTTAAAACACGGTTGTTTCCACTTGATGTCAACTTTTATATTGAATATTTATCTAAAATAGAAAACAAATTGTACTATCTTAATCTAGATTCTTTTATCTAGGACATCATATTTTTAAAAAAAATAATAATTAGTTTTAGTATTTTTCTTGACATGTAATCAACCTAATATTTTTGTATTGATAACCTATTTTTAGTAAAAAATAAAAATAAAATAAAAATAATAATTGAACTATTAAAATAAATATATATTTGAAAGCTACGCTTTTGGATCTACAAAAGGGTATTTTTACATTTTTAAAAATATGTTATTTATACGAGTAGGAGTTGTTGAAACATTAATTTTTTCATTTTTTTCATTTTTTTAGTAAATTGCCTCAAAGTGGTGCTACATATGCATTTAGCCAACAATTTGAGTTGGAAAAGTTGTTGACATATTTAAATTATCTAGAATGAATCTTAATAGATCATATGTTTGACCAAAATTGATTTTTAGTTATAAATACTAAAATTCACTGGTGCTGATAAGTTGGCCAAAAGTGTGACACAACTTTGTACTTTTACCCTAATATATATTTTAATAATATATTGTTTCTTTGTTTATAGGAAAGATAGGTCCATTACAAAAATAAGACCTATATTTGAGACATTAGGAAAAATAATAAACTAGATAAAAAAAAAATTTGAAATAAACTCTCCATTAATGTCCTTTGTTTCAAAAATATCAATTTTGCTAAATAGATAAAGAGAAATACATTATGGTAAAAAATTAGGTTTAGATTTGTATTATTACTAATTAAAAATTTACCAAAAAAAATTGTACACTAGATATTGAAATTAGTGATCTAATTTGAAGAAATCTTCAAAATAATTTTATTTGTAGTAAAATGTGTTAGGATAAAATATCAATCATTACTAAATAATAAAAAATAATTGAAAACTAAAAAAATATTATAAAAATAATTTTATTTTTAACTTCAAACATTTAACAAATTTAAATTATAGAGAAAATAACCTAAGTAATTAGTTTATATCATTTTAAATTCTTGATAGTTTGTTTGGTATAATTGACTAAATGTACTAAATGTTAAAATGTTGATTTTCATGCTTCAATAAAGCTGAAAAGTGAGAAAAATTTGTATAAACAAGTTGTACAATTACTATTTGATTGTTTGACTACTAAACTGTTTGATGTTTAAATAGACACATTTTTTATATACTTATGTAGCCTTATAGATCAATTTTTTTTATTGTCTCAATTTTTTATTTTATTTTTCAATATACTTTTGTAACCCCATAGACCAAAGTTAATTTTTCACAAATATTAATATTATTATAATATTGAACTTTGCATACCTATTTTTTTTTATACCCAATTTAAAAAAATATATATAATGATGTATGGAGTAGGCCGGATGGCAGGGACCCTTCTCCCTCCACGGACACTACTATTGCCGCTTAGACGACCTTTTCTTGTTTTAAGTACTTTATATTTTCTGAACGCTGCCTATGTGACTTCTCGAAATATGCCTTCTTACCACCCTTTTTTAGTAGGATGTGTAATATTTATTTTTAATTAATAAATAGTGACCCTTATTCATAAAATAAATAAATAAATAAAAATAAAAATTACCTTGAGCAATAATCTATATTGCTTGCCTTAAGCAAGTGAAAAGTGTTATATTCCACTACAATTATCTACTATTCCCCCACCCAAAGTGCAGACTTCAAATATTACAATTATTTGTAAATGGAAATTTTTAATTTTGCCCATGCGCATCGTGCACCATTTTATCGGCAAGGCATTAGTCAAATCAAAGGGCACATGATCTAAAAAGGCATATAATGTGTGTAAGCACAGTCATGGCGGATCAATACAAAAAAGTACTGTACCAGATGCTTTCGGCACGCTTAACCGATGAATTTAAGCTTAAATTGTATTTGAAGAGTTGTTCAGAATGTCAAATTTAGTAGGTACTGCTCTTTCTTTCCCCTGAAATTAGCTGGCGAAAACAGAAAAACAAATATACGTTCCCTTAAAAAGATGGTCAAACTTTCATTAAAAAAGAAAACTGCACCTACGGCAGAATAGGTAATACATGCCATGGCAGAATAGGTAATACGGCTCTGGCAATTCCTCAGAGTTGCAGGGCCTTTAAAAACTTTACCCACATTTCTATTTAGATGGAAAACCTACTACTGATTCCCAGCAGCCTTCATGAAGCTGGCACCGAGCGGCTCTAATTCTAACTACTTACTAACAAACTTCCTTTGGAAGCCGATTCCTCGTTTACACGTACACCATTGCTTTCAGTTAGTCGAAGTTGAGGCGTGATTTGTAAGTGGCGCTGGGAAACCAGTTGTGGGGGATGACATCTCTGGCAGAGAGCGTTTTGTTGGAGGACAAGGAAGTTATGCGCAGAGAGAATGGCGCCCTCAACGGCCCTCCTAAGAAACACCAGTTTGCTCCCCACAAATGCCTCATTTCCATCCATGTGTTCGACCCCGCCTGCACATTCCAAACAACCGTAAAATCAATGCATTGTAAGGATGAATACCGAAGCTCCTATGGCCGATTAAACGATCTGCAATGTACCTCTTTCAGATGGGCGCTTCCCACATCTCCATCGCCGTCTTCGTATTCGATCAGAATGGAAAACCAGTAGTCCGTTGAGCCCTCGTTCACATGGAATGTGATGTTTCTACCCGGGTACTCACATTTTGTCCTGAAACATTAGTTCAGCATTGTTAGGCAAAAGTATTCCACAGTTCATGAAGTAGTCAAGAAAGTTGGTTTCGATTCTGGAAATTGATTGTGTATGTTTTTTATCAACATTTTCAATCAGATTCAGCCGTCTATTTTCTTGGGTGGTTAAGCTTAAACAATATATTCTAAGCTTTGATTTTGTTAGATGACTCATCTGAAATCACACTAGCTTCTCTAATAAGATCCACCTGTTAGCGTGCTAGTGTAATTTCAGATGAACCATAAACAGGTGAAAGCTTATAGTATCCTGTTTAAACCAAAACCTCAACCACACTCAAAGATCGATGAAAAAATTGTTAAATATGATGAAAAATATAAATGCAAAACCATACACAGTTGTTTCCGGAAACAATCTTTCAAAGATCAACTTACATTTTAAGCTTGAAAGCAATGTATAACAGAATAAGACAAGTGCAGAGCAGAGAAGAGGCTTGTATTTCTAATTAATTAGAATACCGTCTGTAGAGAACCGGGAGCTCGCCAGTGTTGAGAAGACTGGTGGCCTGGCCAGCAACAGCCATACGACCAAAGGCGGCGCCGCTCAGATCAAAGTGTGTTCTTCCGAAAGCGCAGTATCCTCCTGGGCATTCGTCCGTTACTATCACTGTCACTGGTCTCTCTGCACACATGCTCTGCTCTAAGCATTTCACCTGCAGACAAAGCAAAGATCGTAAATGTATCCCCTACCATCCAACAATGAGTGATTTAGAACAAGTGGGTACTTGTCGGGAACCTTGTAGCATGCTCCACAACCTTCTCCACCTTTGAACAGAACAGGGCTTACAGCACCCACTCTCTTTCTAAAAGGCTTTACGTCCACTAGGCTGCCATATCCACAAGCACCTCCTGCACATTCACTCCATTAGTTCCAAGTCTACTATAAACTTACATCCAAAACAAGATCAAAAGATCAAAAGCGAGCTGTGCTTACCGGTGCTTCCATCTCCATCTGGACTACCATACCAGGTAGCTGTAGCAGGGCGCCATTCGAGCTCCTCTGGCTCGAAACCGAAACAGAGCAACACACTCGCTCCCAACACCAGAAGCCCGAGTGACTGAAATGCCTTCATCATTTCACAGTGATGAAGAATCGGAGGAGAAGAGTCCCAATTTAACGAGAAGATTAGACAATGATGTGAAATCCGAAATAACTATCAACGACCACCGTGTACTGATTAAAGAGGGAGGAAATTTGTGCGATTGGGCCCGTGGGGCTCTTCATCTCTATCGACCAAAATCATTCTTTGTAAGTTTGGCGCGCATGAATGGACATTCTTTACTACACACGAACACCATGTGACATGGGTTACTGCATTAAAGCCGCTGATAGCGGTTTGGCACTCAGAAAAGAGATATTTTGTTTGACTATATTTTATTCAGTCATTATTTTTTACTCTTTCTGTGTAATGGCCATGGCGGCATGGCCCCATTTCACACTGTGTAAAATGGGGACAAAAGAAAAAGCTTCTTCTGTTTATCCCGAAGTGGAAGTTTGTCGGGAAGAGCTTGCATTGATTTAGAAGAAAGCGGGTCATTGGGTCTCTTTTGTCGCTGGCGCCCTAGTCCGGGTCTTCTACAGTAAAGTCACATGATAATAGTATGATGAAGACAGAACCATCACATGTGTGCACTAATGGTGCCTATTGCATGATTGGTTTTTTCCATGGTGGAGAATTAGTTAGTTGAGAAAACTAACCAGCAGTGCTGCCACAGAAAATTAATGAGAAAAGAAAGAACAACAATCCATGCCGACAGCCATTAATTTCAGTGTTTAATGTATTATTATTTGATTAGAAGATTGGAGCTCACATGCCAGGAATGTGTTTAGACTGACTGTTCTTGGTTTATAATTTAATTTATGTTTATCTAAGAATGAAATTGGTTCATGAGATTGAGAAAGATATAACTTATAGATGATAAGTAGAGTGTAATGGTATATCCTAAGAAACATATATAAAAGAATTGAAAATTTATTAAATTATAGTATATTTTAAAGATAGTGTATGAAAGTTTTAAACAATATATTTGAGATTCAGGATCACAAAAAAGTATGTGATGGGCATGAGACTATGGGAGCCACTAGATTTGTGTCATCTTGTAGATTTACAATATAAATTTGCAAGTTGGTCAAGGGGTCTCTACCTACGGAAATGTGAGAGGGTTGGAAATAAGAAGTAACTAGTCTAGTATGAATCCATATGGTAGATGTGTCTTAAGAAAGTTGTTGACGAAGATCAAACGTCTCTTGCAAGAAGAGAGAAAGACTTTTCATCCTCATAAGTAATGGAAGCATAAAGTGAATCTTTAAAGAGATAAAACAGAAATAATTTTAATCTCACGAAACTAAGAACATCTAAATACAAAAAGTTCTTTCATCTCTTATTCTTAAAAACATATGTAAGAAATATTATGCTTATAATTGTCTGTGGTGTAGATGAGGGGTCTATTGCACATCGTTTGAGAGGTTATGGGAGGCTCGCCTAATAAAGAGCTAAGCTCTAGATCATTGAACTAAACTCACGATTCCTCTCGGTTTATATATACACATTTGTGTGTGTGTGAGAGAGAGAGAGAAAAGAGAATATAATAATCTATCTCAATGCAAAACTAATAAAATCAAACTCTAAAATTTTATTAAAACAAATAATTAGTTTAATCTTTTCATTAATTTTGTTTTAATTTTAAATGTTCAACTTTAAACCCTAGTATAGTTAATTAAAAAAAATGTAATAATTTCAACTTAAAACCTCCTTATTAATTTTCCTTAAAAAAGACTAAATAAAAAATTGTAAAATGTGTACTTGTTATCTAATATAATTAATAATATCTCTTTAAGTGTACTTGTGAATATAATTAATAATATCTATTATTTTAAGAGATATATATATATATTTTTTACAATATGTATTTCATCATAGCGAATGATTCAATCATGGACTTGCCATGGTCAATAATTTTTAAAAATATTGTTAAATATTTTATCTAGATATATTTTATTTTATTAATTCAATGGTAATTTATTTGTTTTATGTTATTATGTATGCATTTTATTTCAATTATTGGAAATCTTTTTTATATAGTTGTGTTAGAGTTATTTGTATCAACATTTTAGATAACATTCTATAATTAATAATATAAATTATAAAAATATTATATTGTTTATTTTATGCTATTATCAATATAATTAAAAACTGATTTATCAACTCACACTTACGTCAAGGATTCTTTCTTCAGCCATTTCTTTCTTTCTACAATGATCACTCCACATTTAAAGGCCACGCACACAAAGTAAAGTTATCTTACATTTTATGAAAATTAGTGCCTATAATGAAATGATGGGCATGATTTAATTGTTGACAAGGATTATAATTACTTTACAGACTAATAAAACATATCAAGCACTAATATAATAGAATATTTTGTCCCTCACTTTATCGAATTACCATCATGATTGAAAATTGATTTATTGATTGATTCAACACTTTTGATTCTTTTCTTGGACCATTTTTTTCTTTCTACAATAATAAATCCACATTTAAAATTTACCTACACAAAATAAAACTATCTTATATTTTGTCAAAATTAATGCCACTAATAAAACAATGAACATAATTTGATTCACTAACAAGGACAATAATTACTCTAGAGACTAATAAGATATGGGACACATATTTTCAAAATGAATAATTATATCATATCTTATTGTTAAAAGTAGTGTTGATATGAAAGGTCATTAAATTCCGTTTCCAAAGGACACAGAGAATAAAGTAAAGTTGAAAGAAGAGAAAATATTAGTTTAATGACAGAGTATACGACGGAAAGTAACAAAAAATACGTGGGAGTCGTGGAAAATCCAGTTACGTGTGACAATTGAAGGCTAACTACCACTTAGAAAACGACAACGGTTAATCTTGTTAGTCAAACTAGATCTTCGTCCATTAAGATTCCTTCATTGATTTTTATGTTTTTTATTTTAATTTTTTGTGGACTTAAAAGATGGTTCTTAGGAAATACTTTTGTAATGGAAGAACATTTAAAAAATGGATAATACTAAAATTTCACCAAAAAGTAGGTTGGCCTTCGTACCATTATTTTTTATATTAGATTAAGCCTCATAAATTATCATTAGCAGATATAGTTGTTCTTAATAGCATGCTTATATTTAAGAATATAATTTGGCATAATATTAAAAGATATTTTATTTTTATTATGTTTTTGAATTTGTGATGTATAATAGGTATAATTTTTCCACATTTCATAAAAACAATTTTGAGAACTTCTAGATTCAATTGTGCATGTTTATTTAGATCGACGTTCTGAATCACACTCAGTGATTCATCATCAGAAAGAGGAGTGATTTGAAACGTCAATCTAAATAAGCATACACAGTTGAATCCAGAAGCTCTCAAAACTATAGTGATGTATATTTGACAAAATTATATTATAAAATTAAGGTTTATGTATTTGATATCTATATGTAAAGAATGTAATTATGTAGAATTTTCTTTTTATTCTTTTCATTTTATATTTATTGTGGTCTTATCATAAATATAATAGTGTAATGTTCATTTTGTCTTTTTTGTTGTACAAACTAATTTTAGTGTTGAATTTAGTAGTTAAGAAGTTGATTGTATTTCCAATTATCTAGATCAATTATTCTTTGTTACACTTCCTCACCTCAAACTAAACTATTGATATGACCATGTCCTTTAGATTGAATCACATCATTAGTTTAGTTTTGTATTTTGGTAATTTTATTACCAATCAACTTGAGTATCTAGGATCCTGTATTTGAAGATATGTTCCCAAATCACAAGAGATTATTGCAAAGCATTATTGTATATAATAAAAATAATTCAAATAATACAAAGTATCATGTGCACTCTTGCATCAAGCATCACATCATGACAACAACATCTTGATGGCACATGGATTATCTATATGACACGTTTTCAATCATTATTCAAAGGAGTTCGACCTGTTATCAAGGATATCATAAACCTTCCTTCTAAACACAATAGACAACTAAGGTGTTTTTTAGGACCACCCTTGCCTCAAACACAAGTATAGTCAAAAGAAAACAGATATTAAATATCATAATGGTAAAGGACAAATCCATATAGAGTTAAAGCATAGTAGTGGGTCCCACTCTTGGTCCATAAGAAAAAAATAAATTATTGAAATAAATTCAAAATATTTAGGCTATGATCAAATCCTTTTCAAGCAAACCCCTATCCTACCACCACATGATAGGATGCTCAATTGATTGAGATTCAATCAAATCCCAATCATTAAACACCCTTAATGTTATGTAAAGGCTTGTCAAGTTAAATTGAACTTCCATGAGTTCAATCGAAAGCCCTTAATTCACATTCTCTTTGCATAGGACTACTCCAAGTATTTATTTTGTTTTTTAAAATATTTTTTAACATATATAATATAACTAATGGCTTATTTAACATAATTATATACATTATATATATATGTATATATGCACAAATAGATGTGTATGTATTTGTATGCATACACACATATAAAACATCTAGGGGTAGAATTTTATAAGTTGATTAAGTATTTGTAAGAAATATTATCTTAAATGATTAAGCCCATTTGTAGTGCACCAAACACAACATTCAATAAGATTAATCTATTGTCTTCTTGAAATTCATAACCCATAAGTATACAATTTAAAGGTTATAGAGGTTGGATTGGTAATTAAACTAAAAATATATATAAAGTTATCTTCTCTATATTCTTCTCTCTATTCTTTATGTTGATGATCTCTTGTTAGAATTTAAATCTAATGAGGGGGAATACCAATATCAAAGGGGTGACCAATCCTTCTAGTTTCTTGCACCTTTTGAGGTATATAGAGCATCTAAACTTCCCTAGATGAGGATGTATTCCTTTATTAAATACAAGGCCTTTCAACTACCACTTTGTTGAAGCATATGCACCAAGATTGTACACAATACCAAAGGGGCTATGCATAACTTCTTAGGTTGTTCTAATGTAATTTGTTAGGGATCAATCAATACTTCAAGATAAAAGACTCAAGATCAACACTTAAATAGTATGTAGGAGAAATCTTCAAGAATGAGAAATATCAACAAGACCTTATTTGATTGATAAGTTTTTGGTACGTGGATATGCATTTTTTATTTATTTACAATGTGAAGCATGTGGATGTTGGGTTTTCAAGTGATATTGTGTAAGATGTTTGTTGCAATTAGAATGTTGGATTGCTATTTAAATAATAACATTATTTAATTAAGTGTGAGATGTAAAAGGGGATAATTATTTAATTGGGTGGGGTACATTAGGTGAGGTGAAGTAACTAGGTAGTTTAATTATTTAGTTGATTGGGACAAGGTTGAATTAGGAAAATATTAGGTGTCTACAATTTTCCTCTTGTTAATATAATGTTGTGACTAAGTGGTGTTGTGTCAAAGAAGAATAAAAAGTAGGACGAAGTGGATTTTTGGTGGCAATTTGCCCCAATCACTTAAAAGAAAAGAGATGATGCTGAAAGTGATGCCCCATCAAGAGAGATATTGAGTGATGGAGCCGAAGATATCTCTTGAAAAGATAGGAAGATGTGTCATGATGGATAAAAAAGTACTTGAGAAATATCATACTGGGATGATGTGCATGCCATGAATATAGAGTTGAGGATGGATGAGGATTGGATGTATCTATTGATGTCACTTGGATGATTTGGATGATATGATTCTAGATTGCATGACTTTACATGATTGATGATGATATCTCACAAGGACATAATATAACTATAATGATACATGATTTGGTGGAAAGAAGAGGGATGAATGAAAGCAAGATGGGAAATGGTAAAAATGGACGAAGGATAAATATTGTCAAATTAATATCATGTGCAAAAATCAGCCTATTAGTTATTATAGAAATGGAATTATGCACCATGATATACTAGTCCATGGTGATGATACATCATGTGCATATTGACATACACAACAACAAAGAAGCTACAAATAACATAGTGATCCAAAAGACACATTTTTTAGGCAAGCCATCATATGAAGGATGAGGGTGATTGTGACAGTGTGATAGATAGATCATTAGGAGTATATGCAATGAACAAACATAGACATATGCAAAAAATCAATGAAAAACATGAAAAAAAATAAGTCGGTATCTAATGATATGTTGAAGTCAAGGGTGTATGGGATGATGAATAGGAGGGAAGGATGGGAGGGTGGAGGGTGGGATGGGGAGGATTACAAACAAGGATCAAATCATAGTGTGAGGAATGTGAAGGGAGGTGATGTGATGATAGATAGAGGTGAAAAGGTCATGCTCTAGTGAGGATATATGTGATAATTGTAACCTTCCTTTCTAATATTCGACCAACTTGGTGTTTATGAGTGGAAACACAGTTTAGAGGATAGGTGATGCAGGAGCATCCAGTGGTGTGAGGGCAATCTTACATCACCCAAAAAGATGTTTTCCATTTATGTTCCTGTTGTTTGCTTTTTGTAGATGTTTTTGCATTTATGGATACCCTTTTCATCGAATAAGAGTTTCCAACTTTCAAAACTGCTTTTCTGCTTTTTCTACTCAACTGCTATTTTTAGCAGGTTTGAATTTGAAGGCGTGGGAAGACAAAAATTTATGGGAAGGTTCAGGATGGAAAAATACACACTTTGGTGAAAGAATCAGGTCAAGATCATTCACGGTCTGAAAGTTATTCAAGTTCCAGTTTCTACTTTTTGCCCTGAAAAAACTTCTGAGCTCAATTTGAGGCACTAAACAGTCCCGGATGGGCCTGAAAATTTGCGGAAAAACCAAAGTAGATGCCATAGGCCCTACTTTATGGAAAATCGTCTTCTCGAGAGCTTTCTGAAATGGTATTATCATTGAAGATCCAACAGTCGGATTAAAAGTTATGGCTTCCAGAAGTTGGTGCATATTTTAGAAATGTGCTAATTTTTTGTGAATTTAAACTTGAATTTCTAATTATAATTTTGGCGCCAAACCACCAAAAATCTTATCTCGAAGGTTGTTTTTGGTTCCAAACCGAAATGGGTCTATTTATGGGCTTGTTTCTAATTTTTGAGTAACTTTTTGGGGAAAGAGTTCACATGTGAAAAGGGTTCTATAATTTCCTATAACTTAATTTTGTAATTTGCATGTATTGCGAGCTTGAGGATTTGTGATCCTCTACATGTAAGAAGTTCCATTCTCGATAAGAATAAAATTTCTCTAGTTGTTTGTATCATTTTTTGTGTCTCGGGTTTGCTCCCTTGTCAATAGGTTTCTAATGTTTAATCTTATTAGTCAAACAAGATCTTCATCCATTAAGATTCCTTCATTGTTTTTTATTTTAATTTTTCGTGGACTTAAAAGATGGTTCTTAGGAAATACTTTTGTAATGGAAGAACATTTAAAAAAAAGGATAATATTAAAATTTCACCAAAAAGTAATTTGGCTTTCATACCATTATTTTTATATTAGATTAAGCCTCATACATTACCGTTAGTAGGTATAGTTGTTCATAATAGCATGCTTATATTAGTTTAAGAATATAATTGTATTTAGTGATTTATATTGGCATAATATTAAAAGTTTTTTTTTTTTTTAATGTTTTTGAATTTGTGTTGTATATTTGACAAAATTATATTATAAAATTAAGGTTTATGTATTTTATATGTATATGTAAGGGATGTAATTATATAGAGTTTTATTTTTATTTTTTTGTTTTACACTTATTTTGATTTTATCATAAAATATAATATTGTAATGTTCATTTTGTCTTTTTTTGTTGTACAAACTAATTTTAGTGTTGAATTTAGGAGTTAAGAAGTTGTTTGTATTTTTAATTATCTAGATCAAATATTCTTTGTAGCATTTCCTCACCTCAATCTAAACTATTGATATGACCATGTCCTTTAGATTGAATCACATCACAATTTAGTTTTGTGTTTTGGTAATTCTATTACCAATCAACTTGAGCATTTAGGATCCTATATTTGAAGATAAGTTCCTAAATCACAAGAAATAATTACAAAGCATTATTGTATACAATAAAAAATAATTCAAATACATACAAAGTATCATGTGCACTCTTGCATCAAGCATCACATCATGACAACATCTTAATGGCACATGGATTATCTATATGACATGTTTTCAATCATTATCCATTGGCAAAGGAGTTCGACCTATTATCAAGGATAACATAAACCTTCCTTCTAAACACAATAGACAACTAAGGTGTTTCTTAGGACCACCCTTGCCTCAAACACAAGTATAGTCAAAAGAAATCATATATTAAATATCATAATGGTAAAGGACAAGTTCATATAGAGTTAAAGCATAAGAGTGGGTCCCACTCTTGGTCCATAAGAAAAATATAAATTATTGGAATAATTCAAAACATTTGGACTATGATCAAATCCTTGTCAAGCAAATCCTTATCCTACCACCACATGATATGATGTCCAATTGATTGAGATTCAATCAAATCCCAATCAATTAAACACCCTTAATGTTATGTAAAGGCTTGTCAAGTTAAATTGAACTTCTATGAGTTCTATTGAAAGCCCTTAATTCACTTTCTTTTTGTATAGGACTACCTCTAAGTATTTGTTTTAGTTTTTTAAATGTGTTTTAACATATATAATATTATAATACATATTATATAAAAAAAAATATGCACAAATATATGTGTATATATATTTATATGCGTACACACATACAAACATGGGGTAGAATTCTATAGGTTGATTAAATATTTTAAGATATATTATCTTAAATGATTAAGCCCATTAGTAATGCACCAAACACGATATTCAATAAGATTAATCTCTTGTCTCCTTGAATTTCATAACCCATAAGTATATAATTTAAAGGTTATAGAGGTTGGATTGGTAAGAAAACTAATAAAAAAATCTATAAAGTTATATTCTCTATATTATTCTCTTTATTCTTTGTGTTAATGATATATTCCTAGAAATTAAATCTAATGAGGGGGGATACCCATATTAGAGGGGTTACCAATCCTTCTAGTTGATTGCAACTTTTGAGGTATATAGAGCATCTAAACTTTCCTATATGAGGATGTATGACTTTAATAAACATGAAGCCTTTCAACTACCATTTTTCTTCTACATGCAACAAGATTGCACACAATACCAAATGGGCTATACAAAGCCTCTTAGAGTTGTGCTAAAGCAATTTATTGGGATTAATCAATATTTCAAGACAAGAGACTCAAGATCAACACCTAAAGAGTAGGTAGGAGAAATCTTCAAGAATGAGAAATCTTAGCAAGACCTTATTTGATTAGGAAGTGTGTGGTGAGTGGATATGTAATTTTATTTTTTTCACAATGTGAAATGTGGATGTTGGACCATCAATTGATTGTGTAACATGTTCATTGTTGCAAGTTGAATGTTGGATTGCTATGGTTTGATTATTTGAGATGTTCAATAATTTTAATTATGTGATGTTTGTAATGTGTATTATTCCATAGTAAAGATTGTTTGTGTGTTTTGAAGTGTTTACAATAATTAATTGTAAACACTAGTCTAGAAATCAAAATAGGAAATAAATGCAATAAAAATTATCTTATTCCAAAATACTACAAACCTCAAATAGAGCACAAAATAAAGTTCAAAATAAAGTAACAAAACAAATATTCAAAGAAAATGTTACCATGAACTCCATGGTTGAGAATGGTTTTCTCTAGTGATGATTGAAATGTGGATGTTCTTGTGCCCAAAAGATATTTATTTTGAAAACATATAGTTAGAATAAATGGAATGGATCAAATGGATAGGAGGATGTCTCAATTTATAATTTTTTGGAAAAAAAATGGGTAGTGGAGATGTGATGGAAGATCAATGATGGAGGATGGATGGGAGGAATTTCTTAGGGTTGAGGAGAGAATGGAGGGTCGGTATGGAGGTTGTTAGAATGTGAAGGGATATGATTCTCTTACCAAAAATACTATGTTATTGCAACCATAGGAATTTTGGGGACAAGTACATTTAGGATGCCCTTTATTCTTGGAATTTGGTAGAGAGAGTATAGCTATGTACTTAAATTTAATTATTTTAGCCATGTGAGGTAGAAAATAGGGGTAGTTAAATAATAAATTATTTAATTATGTGTGAGATGGAAAAGGGGATGATTAAATAATATAATTATTTAATTAGATGGGGTACATTAGGTGAGGTGAATTAACTAGATAATGCAATTATTTAGTCAATTAGGATGAGGTTAAACTAGGAAAAATATTAGGAATCTATATTTGGCCCCTCTATGATATAATGTCATAACTAAGTGGTTTTTTATCAAAGAAGAAAAAAAAGTAGGATGAAGTAGAGCTTTGGTGGCATATTTCCCCAATCAATTAGAAGAAAAGGGATGATGATGAAAGTGATTCCCCCTCCAGAGAGCTATTGGGAGAAATGGAGCCTAGTAGATCTCTTGAAAAGGCAAAGGAAGATGAGAATATGTTTCATGATGCATAAAATAGTATTTTAAAGAGATCATATTGGGATGATGTGCATGCCATGAATATATAACTAAGGATGGATGGGGATTGGATGTATTAATTGATGTCACTTGGATGATTTGGACTTGATATGATTCTAGATTGCATAGTTGTACATGATTGTTGATGATATCTCACAATTGTAATGCAACTATAATGACACATGATTTGGTGGAAAGAAGAGGGATGAATGGAAGCAAGATGGGAAATGGTAAAAACGGATGAAGGATAAAAGTTATCAAAGTAACTTTCATGTGCAAAGAGAAACCTATTATTTATCGTAGCATTGGCATTATGCACCATGATATAATGGTTCATGATGATGATGCAACACATGGATATGGAATGACACAAAAATAAAGAAGTTACAAATTGCATAGTGATCCAAAAGACACATTGTGAAGTCAATCCATTATATGAAGGATGAGGGAAATCATCATGGTGTGATGGATAGAGAACTGGGACTATGGGAAATGAACAAACATAGATGTATGAAAAAAAAAAAAAAATTCAAAAATCACAATTTGGTATCTAATGACATGTTGAATACAAGGTTGTATGGGATGATGAATGGGAGGGAATGATTAGGGGATGGAGGGTGGGATGGTGAGAATTCCAAACAAGGATCAAATCATAGTGTGAGGAATGTAAGGGAGGTGATGTGATGATAGATGGAGGTGAAAAGGTCATGCCCCAATGGGGATAGATACAATAACCATTCAATAGGAAATGTAAACAAGAGGATGCCCCCATTTAAGCAAAAAATCAAGGAAAGGGTATAGAATGGATGAGGATAAAAATGATATGTGTGGGATGGGGATAAGTAAATGAGTGGATGTGGGGAAAGTGGATGAGATAAAGTTTCAAGGTAGGTGAGAAATAAGATGATGGAGTATGTCATGAGTAGGTGATACACTTGTAGATGGAATAATGGATAGGGATGGGATGAATGATGGAAGGATGAAAATAAACGATGGATAGGGAGCTTGAGTGAATGATTTGAGGTAAATGGGATGAAGGAATGGGTTTGAGTGATGAATGAAATAATATGGAGTGATGCAATCTCATAGACTAGAGTGGTTTCCTACTACACATGACACTTATTTTCTATTTTTTCATCATGGTACTTGTAGACACTTAGATAATGTTTCCTTCACCTTCATATTTTTGTCCCAATCAATTAGGTACACATTGTTGTCTTATCATTCACCACATCACCTAGTTTTAATCCATTTATCACCTAGAACATTACCTACGATTCCTAATGCCTAACCACTTAATTAAATAAGTCATAGTTATTTAATTAAATTAGGCTACCATTATTGATAAATTTAATTAATATCCACACAATTATCCAATTATTATTCATATTTATCCAATTATTTATTTATGTATCCACACATTATCTAATTAAATTAATTTAATATAAAATTCCACCTCATCTATTTGACTAACAAGTCTAATAAATTCACTTAGACTTACTTATATCCTCACTCATTAATCAAATTCACTTCACTTGTTCATGCAATCAATTAACTATTCCATTTAAATAGTCAACTCCCCCTTATTCTCTCATGCACCCAATTAACTCCTTCATGCAAGCAATTAACTCATCAATTAGACCTATTATCTCTCCAATCAATTTGAGTTGAGTAATAATAATTAGTTGAATTAAAAATTGAAATAATGTGTAACTCTCCCATGCTTTCCACATCTCATTAGTCCCCCAAATTATCGATAAGATGATACTCCAAATTGAATCCTATTCATTCATATGATTCTCTTCAAATAAATAAATCCAACCCATTTCTCATCAATTCACAATCATTTAGTTTCATACCCAAATTTTTCAATTTGATATCTAGGAAATCCTAAGGTTACATGGTGAATTGAGCACCCAATTCTAGAATGAGAAAAACTTCACAATATGCTCAATTTAAGGTTTACATGTGCTTGATTTGACTATTTGATTGGTTTAATTTTGATGTTGTTTTATTCATTTATTTTTCATGCATACATTTTGTCCAAATATTAGGATACATTCATATACTATAATATCCTTGTGTCATCAACATCCTTACATACATCCATAATCCTAGGTTTACACCCTTATTCATATTCGTATCACAATATTATCTTGTCCAAATCATAAGTCTATATCCTCTTATACATCCATATCCTACCATATCATCATTTTTTCTCCATCCTAGATTTACATCCTCATATTCATCCATATCAGTACATCATGTTGTCCAACATTAGAGTTTGCAACCTCATTTATATCTCCTTTTACATCTTAATATACATTCATATCCTTTGTTTATACTATGGTTTACATTCATACTAGACCATCATCCTAGGTTTACATCCATTCTATACATCAACACCATAGTATCATCTTGTCCTACATCCCCATTTACATGCAAACCATAGCATCATCTTGTATTTCCAATATCATGTCATACTTGTCCTATCTGAATCGTAGGTTCAACACCACCAGTAACATACATAACATCCATCATCTTCTTCAACTCTTAGGTTTACACCATCAACTACATCCATATCATAATATT
This sequence comes from Sequoia sempervirens, assembly GCA_007258455.2. Classification (NCBI taxonomy): domain Eukaryota; kingdom Viridiplantae; phylum Streptophyta; class Pinopsida; order Cupressales; family Cupressaceae; genus Sequoia; species Sequoia sempervirens. The sequence continues at coordinate 649,008,496 of VDFB02270651.1, read as the reverse complement.
ATATCCTAACACTATCATACCCCACCAAAAATCCTTCTACATCAACACATCAAAATTTAACTATTTAAACACAGACATCAAACCTCTTCACCCATCTTATCCATAAGCATATACCAAATCACCCCATCATCAACTTTAGCCAAACACCATCCATTTTTCTATTTTCATCTTTATCCAAAAACATCAAAATATTATCCAAAAATCCAAAAATGTATACTATCCACAAATCTAAAAACATCAAATATTGTCCAAAAATCCAAAAAAAAAATTATTGTCCAAAAATTAAAAATCAAATATTGTCATAAAATCCAATTTAAAGTTTTTTTTTTTAAAGTCCAAAAAATACCAAAAATATGGAACAATATAATGATAATCCTATGGATATTCATTATGTCCAAAGTAATATCTCAAGACCCTAAATGCATCATTGCACACCTATAGATACACCTAAAATCCAATGGTATTCATACCAAGAAACTCATGATCATTTTCCACCTATTCCATCGCACATCATTTCACATCATATTCAAACTTCACCTAACCCCATTCACTCCATTTAACCACTCAAAATTTTCCTCCAATTAATCCACCTCAAACAAAATTTCCATCCATGACATTAAATTAATTTAATCATTACCCCCTCTATCCATACAACAACCAACACATTCTCAACTCATTACAATTACATCTCTCATCACTCCACTTATCAATGACCACCAACATCTATAATACCACTTCAATGGAATAATCCACTTATTAACATAATTAGATCCAATTATCAACAACTTCCATTGTATCAACACCAATATACTCCACAAGTAAATGCATATCACTCTATCCATCCACAAGTACCTTATAGTTCAATTCATGACAACCTTCAAATCTAACTTGTTTTGAATTCATTCACTCATGAATGCCATCATATAAAACACTCTTGAGAGGTTATAAACAAGGACCTTACACCAAAAACCCCATGTTTCCATATCACAAGTACAATAACAACCCCCTAATCATCCAAAACATAATTACACTCCCTTGGTGGAACCTATAGAAGTTGTGTTCCAAAAAATATCCAAGAAAACCTAATAAAATTTCCATACATCAAACCTTTTTTTTAGAGTAAACCCAAACTCACATTATATAGAGAAAATGATTTTTGTGAGTTCCATCACATCAAATTCCACACAATGTTGAGATGCCTAAAACTCAAAAATCGCTTCAAAGATCTAATCGATGATGGTGAGGTTGAAGTTTAAGGTCATATATACCCCTCGTCTAATGAGAAATTAGGAATATATCAAGATCCTTTTCCATAGCATGATCAAAACCATTCATCCATGTATAGCAATGGATCATCCCAAAATAATTACATTCATAACATATATAGCATAGCATGTCTACCTCACATGATTTCACAATAGGTTGAATATTGAAAAAGCTTTCCCACGAGTAGCCTCCATCTCTCCTTCTAATCAGGGTCATCCCCCAAAACCTTTACAATAACAATACATCATATCTCAATTCTTTCAATATTTCTTCCAAGGGCTATCTATAAAGGATCCTACATGCCAATACTAAAATTATCCCCAACTAATCATGAAATATGAGTTAATCCAATTCTTGATAAATATCATATATATGATCAAGAAATCCTAGACCACACACTGTCATTCCCTCCATCACCTATCATGCCCACTCCAGAATGCCCTCTTGCTTCATAATCCCTTATTATCATTCCAAAATGTTGAGTCCATCTATGAATCCCCCATCCATATATCCAACTCATACCCCATCACCAAAACTAGATCTATGTCAAAAGCCCAATCTAAATCATAAAGAAACAACCTCTCTAATGAATCAAGATCAAGTTACCCAATTCCTTTGCATAGATGATTTTGACCTTCAAGATCATCATCATATAGATAAAAATCCTAAAGAAACAAGCTCTCTATAATTCCATGATGATCCCATAATCACTATCCATTTCATCCATGATTGTAAAATTAAAGTTGATGCCATCAATATTCCAATAACCTCCACTTCCCAAGATGAGAAACTTTCCTCCCTTAGAAACATGTAGATGATAAAATAAATGACATTAATCACTTCAAACATGTTGATAAACAAGATACTCTAGATTAAATCAACATTCCAAATTATATAGTGACAACAAGCATACACATGGAGAAAGCCCCAATATCTTATCAACTAGGATCATCCACTTTTGTCAATGTAGACTTTCTTACTAATGAAAAGATAACCAACATTGATGATTCTCAACTACACAAATAGTTATTATATTTTTCCCAAACTAACATATAACCTATTCTAAATAGAATCTATTAAAATATGAAATATCAAGGAAGAGGATTAGGCCTACATGAACAAGGTATTTTAGATCCAATACAATTTTTTGAAAATTAAAGGTATCAAGGTCTCAATTATTCATTGATTAGGAAATGTAATGATGTTAGTGGTCCCTCAATGATATTAGGCTCAACTTCATCTAATACAAGCATCAAAATAGGGGCCACAAGTAGTCCTTATGACAAGGTTATAGCCAACACTCCTCCCATCCATACCATAAAGGTCAACATTCCCAAATCCTTCAACCAAATAATTGGGACCAACACAAATTAAAGTATTGCAAAGAAAAATATCAAAACAAAAATTCAAAGAAATTGAATCTAAAAATCAAAGTGGAAAAATAAAATCAAAATAGATCCTAAAGGAAATTGGATGAAGCTAGAATCAAAATCCAATAGTCAATCAAAATGTGGAGTCATATGGAAAAAGGTATTCCACCAATCACATGTGTCCACCTCCTTCAAAATGGTCTTCAATATTAACATGCAAGGTGTATATAAAATTGTTGGTCACAAACACACTCACAATTTAAAATTCACATTCCATTGTCCACCATACCAAGTTTAGAAAATTAAAAATATTACATATAAAATACCAAATCATGCATTCACATCTCATATCCCCCATCACCATCCGATATCGCACCTAAAATCCAAAAATCCTAACTCACACATTCAATGTGTCCTGGTAGCAACACTTTATCATAAGAACTCTAATGGCACTTTATCATTATGTGCATATTTATATAAGGCCAATCCTAGTATCAATGAGGATCATGATAACATCCATGGGTTATATTCAAGTATCATGATCTTGGAAAGGCAATTCCTCAATACTACTCACTATTGGAATATCATGATATCAATGTTTACAGCAACACCATTAGGTAGACCAACATAGTTGATGATCATTCTCAAGTATAAAACATAATAAAAATCAAAAAATAAAAAGAAGAAAGAGAGAGAGATAGAGAAAGAGATCAAAAAGTAAAGAGAAATAATTCATTTAATAGTGAAAGCCATTCTTATGATGCTTTGGACAACTACCATGATAAAACACATTCATGGGCATCATGTTTAAATTATCTATGTGTACAAGTCCAATTGGGATATTTTTTCTCATCCATAATGTTATTTATCCTAATATCACTATCCATATCATATCCATCCATGTTCTCTATCCACCTTGATCTTGAAAAAAAATTAGAGGCACAAAATTTTAAACATTTTTTTGACTAACTCTTGACTTGGCCATTTATTTTGAACATATTATATATAATGTCACACCATCACTTCATAGCACTATCCAAACACTTAGTTTGGGTAAAGCATGTTATCCCATTGTGAGATAGTCTTTGGAAGTAAAATCCCTAATCCTAATCTAATTTCATAGATAACCATCTTCCCTATCCTTCACCTATCCATTCTCATCACACTAGTTCATTCATCCATTCATAATGTCACACGCATTGTTAGACACTAGGGGTAGGTAATTACATCTTTCTTTGGAAAAAATATTGAAATATGTCTTCTAGCTCACTTAGTGATCTATATGCCTCCCATGATAAAAAAATTGCATATATTCTCCATCATCCCATGAATAAAATATCCTATCAACCTATCCTGCATCCCCCACAATCCATATAATCCCAATCCATGTCATGTTACCATGTAATCTACTGCAATATACAAATGATCTAACAATTTTTTATCTCAACCTTTTTATAAAGCTTGACCCATTTTACTCAAATAATCATCATTGATTTTAATCATTCCCAATATTCATGTTATATTCTTGGATGTATATGCATGCAATTGAGTATACATTTAAGCCATTAAAATGTATATTAAAATATGCCCACATTTATGTATAAAAACCATTGCTCTAGGTATACCTTTGAAACTATTTGTATATAAAAACTAGATTGTGTGTATATCACACTATATATATTAGATGGTACTTTATATATATTAAAGAAAATATTGTGTATATATAAAAAATGAGTATGCTTAAAACGATATGTATATATACTTAAAATAATATGTATATTCTTTAAAAATGTATATATTTCACCAAAATCAAAACATGTACATATTTAAAATGACCTTGTGTATACTTTAGTGTATATATGTAAACTTAAATTCTCTATGCAAAAGTGTAACATAGACTGTATAGTACAAAATTTTATATGACAATATGGATTTTTCGTTCAGTCAACCTTTTAGGTGCCTCACTATTATGTCTTATGGTGACCAAATTAGATAAAATAAAATCCAGTCCTGACTTTCTTAATCCTCTCAAATATGTTGGAATAACCAAAAATACTAGTAGTATAATTGAAAATTTTGTAATCACCTAGATTTGACCAAAACACATATGCAAGAAACATTAATTGATTCTCTAGATTGTTCAAAACACAAGAGAAGAAAATATGATAATTTATGAGATCATAAGAAAACTCTATTTTCTCTTAATCAAGAATCTAAGAACTCAAAACTCTTAAAAATTTCTTTGATATCATGTTAGAAATATGAAAACAAATGAATAACTAGTAACCTTTTAAGAGATTCTAAGCTGCAAAAGTTGTAAATGCAAACCAACAATTTTGAGAGATGCAAATTTCAAAAATATATAATTGAATTAAGAGTCTCTAAAATAAGCTACAAATAAATCGTATGTAAAATACAACGAAATCCTTGCATATAGAGGCATGGATGAGGAGATGAGAAGGTAGGAAAACTTTGACTACCCCTCCAAATGTGCAACACTTGTGAGCTCACATGAAAAGTGTGTAAGAATGTCTAGAGTCCCAAAAAGGTGAGTACATGTGTCTCAACCACATGAAGTAAGACAAAAATCTAAAATCCTCTAAGTGGAGACTTAACTAGTGTGAATATGACTCTCGTAAGTAGGCTAAAATCTAACTAGATAAATAATGTCACAATTTACAGAAACACATGCTTCAAACATGGAGTGCAAGGATGAGAACACATCTGGATAAAGGATGTGTAAATATGTAGATAATTGCATATTAGTTTTAGCTTGTGCAACAAGCATGGATGATTGATCAAAAACAACGCTGGTAGAAGGATGAAATGATGAGTGTAACTAGACCATTGATTTGGGTAATGAGCCACTTCTATTTTCTTGGAAACTATCAAAATCAATCTCCTTAGGATTGTAATGTTAGATAAGGTTGGTGTAGATCATTGTGATCAATGGTGAAGTAAAAATTATGTCTAAATGTGTAGGTTGCATATAGGTGAATTTGAATTTAGATAGTGGAGAATTTGGAGGCCTAGTGCACACCTATATGTACAATCAAGCATGATTATTTAAGATTTAGTTAGCTCAAGATTTAGTTTCCATTCCTAATAGCTAGGGTGATTATAGTTAGGTTGTGTAAGAGCTAAAGTGCTCCATTGTAACCCCAAGGGTAATTCCTTTCTTATAATTTGTAACCCATTCTCCTTTGATTAAAAAATACATCTTTTTCATTTTTATTTTGTTTCATTTTGTGTCTATTGTACATGAGAGTGTCATAATATACATGACTTAGATTTCCCTTTATTGGGAACCCTGGTCATATACCATTTAGAGCTTATGATGTGGGGTTTAGGGTGTAGGGATTCAAGTTTGGGGGCTAAGATGTAGGATTTAGGGTTTGGGATTTATGATTTAGGGAAGCTTAGGATGTATATATATTACATAAATTAGGTGCATTCTATTTTCTTTTGGGTTGTTATCTAAATTTTCATTAGCACATAGTTGACATTAGTGGAGTATGTGTTTTATTGGACAATATTGTATATGTGTTTAATAACATTATAAATAGTTTTCCTTGATGCTTAGACTATATTAGGTTTTAATTATATAGGTATTGCAAATATATATTTATTTAATACAAATGATGATGAAATTAATATTCTTGAGAAAATTTATAGGACATATAAACTACATGTTAATATAAGGTAACTTGAGATAATATTTTGAATGAGCTCAAAAAAATTAAGATAGCTGTGAAAACTCAAAACCCTTTTGATGATATTACCTTAGTTTTAACTATAGAATAACTATAATCAAATTTAATTGGAACAATTGGGTTCAATATAATTAATAAAATTGTTAGGAAAGATAATGCAAAACAAATGTCTTCCATTTTATGTTAAAAAGTTCAAGTTCAATGAATATTTAGTTACTAGGTGTGAATGTCTTCTAATAAAACCATTGATTAACCCTAGGATTTTAGCTACCCATGGTTGATAGGTCTCAACAATGACTAGGTGACATTATATTTTGTTATGAAGTTATACATTGAGATCTAATTGGATCTCACTATTAACTATTTAGATTTTTCATATTATAGGGGTCAAGTGTGAAGGAGAGTATACCATTGGGATAAGTATTTTCATGGTAGACCTATTAAAAGTCTTATACAATTGATTAGGGATAAGTCATGAGCCTTTTTCACAAGTTTTAAGGATGTTGTATCCTTTGTGGTTTAGGCTTCTCATAGCAAAGTAACTATGAGTGTCACTAGCATAACATAGCACACACATGTCATTTCCTTAGATTGTGCCAATATTTTTTTCAAAGCATCCACATAGATTGTACACATTAGGTTCAACATCAAATGATCCATGTAGATGAGCATAATTGGTATCTCTAAGGACCTATACAATTTACATATTATTAATCAATTGTGTGTAGTTGCATGTATCTTTCTAATAAATTTTTGAGGGTATACCAACTGATAAGCGCACAACATAATGCCCCTCTTGATGAGGTAAATTCATTAATTATTGAAACATTCCCTCTCCAACATAGGTCATCCAAACATTGAGGGAAAATATTTATGGTCTTTGGGAGCATTTACTCCTCTAGCACTGGCCACCCTAAATATTGAAGGAAGACATTCAAAAACTTTGGGAGAATCTACCCTCTAGCACTAGCCACCCTAAATGATTTGAGAGAAGACACTCACAAGTTTTCAAGAAATATTTTAGTATTGAGAATTTTTGGGAGGTGCCCAATATTTCCAAGTTGCTAGGGAGATATACACAACTTATGCTTGGAGATTTAGGGTAAATGTATGCGTGTTAACTCCCATCAAGGTAAACTATTTTTTTAACAAGATACACAAGCTAATATAGATAATGTCATTGATTTTTTTGTTGGGGTATATACTTTAGTCTTGATGTAGCTAGATAGGTATAATAAAGTCTTTTAATATAATTTAATGTGTACTCTAAACAATTTAATTTCACATGTATCACCTAGTATTTTTTAAACTCATGAGATCACCACATGACATGACATTACATCTTTTCAATATAAATATGACTATTTAAAGTTTATAATTTTATATTTGTGATGATTCTTAATTTTTTATACATGATGATCTAAACTTGAATTGAAACACATCTAAATTTACGACAAATTTATATCATGCCAAGTGTTATAAACTCACTATTACTTGATCATATCATCTCATGTTTCTAAATAATAAAATTAGCATTAAATTATAAGAATAGAACCATAATAAATTAATGCATAAATACTAAGTAAACTAAAGTCTAAATTAATTTTAACATGAATTCTAATAATTTCAACTATAAGTTAATAAGATTAATTTAACTTATAAAATCATAAAACTAAAATAATATTATATATTCACAAATACAATATGGAGTATGGAGTATATGAAGTGAGTAAAATTAATACAACAATGAATAATCTCAATAAATAAAATTGACCATATATATTATGAAATAAATTATTTACGTAGCGTTGGAACATAATGAGTGAATTATTTTATACATCATTCAAGAATGCATATATAAACAATTCAAACAAATCAATTGGTTCAACTCTCTCATTAATTGGAGGTAAATATGTTATCGTTTTCTCTATCTAACCTTTTATTTGTGTTGGTCATGTTCATGAAGCACAGCATGAAGAGCAATGCTAGTAGTAAATAGCAAGGAACTGAAATGATACACCTTATTATAATATTTTCAATCTATAAAATGAATCTCATTTTGAAAAAAAGTTATATTCAAGTGAAATATTTTACCTTTTTAAAACAATTGAGCTTATTGGAAACACTTTTCTCTCACCATTTTTTAGTTTTATTAAAATTAGTTCTCTTTTCTTTGTAATGGAATAATTAATAGCTTAATTTCTTCACATTTCATGCCTTTGTAATTATTGTGAATACATCCCCTAACACAATGTATTATAATTATGTGATCATATTGCACAAGGAGAGAGAATCAGACACTCATTAGAGACCAACAAATGCAGCGTGCACATCTAGGTGACCACATTAAACCATATGGATTAGAAGAGAATCCTATACAACTCACAAGGGTGTTGTTCTCCATTCAAGATCACAACAAATTGATTAAATTAGAAGAAGAGATTCAAAGATCACCTTATAAAAAATAAAATCGAATTTAAAAAAGTTTAAATGACCACATAATTTCCTTTTCCAAACTAATATATATATATATATATATATAAACTTCCATTATAACTAACCATTTACCTTTTTATTAACTAATTTATTATCATTCTATTACATTTTTAAAATAACAAAACAAAACATTAAAAATATATATTAAGTTTAAAAAATTGAATCTCGTACACCAGAAAGCTCCCAACCCTAATTCATTGTTAATAGTTCTTACCTCCAAGTAACAAGACAAAAGAAAATAGATTTACAAAGGACAAAATCCAAATCTAACACTAAACTACAAAAGCTCAAAGCTAAGTATAGAGACAACCATTATGTGCATTAAACTTGAATTAGGTAGGGCCATTTTATAATTTTATTTTACAATTGCCTAAAGTGGTCACAAACGATGTACAGCACTCCAAGATCTCTGGAATGAAACTGCGCCTTCCACGTCTATAAGTTGAGGCTGCTTACTTTATACCGGGCAGCATAAAACATGCGAGAAACACGTTTTGACGGTGGCCCACCACTACTTTAATGGAATTCCTTAAGAATTGTCAATTTCAACACCTAATTGTACTTATCAAGGTGGGACCCAACCAGATTGGACTGATGCAACTCATATGCCGGCCATATATTATAAAGCAATACTATTTTAAAGAGAAAAAGTCCCTTATTTGTATGGGGGGAGGATTTACATGGACAAGAAAATGCGGGAAGGCCTTGCTAATGGAAAACAAAAAAAAACAACCCATTTTTATTTGGGCGAAAACTTTTTATGTTCATTATTATTTACCTATTTTATAGTGTTAGGAGTTTGAAGGACCATTCTTCTAAGATATGCATTTTTAGTTGTTTCTTTGGTAGGTTACAAAGGAAAGTAGAGCAATGGATTTTGAAGTCAAAGAAGGGTCCAAAGTTACATTAAACTTAGTAGGGTTGTGATCTTATGTAAGGATTGAGTTGTCTTTAGTATGATGTGTGGTCATATTAGGGGTTCATATACATTTACATTTATTATCTATTTGGAATTTTATATATAGGGAGTGTAATGTGTTGCACGTGTATATATAAATAAAAATAATAATCATTTAAAAATATTTATTATTTGGGACGATGATATTAGATGTTAATACTTAAATCATATCTTAAATAATTTAGATTTAATTCACTATTCATATAATCATTATCATCACATTTTAATCAACAAATAGTAAATAATAGATATATCCCGTGATCTTTCTCTTATTACAAATGTAAGCTCTTAATTTGAAAATGCAAGTTGGAAACAATGGAAACAAAAGTTTCTAATCAAACCAATTTTTTTTTTTAGATCTAGAGCATAAAAAGGAATTCAAAACAAAGTAATAACACAAACAATAAAAACAACATTACGAAAAAACTCCATTATAAATTCAATTTTCTCCAATGATTCATTTGAAATGTGGATGGTATTGTTGCACAAAAGGTACCTACGTTGACAACATATAGCTAGTAGAGTGGATAAAATGCATATGAGTGCCTCAATTTATAAATGTTTGGGAGAGGCAATGAATGGTGGAGATGTGATAGAAAGATCAATGGTGGAGGATGAATGAGAGGACTTCTCGAAGATTGAGGAGAGAATGGAGGGTCATGATGGAGGTTGTTAGAATGTGAAGTGTTGGGATGCACTTACCAAAATAGTAAGTTGTTGCAATCCCGAGGGATGTGGGGGACAAGTGTACTTAGGACCCCCTTTATTTGTGGAAGTTGGTGGAGAGAATAGAACAGTAATAAAATAATAATATATTTAATTATTTTAGCCATGTGAGGTGAAAATGAGTTTAATTAAATAATAAAATTATTTAATTATATGAGATGGAAAATGAACTAATTAAGTAATAGGATTATTTAATTAGGTTGAAGATATTAGGTGAAGAGAATTTCACTATATGTAATTATTTATTCGATTTAGAAAAGGGTGTACTAGGGAAATATTAGGGATTTCTATTTTTTTGTATTTTTTGGATAATGTCCATGGACTCATCTAGTTCATGGCATTTGGGAGTAGGTAGCTTGTATGTTGGATCTAAATTTAATAATAATGACATACAAAACCAACTAGTTTAGCTCAAACTTCCCTTTCTTCTCTCTATCCTAGGTGGTGTTCTATTTTTCCTTAAGGACAAGATCGCCAACCTCAAACTCTCGAATGCAAATGTGTTTGTTAGAGCAATGATGTAACCTATGTTGGTGTGCTCTAAGGTGATTGTGAGTGGTGAGATAGTGCTCCTCAAGGAGTTATAGCTCATAAAACTATGCCACTTGATAATCCTCCTTTGAGATGAGGTTGTGTAAAGAGATACATAAAGAGGGTAGCTTGAGCTCTATTGAAAAGATTTGTTCAACACCATAAATAAGGGAATATGGAGTGACACCTATGGGAGTGCAAATGCTAGAATGATAGGCCCACAAGGTGAGATTGAGCTAAAAGTGCCAATCATGACCAACACCATTGATGATTTCTTTTAAGGATTTTTAAAATAGTTTTGTTGGATGCCTTGGCTTGGTTGTTTCCTTGTGGATAATATGAGGTGGATCACTTGTGACTGATGTGAAATTTTTACATAAGGATTTCATTTCATGGTTTCTGAAATATTTTTTATTGTCTATGATGATGGTGGATGGAATGCCAAAATAGTAAATGATATGTTTAATGATGAATTTGGATATTTGGATACTAGTGGTGAAAGTGAGTGGAACTAATTTGTCCCACTTGGTGAAATACTCGATAGCGGTAATGGTGAATTAATGGATGTTGAAGGAGGCATGATTAATCTCACCAATAATTTTGAGACTCAATGTAGAGAGGGGTTATGGAGTGGTTATAGGCTAGATATGTTGTGATGGTATATGAATGAGGTCTCCATTTTTTTGACAAGCAAGGAATTTTTTCACATAGTGATAGGTATCCAATTCCATGGTAGGCCAATAATATCCTGTGTGGAGGAGTTTCTTGGCTAGGATCATGTCGTTTGTATGAGCACCACAAATGCCATTATGGACTTCTTGAAGTGTTAGGTTAGCCTCATTTGAGTTGAGGCATCAAATAAAAGTGCCATTGTAGCCCCTATGGTAAAGTAAGCCACTAAGGAGTATATAATGAGGGGTGTGTTGAATAAGGGATTCATATTTTGTGAATAAGAGAGCCTTCATTAGTTGTTTTTCTATTACTTACCCCTTGATTGCCTTCTAATGAACATACTCAATACCAAACTTAGTAAGGAGCACATGATCCACTTTTCCATTCTACCAGTACTTGGACTGCTTTAGATAATAAGTATCTCAGTGGGTCAAAAGTGGCTATAAGATGGGTGATAGAATTAAGCATGTAATGTCAAAGTTTCAGCATGACAAACACTATTACAAGGAAAGATTTATCCATGGATGAGTAATGTGTTCACATTTGAATAATATATATTAGAGATGTAATAAATGGTATTCTTTTATTCTTAATCATTATGTTGAGCCTTGAGAGGGTACTGAAGGCATGTGGTGTAATTGAGATGTAGAGAAACAAAGGCCTATCTAGTGTGGGTGCTACTATTACTAGAGGATTGCAAAATTATTATTTAATTTGGTAGAATTATATTTGGAATGACATATCCCACTCAAATATAACATTGTTTTGGAGTAGATGTGAAAAATGATTGTACTTGTTTGCTAGCTAGGCTTTGAATCAGCTAATAGCCTAGAGTTTTCCCTAAAATATGTGTAGTTTTGTAAGGTGGATAGGAGGTGGCATGTTGGTTATTTATTTCAACTTATCTAGATCTACTTAAATGAAATGTCTAGAAATAATGAACCCTAAGGGATTGACTAATGTGACTCCAATAAATTTCTTCGCATTTAATATGACCTTATATACTCTTTGAGCCTCTAGAAGATATGACACAAGATGGTTGGGTGATCTACTTTGAGTTTTGATTATCCTCAGATGTCATCCACATAATCCTCAATAATATCATGTTATGTGTCATGGAATATGACGGTCATGACCCTTTGATATGTGGCACTAGCATTTTTGAGGTTGAATGGTATGACTATAAAAAACTATTCCCCAAGGGGTGATGAAGGCTATCTTATGTTGTTCCTTTGATGTTATTTGAATTTGGTTGTATCTTGTAAAAATCCTAACGAATGACATCTCATGACCAGTTACTAGACTTACTATCATGTCAATAGTTAGAAGTGGAAAACCATATTTTTGGAAATCTTTATTGATATCCATGAAATATATACATACTCTAATTCCTTTAATTTTCCTTCTCATTAGGACTATATTAGATATCCGCTTTGAATAGTCAATAGATTGAATAAATTTGATCTGTCTAGTAGCTTTTGAAGTTATTCCTTTAGTAGGAGGGCCACCTTAGGGTACATTTTTCTTAACTTTTGGTGAATTGGTTTGACATCAAGTTGTACCACAAGGTGGTGAGCAACCAAGGATGGGTCTAAGCCACAAATGTTAGCATAAGATCAAGTACACACATCTAGATAATCTCTAAGTACCATGGAGATTTCTAACTTCAACAAAGGATCGAAAGTAATTGCTATCTTTACCAACTTAGGTGCCTCCTTTGTACCCATATTTATGTATTCAACTTCCTCAACAAGGAGGGGTGACCCATCTTGAAGTGGGTAGGAGCTAATGGAAGGTGAAGATCAATATCAAAGGGTGTATATGTATCAAGTGTGGATTCTAATGGTTCCTCTAAAAGATCTTCTTGTTCTCCAAAATATGTAGATGAATTCAATAGGATCTAAAATCTATGTTTATGATATCTTGGGGGACTATGATCATGGGACTACATGAGCTTTAGGATGGCTTGATCATTCTAAAATGTATCCAAGGTAGGGGGTCATGTTTGTCTTAAGTAATTGATGTGTTTAATGTATTAATGGTCAAGATGGATGACAAGGATGGTACTTTCATGAAAGGTTTGTAGTGATAAAGATATTCAAAAGGACTAGGAACAACATATGCCTTGGTATTATCAAGATCAAAAGATGTGTGCCTAGTGTTATTAGTAAATTAGATAATGGAATTTTAATACCCATTATAAGAAGCATATCCTAAGCAAAAGTTTCATCATTTATTGGTATAATGATAGGATTAAAGGGGCCTTGCTCATGTAAACCAATACATTTTCCTTTATAGTTCATTTTTTAAATGCATAAGGGAATGGGATATTTATGCTCTTTGAAGTAGGCTACATATCGGTAATATTTATAAATCAATGTAGGATTGAATCTCTCTATGTCCTTTGCCAATAGTGTCATGGGGTGATGGTTGAGTTGTTATGTTGTTATTCTTGCCATAAAGGTTGAAACCCCATTGGAGTGTAATTGTTGAGAATTTATATTGGGGATGATTTCCCCCATTTGTGACCTCATCGGTTCATAGCTCTAGGACAAAAGAATTATCCCTCTTAAAAAAAAATCTCTCTATGTCCTCATCAATAAAATAACCACTAAAAAGAAAGGTAGTATGTCCCCATTGCAACATGAGGAGGTGATCTAAGGCTTTTGGGTGTTATTGACTAAAGGATCAAGGTGAGATGGGAAACTTAGCAATATGAAGGGACTCATGGATTTGATATTATCAACATCCTTTATCAAGTATTTTGAATGTGAATTTTAAGGGTTATTACTTGGTGGGTGGAGTGAAGATGTGGAAGATAAGACACTAGGGTAAATATATGATGTAGGTTTTGTGGAGGAGGAATTGGGAACAATGTTAGAAGATGGAAAATGGTTATCATATTTTCCTTCCAACATATTACAATATTGAAAGGGGTGGAGACCACTATGAATAGTAATTTCCACACTATTGTATGTAAACTTAAGACATTGATGGTATGCAAATGGTTTGCGTGGTATAGATCCATGGTCAACCAACCAAGATATTGTATGAAAGGTCTAAATATGAGATGTGACATAAGGTATGCTACAATGAGGGTCCTATCATGATTGAAAGGTAAGTAATATTACTAGAATCTCTTTCTATATTATCATAGGCCTTGATGGTGATAGTTTAATATCCCAAGGCTTCTACTATATAACCCAAATGTTGCACCAATCAAAGTGTACAAATTTTTAGGCTTGAGCCAATGCCTATGAGCATACATTTTATTTTATGTTTAGAAATGACAGCCTTAATATGGTGGGGATGATTATGTAATGGATCAAGGGGAGGAAAATCATTTGGAATGAATGTGAGGTGATGGTTAGTGGAAAGGTGGTTAACAAGGGCTTGTATGAATAAGGGATCAATATTATTAAAGACTTATAATACTTGTAGGATATGATTTAAGATATCCATGAGTGTTGGGTATTCGAAGGAGCTCAAGGATGGAAATTTGGGCTAGAGTTCACTGAAGGTGGTCAAGGAGGTCATATTATTTTTGGGTGCTTGGATTGGATGCATTAGGACCTTGGATTGTGACTTTTCCACATTAGCTTGTGATAATATAATCAAGTGTTTTTGTTTTCATGGTATGAAATCATTCATTAGATTGCTCGTTTTGTCCAACAATAGTGTCATAGGTGTATAATTTTATGGTGATGGATGATGTTTGATGAGAGTTATGTCCTTGAGTGCACTATTAATTATGCCTAGGGAATGTGTTTTGATATATACCTTTTCATGCCCACATTTTAACATGTGAACATAGACACCATACCTAATTTGTTTTTACAAACTAATAAAATTTCACCTAGGATCATGCTCAACATGATAAACTATCATGTACACATGTTGACAATGCATGTACAATGTCATCCCAAGCACATTGCCTAGAAGGCAAGGGAAGGGGGGAAAATGTAATTGGGTGTAACAAAACCTATTTCACACACCTTGCAATGGAGGTAAATCTATTAGGGTTAGGTGTCTTCAGAAATACACTTTTGAGGGAGGTACATCTTAGAAACACTTCCAATTTATGGCTTACTATATGAAAGAATGTGGGTCCAATCTCTGAGACAAGACCTAAACCCTAAAAATCAATTTTATTTATTTATTTATACTAAATAGTTGATCACTTAATAATTAAATTGATCATCTTAAGAATTGACTTAATCCTAAGACTATTAAATATTCAATAAAAAATATTTAAATAAATTTTCTCTTTCTCCCTCTATAATTATTAATTTAAAATTAAAATTATCATTTAATTATTTAAAAAAATTACTTTACAATTAACACACACACACACACACACTCTCTCTCTCTCTCTCTTTTATAGACTGCAGGAATCAGTTAGGTTTCCATCCCCCTATAAACTGCAGTGCTCCTGCTAAACTTTTTTCACGTGATCGATGGTGCTGGCATGACACGCCCTCCAATACCACGGGTTTGGGGGGAGACTAGACTTCATGACCTCTTGCCTGCAATAGGATGCTTTAGTCAATCGAGCTAGGCCCCCCGCCCCACAATTAACACTCTTTTAAACCTTAAATATTTTTACAAAAATATTTTAACGATTTCTTAAAATTTATTTATTTAAAAAATTCATCTTCTAACATTTGATTTAGTCCACTATAATAGTTAGCAATTATTTTTGTTATAACTCCTCTAATGATTTTCCCTAAAATTCATTCTCTAAAATTAAATTAATAGAACATTTATTTACTTTTGGGTCTTTTAATGATTGCAAAAAAAAATTAATTGAATTCAGGATATCAATATAATTCAATACTATGCTAACATATCAATTATGGAATTAATACTAATGGTTGAAAAATTAATATATCTCAACTTTAGAGGATTAGTTTACTAATTATTAATCCAAAATGATTTTATTTTATATTAAAAGACAATAAATTAAAAAAGTTCCATTATAGATAAGGAATGGATTTCATCCATTGGATGGGATTCATTACCACCTTAGATAAGGGCATCTCTAGTTTTCTCTACTCTCATTTTAGAATACAGATAACTTTATTTCTTTCATTCTTTTATTTTCATTTCGCAAGCTTTGTGTTGGAGAAGTGAAGGAAAATTTCATAATTTTTTCTAATTAGTTTTCTCTTCCAAAATACACAATTTGACAACTTTTCACTTAGTGGATTTTCTCAACTTATGATTATAGGGTTTATAGTTTTTATCTCATGTTTGATAACATTGTTTATTTTCTAGGTTTGTGTAGACCTATTTGTCTATTGGCTGGACCACGAAGCTTCTAGAATGCTATTTATATATATATGAGTATAGTATTTATACTTAAAATATTGTAGGTTAAGAGGGTTTAACATAACAAATCCATGGGCAAAGCCATGACTAGATCTAAATAAAACATGTTATGAAATTTATCTTTTGTTTATTTTTTAGAAAAAAAGAATATTTACACATGCGCACACACACACACATAAACAAATTTTGGAGGGGGTCTTTCCCCTCCCATGGGAGGATTTGCCCCCCACAAGAGGATGTTGTGTCATTGGTTTGGGAGGAACATGTTCCAATGAGGTACAATCGTAGTTAAATTTAGGTTGTTAAATAATCCATGCATTAGAGAACCTATTGGGGATCATTCAAGAGAGGCTACCACAAGTAGATAAGGCACTTCATGAGGACTAAAATATAGTTGAGGAGCACATATCTAAGTTGTGAGAGTGCATCAAAAGCCCTTCTCAAGTTTTAGAAGTACATGTTGAGGAGATAGTAGATGAACCAGTACATTTTCCTCCACTCCACGATGTTCAACCGCAATGGGAGGTAGGGATTGCTGAGAATGTGTGTCTCAAACTCATTGTTGAAACCATAGCCCAGTTTCCATCAAACTTGGACTTCCAAAATATTTGCATTCGGTCTTCACCGCAGTATCGCAAGGTGCAACCAAGAGGGGTGTGTGTTGGTGGTGTTACCCACCATCCCATGGTAGTCTTCATCAACTTGTGCGGGTGTGTGGGGCCATATTTCCACCCTACAACGGTCCATGAAATGGTTGGAGGTAGGGCAGGGGTTCTCTCGCCACCTCACGATGGTGATTGGAGAGGCTGGAAGGTGTGCGGGCCATCCTGCTACCCCACAAATGGTCTAAGAGATGGATTGTGGTGTGGGATATCCTGCTATCCTATGAAAGTTAGTGAGGAGGCTTGTGGTGGTGTGGTATAGATCCCATTGTCCCGTGATGGTCAGACGAGAGAGTCTAGGGTATGGTGGTAGGCTATAGTATAATGGTAACTAGCAAGCCCATGATGGTCAGTGGAGATGATTGTGGTGGAGCGGTATACGTATTAGGGTGGTAATGTGGATTCAGAGAGACATGGTTTCTCATCCCTTAGACATTTAGATGGGACTTCAACGGAGGCAGAAGGTAGTGATGGTTTAGTTTGTTATGACTGTTTGTTTGGTATGGAAGTTGGAACGTCAATTTTCTAGAAACGCTTGAGAAATCTGTAATGTAATGTCATAGTGCATTGAAACTAGTGAGTGAAGATCAAAGTGAATGTAAGGAACTACTACCAATTTAATTATGGAAAAACAACTGAAAAAGCATAGCTTTGTACTTGTGTGTAATTTACGTTTTACTGTAATATAAGAGATCTTTGCTTTGGTGTGTGGATTTTTTACCATAAGGGTTTTCTCATGTAAATCCTATGTTGGTTTTTTATTGTCTATTTTTTTATTCATGATGTGCATCTTTATGTTTTGTAATTGCAAGTTTTGGAAAATTTATGAATCTCTCTCTTGAAGATTAGTATTAAGAAGGCATTTTCCGCACTCTTCTTTCCTTTTAGTTGGTATTAGAGCTTGGCCAAAAAAATTTTCCTCGTGGGTAAGATAGGTTTTTTGTGCTAATCTTGTTCAATGGGAGTTTTGTAGAGAAATCTAGTTTATAACCTATTGCAGATTTAATATGGTGAGCACATCTATCAAGAATAGAGATTGAGAAGTTCAATGGTGGCAATTTTGAGTTGTGAAAACTCAAAATGGAAGATGTTCTTGTGGATCAAGAGTTATGGGTTGTAGTGTCCTCTAACAAACCATCAACAACCTCATAGGATGACTGAGATGCAATGGACCAGAAAGCTAGGGGTTTGATTAGACTGTGTTTTGACGATTCAATTCTCTTGAATGTCCATGAAGAGAAGACATCAAAAATTTTGTGGAAGAATTTTGGTGACATTTATCAGAGGAAATATTTGGTAAATAAGTTATTATTGAGAAAGAAGTTGTATTCTTTGAAGATGGAGGAAGGAGCATCTATTGCAGATCATTTGAATGTGTTTAACATTATCATTGCTTAGTTGGGGTCTGTTGGTGTGAAGATAGATGATGAGGATTGTTGCATGCTCCTGTTATGTTTGTTTCCTGACACATGGGATCACCTGGTAATGGCTATTAGGAGTACAACAACCACTTTCAAGATGGAAAATGTGGTTGCTTTGCTGCTGTCAAAGGAAATGCGAATGAATTCTTTTGAGATAACCAAGGAGGCCCTTTCTATTCAAGGCATATCAAAGGAGAGAGGCAAGAAGAAGGACAAGAAGTCTAGATCCAAATCAGAGGGGAGATCAAAGTCTCTTGGTAAGAAGTCCAAGGTGAAATGTTGGAATTGTGGGCAGACTTGACACATTTGAAAATAATGCAAAGAAGAAAAGAAGAAAAAGAAAAACAATAATTCTTCTGATTATGAATCTTGTCAGGATGATGCAAATGCCTTCATAGCAACATTGGTGACTTAGGAATCATAAGATGTTTGGTTAATTGACTCAAGTGTGTCTTTTCACATGACCTCTCATAGGGGTTGGTTTTCAAAGTATAAAGAGTATGATGGTGGAAAGGTGTATTTGGGTGATGATTCTCACCTAGAAATTGTTGGCCATGGAAGAGTCAAGATTTGGTTTCTTGATGGAAGAATAAAGGGAATCAATGATGTGATGCATATCCTTGGTCTGGCATGAAATTTACTTTCTATAAGTTGAATGATTTGGTTGTGCAAGTCTCTTTCTCAAATACTAGTTGTAAGATGACCAAAGGTTCTATGGTGCTTGCTAAGGGTGTACAAATTGGCACTCTGTATAAGCTGGATGCTTGCATGATTTATTGAAATAGTACTTCTGTGAAGTCTGGGAAAAGGGATTCTTCATCTGATCAAGTAGAGACGGAGGACATTATTCATGTGGGTGCTAACTCTTTGGAGGTGAAGCTCTCAGTGGAGAAGACAATGTTGTGGCATCAAAGGCTTGGCCACATTGGTGAAAAAGGCTTAAAAGCCTTGAAAAATAAAATCCTGGTTGATGGGCTTGATGATTGTAATCTTGAGTTCAAATTTTGCAAACATTGTAACACCATGTTTCATTTTATTCTAGTCCTCAAAAATCTTTTGGTATTTTGGATTATACTTATGTTGATGTGTTTGGTTTAGTTAATGTTCTTTCATTATTGAAATCCATGTATTTTTTTTCGTTCATAGATATTATTCAAGAAGGACATTTATTTATTTTCTTAGAAGTAAAACTAAAGTTTTCAGTCGGTTTAAGGAATTTAAAACCTTGGTTGAAAATTAGACTAGTAAAAAAATTAAGTGTTTGAGGATGGATAATGGTGGTGAGTTTTGTTCAGCAAATTTTGATAAGTTTTGCAAGGACCATGGAATTAATGCATAAAAAAACTCCTTACACTATGCAACAAAATGGAGTTGCAGAAAGGATGAATATAACACTGATGGAAAGGGCGAGAAGTATGTTGAGTAGTGCTGGTTTGGAACAAAAGTTTTGGGCTGAGGCTATAGCTATAACATGTTATTTGATTAACATATCTCCCACTTTGGTGCTCGTGGACAAGACACTTATGGAAGCGTGGTCTGGTAAGAAGCCCTCATTAAGACATATTAGAGTCTTTGGCTATGAGGCATATGCTTATGTACCTAGTGAAAAGAGATATAAATGGGAGAACAAGGTAGTGAAGTGTATCTTCATCAGTTATGGAATTGGTGTGAAAGGGTACAACATTTGAAATCCAGTTACAGAGAAGGTGTTGTACTATAGTAGACGTGTGATCTTCCATGAACTAAAACCTTTTATAGTTGATTTGCAGCTGGAGGTGAAAGAAGTGAAAAGAAGGAGGTATTTGAATTTCCACTTACTCTAGATAAGGATGAACTATGTACTTGTGGTGGACCTGTTAGTGAGGAGAGCTCAATTAGCTCTAAATATTTTGATCAAGAAGAAGAACCTCAGCCTCAGTCTGTGAGGAGGTCTATGCGTGTGAAATGACAACCTGAAAGGTTTGGATATTCTATGTTAGATTCTAGTTTTTCCTATGCTTTGATTGCTAACACTGATGAGCCTAGGATTGTTAGAGAGGCTATGGGTATGTTTGATTCAGATTCTTGGTTGAAAGCCATGAATGAAGAAATGAAATCATTGAAGAAGAATGAAACGTGGGATTTGGTACCTTTGCCTTAAGGTCAAAATCCTATTGGATGTAAATGGGTGTTCAAGAAAAAGATTAGTCTGGATGGTAGTGTTGAGAAGCATAAAGCAAGGTTGGTCATGAAAGGATATTCCCAGGTGGAGGGGATTGATTATGGAGATTCTTTTTCTCTTGCAGCTAAGCTGACGTTTATCAGATTTTTGTTGTCACTTGCAGCTGCGTATGACTTAGAGATCAAGCAAATGGATGTGAATACAATGTTTCTTCATGGTGATTTGAAGGAAGAGATTTGCATGTCCCATCCAGAGCATTGCATTGAAAAAGTTAAGGAAAACCTGGTTTGAAAATTTAAAGAAATCTCTGTATGGTTATAAGTAGTCGCCTAGAATGTGGGACAAGAAGTTTGATACCTATGTGTTGTCTTTGGGGTTTGTGAGATCAAAGTTTGATCATTATGTTTACTTTAAATCTAAAAATGGCCATCTTCTTATTATTTCCATGTATGCGGATGATATGTTGTTCATTGGGAATAGTAAGGGTATGATTTCCAAATTAAAATCTCAATTGTCAGCACAGTTTGAGATGAAAGATCTTGGTTCAACTAGGTATATTCCAAGGATGGAAATCAGAAGGGATAGGGGAAATAGAAAACTTTGGCTCAGCTAGAGCAAGTATATAAATTCTTTCCTAGAGAGGCTTAATATGACATATTGCAAGCAGTTAGTTGTTCTAGTGTTGTAGGGAATGAAACTTTCTGTTGAAGATTGTCCAAAATCTCCAAAATCTCCTACTGAGATGGAGGACATGACTAGGGTGCCTCATGCAAGTGCAGTTGGAAGTTTAATGTATGCAATGTTTTCTACCAAGCCAGACATTTCCCAAGCAGTGGGAGTGCTTAGTCGATTTATGGCTAATCTAGGAAGGATGCATTGGGATGTTGTGAAGAGAGTTTTCAGGTATTTGGAGGGTACTTCTAAGTATGCCTTATGTTATCATGGTTACTCTACTAGATCTCAGAGTTCAGTTAGCATTCATGGATATGTGGATTCTGATTGTGCAGGGGACATTGACTGTAGAAGATCCACCAGTGGATATATGTATTCACATTATTTGGTGGTATAGTTATCTAGATGAGAAAGTTGTAGGATGTAGTCACTTTATCCACTATTGAGGTTGAGGATGTAGTCACTTTATCCACTATTGAGGTTGAGTACATGGCAACAAATCATGCCTGCAAGGAAGCCATTTGGCTTAGAATATTGTGTTTTGATGTTGTTTTTGATGCAGGGAAGATTGTTATTTGCTGTGACAATCAGAGTGCCATTTGTTTGGTGAAAAATCCAACCTTCCATGCCTAGACAAAACATATTGACATGCAATACCACTTTGTTCGTGATATGCTGGAGGATGGAAAGGTTAGTCTGGAAAAGGTTGATACTCTGGCAAATGTTGTTGATGCATTGACGAAGCTTGTGAGCTCAGATAAGTTAAAATGGTGTGCTAGTTTGATGGGCTTTGGGGCCTAAAATATTCAATGAATTCAAGCATTGGAAGGGGTTTAGGGAGTTCTTCGTCAAGTGGGAGAATGTGTGTCTCAAGCTCACTATTGGAACCCTAGCTCAGTTACCATTAAAATCAGACTTCTCAAAGATTTACATTTGGTCTTTACTGTAGTATCATAGGGTGTAGCTAAGAGGGGTGCAAGCTAGCGCTGTTACCCACCATCCCACAGTGGTCTTCATCAGCCTATGCAGGTGTGTGGGGCCATATTGCCACCCCGCAGTAGTCCATGAAATGGCTAGAGGTATGGTAGGGTTCTCTCAGCACCCCATGACGGTGAATAGAGAGGCTAGTGAGTGGGCAGGCCATCCCGCCACCTCGCAATGGTCTAAGAGATGGCTTGTAGTAGTGTGGGATATCCCACTGTCCCGTGACAGTTAGTGAGGAGGCTTGCGGTGGTGCAGTATAGATCCCCGTCATCCTGTGATGGTCAGATGAGAGAGTTTTTGGTATGGCGGTAGGCTACAGTATAGTTGTAACCGGTGACCCTTGATGGTCAATGGAGATGATTGCGGTGGAGCGGTATACGTATCAGGGTGGCAATGTGGATTCAGAGAGACATGGTTTCTCATCCCCTCAACCTTCTGATGGGACTTCGATGGAGGCAAAAAGTAGTGACAATTTAGTCTGTTGTGACCATTTGTTTGGTATGGAAGTTGGAATGTCGATTTTCTAGAAACACTTGAGAATTCTATGATGTAATTTCATAGTGCATTGAAACTAGTGAGTGAAGATCTGAGTGAATGTAACAAACTGCTACCGATTTCATTCTAGAAAAACACTTGAAAGAGCATAGCTTTGTACTTGTGTGTAATTTACATTTTACTGTAATACAAGATATCTCTGCTTTGGTGAGTGGGTTTTTTCCTGTAAGGGTTTTCCAACGTAAATCCTATGTTGGTGTTTTATTGTCTATTTTGTTATTCATGAATGTGCATCTTTATGTTCTGTAATTGTAAGTTTTGGAAAAATTTTGTATCTCTCCTGAAGATTAGTATTAGGAAGGTGTTTTCCGCACTCTGCTTTCCTTTGAAGGATTGCACCAAAAGCTCCCCATGATGTGGGAGACTAGATTAGGGAGTTACTTCAACTTTATCCACCCATATTTTTAGGATCCACTAATGAAGTGAAGGCGAAGTCATGGATTCTAAGTATAGATTGTTGCTCTAAGTTGTGTGCTTATGAGAGAAACCTAAAAGTACATTTTGTGATCCATCTTTTGAGAGGACTTACTTCTACTTGGTGGTGCTAGGAGGAGCAAAAAAATCACCTTATTTTGGAAACTTTGTCTTGGGATACATTCTTGGAGAGCTTCATGGAGTGTTATATTTCTAATCATTTTTATTAGAGGCACATCAATGAGTTTCACAATTTGTAGTAGAGATGCCTAATGGTGGCTTAATATGAGAGCTATTTTCTTGAACTTTTACATTATTTGGACTAAATCTAGGATGATAAATTTCTCATCAACTATTTTTTCAAGGGTCTAAACCCCAACACTTTAGTTCCAGTACATATGGTGGATCTAGAGAACCTATGTGTTGTTGTGGATAAAACATGCATTGTAGAGGAGGTTCATGGGGGATCACAAGAGGCACGAGAGAAGTTTCAAAGCCACAATTAGGGCCAATAGGAGAAAAGTTTTGATATACCTCCCCTTCCTCTAAAGGGAGAATCTAGACCTACTCTAAGACCTTAGATACTACCATAGTAGTAGTAGTAGTAGTAGGGATATTGGTCTAGACCTCATTAGGGACCATAGGGTGGTCACACTAGATAATTCTAGACATAAGGTCCACAAAAAGACTAGAGACTACAAGGATAGAATGCAATATCACCTAGATCATAGGAGTCCTTTTGAGGAAATAGTAGTTCTAATAGACCTAGATAATCTTAGTATAAAAGGACACACTCAATTTAGGTACAATCATGTGGTCCATGTTATGTGTGGTGGTATAGGAAACTTGGATTTAGAGTGCTTATAGGGATTTGGAGTAGGATATCAATGTGAAGGAGCTTGAAATTAGTCAATAGGATATATGGGCAACGCCCATAGATATTTTGTGATGGTTGAAAGCTACCAAATAGAGTATCATGATAATATCATAGAGGTCACATGTTTGATTTGTTGAATTTTAGTTAGTGTATTATTTGATTTTGGGGCATTTTATTCTTTCATTTCCCCTCTTTAGTGGAGCATAACAGGCTAGTGGCATCTAGGAAAGAGGATAAGTTGGAGGTCAATTTAGCTTCAAGGGCCAAGGTGGCCATATATTCCATGGTTTGAGATTGTTAATTGGTTTTTGGAGCTTTCACTAATTTTGTGGATCTTCAAGTTAGGCCTTTGGGATCATATGATATAGTTGTAGGTATGGATTGTTTTGATGCACATCAAGCTAAGATTAATTATCCTTGTAAGATAATAGAGTGCTTTGATGATCATGGTGTGATAGTAGAGATCAAAGGGATTCATAGAATTATTTATCTTCATATGATATTCAATATGTAACTAAAATAATAAATGTGAAAGGGATGTCAGATGTTTTCCATCACTATTTGTAATAAGTCATAGGGAATGAAAAATACATCTCTAGATGATTTTCCTATTTTTAGAGAGTTTTCAAATATGTTTCAATCAAAGTTACTAGGGATTCTGCCCCAATGTGAGGTGAATTTGCACATTGATTTGGTTCTAAGAGCTTATCCTATTTCTAGAGCACCCTACAAGATGATGATGCATGAGATTAGTGAGCCTAATACTTAATTAGATGAGCTTTTAGAGAAGGGTAATATCCATACTAGTGTCTCTCCTTGGGGTGCACCCATCATCTTTGTTAAGAAGAAGGATAGATCCCTTCATCTATGTGTGTAATACAAAAAATTGAATAAATTAATGATCAAGAATCATTATCCTCTACCCAAGATTGATGACCTTTTTGATCAAATTAAGGGCACCATGGTGTTCTCTAAGATATACTTGAATTCAAGGTACCATTAGCCAAGGATTTTAGAGGAAAATATACAAAAGATAAATTTTAGTATGCAGTACGATCATTATGAGTTTATAGTGGTGCCATTTGGTTTGATGAATGCCCCCACAATGTGTCATAAGCATAATGAATGGGGTATTTCATAATTTTATTGACTCGATTTGTATTGATATTCTTAGATGAAATCTTGATTTATTCTTAGACATAGGAGAAGCATGAGGATAATTTATGTCAAGTGTTGCATTGTTTGAGGAGACATCAAATTTATGCCAATTTGGCTAAGTATTCTTTCTTTCAATCCAAGATTTACTATGTAGTCCATATCATATTATGCAATGGTATTTCAGCTGATCCATTAAAGAGTCAAGTTATTTTGGAGTGTCCAACACCCACTAATGTTTCATAGGTTAGGATTTTTATGGTATTAGCAAGATATTATAATAGATTTGTTGAGGTATTCTCTACGATAGTGCATCCCATTGCTTCTCTTTAGTAGAAAGGGAAGAAGTTTGACTGGACCAAGCAATGTGAGAGGGAATTTTAGAACCCCAAGGGTGTCTCACTAATGCTCCCATTTTAACAATTTTTGATCCAACATTATATTTTATGGTATGTACCAATGCATCCTTGAATGGTATAGGAGTAGTGCTTATGCAAGAGGATGGAGTTATCACATATGAGTCATGAAAACTAAAAACCCATGAGTTTAACTACCCTACTCGTGATTTGGAGTTGGATGCAGTAGTTAGTTATGTAGTTAGATGGGGATGCTTCCTCCTTGGCCATCATTTTGAGCTCCATTTAGATCATTTCAGCCTTCAATATATCTTCACAACGTCAAATTTGAATGTATGATAGATGCATTGGAAAAAGTTCCTTTGTGAGTATGAATTTGATGTACACTACATAAAAGGAAAGAAAAATATAGTAATAGATGCATTGACTAGGCACCGATATGAGGTTATGACCATGACCTTCAGTACAAATTTGAGGACTCACATTATTTACTAGTTACCTTAGGATGAGTGGTAAATTGTGAGGTTCAATGTGAGATATGGTCTTAGAGAGATTTTAATGGAAAGTATTTAGGATATACATTAGAGGTAGATAGGTTGTTGTAACATAGAGGAAGTATCTATGTGCCACTTATAGGAGATCTTCAGACTATGATATTAACTGAGGCTCATAGGGTACCATATGTAGCACATCTAAGGGTGAAGAAGATGCACAGTGATCTTTGTTAGTTATATCATTGGGCAGGAATGCATCATGAGATTGCAGAGTTTATTTCTTGATTCCTTGAGTGTTAGAGAGTTAAGGTAGGGCATCAACACCCAACATGATTACTTTATCCTCGCGAGATACCAGGGGTGGAAATGGAACACCATTTCCATAGATTTCATTGTTGGTATACCATTGTATTTTCAATGTCATGATGCCATCATGGTGATAATGACAAGTTGACCAAAGTAGCTCACTTCTCTCCAATTAAGACTAATTACATATCTGCAATAGTGGCAAGGGAATTTTTGGGTGATATTTTCAAATTGCATGAGATTCCTTATAGTATTATATTAGATAGAGATCCAATTTTTACTTATAATTTTCTAATAACATTGCAACAAGCATTGAGCAAATGACTTAATTTCAATACAAGTTATCAACCTAAGATGGATGGTTAGACTGAGAGGGTGAATTAGATCTTGGAGGATATGTTACATATGTATGTGATGGATCCTCAGTCCAAATGAGAGGAGTACCTTTATTTGGTTGAATTTTTTTATAATAACAATTATCATAGTTCTTTAAGTATGACACCTTATCAGGTGTTGTATGGAATACCTTGTAGGACTCCCTTAAGCTAGGATCAAATTGAGGATAGAGTTTCTATTGGGCCAAAGTTAGTGCAAGATATGGAGAAATAGGTGGTGTTAATTAGATGGTGACTATAGGAGGCTAAAGATCTTCAAAAGAAATGTGTAGATGCTAAGAGGATATATCAAATATTTTTAGTGGGTGATAGAGAATTCTTGAGAGTGTAGCCACATATGATTCCAATCCATTATGGAAAGGGCTTTAAACTTGCACCTTGATTTGTGGGTCCCTTTGATATTTTAGAGTGGATAAGACTTGTATCTTATCATCCAACCTTGCCACCTAGCTAGTCATGCATCCATGATGTGTTTCATGTTTCAATTTTGAGGTGATATATTCATGATGCATCTCATGTATTGGATTTGAATCCTTTACAAGTAGAGTTAAATGGGAACTTGAAAATAGAGGCAATTTGAATCTTGGATCATCAAATGTTGGCCCTTTGAGGTCAAGAGTTGGACCAAGCCAGGGTCCAATAGGACATATATAATGAGGTAGCTGCCAACTAGGAGGATGCTTCATGGATAAGGACACTTTATCCTCACCTTTTTGAGGACTTCCAAGAGGAAGTCCAATCCTAGGAGGGGAGGATGTGAGACCCATCTTTCAGTGACTATATATCATACCACTTTTATACTACTTTCATGATCATTTGGGCTTGATATCTCCTTGGATAACTATGCTACAATTATAATTATATTGTAATTTTGATTCTACCATTGATTATAGTTGATGATATGTTATAGACATGGTTGATTTTGTTTATGGTTAGATACTATCTCTATGGTAATATTTAATCAAATGATTTCATTTCTATGTGTGAACTAAATTATGATTCAATGGGTTATGGTACATTTGCACATGTGAATAAATGATTTAATACTCTATAAATGTTTATTGAATAATGGTATATTTCTATGATGATTAATGAGTTATGGAATATAAATGTATTAATTGAATGATGATTTTAAATGCTTTATATTTTCTTATTGCTTCAACTATGACTATTATTTAATGGACTAACGATTACAACTAAAAAGAAAAAGGTTGCAACCAAGTGTGCAAGTTATTTCTAGTGACAATAGAAATCTAGAAGTCACATGATAAACCCAATTGTGCTCAACTAGTAAAACCAACTCTAGTCCTCATAGAGAAACCAAGGTCATGAGTGATGTGGATTTAGTCTCTTGAGATGTGAATTTGTTTCTTACGTGATGTAAAATTATTGTATTTTAATATATAAAATTAATGCATGTATTGTTTTACTTGTGTTAAATAGGTCATGTGTTAGAAATGAATTTTCATTTAAGTGTTTAATTTCTTAGGGGTTTAAAGTGGCTTTAAGTAGGTATTTTAATTTTATTTAGTCTATTTTAAAGTCCTAGGTCATAGGACTAATAATTAGGGTCATTTTGGAATGTAAAAATTGATTGAAAACTAAATTCTAACCTCCTAAATTTAGAATTTTTAAATAGTGACGAAATTGGAAAGTTATTGGATGAGGTTGGGTGAGGTGTCACCATCCCATCCCATCCTCCAGTTTTTTTTTTGGGTTTGTTGAGTTGTGAGATAAGGCCCCCTTTGAAAGGGACTCTCCCAAGTGGAGACACTTGGAGTTTCTCAAGGGGGCTAGATGTCATTAGGCTATGAGTTTTAAGGTTAGTGCAAGATCTAATGTGGAGGTGTCACCTCCTCATTCAAGGATGATGAGTTTTCAATTTCCATTTATTCTTCCCTATAAACTTGGGGAAGAAATTTTTGCATTTTGAGAAAAACATTATAAGTATTTGGAAAAGATAGAGAGTAGAATATTGGTGCTACTTTTTAATAGTTTAGAAATTTTGAGAGAGGTATTTATCTAATTTCACATTCAATTGTTTAGAAAATATTTTTCAAGGTAGGTCCAAACTTAATGGTAGTTGAATCTTTTTTTTTAATTTTGGTGTTTGAATGTAAAAAAATTATTGTTCTTGTTGTATTGTAGTATGTGATTTGTTTTAAGTGTATGTTGTGTCTTGGGGAATATTTTTGTTTGGGGTAGGCTCTCCGAATTGATTGAGATCACCCTATATATTGGGGTAGAAATATTTCAGGGTAAGAGTACCTATATATGCATTTGACTGATTTTGGGAACTATAAAAGTGTTGTGCATTGTGAAGGAGAAAAGGGTCTAAACTTTAATGGTAAATGAATCTTCTTTTTGTAGTTTGATAGTTGAATGCAAAAAAAATATTGTTCATGTTGCATTATTGTATGTGATTTGTATTATGTGTATGTTATGTCTTGGAGAATATTTTTGTTTGGGGTAGGCTCTCTAAATTGATTGAGAACACCCTATATATTGAGGTAGAGTTAGTAGGGCCATATTGGGGAAGGTTTCAAGGTGAGAGTACACATATATGCATTTGGTTGATTTTGGGAGCTATAGAAGTCTTGTTTATTGTGAAGGAGAAAGGATTATATTATTGTGAGGTTTTATTTGATTAAATTGATGTTTATTACCCAATGATAGTGTCCCTAACTCCCCCTTTCATGGTTCCCTTTAGAGAGCCATTGTTTAGTGTTATCCATTGGTATTTTGGTGTTATTATTTTGTTTTATTATGTTATATTACTTATGTTTTCTGTGTGTTCAAGTGTTTTGAATGTGCTATGTTAACTATGTGGCCCTCAGGCTCAAGGGTGGATTGAATTTCAATCCTATAGTTATTAGGTGAGCTCCCATTGGCATGAAAGTATTTATTGATGGTATATGTGTAGGTTGGGGGCTAAAATTATAAAAGTATTTCCATTGAAGAATTAGTGTATTTTATTCTCTTGGTAAAGTTGTACCCATGTTATGAATTATTATAGAAGAAGGCTAAAAATTCAATGTAAATGTATGCAAATTTATATATATTATTATTAAGAGAACATTGAGATGTATATTGTAGTGTTGTTTAAACCATGTGTTGTAAATGAAATTACAATAAATCAAGTATGGATTAGATTTCTAAAAAATGATTCAAAAATGATGGAAGGAGTGTTATATGCTAGGTATTATCTCTCCATTTTAAAATGTTATTATTTGGAATAATATCATTCATTTTGGTAGATTATTTTGAAAGGGAAATAGATTTATTTGAATGTCTTTAAGCATATGATTGTTAGAAAAAATCTTGTTTTTCTATTACTTTTCCCTATTTCATTTCCATTTAAAATTATCAAATAGAATCAAGTATTAGAGCATGGTTTCCATATTGAGAACTTTGGGTTTAAGTTTACTTGGTGATTAATTAAAGTTTTATCTTTTGAAATTTCTAGGATGTACCTACCTCAAAAGTGTCTTTCTTAAGACACCTAACCCTAATATGTTTACATACATCATAGGGTGTTCAAAATGAGTTCTGATAGACATCTAATTATGTTTTTCCCCTTCCCTCACCTTTTGGGTGATGTGCTTGGGATGACATTGTGCATGCATTATCAACAAGTGTGCATGATAGTTTATCATGTCGAGCATGATCCTAGGTGGTTTTTTTATTTTGTGAAAAAAATTAAATATTTCATGTCTATGTTCACATGTTAAAATGTGGGCATGACACACCTAAATCTTGATTAGGCAAGGAGTGTGATGGTAGGATTCAATTTCAATTTCACCTCTATATATACAACCTTGGATATAATATTTCAATTTCATACACTTTTCTATGACATAATCTTTGATTCGATGATAATCAAAATATTCATCCTCATACTAAGAAGGTTTTGATTGACTATCCTCAAAAGTTTTTGTAAGTGGAAAGGAAACCATGTTAATCTTGACCAATTACCGAAAGATTACCTTGATAGGTTCCCATAGGGGTGTGGATTGTCTCCTTTTTCTCTCAAGTTTAGGGGGTGTAGATGGAATGGTGATGGATGAGAGTTGTTGGATATTATTTGAATTGGTGAGTGTTAGAACATAATGTTATTAGGGGTTGAATACCCTTATAACATTTATATAATGTGTTAATATAAGGTTATAAAACCTTTATATATTATATGCTTTATTAAGCATATCCATTTAAAATAATTATTGTCTAATACTATTAGATTATTAATTATTTATGAATGGTGGTTGTTGAATGTGTGTGACTAATACCTTTCACGTGTTTTTATATCATTTCTCCTATATTTAAGAAGGTTCTCTCATTTGAGAGGGTAGTAAGAGATGAATTTCTCAATACAATGCTTTGAACTCTTTTTGGCTCCATGGTTGACAGCGCAAAGAAGATATGCTTTTTTTTTTCTAAGACAGGAACGAAAATTAGTATTGACAAAGCTTTATCCTGACAAAGGATTAACGAGTTTCCTCTTTTGACTACTTTTGTTCTTTTATCAGAAGTTTTATGATGCTTTTTTGTTATGTCTTGTTGAGAGCTATACAAGTTTTCTTTTGACTAGGATTAACCATATGTTGCCTCTGGTAAGAATTCCACTTTTTTCGTAGAAATTTCTAGAAGTGTTGAGAGCTACAAAGGCAAAGTAAAGACAAGTCTATTATGCACTGCGTCAACTGTCATTCGCGTTCCCTGCATGGACTTGCATGAGCTAAAAATGCTAAGTAGAGACAAGTTATTTTGATTATGGGAAATTCATGGTGGCATTTTCTTATGCAAAAATGGATTGAGCAAGAGAGAAGTTGAGTGGAGAACCAATGAAAAGGTGTGTTTTCTGCAACCATCATTGTGAACGACAGACATGGAGGCGTAGAAGCATTATCCCAGATCTGTTTCTTGCTATTAATGATCACACACAAGCTGGATA
Organism: Sequoia sempervirens; assembly: GCA_007258455.2. NCBI lineage: Eukaryota > Viridiplantae > Streptophyta > Pinopsida > Cupressales > Cupressaceae > Sequoia > Sequoia sempervirens. The sequence goes on along the minus strand of VDFB02270651.1, from coordinate 648,976,030 downwards.
TCTAGAGGGACCAATTGAATATTATTCCCATGATTCCACAGAGAAGAATGGCCTTTTATCAGTTAAGTGGATTTGGAGAAGAGAAGAATAGCCTTTTATCAGTTAAGTGGATTTGGAGAAGAGTTTTGGAAATGACACCCCACAAATTAGACAGTTTATCTTGCTCACATTCAGTTATGTTGAAAGACTTTCACCCATGCTCATGAATTTCTACCTCCACAAGCTTTGATCAGAGAATAATGGGACTTTAAGAGTTCCATTCCTGCGATGCACGATTTTCTCATTGCTAATCATAGTTGTTGTGGTCCTTATTCTCTATAATTGGGAATGAGTGAATGTTGCTTTTCACCTTTTTGATATACTTAGTGCTTATTATGACATGAAATATGAATTTATAGGTCAAATTTTTCAAATTTTTTTCTTTTCAATTATAGGTTGTCTTATTATGGCATGTGAATTTGAATACGGGCCACTTTCATACCAGTTCAAATCTTTGTACTGACATCATTATCTTTTACAAATTAACATTTTGATTTATTTTCAAGTTGTTCGTTTAAATTTCAATTGAAGTTTGTCCAAGGAATTAGGATAACCATTTTCATGATTTTTTTTTTTTTTTTTTTTGCACTTGTTCTTACTGTGAGAGGATAGATTCTTTGATGTCTAATTTAGATTTAAGATTATCTTACAAAATCATTATCCAAATCCTACTCATTTTTTTGTTTGCATTAAGATATCAAGAGAACTTGACCTTCCTCTTACCAATAAGTTATTTTGTCTCTTCCAAAAATAGCATAAATAGAAGAGATTGATTATGGGAACATACTATTTTGTTGTCTTTTGTCACTAACTGAACATAAGATTAAATATTATAGAACATAAACAAGCTCTTCAAATTATCAACTTTTTTTCAAGTGAGCATATCCACATTTTTAAAGAAAATACATCTTAAGAAAAATGATATGACTTAAGGAGAGTATACTTCAATCTTTGCAATCAATATTGGTTCAAAGGATAGGTCAAGGTTAAGGATCTTACATTTGGAGGCTTTTTTTGTTGAGTATCAATTACATAAACACCTAGTTACATGATTAGGGAAAGAAGGAGAATATTTATACAATTCTTGTTGTACGCCTTTTAGAGAAGAGGCACTAGGTCATGAAGTACCAAAATATTTTTAAGAAATCTAGATAAATATTTTTCAGAATCTCTTAGAAGGATTCGAGAAACAAATATTCATGGTTTTTTATTTCCAAATGGCTAAGAACAAAGAGGGAAAGAAATTGGAATTTAGAGCCTAAAGGCAAAAGGAAAACAAGAAGTTGAGGAAGGTACTCAACAAACTCTATATGGGTTTCTTAATATGGATAAAAGTAACATATTAAGAAGGAAGGGCCTTCCATAGGATGCCTATATAATGTAATATGGAATGTTATGGGAATAAATTCTTGTAACAAAGATTGGCCAAATGCCAACTACTTCAACTCAATCTAATTTATTTTTGTATTACCATAAATTGGGAGTTTTAAAGTTGTTAAGAGTGTAATAGTTCAACGCTAATAAGCTACCTCAACCTCTAGCTTAAGTTTCTTTTTTTCCTTTTTTAAGGGCTATTTGATTGAATCTTTTGAATTCTTACAATCTTATATTCAAATTTTAATTAATATGCATATTTTTTGTATTGAATTTAGGATTATTTTATTATTGCTTATATATTTTGGTATCACTATTGACCATTATAATGGGTGGCTATCAACCTAATGCACTATTTAGGGAGTAAGCCTGTAAAGGATATCTCACATGTTGCTTAATGTTTAATGATCACTAGTATATGTTTAGTAGCATATACCTATTTTAGAAAGAAAAATGAAAAATTATTCATACCGATGTTAAAGAAAATATCTTATGATATCTTTGCTAATGATCATTATGCTAGATATTATAGATTTAAGAGGAATACTATGTGATAATTGACAAATAACAAATACATATTAATTTTTTTTCTGTATCAAGAATCAACTTCATTTGATTATTGTATTATTGACTATGCTCGTGATTCTATTTATAAGAAATCTACCATAGACTTTCTTCAAAATAGTGCGGGTGTTATTACATGAATGGTGTGATAATTTTTAAAAAAGAGCTATCTTCTATTTTTTTAATTAAAAGGGTGACATACAAATGTAGCTCTTGAAGAACTAAAATGGATTTAAAAATTTATAGAAGACTTTCAAATCGATACTTGTAAAAGTACCACCTTAGTATATGATAACTAGAGTTATTTTACTCTTACAAAAGACTCTCATTTGCAACAAAAATGAAAGAGAAGAGCACATTGAAGATCATGGGCACTTCACTCAAGGAAAAATATTTCATCATAATTTTTCTCTCCAATTCTATTCATCTAACTATCAAAAGTGGTATACTATGATCAAGAAAAAATAGATTGGAATCCCAACCATCACATGCCAAACCTCTGTGTAATGATTGGATATTTAGCATCAAAAATTATCAACCTTGATAATTTTGTACTATGTTTTTCTCCCCCTCAATTACCGAGCCTAATTTGGTCCCTAAGTTCATAAATTATGCATTTCAAGGCCCATTTGTACCATTTTTCAAGAAATTGCAAGCATTGAACAAATGCATCTAATTGATATTTTTCCCCCAACACTTAATGTTCTGGAAAACAGGGCTAGGACACATTCATCCTAGGGCATATGGCTCCCTTTATTTTTTCGAGGACTAATTTTGGATATGCCAGTGTCGACATTTTAACATTCAAAAATCAAATTGCAAATGTTGGTTTTTGGGATTTAATTTTCAAGAAATTAGAGAAATGCCTATAAATACCTAGTTATTGCATCATTTGAAAGCTAACAAGAAGCAAGAGGTGAACATTAAGAGCATTCAAGATCAAGTCAAGAGCAACATTTCAGTAATTTATTACAGTAATTCAAGATCCAAACATCATGTCAAAGTGTATGTGAGTTCATGTTGTCATATTATCATTATTTTGTGAAGGCTAACCCCTTTTGTAGGTCTCCAAATCAATTCAAGCAATCAAGCAAGAAAGATCTAAGAACTTGAGGTGATGTGTATGACATCAGTCCTTCAAGGAATCCATTGAAGGGTTGTGAGTTGCAACACTTTGTGATTTAATCATTCCTATCCATAGCATTTTATCATTGACATTGCCATTGTGGAAGTGGAAACACTAACATGAGGTTTAACTAAGGCAGGCCCCTAAATGACACAATATCTCTTCTCTTTATGAATGTACATATTTCAAGTTTGAAGAGGATTAAAGGAAGGTTGAAGATAAATTGTTCTTTGTGGTAATTGAAGCCCTACATCTTGTCAACTCATGAAAACAAATGTACAAAATTATCCAGCAGTGATTTGACAACTTTACAAGCAAAAATAAAGACCTTAGATCTGACATCAGAGGACTATAAAAGTTGGGAAGGATACCCCTACAAGGACCCACACAACCTAGGGCACATTTTTCCTCCTATAGTGGTTGAAACCAATTTTTTTGGGCAAGTACATAACCCTTTGCACTTCCCAGATCTACCTGCAAACTGTTGTTTCAATCTATACATTGTTGGGATCTTGCATTTTTTGAATATTAGGGCATATAGTCTAATTAGGTTAATCAATTTCAATCAATCCCAATCCATCCCAAGGCTCAAAAATATGTATATCCAAATATGATTGGCTCACCTTCATGGTTGAAATTCAATCTAAACACCTTGTTGATCTCCATCTTAATGAAACCCTAGAAAAGGGAAGAAATTAATCCTGGGTTTTATACATTAAACTCAGGGTTACCTTTTTCTATGTTTTGTTTTGGTGAACCTGATATTTTGACATCATAAACCTTTTGAAATATGAATTAAATCAATCCTAGATCTAGGTTTTGCATTGTATTGTTTTGCATTTCTCATTTAGGGTTTCATTTTTACATCTTAAAAGATCACAAAAAAATTCAAAAAAACCCATCTCATATTGCATAATAGTTGCAATAGGGTTTGTTTCAATCATTTTAGATTAGATCTACATTCAAATCGCATTCATTATGTCTAAAATTGTGCATTGCATCTGTATACATCCAAAATTGGTCTAGAGAATATTGATTAAATATCGATTATTTAATTAATAAAATATTTATTTACTCTACTATATAAATAAATTGCAAAATTTGTTTACATAGTTCGTATCTCTCAAATTTCTCTTTTCTAAACCACTTTCTTCATGATTTAATTAAAATAAAAAAATCTAACTAATTTGTTTTATTTGATTAATCCCCTTTTATTAAATTTGAATTTTTAAATTTGAATTTGTCACATTTCTCCATATTCTTCTAACCTCCTTCCACCTCATCTTCCAACCCACCATGTGTCACATGAAAATAATTATTCCTAATTTCTAAAATGGATATTTACTCTCAACAATTTTTAACCAACTCAAAGACACATGCCTTCTTCCTTCAATTGATTATTTTCTACACTTGGCAAGATTGTTTTACTAAAGGGAACAATTACCTTGTTTTCTCCATCTTCCTCATTCCTCATTGTTGATTTCTCCAGGTCGAATCCTGATCGCTCATTACTACCAACTCACCTGATGCCTTGGTGAAATCTATAAATTGATGCTCATTTACAACTTTTTCACAAGGAGCATTTGCATAACATTACTCTGCAGAATTCATCCTAGCATTTGAGAGCTTAATTGCATTTTGATACAACATTTAGAATAGATTAACAATTAGATTAGAATCATGGCTCATTTAGATGTTTCTTAGTTTGTTTAAATTTGGCATTTAGAATCATTTCCACATCATCCTGTATGCAACAACTCATTCATCATGTCATTTAATCATATCATTTAGCTGAACCATTTAATCATGTAGATGTAGACTTAGATTTTGCATTTTAGTTTAGAGGCTACTCATTTCTTAGGTGGCATCCCAATGATTAGTGCACAATTAAGATCTGAGAGCACAATTACTAGGACATTTAGGAATAGAGGGAGATGAAATGTTTTTAAGGAATCATGTTATCGAATTATGTTTTGTTAATTTAGATTTCCTTACTCTAATACATTGCATCTGTGTGTGTTATTTGTTAGTATAATTCACATAGTTTCTTACACACATAAATTGGCGCCCACTGTGGGGTGTAGCCCCTGTTATTTTGATATTTTCTGGAAAGCATGTTTTTACAGGCTCAGACATGAGTTTCTCTAGCGCAACCGCTAACTTCTCTGGCGCTTACGAAAGATTTTCTAGCGCATTCACCGACTAGTCTAATGCAACGAAGGATTTCTCTGGTGCATCCATGCCATTCTGTGGCGCATCAGGGGGTTTCTATACCGCATTCACACCTTTTTATGGCACAATTCATGTTTTCTGTGGCATATTCCATTGTTTCTATAGTGCATTTATCTTTTCAATGCATCAGCTTACTGTAATGGCACTTTTGATTTTCTCTGTAAATTTTCTCACGAGTCTGAAAACTAATATGTGTTTTTCTATTGTGCAGACTTCATAAACACTACCAAAGACTTTGTTGAAACTCAAGAATGCTTGTCAAAGAAGAATTTATGACAAACTACTGATAAATCTAATGCAGGGGTTGGATTTGATGAGTTTCCTTCTTGCTTAAATTAGAAATCTAGACTAATTAACAAGGAAAGAACACCGTGTCTACTGCATGTGTGAATGGTAGGCATATGCTCTCCCCTTAACTGGGTGACCAAAAATCCAAACCCATTCATTTTCATTATCTGTTATGTGTATTGAATGGTAGGCATATGCTCTCCTCTTTTCTGGGTGACCAAAAAGCTAGAACCATTCTTGTTTATCTACGAGTGTGAGTAGGGTATACAACATGGGTTCTCTCTTTATTCATGCAAAATAAAGATCAATCGAACTACGGGTATACTCACTTGCTTTTGTTTATCCTCGAGGGCCTGCCTTGTGGGAAAAATTACTCACCCAAGGGAACGACCCAACCGGTAACATGCTAAAGCCAAGCACATTTCCAGCCGATATATAAATGTGGGTACTGGAACAAAGGCCAGTATCAGGAGGATAGTTCTGACGAGAAGGGAATCAATGGTATCTCGCCGTATGGATTATCCCCGATGAATGGAAAGTCCTTACTAAAACCCTTGTAGCTTGTCCAAAACCTTTATCTATTCTTTGGTGCAACAACGGTTGTTGCAAATGCATCCACATTCTCACAGTTTTTAGTAGAGATGATCAGCCTGCCATGGGAGTTTTATGGGGGCTAGAAGCTTGGTTGACCTGAGAAGTGAGTGCACTGTAAGGGGGATCCCATGTGGCCAAGTTTTTGAATTCATCCACTAAAGATAAGTGCGGTTGGGGTAAAACCCGTGTGGAATCAAAAGAATATAGTCCTTCACAACCCTAGGGAATGTACATTGTGCTTGATTTTGTTTGTGAAAGTGTTTTAAAAAAAAACTTCAAACAAAACCTCACACACTGGAAAAGTGCAAAACTCTGATTCAGAACACATCATTTGGAACAAACCATTCTCTGACCAAAAACCAAAAAAATTAAGTAAACAGGCAAGAAATTGTTACATTACCTAGTTCAACACATTCATTATTTTATGTAGTCCATTGACCCCATTTTCCAATGCATTCACCTTCTGTTACAATGCATATACCTAATTTACTAGCGCATTTACCCATTTTTGTGGTGCATTTACCCAATTCTGTGGTGCATTCGCCTGATTATGTGGTGCATCCTAGCCTTTTTGTGGTGCATCCAAGATTTTTGATAGTGCATCTGCCTTTCAACGCATTCCCTGATTGTAACGATGCATTCACTAAAATTCCTAACCAAAGAATTGAATTTGATCTTTATCCGACATTTTGAAACCAAATTTAGAAAACCTTTCCAATTCAAAATCATTCCTCATAAACAAAGGATTCTAAACATGGTCCTTATCCAATGATTTCATGAAAGATTAAAATCCTGAAACCAAAATCCATAGCTCTTAGTCCAAAAGCTCATAAAAAACGTCTCTCAACACTCTACGAATTTAGAGACAGATTGCTCTTCAATTTCAACAGAAAAGCTTCAAAGAATAACCATGGCTTGTATTCATTTTACTATTTCCAAAATCCAAGACTTTTCCAAAGATTTGAACATCTCATCTAAAAAGGAATTTTTTTCCCCATTTCATAATTAGAACCAAAATTGCAGAATCTTCTCAAGTTCAAAATTATTCCTTAAGTTTCTTAGAGTCTGAATTTTGTTAAAATTGACTTCTACAAGTGAAATCCTTTACCTAAACTTTTATTACACATCCAAAAGTGCCCAATCATCATGAAAACCCCAAAATTTGATCATCAAGTTGAGTTTCCCCATTAGGATTCATCATCCTTCATTTTGAAACAATACACTTTACATCAAATTTAATCACCTCGCTTACATCAATAAAATTCATTATTCTATTCAACCTAGGTTTTCCTTGGGAATTCCTAAACAAAGATCAAATTTTAGCAAACCTTCATCACTTGTATGCCCGTTTTAACAAGATCCCAAAAGAAAAAACTTAAGGATAAAGAACGTGAACCTCCAAATATCATTTGTGAACCAGAGGAAAATCCCTTTCACAAGATTTCTCAAAATGAAACAAAAGAGATAACAGAGGAGGACATCGAACAAGTGAATCAAGACCCCAAATTCCATAAATTTATAGAAAAAATATTTGAAAAAGATGGAGAGAAATACCTCCTAATGTTGGAAAACCAAGGGGTCAAAATACCTAGTGACTTTGATGTCAATAAATTGAAGGAAACCCCAAAGAAAACTGAGACTGAAACACCCCTTGCAGATCAAATGGGTATACTAACGCATCAAATGCAAAACCTTCAACAACAACTCCAAGATATGCAAGGAGGGACTCCAAAAAGATACATGTTACAAGATATTTGTCCCTATCCCTTTGATAGAAGGTTAAACATGGTACCATTTCCCCCAAATTGTGACTTACCAAAATATGACAAATACATCAAAAAATTGGACCCCACAGACCATGTATGATAATTTTGAACAATGAGTCTTGAGTTTGCTCATGAGGACACATATTTGATGAGACTCTCTCCTTGCAGCATAGGATGTCACTGTATGGAATGGTTTTCAAAACTACAATCGGGCATAAAATCTTTCTGAGAACTTGTCAACTAATTCATCACCCAGTATTCATATAACATTGCACATAAGATAACCATGAAGGATCTTTGTAATACCAAACAAAATCAAGGAGAAGCCTATCTTGTATTCTTACAAAGGTTGAGAAGGCTATTTGCTCGATATGCTTGTCCCATTCTTGAACAAGAAAAGATGGAGATTTTCATTGATAACCTTAATAGTGAAATGAGCTATAGACTGCAATTACAATGTCCCCCTAGTTTTGAGAAGATGTTAGAAAACGGTGTTAAAATTGAAGAAGCCTTAGTCAAAAGAGGGGTATTGAAAATTCACAATGAAGGATCAAACAATGTTAGCTCTTCTAACCATCCTAACCATGAGAAACCCAAATTTTGGAAAAGGAACAAGAACGCCAATGATGGTGCCACCAAAACACATAATGTGAAACTGGTCTTTAATTTGTCAGGAACCACAACCAAGACCGATCAAAACAACAATCAAGGCAATAATCAAAATGTCAACCAATATAACAATTAAAATAGTCACAATCAAAGTAACACCACATCAAAACCTCCACCGTATCAAACACAATCAAACCGCAGAAAGTTCACATCTTTGGGCCAATCATATGAATTTGCATTGAGGGAACTTCTTAAAAATAACCTCATAACACTACCCAATACTCGAGGATTTTAACCAAAAGTAAAATCGTCATGGTGGAATGATGCCTATTATTGTGAATTTCATCAGTGCAAAGGCCATCAGAGAAATAGCTATATGCAATTGAAACATAAAATACAAGACCTGGTAGATAACAAGGTCATACAAATAGAGGGACTCCAAACAAATACAAATCACGGAGCATTTAAAAATACTTTACCGAATTATGAAAAAGGGGAGTCCTCTACAACAAACAGCAAGGGAAAGAATGTAAACTATTTCGATACTATCATAAATCATATCTCAACAGCAGAAGATCAGATGAATACCATTGAAACCAATGACAATCAAAACATTACTCCAAACAATAATCTGATCTATGACATTCCAATCGAACAAGAACACAACATCATCATCTTTGAAAATCAAATCAATGACACACAACTAGACATGACTGCAATGGATACCCAGATCAATGTCATTAAAATCCATGGTAAAAAGACAGCATGCCAGTAAACATGACCACAAAAGCACAAGCCAAATATGTCCTAAAAGGAAGTTCATCCAAAACTCTCGTTGTCTCATCTAATCAATACAACATAGTGGACCAGTTACAAAAGATCCCTACACAAATATCGATATTGGAACTGCTCAAAAAATTTCCTGCTCACAAAGAGATTTTGGATAAAACCCTAGTGGACACAATAGTACAGTCTATGGATGCGCCGAAAAACCTATCCTAAGCACTAAAACTTTCAGCAGATGCACCGAAAAACCTAGCCGATGCGCCATAGAAAAAATTGCATGCACCGAAACTTTTAAAAAGTCTAAAATTCAAAATTAAAGGGCAGGAAAAATTAATTCAAAATTCACAAGAAAGGTTTCGAGATCCATACTGGAGGTCCATATCCCACTGGCCGATTGTGTCGCCGCACCCGCTCGAATCGATGAGTCTCGAAAGGGATCACCATTTTCACCTAATGCTCAAGAATGCTCTCACTCCACAAATTTTCAAAATCACAACATGCACAAATGACTCCTTTTTCACTTTTTACCTCTTAATAAGGGTAATTTTGGTGGCATATTTTAATCTCTTTTAAAGGGGCAATTAATTGGGGCAGCTAATTTTTTTTCCATAGCGGGAGATAAATCTTTGGAATATCATCAAAGCTAAATTTTATCATCATCATCATAAATCAACGAAAATTTTCAAAAATCATCAAAAATCTTTTATTATCAAAAATTCCTCGATTTATCTCTCGAGGGAGCATACATCCGTTACCTTTTGAAATCGCTATCTAGGGCATCGTCAAAATTTTAGCAGCATTGGTAATTTTTTCTTTGAAGTAATGCATAAACACATCACTTGAAAGAGGGGCAAAATGTATACATCTAAAATTGGTCTAGAGAATATTAATTAAATATCGATTATTTAATTAATAAAATCTTTATTTACTCTACTATATAAATAAATCACAAAATTTGTTTACATAGTTCGTATTTCTCAAATTTTTCTTTTCTAAACCACTTTCTTCATGATTTAATTAAAATAAACAAATCTAACTAATTTGTTTTATTTGATTAATCCCCTTTTATTAAATTTGAATTTGTTAAATTTCTCCATATTCTTCTAACCTCCTTCCACCTCATCTTCCAACTCACCATGTGTCACATGAAAATAATTATTCCTAATTTCTAAAATGGATATTTACTCTCAACAATTTTTAACCAACTCAAAGACACATGGCTTCTTCCTTCAATTGATTCTTTTCTACACTTGGCAAGATTGTTTTACTAAAGGGAAAAATTGCCTTGTTTTCTCCATCTTCCTAATTCCTCATCGTCGATTTCTCCAGATCGAATCCTGATCGCTCATTACTGCCAAATCACTTGATGCCTTGGTGAAATCTATAAATTGAGGCCCATTTACAACTTTTTCACAAGGAGCATTTGCATAACATTACTCTGCAGAATTCATCCTAGCATTTGAGAGCTTAATTGCATTTTTATACAACATTTATAATAGATTAATAATTAGATTAGAATCATGGCTCCTTTAGATGTTTCTTAGTTTGTTTAAATTCAGCATTTAGAATCATTTCCATATCATCCTGTATGCAACAACTCATTCATCATGTCATTTAATCATATCATTCAGTTGAACCATTTAATCATTTAGATGTAGACTTAGATTTTGCATTTTAGTTTAGAGGCTACTTGTTTCTTATGTGGCATCCCAATGATTAGTGCACAATTAAGATCTGAGAGCACAATTACTAGGACATTTAGGAATAGAGGGAGATGGAATGTTTTTAAGGAATCATGTTACCGAATTATGTTTTGTTAATTTAGATTTCCTTACTGTAATACATTGCATCTGTTTCTGTTATTTGTTAGTATAATTCACATATTTTCTTACACAAAACATCCATTTAGACATCTTTCATTTAGGTCAAAAAAGTGAAAAAATTGCATTGTTTTGTTTCAAAATTGCATCAAAATCATCATTTTTAAGTTTCAACATCTTAGAACCAGTCAATTATTGCATCCTAGCTCTGTAATTGTATTCAAAATTTTCAAAGCATTTTCAATATTGTTGCACACTTGAATGTTGAATCACATTAGCATAGATTTAATAATATCTAGAAAAATATTCACTGTTAAATCTATTTGCAAGTAGACCTAGAATCCTTCAATAGTGTCTTACATAATCAAACTTTGAAATTTGAAACACCCTTTCTAGGACTCAGATACCCTTGGGTGCCTCTATCTTGCTATTGGTGGCTCAAATTTTTTTGCACAAATCTTTATCTTTGTATTTTCAGTCTATTTTTGCATGTTGATTTTTGATCATGTTCTCATTGCAAATTTGGGAAAAATAGTTGCATTTCAGTAGGACAATTATTTACATCATGTTCTCATTGGAAAAATCTTGTGTTATGATAATTCATTTTCTATTGTCAGATCTTGTTAAGCATTGTAAATATTTTTTGTTACAAGCATGTCACAATGATTTTATTTCCCCTCTTTTGTTGTTTTTCATTGATCTCTCTCCCACTATCTCTCCTATGTGTGAAGTTAGCTTGGTGCAAGAGAATGCAATCATTGACAATCATGACAATCATGTTTTTTCTTCTCTCGATGTCTCTCCTATGTGTGAAGAAGGTATCTTGTTGTTAGAAGATCTAATCATTGAGCATCATGTGAACCTAATTTGTTTGTCTCCACCTACCTCTGCTACTTGGGCAGATATTGTTGGACAAGAGGATGAAACCATTGATACATTTATGGAATGCATATATGAATATGCTAAGGTGACATTAGATCCCCTCTTGATAGAAGTTCATCAACAAGAAGTTAAATCTATTGAGGTTATGAACACACAAGTGGCTATTATATCTTCTCATTATTGGACCTCCTAAAAATCCTTTAATTATTGGACCTCCCAAGTCACCTCTCTTTATAGGACCTCATAAAACTCATGGCCAAATCCTTAGCTTTGAAAAACAACTTACTAGTAATCATGTGTTGTAGCAACCAAGTTATCATATTGTAGCTCACACATATAACACTAAAAACAATAAGCAACCAAAAAAATACCAACATCCATTTTGCTACCTCAACTATACCTCGCACCTGCACCTAACAATTGACAACGTAGTGGTAAAGAATTTGATCTTGTTGAGAAACTTTGTAACACTCTTGATAACATCTCCTTGTGGGATTTGATTCAAACATCACTTGTTTATTAGGACATGCTTCAAAATTCTTTGCAAAAATTTGTTGTCCCTCCTAGTGTGCAACCAAATGATGTGGCAGCTTTGATTGACAATATGAATTCACCTAGTTGTTGGAAATATGGGAGTCTAGCAACATGAGCATGAAGTGTATATAGGTTGAGTTATCTGATCCAATGTTGTCATTAATGTCAACCTTGTGGGAAGCATATTTGGTATATAGTACCATCTATATCGAAAGTTGATCGATACCGAGAGTGTTCTTTACTGATAATGTTACGGTTCAGTGCATTGGTTTTTGAGTCCAAAATTCACCCCATGAAGAGATATGACTCTGCTCTCTTAATCACATTATTATGACTCATTCATACAACTATATTCAGGATCTCGAGAAGTTTTATGTTGTGTACAAAAAATATCAATGGAAGAGTTCAACTATGTTTACTACAGTTGCTTTTATGTTCAATATATCAGTGTAAGAGACTCCACATTGTGTTAAGAAGAACATTCTGAAGTTGTGGTTCTAATGGCAGTCTCTTTGATATTAATGTGATGAGAAACTAAAGTAATATTGTATCAGGAAGGAGTTTTTGTTTGAGAAGTGTGTGTTGGTTTGGAGTTTTTGTGATTAGGTCCTATTCTTGGCTAACCTAATATATGACATGTATTAAGAAGATTAATTATACTCTGCAGATGTTAATTGGACCCTTTACAAGATCTATGCCAACTTGATATTGTGCACTACATGGATAAAAATATATTGTAAATATTATATGGTGTTGACAAGAGCTATTTTGATTGGTTTTTTTTCATCTAACTAGGCCAACCTAGTTGATGAATGAAATATACTTGTATATGTATGTATGAGACATTTTGGAGTTAAAAGGTGCAAGATGTGCATGAAGTGATGTGAAGAATATTGAGATATACGTGAATGTGTGAGCTTAAATGAATTATCATATGCAAGTAATGTATTGTAGGAGAAGTCAAGGATTAGAGAAAAATTGTTATGTAATTGCTAAGCATGGCAGTACTTCACATTCAAAGTCTCACTAGAACTGAACTCAACACACAAAAGGTGTATTCCATCAGTTCATACTTTTGGTAGTGAGCCAAATCTTTTTGTACTTTGGCAGTTAGCCATATCTTTATTATTCTGTTTGTGAGCCTTTTTAAGGATAGCGAGTCTTGGCAGTGAGCCCTATAATATACTGTATCTAGATATAATATATTGTGAGCTAATCCTCACCATGGTTTTTTCCATTTTTGATTTTCCACGTAAAAATATGGTGTTGATTTGTTTTGTGGTGTCGTGTTCTTTTCAATGTCTTCATTCTTGTTTGCAATTATATTTACTTTAATAATTGGATGGTCTATAGCTGAATGGTTTTATGGAATACTAATTCACCCCCCCTCTTAGTATTCTAAATAATCAACAATTGGTATTAGAGCTTGGTTCCTCTGAAGAGGTCTAACAGCTTGAGGAAGGTCCCAAAATTTGAATACATGGAAGATAAAATATTTCTTATTTCTCTAGAACAAATCTCTACTGAGCATACAAAAGAAAATGAAGATTTGAAGGTTAAGGTAAAGGAAGAAAATGAGTGCATTAAGAAGCTAAAAGAAAATTACTGTGAATTTAGTAATCAATTAAAGAAGGAATATGAAGACATCACCGGACTAAAAGAACAATTGGAAGAGAAAAAAATTGAAGTTTGTCAGAAAGATGAAATTCAAAGGAAGTTGGATTAAAGTACAAATCTTGAGCAAAAAGTGGTAATTCTGAAATCAGATATGGAAAAGGAAAAAATACATGAGGATAAATTCAAGGAAAGCACTACAATTCTTGATGAGTTGATTACTTTTCAGAGACCCTCTATGGATAAAAGTGGTTTGGGATTTGAAGAAGGAAAAAGTTCAAAGGAGAACCAACCCCCTGACATGAAGAATCAGTGCAATGGTGGAAAATTCAAGGACCTAAGAAGCAATACTGGAATGACCCATATCAGACAACCTAATGCTCAAAGGTACTTATCTTTCAATGGTGTATGTTATTTTTGTAATAGATTTGGTCATAGGGAAAAATATTGCAAAAGTAGAATGAATGATACTTTATCATTCTCCGGTCAATGTTTTGAATGCAAGAAGATTGGACATAAAGTTGTGGAATGTAGAAGGAAGAAGTTGAACAAGGAATTTTATTCATTTAATGGCTACTATTATCATTGCAACTTATTTTGAAATAAGGCTAACCAGTGCAAATATAGACCGAGTAAAAGATAATTCGGAAGGATTTATGATTGCAACAAATCAAGACACTTTACCAGAGACTGCAAAAATAGAAATTTGAAAAATAACTATCCAATAAAAAGATATGAACCGATCAATGATTCAGAAGAAGTTAGAAAGGAAATGAAAAGAATTTGGAGAAGGGAATGAGAATCTAAGCAAGGTGAATTGGAATCATCAGTTTTATCTATGTCAATCTTTGGTGCAGATACACCCATCAAAAAATAATTTAGGTAGTGGCTAAGAGGGAGAAATAATTAGAAAAAATAATAAACCCCTCTTCTATATATGATCTGTCATATCATGACAGAAGTGCATTTAATAAGGTTACAAATTCAAGATCTCATGCGAAAAGAATTTTTAGACACATGTGTGAAGAATGAAGTTTGCAAAATTTGAAAGGATGAAAGTGCACACCAATTCTGAGGTGATCTACTTATGATTTGAAGCATTTATTGCAGAAGTATTTGGAATGAAAAAAATAAATTCAGAAATGTTATAGAAAACATATTCGACAAAAATCATTTGTCAAAAAGGAGAAGCATGCATAGGAAGCTTGAAGAAACCAGAGCAATTCAATTCAACGGAAAGAAGAAAGAAAAAATTGAAGAGTAAGTGGACTTGAGGAATGCTCTAGAAGCTAAACATAAAACCCTATTCTTTGTTGAGAAAATTACAGAGGTATTCTGTTTAAACAATTTTCTAGAATCTTTCAATTTTATGCAACTGATGGGTCAAAGGTTGTGAATGTCTCAGATAAATTGCAAATCAAATTAAGGAAGTATTCTCTAAAAAATTTGTAGGAAGAATTCACGGGTGCATTTTCTAGCATTCCTCTTAGTGTATTACCTACTAAAGAAATTTATGCATATATTTATGGAAAATTTGAGGAAATGTCACTTGTTCGATTAAGTATTTTGTGGAAGAATGAATTGGAAGAAAATCATGATGCATATAAAATCTTAGTTAAAAAGAAACTAGATGTATGGTGGAAATTCTTGTTGTTTGAATTCGACAAGTACATACGAATGGCATTAAGAAGGATTCATGGTGAATCTATTTGGATTGATGGCACACATCTAATAACCAGAGAAGCTATAATAAATGTGGTTGGTTTATGTTTCTCTAGACTAGTTCCAAAACAAAATATTGTCAATGATCAAGAGATAATAGAGATGACTGGTGCAACCCTTGAGGGAAAAGAACCTGTCTAAGTACAATTGAAGATCCGGTTATTCAATATGCTGCAATGATTATTGGACACAAAGTTTTCTTACCAAGTAATGACTACATAGTTTCTATTTCCACCACATATATTGTATTTGATATGGTTAAGAATAGTACTAATTATGATCTTTGTGAGCTGCTTCATCTGTATCTATTGAAGAGTTTGAAAGAAATCAAAAAGAATAAGTAGAGTACATTCTGGTATGGTAATTTAATAGTTTTCTTACTCTTTTACTTTATAAAAGAGTTACCAGTAATTAGAAGGATACAATGGACAAACACATAACCAATAGCACACTAGATAAGGAATTTCATGAAAAATATTGGTGGCTCAAATGCTCAAGAAACTACTCTTGCAACATTCTTTGGAACATTTCATATGAGAATGAATAAAAGAACAAGAATTCTAGAAAATATGGTTGAAAAATACTCTGGAAACATCAATTTCCTAGTCTTTGCAGATTTTTGTTATATAGAAGCAGTTGAATCCAGACTTGTGTGGATTTCTGAACTAGATTATGAAGTTTCTAAGTCAAAAATCAATCATTATGCAAGATTGCTTCTAGAGAGCCCAAGAATCCTAACAGGATAGATGTGGAAGAAATTTCTATGACTGAAGCCTCTGGTAATGCAATAGGAATCGAAAAGAAGAGAAAAGGTGTTATTATGAAGCAAGAAATCATAGAACCAAAAGAAAGTAAATTTGAGACAGCTCAACATGAGCATGAAAGCGCAAACATTCAAGAAGCATTAAAAGAATTACAGAAAATGATTCTCGATGCCAATTTTAGTTCATCTATATCTACTATTGAAAATCTCAAGAGTATGATTAACTCACTAAAAGCATACATCTCCAGATTGGAAGAAAAAATATGAAATAGGTCTGCAAAAGAAAATATAGAAGACATGAAGAAGAAATGTGTGGATGGACATCATAGAGTTTTGAAGGAATTCAAGGATGGTCAGGATTGTGAGAAAGAAGCTCAGGAGTTAGTATCTTTCTGCTTGAATTTGTCTAATAGGACATCAAATTCAAGAGAAGAAATAAGAAAGAATGAAATTTGATTGAGCACTCAAGAAGATGTGTATAGCTTGCTAGATGACATGGACAATTAGAGATGGTCCTAAATTGTGCAACTACATGACAAATTATTCTCCCTACATAATCAAAGAATATAAGTGATCAAGCAGTTTGTGGCACTTAGAGATTTGGTAAAACTCAAGCATATTCATGTATCCAGTGCCCTTGACAGTGTTGGTAATCTATCAGAAATAAATCTCAGTCCCAACACTATATTGGAAGAAGGTATAGATTCTTTAACTAAGATTGAACTACTATACAAGACTCTTGCAAGTGCAAAGGGATCATGGGAAGAAGGAAAAGCTACAAGGAAGGATACCCTGA
The DNA here is from genome assembly GCA_007258455.2 of Sequoia sempervirens. Classification (NCBI taxonomy): domain Eukaryota; kingdom Viridiplantae; phylum Streptophyta; class Pinopsida; order Cupressales; family Cupressaceae; genus Sequoia; species Sequoia sempervirens. The sequence goes on along the minus strand of VDFB02270651.1, from coordinate 648,958,521 downwards.
AGAACCTCAAAGGATCTTCTTCTTTAGGTTAATATTTTTTCATATCATTCTTTTTGGTCAATTTTTGATGTATACACATATTCGAGGAAATATATTGGACCCTTGCATGACCTTTTCCATTGATGTCAAAGGGGGAGAGATAGATAGTAAGAGGAAAAACATTTTTGAGCATTAACCTTGAAAGGGGGAGTATTTGGTTGGGATAAAAATGTTTTTGATATGCATATTTCCATCAATGTAAAAGGGGGAGATTATTGGAAATATGGGACTCTAGCAACAAGAGGATGAAGTGTATAGAGGTTGAGTTGGTCGATCGAGTGTTGTCATTGATGTCAAAATTGTGGAAATATTGTGGGAATCATATTTGGTATACAATACCTTCTATACCAGAAGTTGATCTATACCGGAAGTGTTCTTTATTGATAATGTTATGATTCAATGTGTTGGTTTTTGAGTATGGAATTCACTGCATGAAGAAATATGACTCTACCCTCATAATCACATTATTATGACTCATTCATATAGCTATATTTAGGATCTCAAGAAGGTTTTTGTTGTGTACAAAAAAATATCATTGACAAAGTTCAACTCTGTATACTACAATTGCTTTTCTGTTCAGTATATCAGTGTAGGATACTCTGTATTCTCTTAAGAAGAATGTTCTAAAGATGTGGTTCTAATGGTAGTCTCTCTAATGTTAATGTGATGAGAAACTAAAGTAATATTGGATCAAGAAGGAGTTTGTGTTTGAGAAGTGTGTGTTGGTTTGGATTTTTTGTGATTAGGTCCTATTCTTGGTCGGCCTAATATATGACATGTATTAAGAAGATTAATTATACTTTGCGGATGTTATTTTGACCCTTTACAAGATCTATGCCAACTTGATATTGTGCACTACATGGATAAAAATATATTTTAAATCTTACATGGTGCCGACTAGAGCTATTTTAATTGGTTTTTTTTCATCTAATTAGGCCAACCTAATTGATGAATGAAATATACTTGTATATATATGTATGAGACATTTTGGAGCTGAAAGGTGCGAGATGTACGTGAAGTGATGTGAAGAAGATTGAGAGATATATGAATGTGCGAGCTTAAATGATTTATCAGATGTGAGTAATGTACTGTAGGAGAAGTCAAGGATCATATCATAATTGTTATGTGACTACTAACCAGGGAAATACTTCACATTCAAAGCCTCATTGGAACTGAACTTAACACATAGAAGGTGTATTCCATTAGTTCATACTTTTGGTAGTGCACCATATCTTTATGTACCTTGGCGGTAAGCCATATCTTTTGTATTTTGGTTGTGAGCCTTTTTAAGGACAATGAGTCCTGGTAGTGAGCCCTGTAATATACTATATCCAGATATAGTATATTGCGAGCTAATCCTCACCATGGTTTTTCCCATTTTGTATTTTCCATGTAAAAATGTGGTGTTGATGTGTTTTGTGGTATCATGTTCTTTTCAATGTCTTCATTCTTGTTTGCAGTTATATTTGCTTTAATAATTGGATGGTCTACAACTGAATGGTTTTATGGAATATTGATTCACCCCCCCTCTTAGTATTCTGAATAATCAACACTAGTGTGGACATTATCTTTCATCAAAATGAGTTACCCCCTTTGGAAACACAAAAAGAAATGACGCTTTGATGATAATGGCTATTATTAATAGGATTGGGATTAGACGTACCCTTATTGACAATGGTTCAAGGATTAATGTTTGTAGTGTAAATATTTTGAATAGAATTGGATCTATAGACACCTAAATTTGACCACTTATATTTGGTCAAATTTATCCCTTTTCATCTAAATATCCTCTTTTCCACATTAATTAAATAATATTTCTATTATTTAATCAATACAACTAAAGTCCTCTAAATCCCTAAGGTATTTAAAAAAATCAATTAAATACTTTATCTCCCTTACCCCTTCTATCCCATGAATTAAATAAATAAATCTTATTTATTTATTTAATATCTCAAATGTCACATCCTCCATCAATTTTTCCTAATTCTAATCCCAATCCTAATCCTCATCTAACCTACCCACTAAACATGTGCACACACTTAATCCTTGAATAAGTGGGTCAACCCTCCCCATCACATCAAGCACATGGGATTGTACCCTTGAGGGTACAATCTACCTATCAAGCCCTCTGCTTGCACCACATGGCACAATCTGGTGGCTTGAGAGGTCTCAACCAATCTTAGCCATTGATCTCCATCATGCAATCTTGGCCATTAATCCATTATCCTCCCAAAATCTATTTATCCTAAGACTTAACCATTTTCATCTCTCTCACCCATTTTTCACTGGAGCACTATTATGCTGTCAAAATTTTGAGTGAGCACACATCCAATCTAACATTGTGGGAAAATATACACAACAGGAGGCTTTGTACGCTGGTTTGAACTCCTCATCGCCTTATCTTGAGTGTTTTGCTTGTTTTTGGTCTTTTCCTTCTTTTCATTGCATTTTTAATTAATTAAAAATATTGCACCACATTTTGGTAGGCCTGGTGGGACCCACATCACAGGCCCTTAACATTTTTCTATTGTTTCACATTTTGTAGGTTTAGATTTCATGCATAGAGGCGAATCCTCCCCCGATGGGTGAATCCACCTAACATAGGAGTGAATCTGCATTGAGAAAGGTGAACACGTATAAGCCTTTAGAGTGGCGAACTTGTGACTACTAATCTAGACAAACACTTTTAGGGGTTATTCCACTAGCTGAAGAGGTGATTGCACACCCATCACTCCTCTAAATAGGTGATATTGGGCTCAATCATCTCAGACTCAACTTACAGGGGGAATTCGCTCCCTAAAAGGGAAACTGTGTTCCCACCCCTCTTCCACAGGGGAAAATCCACTCCCTAAAAGGGAGACTATGCTCTTGCCCCTCTTCCACATGGGAAATTTTGCTCCGCCTATTTCCAAATAGGTGAATTTGCAGATGAGCAATCTTGTAACTTGAATGGGCGACTTCACTAGGTACAGAGGCGAATCCACAGAGGAAAACCTGCATTTTAGACGAGAAAACCTACAATTTTCTTGGGAGAATCTACCACATAGATGGGAGAATCTATATGATCTAGAGAAGGTATAAAAATCCCAGTTTTCAGTAGAAATTTCATAGCACTTTATAGTTTCCTTTTCAAAAAAAAATTCTCTAGGGGCTTCACCCCTAGACCCCTTCCACGGGGGATCGAACTGTCCCCTTGGACCCCCCTTTTCATTGGGTTGGGTGTTTCCCCCTTGGGCTAGCAATCATCTATTTTTCATCATTTATCTTTGCATCTAATCCTCTTCTTGCACAACTTGTCATCATTTGTCCAAGACTGGAGTATTAAAACTACAAATTTATCTTCTACAGGATGATCAATTGAATACCCCTAGATTAGATTGTGTGTGTGTATTTTTCATACTAGCTAGACACACATAAATTAATTAAAGGGTCAATTAACTTGTTTGTTGTTTTTGGGGGAGAATTTTTGATGTATCCACTCCCCTTGCACCTTTTGGTGATCTGGGGTGACGAGAAATCGTAATTCATTCCAGTCTAGTCTAATCTACCCAGGAGGTGCTAGTGCATCTAAGCTCTCCCCTTGCACTATGTGTGAGCCTGGGGGCTAGCCAAAGCATCTAGTACTTCCTTCCTTTAGCAGGACCTTCCTGGGATTTCATCACCCCAGGGATGATTCCAACCATGTGCTACCGACGGGGTATATAAAGGAGGGAGAACTAAAGTTGTACCCCAATCTAGTCACATCGTGTCTAGTGAAGCATTGAAGCTAGGGTGATACCTAGATAAGACGTGTAGGGTTGGTATGAGTTTCTAGTACATCATTCGGGCTCCCAATCCATGCTTGTGATGGGTTGGTATTCACGGTTGTGCCTCACATACCTAGCATATATCAAGGACGCACGAGATAGCCTGTATAGCCTAAATAGAGATCTGTGTTTTAGCCGTGGCTTGGTGTAGTGGTGGGGATGTGCACCGCATCCCGAAGTTACTCACCATGTACTCCCCTAGGTTGAGATAAAAATCCTTGTGGTGGACTATGATAGTCTCCAAGAGAGAGGGTGAAAGTGAGCCTGTGGCATCCGTTGATGACCCTGTGCCACTAAATTGCCAACTATCTTCCTTCGTGAGAAAGGGTGATCCAGAGAACCACCCCAGTATCATGGAGTATTAACCTTGGGTTGTCCACCCAAGGTGGTGGGCCTACATCAATTTTGTAAAGCCTTCATTCTAATTTTAGGATTGCACTACCTGGTGTGTCTTCTTTGTGCGAGACCAATGCTTATTATCAATCTGAGTTAGTCCAACCTTTTTGCCTGTTATTTTTTGTGTTTTTTGTCCTCTTCCATAGTCTATCCTTGCCCTTAGTAGTGAATTTGCATTGTGGATAGGTGATCCTTCCTTGTAACAAAGCGATTCCATTTATGAGTTTTGTCTAGGTCATCCCTTAGGTGATTTTGTCCTTGTCAGGGGAAAATTTTCCTGTGGGTCTTGTTGTGCCCTTAGCACACATGCCCTATTCGGAACGGGGACCCTCTCTTTCTTTCACCTTTCTGGGTCATTTTGTCGCTACCTCATTTTGCATGCCCAATTTTAGTGTCCTAAATGGTTAACATGCCTCCAAAGTCTCATCTTAAGTTGACCGTGTTTCATCCCCTCCAATTTCACTAAGTCTTGGATCCTTGTGGAGTTTCCTTGGTAGTTTGCTTCTTCCAACGGCCTCGAGGCCCAGCGGGTCTGACCTGGCGGGTTTCCCTTGTCATATTTTCATTGTGTGCTCATTGTCATGAATGGTTGAAGGCCTTTGCCTTCCCATTCCCTGGGACCCGGCTTTCTAATCGCCGTTTTTATGACATGTTGCAAAATGGATTGCCTTTGCCCTTTCTAGGCCTGATCTCCCAGACTTCTCTACCTGAAGCTTTGTATTGACTTCACCGTTTCCAATGGCCAACCTACACCGGCGTCTCATCCTTCAGACTCCAGACTCCTTTTCACTGTCGATTTCCAAAATAGCTCTGAAGCAGCCACCCGACTGTGTCCTTCCGGCCCCTGGGCCCCTGACCTCCCACCGCCATTTGGAGATTTAAACTCACCAACCCTCTTGTCATCTGTACGAGCATTAATAGGTGTATTAAATGTTGATTAGGGGTATAAATATCTGGTCCAACCTATAATTTTCATATGCCAAGTTGGCCAGAGGAGTTCAGAGCAAGTTCTAAGAGGTCATTTTCCTTCGTCGCTCGTTTCCCTCGCGCTTGCTGCATTCATTTGTCGATTCCTTGAGAGGTCAATTGTCATCTTTGCTGAGATCTTGTGGTGAGTTTTTTTTCTACCCTTCCTTTGTGTTTTCGGTGATTTTGTGCCAAAATGTTTGATAAATGGAGATGAAAACATATTAAATTGATAAAGGAAGGCTAAACCTAAAAAACCCACGTGATGGAATTCTAAGAAAATCTCTTGAACATCATTTAAAACAAGTCTAAAACTTTACCATGTCGGCATTATTCTTTGCACAGGGCGTTCGCGCCCTTCGGAACCAGGCCTTCCCGTTGCTACTAAAAAACTTAGAAACCAAATGACATTCGAACAACGACATGGCCTGTTAAGCCCGCGACCTCAAAATTCCTTTGACAAATGATTGTTGGGACTTGAAACAATGTTGAAAACCTCGACCTCCATCTTTGATTCCTAGGCCCACCCCCACGGGATTTCATTCCTAGGATGTCGCATGATCTTCGCCATTCAAACGGCGAAGCAGCCCCATCCATCTAGACCCCGTGGTCTGCCTTGCCTTTTTCCGTCCGAGCTAAGAAACAAAACGAAGTGTCCCTAGCATCCACCGGACCCCAATCCACAAGGTTCTGCATTGACATCACTGTTTTAGGTGGCCAAAGGACCACATCCTTCTATCTCACGGGCCCGAGCCTCCATGCACTGCCTGAAAAATTAGCGATAAACTTAGGCATCCTTGCTCTCACCGGGCTCTGTCTGCTGGGTTTCCACCGTTGGGATTCCATCCCATCTCAGCTGACATGAAAGGAAAAGTAAGCCCATCCTTCTGACCTCCAGAGCCCGCCCTTCTAATCACCAAAAAACTTGACGAAAGATTCATGTGGGCCAAACATTATGCCGGGTCCGATCCGTCGGGCTGCCCCCGCCAGACTTCCGTTCAATGCCTGACGCTTTCAAATAGAAATTCGCTGATGGCTTCCCGCCCCTTGAGAGCTGAACATTTAAAATTTAAGAGGCACACTGACCGCCTTTCAACCTCCCAAGTTGCAGACCCCTGAATTTTGACCCCAAAATTTTGTTTCCCTTTGGCTGTTCCAAACGGTAGAACCCCAACAACTTTCTGACCTTGTATCCTCGAGTGCTCCAATAGGGACCCAAATGATCCTTAAATTGAAAACCAATCTCGACGCACGTGCTTAAATTTGACCCTCTCTCACATGAGCCTTTCAAACCATCAAAATATAAAGTAAGGAGAAACCACCCAGGTTGCCCCACAATGCAAAGGGTCAAAGTCCATCCTAAGATCGACAATACAAGACTGATCAGACAAAGTGGAATTGCTAAGGCCACAAGCTTTCCTCCATCCCTTGTAGCCCCTGAATTGGTCATGGCCTACCAACAGGCATATCAACTAAAGATACGAGCTATAGTTGACAGAGATGGGAACATTCTCACTGATATGTTGGGTGAAGCAATAACGAAAACTTTCCACATCCCTACCTTTGGGACAATGGATCTACCAACCATAGCAGAATGTAAGGTGATGTGGGATGAGGACCTAATTGGCTGTAAGAAGCTTATAAACTAGTATTGGCTTAAAGAAAAAAGGGGCAACGTTGCGAAGGTTCCCCAAGTGCTCTTCCACAATGACTTCCATGAAGACTACCACAACTTGGTGACGCTGTTGAGTAGAGTAATGGGCCTTCCCACTACTGCATATTTTTAGGAATGGATGGTATATTTTGTGGAGCAAATCCTCTGAGGGGAGGAGAATGTCACCACATGCGCTTGGTTCTACTAGGGAGGAATAATAAGTGATTGCTTCCATCAACAATTTATGAATGTTAAAAAGACCTCTAAATTCTATATGACATCCTACCTAGTCTACTCGTTGGTTGAACAGAGACAGTACACTGGGTTGTTTAGGGTGCTTGATGAAGAACCAGGTCGTGCATTAAAAGTTTATGATAGAATCCTTAGCTCCAGTTCAAAAGTTTCAAGAAGGATTATTGCAGGGTAAATGATGCTTTTGTTGGTCACATCGTCAGGCTTCTTGGAGGGGATTTTGAGAGAAGAGTCTCTCACAGTGCTTAGGCATTCCTAAAGGAATATGCTTTCTTGTTCATCCAGTTCCCCAAATTCACATACATCCATACCCAAGGTTATATAGAGAAGCCGAATAAGCTACCTCGATACCCCAATGACCAAATCATATTGCTAGAACTCTCTCAACAACTACGCCATTTACATTTGATTCTTAGCGGCAGACATTTGGCATGGATTCCTTATCACCTCTCTTTTGGCCAAGGAATGTACAAGCTGCAAACCTCTCAGTGTGCAGGAAATTCAAAAAAGGAGCTAGCAGAATATCATTTCCACTTGCACGCTGCTCGCCCATGGATGGATCCTTATGGGCACATAAGAAAGGCACTAGAACCAGAGTACGCCCACCTGTATCACATTGAATATTTCTGGGCAAATTGCGAAGATGACAAAGAGGTGCGTGTGAGGCACTACATGTGAATGACCGCGTACTTTGTGAAAAAGGTAAATATATTCCCTATACCTGACCAAGTTGAAGAAGATGAAAGTACTGTAATGGACCCCAGGTACGATGGAGTTGCCAACTTTCCAATACCAACAATAGATTGGGATGAACAAGAGGTTGATGACCTAGACATTCTAACCAAGCCCGTTGAGGCTCGCACCAAGGAATGGGTCGATGGATAGGTAGTCAGATAGAAGCAGCAAGGGGTCATCCTAACTTATGAAGGACTCGAAAATGAGCCTAGTGCCATCGATGATGCTGTTGCTACAACCTCGATGGGAGAAACATCCAAATATCCTCCACTCACAAGGTCAAGGAAAAGGAAAGAGGTTGAGGAGAAACCAAATCCTAAAGTATCTGCAAGGAAGGATTCAGAGGGTTCACCCTCAAAGAAACATAAAAGGTTGGGAAGCATTCTGGGATTGCTTGCAATTCAAGAGGATCCCCTTCATGAGGGAGAGGAGATAGAGATAGATCAACTCGAGCTCCTGTAGGCCACTTCCGATGTTGTTTCCCCTCCACCTATTTCTCACGTTGTAGTTGCTACATCTCCACTTGTGGTGGATATATTGGTTCACCTTGCCTCTTCTTCACCAACTAGGCCTATAATATTGGTTGATTCCTCCTCCGCTAAAACTTCTCCACTTTACTTAACCTCCATGTTGCCCACTACGTCGCTTCCCCTGGCAGCAACTACAGTACCAATGCCCACACTCACATTGCCAGAGGCATTATCGCGACACATGCAAAATGTCCCCTCTAATATTTTCCAAATATTTTTGGATCCCACCATCCAAGCTTCCTTAGCGTAGGTCCTCGCCAGTGCTCCACCCTCGAAACCTCCAACAGAGCCACCAACGATGGAAGCCACAATGCAAATATCCGAGGAGCTGGAACAATAGGGAAGGGAAATTTTGAAAGCTTTGGAGGAGGAGGCAGACCAGTATCATGAGCATCCTGAGTATGAGCACCAAAAAATTGACAAGGTGGTCCATGAAAAAGAAACAAGGTCTTCAGAAAGTGGAGATGAAGAAGAGGATGTCAGTGGTAGAGTTATTGTACAAACATTTGATGGTGACTTTGGGGAAGAACTGGCTAGGCAACTGAAAGATGTCGAGGAAGAAGTAGAAAGGTCACCTCCCAAACAAAAAGGGCGAGAAGATGACAAGATAGAAGAAAATGTAAAACTTCCTATAAGGGAACAGTCAGAAGATGTATCACCTCCTTGTAGGGAAGAGGAGAACATAGAAGAAGCCAGACCTAAAGGTGAGGGTCAAGCTGTGAAAAGCCTCAAAGTTGAATAGCCCGAGGAGTGTGTACACGAGGATGAACAAGATGGAGAGAGGGAAGAGGAGGAGACTGAGAAAGAAGAAGGTCCCCAAGAATGGTTTCCTACTAAACCTCCCATCAAATGCCTAGTGTTCATCTAGGACTCTGATGAGGAAGAGGGAGAAGACACTAAAATGAAGGAAAAGGATCCCAAAGATAAAGAAATAGAGATCCGAACAAAAGAAGGGGAAGGTGACCATGAATCGCCTAAGGAAAAATCTATTGTTCCCGAATGGTTGAAAAGACAGCTTGAAAAGAAAGCTCCTGACTTAGTTGATCCTAGAGCGAGATTGGAGGCTATCCTAGCCTGGGCACGTATCACCACCAAGAAGGATAAGAAGCCCAAGGTCAGGTCAAAAGTAACAATGGACACCTCTGGATCAAGGACTGTCCAAGTAGCTACACCAATAGTGGGAGAAGAGGGAGTAAGTTATAATATTTCTACTATTGACTTAGGAACAACTACAAGGGAACATAAAGTGGAACACCTCTAGGAGTCTGTCACTATTGTGGTACATCTCATTCAACAAGATAAGACTTTGAAGGAGGAACTTAAGGCACAGGTAGCTGATCTAATAGCCTACATCCAACAATGGTCTTCAATGGAAGAAATGCCTACCACGTCCTCAACCCCACCTTAGTTGTTGTCAAGAGAGCAAATAGACAAGCTCGAAAGGAGAAAGAACTTGGATAAGACTACGAAAAGATGGTTCCGACAGGTCTTATATACTGGAAACATGGGCATCAGCCTCGTGGTTAGGATGGAAAACAAGTTCTTAGATATACAACAGTCTCTTGAGGGTACAAGAAAACTTTGCATTGACTTCCCGCCAAAGTATGAGTCCACCTACCCGAAGATTGAGGCAATTCTCAAGCTACCAAGTGCAACTTGGGAAAAGGAGCTCGCATTCAATAAGGATGATCATTGGCTAATGGATGTGTGGAGGCAATACTTTGAGAACATGAAAGAAAGGTTGGAGCAGGTGCTCGACAAGTTAGATTTGGATATTGAATGGGCCAAAGAAATTAAAGCAGATTGGGCCCGATACTTAAAGTTGATGACAGGGTATGACATGCCTACCATGCAGATGGATCTAGAGAAGATAAAGCCCTATTTCCATAAAATGATGGAGGATAGAATGTTAGGAGAGGTAACCGCTAATTTCATGAGTTTTTTCACCCGGGCCTTCACCTAGACAGAGCTATTCAGAGACCATACTTCCAAGTATGACGAAGACTAGGAAAAGCTCACTGATAGCTCTAAGGAGTGGAGTTACCAATTGCTACGATTTGAGATTTTGGAGGTCGACAAGCTCCAGCCAGTGATTTTGAAGTTCATGGAATATGCAGCTTTGAAGAAGCAAGAAGGAAGCCCTATTATTAATGAAGAATTCCTGATAGAGTAGCTACAACAAAAGGGGAATCAAGAAAAGACAATATGCTATAGTGTTGTCACTAGAGGACAAAATAGGGATAGAGACAAAGTTGTATTTTAAATTGTAAAGTATTGTGGGGTAGGTAGAACCCTAACTTGTAGTGAATCTTGGCCACACAATGCAATTTAATCTTGGCTATTCATTCTACCTTTTGGACACTATAAATAGGGGGTCTCCTCTCATTTTCAAGAGAGTTGAGTTGTTGTAATGACATGCTGCAGAAATTTTAATGGAAATATATTGACTTTGGTACATTTTCTGAGTTTTTCTTTATGTTTCATGATTCAATCTCCCATAGTTAGATGTTTTAGTTAGATTAACATTGTTGTTCTAGTTAGTTTTGGGTTGCTTATATAAATTTGGTAATGTTTTTATGTGGTTATGAAATTTTTGCTATGCAGATGCCTTCCAGTCCATACTTTTTGCTATTTGCTACTGGTAAATGGCTGTGTAAAGTTAGTCTGGGCTGAAACTTGAAGCTGCTTTAAGTTTTTATCTTTATTCATGCATGTATACGGTGGATGAATGGTAAAATATCTGCAGAACTTGGAAGATAGCACAAATTTCATGATATTGTAGGCTTCTTGGTTAAGTGAAATCTTGTTTAAAGGAAGCTATCCATAGTGGAACCTCCATGATCACTGTTCATAGTTAGTTGTAGATCCAGGAACCTTCCCTATTCCCTACTCTTTTTCCTTTTTTTTTAGAAGCAACCTATGCTAAGGTTCATTGCACATTGTAAAGCCAAAACCTAAGAAACCATTGGAGTTTCAAATCATTGTTTGAACCTGCAGCAAAATACACATCAATTTCCATCCCAGGAACTTCAGTTCATAAGAGCCACTTCACATCTAGCTACATAAGTCTGCCCTGTGATTACCAGCAAAATCACATCAAATATCAACTAAGGAATTCCATGCAAGTCATTGCTTGACACCCGAGAGACCTTGGGGTGATTTTCAACAACTTTCTATTGGAAGTCTCCTTTCAAGAGAGGTAGTGCACCTATGCACTGCTTGTGTTGAGAAGTGCATAAAACACCCATCAACAGGTCCCTTCATTAGACAACATCATGTTTGCTTGTTCTCTAAAAAGGAAATTTTTCCCCTCATAGGCGAGTCTACATCTAGTCCATACCTTCCAAGTCCACCTGTTTTCCCCTAGAATAGGCGATCATGTTTGTTCTTTGGTGAACCTACTATTCGTAGGGGCAATCCCATGTTTCGTCTGAGTTTTCCCCATCCACACACTCCTTAGACTAGGAGAACTTGTTTCCTAGAGGGGCGAATCCGTGTCTGCCTGTATCATCCTCATCCATTCAGTTTAGGTCATAGTTGAATTCATTTTTCTAATAGGCGATCCTGTTTTAGGCGTCTCCATTCTCCATCCGTACAACTGAGGAAATCAGAGAATTTTTATTCCCTAATAGGAAATTTTTTCTTGTGTCCATACATCCTAAGATAAAGGCGATCTTGCTTGATAGATAGGCAATTTTTTTTGGCGTGTCTTCCTATTTCTTGTGAGTCCCTTAAGATTTGGGTGATCCTACATCTTAGAGAGGTGATCCTAAATTCCAGATAGGTGAGTTTTTGTCTCATTTCCATCTATTTCTTTTGAACATCCCGAGACTTAGGAAATCTCATGTCGTAGAAGGGAAATCTTGTGTCACAGATAGGTGAATGTGATATGCACATATGTGGATTCGTTTCCCATCCAAAATCCAGAGAGTCAATCTTTCCTATCACGATTAGCCTCTACCTTCCAATAGTCATCCTCATTGTTTTAGCTAGATCCTTGAACCTAGGATTCTATCCCATCATATCTTCCAATCATCATAATCTAAGCTTAAATCCAATCCCAATCTCAACTTAATTAACATCCCAATCTGAGCTTAATTCACATCCCAATTTGAGCTTGTCCATCCACATCCATGATCTATTGATGTCGAAACAAATATGATGACCCCTTCTTCCACGTTCTTCTAATCCATTATATTTATCTTTTCATCATCTCTCGTTTTCTTTTAATCATCTATTCCCATCCTTTCAATCCATATCCATCCAATCCAACATCATGAATCCTTATTTGCCTCCTACACAACCAAAAATAGTAGTTAAGGGGAATCCAAATTATGTTGATGATGACGATGAAATTCTTATTCATCAAGATGATTATGATATAGATCCCTTTGATGATATCATTTCTTGTAAGCTTTCCCCAATCGTCCTCCAAAATCCAATCACTCCTCCAAGTTATCCTATCATACCTTCATCCACGCCCGCTAGCAATCCTTATGCTACCCTTGACAAGGGATATCTAGTATCTCCCACATCCACATATTCATCATATCCTTAATCTACATCTTTCTCTTATCCAACATCCACATCCTCCTATCCCAATCCTCCATCTATATATTACTACCTTAATTCTCCATCCACTTTCTCCAACATCAATCCTCCATCCACATCTTCTTATTTTAATCTACTGTGCCAATACTCCTACTTCAATCCATCATCCCAATCCAACATCGACATCTTCTTATCTTAATCCACTATCCCAATATTCCTATACTAATCTACCAAACACATCATCTTGTCCTAACCCACCATCCACACCCTCTTATCTTAATCCACTATCCTAATATTTCTACCTTAATCCACAATCCCAATCTTCCCATCCTAATCCTACATCCCCATCCTCCTATCCTAATCCAACATCCACATCTTCCCACTTTAATCCATCGTCTCAATATTCCTATCTTAATTCCCCATAAAATTTCTCTAGCATCAATCCACCATCAATATCCTCTTATGTCACTCCATCTTCCACTCCATCATGTCCTAATCCTCCACCTACTCCTAGTCCTCCATCCAATCCAATTCCTCCATCTAATCCTAATCCACTAATCCATAATCCTAGTCCTCCACCCATTCATAATCCTTCATCTATTCCTACCACACCATCTAAGCCTACAATAAGCAAGTTTCTCATTCCAGATGTCATCCAAGGAGTTATGACAAAGAAGACATCCCCAAATCCACATTCTGATGTCATGGAGCCATGCCACCCCACTCCACCATGTATGTCCACTAGTGATGAGGCCCTTCTCTATCGTACACCTATCACTCCCATTCCCACTCCTAACAATGGCCAAACCATTGAAATTTTCCAATCCATTGAATTCATTGAATCCCATCTTCCACTCCTAGAATTATTGAAACCATCATAGACGCCCAAATCCAATCCACTCCTCCCACTCCTAGTATCACTGAAATCCATTACCATGAAATTCATGAATCCTCCATCCTTCCATCTCCCCCACTTGAGGAGTCCCTCCAACACTCCATCATCATGCCTTCCACACATGATGAGTCATACTAAGAGCTTGATCTAAAGCATACCAACATATCCCCCCTCCACATCAAGATCCTTCCATCTTATCTACTCCAAATCAAGATCATAGTCCCCCATCCATTCCATCCCATGATCCCCTTGGCACTCAAGATCCAACCACTCCATCTCATGAGCCCTTATCACCCACTACCACAAATCTAGATCCTATCATATCACTTATTCCTGTTGGAAATATGTGCCTCAAACAATACAGGCCGAAACCTCCATTAGAGCCAAGTCCGTGTGACAACTACATTGTCTAGCCGACTAGCAACTTGATTGATTTTGGTTTGTACAGGTCACTGTGACCTAGCTTATGTCTTGCTAAAAGGTTCACTTTGGTCTATCGCTGTGACAAGGAGTGTTCGTTATGACCTCATAGCACTCGGGAGACCTCTGGCCAACAAGCCATTCAATCGTGTATCAGGGAGACTCTTGGTGACCATGATCTTTGGTGTAACACGGCGGCTCAGTGAAGCATCTTAGTGAAAGCTAATGTCTTGCCAAGAGGAATACTGCTGGTATCTTTGCTGTAACATATGGTTCAGTGAGAAGTACCGGTGAACAGTGAAAGTCTTGCCAACAAGGGACACATCCAAACGTTCTTCGGTGTAACTCAAAGTGATCGGAGAAACCTCTTAGCGATGGTGAATGTCTTTCCAATAGCCGATGGCTATCGGGGTAACTCAAAGGTCCCGGGAAGACGTCTCAGCGAATGTTGAATGTCTCACCGATGGGAACATCTTGTGGGATCTTCGGTATAACTCTTGGTGATAGATGAAGCTTTCGGTGTAAGTCATAGAGCTCGGTGAGAAGTCTTAGTGAGAGCTACATGTCTCGCCGACATTGTTTTATGTTGGAGCCTTCGGGGTAACATATGGAGATTGGTATGATCTCTCAACGAAGGGCAATGTCTTGGCGACAAGTGAACACTTCGGGGTAACCTTTATGTCTTGGAGAAACCTCTTGATGATATCGGTATGTATTGCTGACTATCCTTTGGAGCTCGATATGACTTGTGTCTTCGGTATAACTTTGGTGACTCGCTATGATCTTCTGGTGAATGCAATAGGTCTGGGCGACTGCTTGGTGACTCGGTGTAACTCATGAAGCTCGAAAGAATGTCTTAGCGATAATAGAGTCTCTTGGTGACATCGATATGAAGTCTATGTGGCATCGGCGAGACACTGTTAGTGTCTCACCGAGATGCCAGTACATTGCGAATTCTATTGACCGAGTAAGACCGTCCTATGTGGAGTCTCATGGATGAATAGGAGGAGCCGAATGGGAACAGTTGGAAGACAATCAGTTGCGATGGTTTTGTGAGGAAGTTCTATAGATAGAGTTCGACATGGATATACTCTAAGACTGTTGATGGTTCAATGGTTGGTTGGTTCAACAGATTGTTGCGTGATTGAAGCAGTGGAAGAATTCTATTTTGTGGACTGTAATTGTGAAGGTTCCTGTGCAATATTTGTAAATGGTGAATGCTGCTGTATAATGACACTAGAAAGATAAGTATGTAATTTGTATGTAATTTATGTTACTGTAATACAAAGTGATTTCTCTTGGTGTGGTGGGTTTTTCTCCCGTAAGGGTTTTCCCACGTATATCTGGTGTTCTTATGTGATTGTCAAAACTCTATTTCTGTAATCTGTTTCTTAGTGCATCTTAACTTGACTATAATTGTAAAATTTAAAAGTACATCTACATTCTTTTCTTAGGTATTGACGTTAGGAGAATTGTTTCCGCATCTAATTTTCCTTACAAGTGGTATCAGAGCCTGGCCAGTTGTTTTATCCTTGTGGGTACGTTGGGTTTTTTGATTCAGTTATGTTCAGTGGGAGTCTTGTAGAAAATTGTTATTTCTGATTACAGGTTGAGATGGATAGTACATCTGGAAAGTTTGAAATAGAGAAATTCAATGGCAATAACTTTGAGTTGTAGAAACTCAAGATGGAGGATCTTCTTGTTGACCATGATCTTTGGATTGCTGTCGCTGGAGTGAAACCTACAGGAATGAAGAGAGAAGATTGGGACCTTGCAGATAGGAAGTCTAAGGGGCTGATAAGGCTCTGTTTGGCAGACTCAGTTCTTCTCAATGTGCATGAAGAGAAGAATGCATCTTCCTCATGGAAGAGATTGGTGTCTATTTATTAGGGGAAGTCCTTGGTGAATAAACTATTCCTGAGGAAGAAACTATACTCTTTGAGAATGCAGGAAGGAGGGTCTGTAGCTGATCATTTGAATGCATTTAATATGTTGCTTGCTCAATTAACATCTGTTGGTGTGAAGACTGAAGAAGAGGATCGCTGTATGCTTCTATTGTGTTCTTTGCTAGACTCATGGGATCATCTGGTGATGGCGATTGGGAGTACAACATCCAGTTTCAAGATGGAAGATGTTGTTGCATCTTTATTGTCAGAAGAGATGAGAAGGAAATCTTTGAGATGGTGAAGGAAGCTCTTGCTGTCAGAGGAAGACCGAAGGAGAAAGGCAAGAAGAAGGACAAGAAGTCCAAATCAAAATCAGGAGGAAGATCAAAGTCTCCTGGCAAGAAGTCCAAGGTGAAGTGCTGGAACTGTGGGCAACTTGGTCATGTCCAAAGGGATTGTAAAGAGGAGAAAAAGAAGAAGAAGGGCTCTTCTGATAATGGTTCTTCTCATAGTGATGGTGATGCCTTCATTGTAGCCTTGGCTACACAGGCATTAGATGATGTCTGGATGATTGATTCTGGAGCATCGTTCCACATGACATCTCATAGAGAGTGGTTCACAAAGTATGAAGAATATGATGGTGGAAAGGTGTACTTGGCGAGTGATTCAAATTTGGAGATTGTTGGCTCTGGAAGAGTCATAATACATTTCCCTGATGGCAGAGTGAAGGGAATTAATAATGTTATGCACATACCAGGTCTGGCTCGAAATCTATTGTCTGTAAGTATGCTAAACGATATTGGAGTACAAGTTATGTTCTCTGGAAGTGGCTGCAAGATGACTAGAGGTTCAATGGTGCTGGCTAGCGGTGCTCGAATTGGTACCCTGTAGAAGTTGGATGCATAGGCTGTTCAATGTAACAGTGTCTTTGGAAAGTCACGAAAAGTTGCTCATGGAGGTAAAGAGGGAAATATCCATAATTATGTAAACTCTATGGAAGTAAAACTTCCTACAGAGAAGACTATGCTTTGGCATCATAGGTTAGGCCACATAAGAGAGAAAGGTTCAAAAACCTTGAAGAATAAAAACTTGGTTGAGGGGCTTGAAGATTGTAATCTTGAATTTGAATTTTGTGAACACTCTATATATGGAAAGCAGCACCGTGTTTCATTTTATTCCAATCCTCATAAATCTTCTGGTTTGTTAGATTATATTTATTCAGATGTATTTGGTCTAGTGGATGTTCCTTATTTGTCTAAGTCAAGATACTATGTGTCGTTCATTGATGATTATTCAAGAAGAGCATTCGTTTATTTTTTGAAAAGTAAATTAGAAGTGTTTAGTCAATTTAAGGAATTTAAGAACCTTGTTGAAAATCAGACTAGTAGAAAAATAAAATGCTTAAGGACTGATAATGGCGGTGAATTCTGTTCTGATGAATTTGAAAGAATCTGTAAAGACCATGGAATTAAAAGACACAAGACTACACCTTATACTCCACAGTAGAATGGAGTTGTAGAAAGGTTCAATAGGACAGTGATGGAGAGAGCATGAAGTATGCTGAGTAGTGCTGGCTTGGAGGAAAAGTTTTGGGCTAAGGCTGTATCTACTACATGTTATTTAATTAATCATTCTCCAAATTATGCTCTTGTTGAGAAAACACCTTTGGAAGTGTGGTCTGGTAAGAAGCCCTCTTTAAGACATGTTTGTGTTTTTGGCTGTGAGGCATATGCTCATGTGTCGGATGTGAAAAGATCTAAATTGGAGAACAAGGCTGTCAAATGTATTTTCATTGGCTATAGCACTGTCATAAAAGGATACAAGCTTTGAAATCCTGATACAAAGAAGGTTGTATACAATAGAAGTGTAATCTTTCATGAGCTGAAACCTTCCACTTTGGATCTGCAGTCAAAGACAAAGTCAGATAAAAATAAGGATGTAGCATTAATTCCCCTACACCAGAGAAAGAGGAATTGGAAATTCAAAATGTACCTGAGGAGAGCTCGAGCAGTTCTGAAAGTTCTGAAGAAGAAGAACCTCAGCCTCAACAAGTGAGGAGGTCAACTCGTGAAAGAAAACAACCAGATAGGTATGGGTTCTCTTTGATAGATTTTACTTGTGCCTATGCTTTGATTTCTAGCACTGATGAACCTAGGACTGTAAAAGAGACAATTAAAATGTCTGATTCAAACTCTTGGTTGGAAGCCATGAACGAAGAGATGGCATCATTAGAGAAAAATGAAACCCGGAGTTTGTTGTCATTTCCTAAAGGTAGAAAAGTTGTGGGCTGCAAATGGGTATTTAAGAAAAAGATTGGTCTGGATGATAGTGTAGAAAAGTACAAATCAAGATTGGTTGCAAAGGGTTATTCCTAGGTAGAGGGAATCAATTATGGGGAAATATTTTCTCCTGTAGCAAAGCTGACATCTATTAGATTTCTTTTGTCACTTGCAGCAGCATATGGCTTAGAGGTAGAACAGATGGATGTGAAGACAACATTTCTTCATGGTGATCTTGAAGAAGAAATTTATATGTCCCAGCCTGAGCACTTTGTTGAAAAAGGTAAAGAAAAACTGGTATGCAAATTAAAGAAGTCTTTGTATGGGTTAAAGCAGTCACCTAGAATGTGGTACCATAAATTTGATACATTTGTATTATCTTTGGGATTTGTGAGATCAAAATCTGATCGCTGTGTATATTATAAAGCTGAAAGTGATCAAGTATTAGTTATTGCTCTCTATGTTGATGATATGTTGTTCATAGGTAATAGCAAGCTAATGATTTCTTATCTTAAGTCTCAGTTGAATCCTAAGTTCGAAATGAAGGATCTTGGTGCAGCAAGGTATATTATGGGGATGGAGATAACCAGGGATAGGAAGAATAAAAAGCTTTGGCTCAATCAGAGTAAGTATGTAAGGACTGTTCTTGAGAGATTTTGTATGAATGATTGCAAGCAATTAGTTGTTCCAGTCTTACAGGGAACAAAGCTATTTGTTGAGGGCTATCCAAAATATCCTACTGAGATGGAGGACATGACCAGTGTACCCTATGCTAGTGCAGTAGGTAGTCTCATGTATGCAATTGTTTGTACAAGTCCTGTGAAAAGAGTTTTCAAATATTTGAAGGGAACTTCAGATTTTGCATTGTGTTACCATGGGAATTCGGTTGAATAACAAAGGACTCTCAGCATTCATGGATATGTAGATTCTGATTGGGCAGGGGACATTAACAGCAAGAGGTGCACCAATGGATGCAATTTCATGTTGAATGGTGGTGCAGTGAGTTGGATGAGAAAGCGGCAAGATGTAGTTGCTTTGTCCACTATGGAGGTTGAATACATGGCAGCTACTCATGCTTGTAAAGAAGCTGCATGGTTGAAATGTTTGTGCTCTAACATTGGTTTTGATGTAGGGGAAATAACTATTTTCTGTGACAGTCAGAGTGCAATTTGTCTAGCAAAGAACCCTACTTTCCATGCCAGGATGAAACATATTGATGTACAGTACCACTTTATACGAGATATGGTGGAGGATGGAAAGGTCAGTTCAGAAAAGGTTGATACTTTGGAGAATGTTGCAAATTCATTGACGAAGCTAGTGAGCACAGAAAAGTTCAGATGGTGTGCTAGTTCAATGGGCCTTAGCGCCCATGATTTTCAGTAAGTTTTTTTTGTGCTCTAGAGGTGCCTATATGATCTTCGTCAAGTGGGAGATTGTTGGAAATATGTGCCTCAAACAATACAGGCTGAAACCTCCATTAGAGCCAAGTCGGTGTGACATCTACATTGTCTGGCCGACTAGCAGCTTGATTCATTCTGGTTTGTACAAGTCATTGTGACCTAGCTTCTGTCTTTCCAAAAGGTTCACTTTGGTCTATCACTGTGACAAGGAGTGTTCGTTATGACCTCATAGCACTCGGGAGACCTCTGGCCGACAGGCCATTCAATCGTGTATTGGGGAGACTTTTGGTGACCATGATCTTCATTGTAACACGACAGCTCGGTGAAGCGTCTTAGTGAAAGCTAATGTCTTGCCGACAGGAATACTGTTGGTATCTTCGCTGTAACATATGGTTCGGTGAGAAGTCCCAGCGAATAGTGAAAGTCTTGCTGATATGGGACACATCCAAACGTTCTTCGGTGTAACTCAAAGTGATAGGAGAAACCTCTTAGCAATGGTGAATGTCTTGCCGATAGCCAATGGCTATCGGGGTAACTCAAAGGTCCCGGGAAGACATCTCAGCGAACGTTGAAGGTCTCACCGACGGGAACATCTTGTGGCATCTTCGGTATAACTCTTGGCGATAGATGAAGCTTTTGGGGTAAGGCATAGAGCTCGGTGAGAAGTCTTAGCAAGAGCTACATGTCTCGCCGACATTGTTTTATGTTGGAGCCTTTGGGCTAACATATGGAGATCGATATGTTCTCTCAGCGAAGGGCAATGTCTTGGTGACGGGTGAACACTTCGAGGTAACCTTTATGTCTCGGAGAAACCTCTTGACAATATCAGTATGTCTTGCCGACTATCCTTTGGAGCTCGATATGACTTGTGTCTTCGTTATAACTTTGGTGACTCGCTATGATCTTCTGGCGAATGTGATAGGTCTGGGTGACTGCTTGGTGACTCGGTGTAACTCATGAAGCTCGATAGAATGTCTTAGCAATAATAAAGTCTCTTGGCGACATCGATATGAAGTCTATGTGGCATCAGTGAGACACTATTAGTGTCTCACCGAGATGCCAGTACATTGCGAATTTTGTTGACCGAGTAAGACCGTCCTATGTGGAGTCTCGTGGATGAATAGGAGGAGTCGAATGGGAACAGTTGGAAGATAGTCAGTTGCGACGGTTCTGTGAGGAAGTTCTACAAATAGATTTTGACATGGATATACTCTGAGATTGCTGATGGTTCGATGGTTGGTTGGTTCAACAGATTGTTGCGTGATTGAAGCAGTGGAAGAATTCTATTTTGTGGAGTGTAATTGTGAAGGTTCCTGTGCAATTTTTGTAAATGGTGAATGCTGCTATATATTGACACCAGAAAGATAAGTTTGGAATTTGTATGTAATTTATGTTACTGTAATACAAAGTGATTTCTCTTGGTGTGGTGGGTTTTTCTCCTGTAAGGGTTTTCCCGCGTATATCTGGTGTTCTTGTGTGATTGTCAAAACTCTATTTCTGTAATATGTTTCTTAGTGCATCTTAACTTGACTATAATTGTAAAATTTAAAAGTACATCTGCATTCTTTCCTGAGGTATTGACGTTAGGAGAATTATTTCTGCATCTAATTTTCCTTACAATTCCCTCTCCTGATCCCTTATCACTCACTCCTCCCAATCGTGATGCTGCCATCCCATCATCTCCATCTCATGATACTCCATCGTGCCTAACCCTACCATCCCAAAACCACTTTTATATCACCTTGGTACCCTTACATTCATCCATGCTAGTTTCATTGCAGAAGAACAACAAATCATATACACCACCCCTCCTCCTCCACCTAATAATGGACTCGCATCATGCTTCCAAAATAACAAGCATCCTACCATAGATTGAATGCTCAAGAGAATGAACTATCAAGGAAAAGGTTTAGGCCTCCATGAGCAAGGTATTTTAGAGCCCATCCATGTCAAATAAAATCCACATGCACAAGGTCTTGGATATATATCTCAAGACTCACAATCCAAAAATGTTAGTACAAACTCCATACATCCTAAGCGATCCTCTTCCAAAAGAACAATAGGCTCTTCCCATCACTCCACCATCGTATTTTTCTCCATTCCTCCTCCTCTGTCATATCACCTCAAAACAACCATCCATATTCCTCCTTCATCCTCCAAATCCATTTTGGGTTCTTATTGATGGGGTCATTGTAATCCTCATCATTTAATTTATCAATCCAAGGCAGTGTCCATGGTTGTCTGCAACAGAGAAAGTAGAAAACTTGTTTTACAGTCTATTCTACTTGCAGAAATAAATCATATTTGCATGAAAGGAAGGTTGCATGAAAGGAAACTGATCTAAGGAACACTTGCAAGAATTGAAAAGGATAAACTACTTCACACTTTGTGGAAATGAAAAGCTTGCTTGAATTCAAATTTACTGTAGAAATTTGGAAATACATTGTTGGGAATGAAACTAAAACTATCCTATTTCCTCAGGCTAAAATAAGCCTTTTTGATCCCCCCCTTTTCTCAAATGATTACATTGTATTTATAGAATTCATATTCTATATCTATCCAACAAACCCACTAAGAATGTGGATCCAAGATCCTATTTTTGAGGGGTCATTTACAAAACTCTAAAAAAACTAAATTTGTTGTCTTCCATCACGCCACTTTTGTCTCAGTTTATTTCTAACATGTACTACTCCTTCCTTGATGAAAATCACACTAAATTCTCAAAAGGTTTTTTAGCCCTTCCAATCTACTTTCTAGATCATTTTGAATTTTTAAATTTTGTTGAGAAACGATGGAGATATTTCTTTTTTACTGAGACTACTTTTTTGACAATTTTTGGGCACCTGATTTTTTGAGAACCTTCAATTCTCCACGTGAATGAAGGGATTGTTCTTCAGTTTTCTTGACCAAATATTTTTTGATTATCTTGAGGAACATTCCACTACCATTAATGACACATAATTTCTTTGATACTGGAGGAGTCTTCTTTATCTTCACATAATGTCTTCAAAGCCTTGTTTGGAGTTGATGTCTGGAGCTCTTAGCTGCAAGTGGTTGTAGCTTCTTCTTACCATGAGTTATTTAATAACTCAATTATTTACATTATATAATCTTAAACACTTCATGGAGACATATTAAAAACAATTTGCATCACATAGATTACCAAAAATAAACCAAACATTTACTTTATATTCTACTTTAAACAAGTTAAAGAACTTTCAATCATTACTCAAATCCACTTTAACACTTATGCATTAGGAATAAATAGGTGATTTTCTTTGATAAAATATGAGACAATTTATGGTCTCATCACTAATTTCCCTCCATCCACCATCACCCATCTTTCATCTGCTTCATGTATTTTGGGTCCCTATGTCCCTCCATCTGCCATCACACATCCTCCACATACTAAGTCCATTTTGGGCCCTTATATCCCAAACTCATCTCCTCCATCTCATCCTACTTATCCTTTCATCCATCGATCACATATTCCTATCACCCATCATAAACATCCCACTCTCATGTTCCCTAATCAGGATGAACAAAGGCACATACCTATACATCCTCCATACACATATCATTCCCAAAATCCTACCTCCATCACTCCATTCATGTTTCCTCCACAACATCCATCTCCTCACACTCGTACCATTTCTATTAAAATCACTTTGGATACCAAAGTAAAAATGCATACATCCAAAAATCCATATGAATCGAAATATCTCCATGTCCCCTCTAAAGTACATGATAAAGAAAATAAAAATTCCATCCAAAATCCAAATCAATCCAAAAGGCTACACAAGCCTATTAAAGAAAAAGCCAAAACCATGTGGATCCCAAAGAAAAAAGATGCAATGCCTTCAAATGAAAAATCCATAACAACATCCAAAGTTGCTAATCCAAAAGCTAATCACTCGCATCCTCCATCTCCTAAATCTATTTTGGGTCCTTATGTCCCAAAATTCACTACCCCAACTCTCCATTATCCCCACATCCCGCATCCATTAATCCTCCTATCATTCCACATCCCCCACCATATGTGCCAATGTTGGTCCTGAAAATTTTCCCCCCATGCACTTTCCAACATCCCATCTATTATCCCACATATCTCCCTCATCAAATCCCTTTAATCCACTCCCTTGAATAATCCATCCATCCTAATAAGGTTGTACCAACATCCAATAGTCACTTCACACATGGGCTCTTATTACCTCGTATGTAACTTGATGCTTGAATCCATCTATCATTTTATCAAATGTATTCTAAATCCACTTATCCACATCCCTATCCTTATCCATCTCCATCCACATACTATCCAAAAGAGTAAAAAATTTCAAAAAAAAATCCAAAAAGTCAATTTTTTTTATTTTTTATTTTTTCCAATGGTGAAAACTTGGCAAACAAGTGCCTTGGATAAGTACCATGATGAAAACCTGGAAAATAGGAATCATGTGTAAATCCCCCATCCAGTTTCCTTCCACACTTGGGGGCAACTTCATCCCCTTCATCTCCTCCATCCAACCTATACACATATCATACCTATCATATACCATTTATCTCAATCCATCCATCTTCCTTGTGATCTTGATAAAGATAGGGGCACCTATCTATACAATGCTTTGGACACCTCTAGATATACATTCCTTTCATCCATACACTATTATATTCCCCATTCACATCTATCTACCTTCCTTGTCCACCTGTCATGTTACCATCAATCTCCCTTTCTTATCCATGCATCCCATCCATGCCCATCTCACTCCCTTATTTGACCATCCTTCTATATTCCATTCCTCTTGCCTCATCATACATGACATATATAAAGTGGGGATTATTTTTGCTTTGTAACATAGTCCTTGGAGACATCATTCATCAATCCTATTATACCTTCCATCTCCCCATCCTTATCTTCCCATTCACCCATCCAAACAATCCCTGTCATCTCCCCATCCTTATCTCCCTATCCATCCAAGAGAAAATCATTTTCATCTCCCCATCCTTATCTTCCTCTCCACTCATCATATCATCCCTTCCATCCCCCATCCTTATCTCCCTATCCATTCATCTCTATCCTCATCTCATCTCATAATCCCTTGTCATTGGTATCTAGCTATAGGATTCCCCCATGCAACCCGATGCCATCCCTCTCACTGTCATCACTCCCACCTATTTCACACATATTTCTAATCTCCTATCACTTTCCATCACTCATCTATCAATCATTTCATCCTCCCAATTCATCTTTTGATGATTTAGATAACTATCCCATTCCTAAGCTACATGTGATCACCACCATCCTATCCACATGGTCTATCTTTTCTCATCGTATCGACTCCATCATTGTATCTCCTTATCATGGTCATCTGATCATCCTTTATCCATTTTTTGTCATTGGTCTTTTTTCAAACTATGTTGTCTCTGCGCTTTCACGAAGGCAAGGCTAATCATTTGATTAGTCCCCGAGGCTTTGGTTCGTTCTTTTGTGTCAATCCTCATTGTCTATCTATCTGCTCTTGGAATTTGTTCGTCTTGTCTTTTTCATCCATCTGAGTCTCCATCATCCATCTATCTGCTCTTGGAATTTGTCTATTTGGTCTTTATCATCCATCGAGGTCTCCATTGTCCTCTTTCCGCTTTTATCCATGGTTAGTCATTGGTCTTTTATTGAAATTTTAGGGCTTTGTGCTTTCACATAGGAAAAGTTAATCTTTGATCAACCCCTGAGCCCCTAGGTCTTTTGGGTGCATCTTGGTGTCATGTCATGTCGTAAAGTGTGTCCCTATCTAGCTGGTTCGTAGAAACAAAATCCATTAGTATCATCCAGTTCAATAGGTTTCAAGTATCCCAAGTCATGTCGATCACCTAATCTATCCTCCATCTTTGGTCTTAATAGGATGTATCCTTCCTAAATTAGACTGCATCAATCCCATCCATCCACTGATCCTGTGGCAAAGGAGATTTGAAATTTGTTGTGATATTTTGGTGCTTTTGGAATTTTGTTTATCATTTGAGCTTCCTATTATACTTTGTTAGGGTCACCACGGTCCATCATATCATGGTGCACTTTGACAGGTAAACATAGGGGCATATCTTGATTTTTTGTGATTTTTTTCTTGGTTATCCCATGCAGTACCCACCAAGACTCTCATGGTCTTGTGTTACGCTAGGGCATCCTTTGTGTTTGTGGTTTTCCAACAATGGTCCTACCAAATCCCCTACGACTTTGGGATGTTGGACTAACCTTTTTTTGTTGCATCAGTCTTATGCATGCGATACAAAGCCACCTTGGTTCCTCACACCTTGGTGCATAGTGTCTCATGGTATATCAAATTAAGTGCTCACTCCATGGAAGTTTTGATGTGGTGCTCTTAATCCATCTTCCCATCCACTCAACCTAGATCTTTCTCATCCATGCATCCTTCATCACCCCCCCTCATCTATCTATCCTATCTGTTTTAATCCCTCCCCTTCCTCCATCCTCATCATATCATCATCTCTTCAATATTCTTAGGATAATATAGATTGGTTATTCTAATAATTTTTTCGTTCATCCTCATATCATCATCTCTTCAATCTTCTTAGAATAGTATAGATTTTTTATTCTAAGCATCTTTTCCTTGTTACATCTCAATAAAATTCTAATCCCTTCACTCTAGCACAAATCACCTAATCACATCCTTGGTCTTGTTACCATCCTTGCTACAAGCCTTGATCCAATCATCATTATTGTCATCATCCTTGGGATGTATCCTTCCCTATCCTTTTTTGTTGTTTTGGGATGTATCATCCCCTCCTCAACAACACTCTTATCATCATCATCGAGATGTATCCTTCCCTATCCTTGTGTTATTTCAGGATATACCATTCCCTCATCAACAACACTCCATCCATCATCAACCCATTTTGGCTTGTAGCTTGACTGGGGTGACATCACCTTTGTCCTTAAATCAATTTGTGATTGCTTTTATCTCTTCATCTTACCATCCTCTACCCTATCCATCACTTTGCATCATCTTCCTCATATACCATTTCATCATCTCATCCATTTCAAGAGCACACCTGTGTTCTCTTGAACCCACATGTCCTCTCAAGGGGAATCCCCAATCCCTAATATTTATCTTCTATCCCATCATCTATTTCTTCCTAGTTGCTCCTTGGATGACTAGGGCATCTTCCACAATCTAACCATATCCTTCTTGGTGCTATCTTTTAATCTTCTTTAAAATGATGCTACTTCATAACACCATCTCAAAGAGGGGAAAAATGTAGACACCTAAATTTGACCACTTATATTTGGTCAAATTTATCCCTTTTCATCTAAATATCCTCTTTTCCACATTAATGAAATAATATTTTTATTATTTAATTAATACCACTAAAGGCCTCTAAATCCCTAAGGTATTTAAAAAATTAAATTAAATACTTTATCTCCCTTACCCCTTCTATCCCATGAATTAAATAAATAAATCTTATTTATTTAATATCTCAAATGACACATCCTCCATCACTTTTTCCTAATTCTAATCCCAATCCTAATCCTCACCTAACCTACCCACTAAACATGTGCACACACTTAATCCTTGAATAAGTGGGTCAACCCTCCCCATCACATCAAGCACATGGGATTGTACCCTTGAGGGTACAATCTCCCTCTCAAGCCCTCTCCTTGCCCCACTTAGAAAAATCTAGTGGCTCGAGAGGTCTCAACCAATCTCATCCATTGATCTCCATCATGCAATCTTGGCCATTAATCCATTATCCTCCCACAATCTATTTATCCTAAGACTTAGCCATTTTCATCTATCTCACCCATTTTTCACTGGAGCGGCATTATGCTACCGAAATTTTGAGTGAGCACACATCCAATCTAACATCATGGGAAAATCTACACAACATGAGGCTTTGCATGCTGGTTTGAGCTCCTCATTGCCTTATCTTGAGTGTTTTGCTTGTTTTTGGTCTTTTCCTTCTTTTCATTGCATTTTTAGTAGATTAAAAACACTGCACCATAGGAGCAGAATTTTTTTTAATTCAACCTATTGATTTGTCAATCAAAGGTTTTGATAACATGGAAAGACAACTGCTTGGTGTGATAATGTTGCTTATTAAAGTTGGTAAGGTTGTGTTGCAAACTCCAATCCATGTCATGCCCCATGACCTTTCATATAATATTATCTTGGGTAGACAATGGATTCATGAAATGAAAAGAGTGTGTTCAAAACTTCATTGTTTAATTAAGTACACATAAAACAATAAGGTTTACATGATAAAATTTGATCCTAAATCTAAAAATTGTTGATAAACTAAAACAGGAATAAAGAATCCTCTTAGCACATTGACACCAACTATAAAAGTGGAACCTTTACAAATTAAGGACAAAGATGATTGTCTTTCATCCATGAAATTTTTTTTGGAAGATGATTGGGGTTCATTAGATTTCACACCTATATTCATGGGGAAATACAAGATTACACAATCAAAATCAGGAAAAGAGAAAGAAGTTGCAATGATATCAACACAATCTATTACTGAGTCATCAAAAGCATCTGAATCTACAATTTCTAGTGAGGAAAACATAAATTACACAACCAATTATGATGAAACTGATTATGAAAAACCACCTTCTTGAAAAATAGTGGAAGCCATTTATGGAAGAGGGTATCAATTATTGAAACTTGTTAGGGTTAGAAGGTAGATATCTACCAATGAAATGCATACTTGATCAATAAAATAGAGAAATAAAACACATAGAAAAATTATAGCAGAACAAGACAACACAAAGAATTTAATGTGGTTCACCCAATATGGGCTACATCCACAAAACCGTAGCCATCCAATGATTTTATTATCCAGTGCAAAAAATATTGCAATCTCACGAATAATGCCCCACTAGCTTGCCAATGCTCCACTAGCTTGCCAATGCAGTAGGCTTGACAAGGTAGGGGCAACATATGCCTCATAGAAATGGGGTCTCATGGTGATATTTGCAAGCTAGTGAGCTCACTAAGTTGCCAATGCGGTAGGGTTGACAAGGTAGGGGTAGTGTATGCCTCATAGAAATGGGGACTCACGATGATGTCAAATACATATATTTTCTAAGTTGCCAATACAGTAAGGTTGAAAAGGTAGGGGCAGTGTATGCCTCATAGAAATGGGGATGCATAGTGCTGTACATCACTATGAATCCCCATTTCTATGAGGCATACGCTGCCACTACCTTGTCAACCCTACCACATTGGCAATCTAGTGAGCTCACTAGCTTGCCAATGCTCACATGATTTTTCCAATGGAATTCCTTAAAGATATGTGGTAATGTGGCATGCCATGATTGCAAGATAGGCTCAAAATGGAAGCTTGGACAAGGAATTTGAATTATTTGACAAGGAATTTGAATTCACATGCCTTTTCCATGCTTCCATTTTGAGCCTATCATGCAATCATGGCATGCCACATTACCACATTTCTTTAAGGAATTCCATCCAAAAAATTCTTGTGACCTTTGTCTATGCTAGAAATACTCTTCTATAGGATGATTGTAAGTATTTTGTATGAAGCCTTGAATGACATATATTTCATTTACTTGTATTGATTCATTTTTTAGGAACTAATATTTGTCTCATTACCATGCTATAGGTAAATTATCTACCATGCAGAGGAAATGAACAAGGAATAAACTAACAAACAAAGAGTATGAAACCAATAAAGTAAAGGAGAGAGAAAGGGTGAGGGAATATCATGAAAAGAAGAAATTGGATACGATTGAAAAAAATAAGCCAATTGAAGAGGAACCTCAACCATCAAAAAGAGAAAAGGCATTGGTAGCACAAAGGACATGAATGCGAAAGTATCATGGTAAAACAGATTCAAATACTATAGTTGGAGACACACCCTCTACCGCAAGTCAATATGAAGGGACACCATTAAACACAAGTGAATATGGAGGGACACCATCTACTGCAAGTGAATATGGTTCGACACCATCCACCTCATCTCAAGTTGAGAGTACAACATCACTTGGATTTGACGAAGAAGTTATGCCATCATCCCCATGTGAACCTCAAGGTATGTCGTCTATTCCACCCTCGATCGAAGGTACGCAATCTAGCCCACCTCAGTTAAATATTGATGAAATTCCTAATGTTGATATGTATGTATCTAGGAGAACACCACCTATAATTTTGCATAGAAATCCAAAGTATTTGATTAATATTGATAAGGATATTTTGCAGCACATGGAAGGTAATATTTCAGCACACACTTGTAGAAGATGTGCTAATAATATTTGGAAATTATTCTTTGAAAGGATAAATGAGACCGCAAGATGTCAACTATTTGTTGAAATGATGCGGGGTATAAAGTATAGAAACATCATGAAGACTCTTGGGTTGAGAACATCAAATGCTTCAAGTGAAAACACTATTGTGAAGAATATAATGTATTCTTATGAGAGTGTGGGTAAGACCTCAAGCTCAAAGGATAGTAATGTCACCTGACGTGTCATTACAACGAATTTGGTAAGTAGTCAAACAAAGAGAGCTTGTCTCATTAGAAAGATGAGTGAACAATTGAGAATTAATAGAAAAACTTTATCAAGAGTCGTTTGAAGGTGGAAAAGAATTGAGGGCACTGATTCAAATGAATTATGGGCATTCTCAAGGAGACTGCCACGAAAAGATAAAAAAGTTGCCGAAGCATTGAGAACACTAATTTAAGAGTATTGGAAGAATAACAAAATGCCATATAAAAATCAAAGGGATGTGGTAAGAAGGAGAATCGGTAGTCAGAACCGTGAGCCACATCCAAAGCATTTTTTGGATATGACTCAACCCAATTTTTTTGTAAATTTCAACAGGATTATCCTCAAATTAGTATTTTTTGAAGATATTTTGAAATGATTAAACCTTTTTATGTCAAGATAAATCACACATTCACTACTTGTTGTTGTAGACTACATATTGAATTCTCTAACCATTATGATATTTATCATTCTATATGTTTAGATTTGCATACTAACGATGTTTTACATGATTGTGGCATACAAGCCCCACCAACATCTTCAAGAGAGTTCTCATCAAAAAAATTATGTGGAATAGAGGATGGCCAAATATTCTATAGGACACTATGCTTAGATGGTTTATGTCATTGTTGTGGTGGCTTGCAGCATATGTCAGTATGTCAACATATGGAAAGAATAGATGAGGTGGGACAAAACCTAGTAGAGTTTGGGAAGTATAAAACAATGGCATACATTACAAAAGATGGTAATCAAGCAAAAAGGTGTGATTTGGCTATTCAAAAGATTCCAATGTATCAGTTTATGTCCATGTTTCATGGAAATATAGTGTATGAGTATGTAAGGCATACCCATAGAGCCTGATGGTTGGACATGCAATTCAAGCTATGCAAGAATACCTTTCCAGTTGGCAGCATAGTTTCAGTGGTTGAATTTGTAGAGAAATACACTCTACAACCACAAGGTGAGGTACAGTCACAATATTACAACTCCACACAGGTTTTGATATTCGTGCACATAGCATTCATTCATGCAATTGATAGTATAAAGGACCAAAGGAAGGTATCGAGGGAGTATCACTTTTATATTAGTGATGATTGCACACAATCTCTAGATTTCATGAAAGGTTGCTTCTGGATGTTCTACAATGATTTGGATCAGAGGGGCATAACATACGGTCGACATATAATATGTTCAGATAATTGTGTAGCACAACTCAAGAACTCACACATTTTCTACTGGTTGTGTAGGATGCATGTCATTACAACTGTTCAACATATGTGGAACTTTTGTAAGGCTGGGCATGGAAAGGGGGAGCATAATGGTGCAAAAGAATGTGTGAAAAGAGCATTAGCATGAGAAGAGTTAAAGTATAAAGACAATGCAAAGTTGACAGATGCAAAATCAATCGTCGAGTGGTGTAATGGTTCAATGGGTCCAGGTAATGAAGGTACATACATCTTTAGTTCATAGAATTTTTTGGTTGATGGATGATACTAACATTGCACCATATGAGGATTGTTGTACACTAACAAGATCGAGTGAGCTACACTCTTTCCTTAGCTTAGATGTAGGTTCATGGAGTATCAATACATGGAAGATGGCATGTTTTTATTCTTCATGTACAATGCAAGCCTGGGATATTGTGAGTCAAAGGAGTGGGTTGAGAAATGGTCGTTAAGTTATCTTAGCCCACTTCACATGTATTGCCCTCCGACAACATTGGAACTAACACAAATGGATTCATCAATCGACTTTGACCACATATCAGATCTAGTTCAACCAGGTAATATATCTACTTGCTTAATTTTTGAAATTCCTATTGTTATCTTACTTTGTAGTGCATTTGTAATGTTGACTAATTTCAAGATATTTGTTGCACATATCAATGCAGGGAATGTTTATGCACTTATTGCAGATGAAGACAATGAAGAGGGAATGGACTATTACTTGTGTTGTTTTGTTGAGGCCAAAAATAAATTGGAGGCCCCAGTTATAGATGGAGAAAACATCTAATACCCTACAGGCTCAGTTGTTGTTACTGGAACATGGCTTAGAAGGTACCCACATAAGAGTGTTAAATATTGATTGTTTTAGGAATTTGACATGCATCGAAAGATTCTTCATTACTCAAACCTTGTTGTGGCATCCAATGTTCATTTGACCAAATATGGGGTTAAACCTTTGAACAAGACCTTGTGGAAGGTCCTTGAGTCTAAACACGAGGCAATAATTGATACAATAAAGAGTAGAGCAGGACCAGATAGGTGGTTGGATTAATTTGTAAGTATGCACATTGGTTTTTATTAATTTATACTTGTATGCACATTAATTTGTATGATGTCAATGCTATGATGCCAGTGCTATCATCTAATGTTTATATCATCTTCTTTTACTTTACCTATTTTATTTTTTTTATTCAAGGGGTAAATGCTTTTGACCAGAGCTATGAACCAGATACAACCATTCAACAATACCACCCCAACGAGGTTTGAACCTTGGTGGCAAGAACAACAATGCCACTTATAAACCTTCACACCATGCCAATACCGGCTACTTTACCTATTTATAAGTAGCCTATTAAAAATTTATTGGTTTCCCCTTGTAGAAAATGTTGATTTATGAGCCATCTAAGAGAATCTTAGCCAAAAAAGAAATGAAACATCCTTATTTTGATGATCTTGAAAAATATCAATTATGATTTTAAGCCATTATAAAAGTGTGTGTGAAGCTTGGCGAAGGAATTTCAAGTTATTCATTTCAAGTTAACCTTATCATGAGCACCTAGATGTAGACATTATAAGAGCATCTTGAATTTCAATTTATTCTATTCATGTGAGGTGTTGTGTGCAATAGGTATCTTGGAACTCCCACTGAAGATGTATGACCAAGAGTGACTAAGTTGAGAGACTGACATGCCTATCCTCAATGGAAGCATCAAAATTGATGCCTTGTTGTTCCCAGTTGGAACCAAATGGTGTGGATTTGTTGTCTGTAAGTGCCTTTTATCTATTTTCATTTCATTTCCATTTTGGATGCTCTTTCTTTTTCTTATTTTACTTTTCCTATTTGTAAGTAAACTACTAAAAACTGATTGGTATGTCCTTGCAAAAAATATTGATTTATGAGCATCTAAGAGAATCTCAGCCAAAAAAGCAATGTGACATCCTTATTTTGATGATCATGAGAAATCTCAATTCTAATTTGAAGCTATTATAAAAGAGAGTGTGAAGCTTAGCGAGGGAATCTCAAGTTATTCATTTGAAGTTAACCTCATAATGAGAACCTATGATGTAGACATTATAACATAATCTGGAATGTATGAGTGACATTGTAAAAGATCTGTGAGAACGGAGTACCTAAGGAATTGTGCGTACAAGTACAAGCACTTGGGTTTCAAAACGGTGTATGAAGCATAATAGAAAATTGTAGCACAAACAACATAATTAGGACAATCAAATAAATCTCATTTTATTGTAAATATCATATTATTAATATAGTGAGTGTAATAACCATTGATGGTTACTAATCATTATTTTTCTTCTTTTATTCTCTCCCTATTATAACTAGCACCAATTAACTAACTTGTTACAAAAACTTCATTTATTAAAAAAAATCAACCTAATGATTATATATCAATATCAATATAGCATACAATTTATTCAAATAAACACTTGTAATGAGATTTATTCAAAATTTGAAATTTATTGCTTCTATCAAACATTTGTAATTCATGCAATGTAATCCCTTAAGAGTCCAAATTACAAAAGGGAAACAATCTTTGATGGCTTGTTACCTGAATACCGTGTCAGTTATAGGAATTTCATCTAAGGCATCAGGATCACGTAAGGCACCTTTATAATAACCTCTCTCGATTTTATTTATTTTTATCTCGGAGTCATTTTCCCATGGTGTCCAGTTTTTAGTTGATGGAAAAAGTGTCAAATGCAAACAGTGTAAAGTTGCAAAGTGGTGCAACTTTCGTTTTGCAACTCTTGTGACCAAATGAACTATTCCAACACGTCTAGATGGGTACGTTTACACTAGGCATGGTCCTCTTTTACACCCAAACACACCGAATAGCTCTAAGCTATGCTCAACTGGCTTGATCCCTTAAGGGTCAAAAGTGCAAAGGGGCAGCGATATTTGATGGGCTATTACTCGGAAACTGTGATGCTTATGAACTCTTCATCTAAGCCTATGGGATCATGTTGGGCCCCTCTACAATAACCTCTCTCAGTTTTTTTTTTATCTCGGAGTCATTTTTTTGTGGTGTCTAGTTTTCACTTGATGGAAAAAGTGTCAAATGCAAGCAGTGTAAAGTTGCAAAGTTGTGCAACTTTCATTCTGCAACTCGTGTGACCAAACAGACTATTCCAACACATCTGGATGGGTACGTTTATGCTAGGCATGGTCCTCTTTTGCACCCAAACATGTCAAATCACTCTAAGCTATGTTCAATCAACTCAATCCCTTAAGGGTCCAAAGAACAAAAGGGCATCAATCTTTGACAGGCTATTACTCAAAAACCATGATGCTTATGAACTCTTTTTCTAAGCCTATGGGATCACGTCAGGCCCTTCTATAATAAAATCTCTTAGTTTTTGTTATCTCAGAGTCATTTTTCTATGGTGTCCAGTTTTTACTTGATGGAAAAAGTGTCAAATACAAGCATTGGAAAATTGTAAAGTGGTGCAAATTTTGTTCAACAACTCCTGTGACCAAACAAACTATTCCAATGCACCCAGATGGGTACATTTATGCTAGGTATGGTCCTCTTTTGCACCCAAACACGTGGAATCGCTCTGACCTACGTTCAATCGACTCGATCCCTTAAGGGTCCAAAGTGCAAAAGGGTAGCAATCTTTCACGGGCTATTACTCAAAAATCATGATGCTTATGAACTCTCTATCTGAGCCTATGGGATCATGTTGGCCCCTCTACAATAACCTCTCTCGATTTTTGTTATCTTGGTGTTTTTTTACCGTGGTGTCTAGTTTTCACTTGATGGAAAAAGTGTCAAATGCAAGCAGTTTGAAGTTGCAAAGTGGTGCAACTTTTTTTCTATAACTCGTGAGACCAAAAAAATTGTTCCAACACATCCGAATGGGTACATTTATGCTAGGCATGGTCCTCTTTCACACCCAAACAAGCGAAATCGCTCTGAGCTACGTTCAATCGACTTGATCCCTTAAGGGTCCAAAGTGCAAAAGGGCAGCAATCTTTGACGGGATATTACTCATAAACCATGGTGCTTACAAACTCTTTTTCTGAGCCTACAGGATCACATTGGGTCCCTCTACAATAACCTCTCTCATTTTTTTTTATCTCACTGTCGTTTTCCAATGGTGTCCAGTTTTCACTTGATGGAAAAAGTGTCAAATGCAAGTAGTGTAAAGTTGCAAAGTGGTGCAAATTTTGTTTTGTAACTCATGTGACCAAAAAAAATCTTCCAATGCATCTAGATGGGTACGTTTACACTAGTCATGGTCCTCTTTTGCACCCAAACACGTGGAATCGCTCCAAGCTATGTTCAATTGGCTCGATCCCTTAAGGGTCCAAATTGCAAAAGGGAAACAATCTTTGACAAGATATTACTTAGAAACCATGATGCTTACGAACTCTCTGTCTAAGCCTACGAGACTGCATTGGGCCCCTCTATAATAACCTTTCTCAATTTTTTTAATCTCAGAATCATTTTCCCATGGTGTCCGGTTTTCACTTGATAGAAAAAGTGTCAAATGCATATAGTGTAAAGTTGCAAAGTGGTGCAAATTTTGTTCTGCAACTTGTGTGTCCAAACAAACTATTCCAACATTTTCAAATAGGTAATTTTATGCTAGGCATGGTCCTCTTTCACACCCAAACACGCAGAATCGCTCTGAGCTACATTCAACCAACTTGATCCCTTAAGGGTCTAAAGTGCAAAAGGGTAGAAATTTTTGACAGGCTATTACTTAGAAACCGTGATGCTTACAAAATTTTTTCTGAGCCTACAGGATCATGTTGGGACCCTCTACAATAACCTCTCTCAGTTTTTGTTATCTCAGAGTCATCTTCTCATGGTGTCTTGTTTTCACTTGATGGAAAAAGTATCAAATGCAAGCAATGTAAAGTTGAAAAGTGGTGCAACTTTCATTCTGCAACTCATGTGACCAAATGAACTATTCCAACGCATCTCGATAGGTACATTTATGCTAGGCATGGTCCTCTTTTGCACCCAAACACGCTGAATCACTCTGATCTATGTTTAACCAACTCGATCGCTTATGATGGCATGCAAAACAATCGAAAAGAGAAACATTCACATGATAGTTAAGAAGTCTGAATTTTCCACACAAAAAGCATATGATCATCCTCAAGTCTAGGATGCACAAGAAATTTTTTAATTATCGTCCTTTCCCTTACAAAAATATACAACCAATTGTAAATGTGTACACTGGTGGAACTTGGAAACATTTTATTTTTCCTCAATTAAAAACTTTGGTTGTGAAGCATTTTGTCATTTTCATTTGAAATGATTTGCTATGATTGAAAATTGGAGTCTAAGAGAAACAAGTGATTCTCTCATGTACATTTATTATTTGGTGTGATAAATAAAGTTTCCACCCTTGAGTCCATTTCTTATTTGTATTATAAATTATAAAGCTTTCTCCCAAGTCCATTTCCTATACAAGAAATAATATTGCAAAAATTTGACATATATATCTTTTGACGTGTTTATATGGTGATGGATCAAGAACATAACAATTCATTCTGTACTATGAGGATTATGTTGTGAAAATTTTTAAAGACTATTCAAGATAAATTTTTGTATGATAATGTGTCAAGAAGTTAACTACTCATCATCTACTATGAATATTATGTTTTGCAAGTGTTGTGAAGATTATGTATCCTTTACTTAATTGAGTTGTTCCAATCAAAAGATTAAATATGTAAGAACAAGGGAGCATTAGGAAATACATTTCTCAAGGATCTTAAATAATCCTTCTCTCTAGTTACAATTTTGGGTGGATTATCGCTTTCAAAGTATTGAGAGTGCTTTGCCTATTTTCTAGCTGGCAGTTTCCATTCTAGAAGGTTCATCTCTTGATATATATTATACTCATTCTTAATCAATTATCAAGTTGATAATCAGTGCATTTATTTACAATTAATGTTTTCTTTTCAATTTGTGCAATTTTGTAATTTGTAACTCTACTAGTATTCCTAGAAATATTAAAGTTGTTTAGCATCAATCAATAAATATTCAAGACAAACCATGAAGGAAAACAATGATCAATACTAGGGCTAACCAATTAATAAGTATACATGTGAATAAGTCAAGAATACATCTGAATAAGGGAAGCACAAGTACTCAAAAACACATAAGCCTTAAAATATACACACGAATACATAGTATACACAAATTAATACAAAATATATGCATGAATACAAGGTATACACATGAAAACACGTAAGTCACAAAGTATACATTGGAATACACATAAGTCACAAAGTATACATGTAAGTTGTAAAGTATACACTTGAATACACATAACTCATATCTATTGAACCATGGATTTATAATGCAAATATGGACACCCATCGATAAAAAAGATTTGTATTAACCAAATAGCCATGTAGGCATACATCAATATATGTCAATATAAATATAAAATATATACAAAATAGCCATATAGGCTTATGAGAATTCCATATAGGCATACAATGTGAAATATATCCAATACAAAATATGTACAAAAATGCCATATAGGCATACAACAAAGGGCCCCAAAATCAAAAGTCATTCCTCTCCATGCTCTTGCAATAAATTCTTTCCCTTTAATTGTCGATCAGATGTCGATAGGTATGTCACTCATTTATTCTGAGGTCGAGGAGTGCTCTTGGTGCTTCTCTTAGGGTTTACTTCTTGGTAAAGTCTTATCTATTACAATAACAAGTAAAGACATTAATATATAGAAATTACATTATAAAAAATGATATATTTAACAAAATAATCACTTACTGCCATCTGATGATCACTCTCCATGAGGGAAATATTCAAGTTCCCATGCTGAGGCATGCTGAAGCCCTGTAGAAACCATCCAAAGATAAATTAAACTACGAATCAATAATGGTTTTATTTTTCACTAACTAACAGCTATAACAACAAATGCAAATTGAAATTTAGTAATTTGCCTCATACCTCCCCTGTGAGAGTCGTCGAGGAGTCTATAGCAGATGAAACATTGAGCTCCATCGCCCTATGAACATTCAGAAGTGTATCCACTTGCAACATTTGAAAATAAAACAACTAATTATTTAATCAAGAAAACTACAATAGAGATCCATGTCATGGCTTATAATGTATGAGATAATGAAAAAAAAATTGAGTACTTATTAAACTATATATTTCTAACTATCATGCTTATTATTTTCCCTATCCATAGCTTGTTCAAAAGCACCTATTTTTAGGCTTTTACCCATAGCAGGAAGGCGGTGAACCGTTTGATAAAATGCTTTCATAGAAATGCACGATAACTGTGGTGGCATAGAGAAGGCAGTGAACTATATGAAAAAATTCCTCAAAGAAATGAGGTCTCATGGTGATGGAATTCCATTACAAACAAATGTGTCATGTCATTCCATCACCATAAGATTGCATTTATTTGAGTCATTTTTTCAAACAGTTCATTGCCTTCTCTATGGTATTATGTTGGGATGGGATGGATGGTATAGTGTGGTCTTGATTATGAGATGGAGGGAGATCATGAGATGAAGAGGGAGGGGTGGGGACATGAACAAGTGGAATAAAAGGTGGAAGGTTCCATGGATTGGTAAATTAAGGATGAGGACCTTGAAAAGAATTTGGAGGGGAATTTTGGCTAAAGGGTTGGTTTCTTTTCTTCAAGCAGTGAGCTGTTTTAAAAATGCCTTAGAGAAATGTGGTCTCATGGTGATGGAATGGCATTCCATCACCATGAGACCACATTTCTTCAAGGAAAATTTTCATACTATTCACTGCCTTGACTATGATAGTGTTTACTATTATGCTTTGATAGATTTTTTCCAAGCATCCATAGTTTGTTGGAAAGCACCTATTTTAGGCTTTTAGCCATAGTAGCAAGGAAGTGAATAGTTTGATAAAATTCTTTGGTACACATGTATGGAAAATGTGTAGCATAGAAAAGGTAGTGAGTTGTTTGAAGAAATGCCTCTAAGAGATGTGGTCTAATGGTGATGGAATGGAATTCCATCACCATGAGACCACATTTCTTCGAGGCATTTTTTCAAACTACTCACTGCCTTGTCTATGCTATTGATTACTAAATTATGCTTTGATACATTTTTTACAAGCATCCATAGTTTATTGGAAAGTACCTTTTTTAGGATTTTAGCCATAGCAACAAGGAAATGAATTGTTTGATAAAATTCTTTGGTAGACATGTATGGAAAATCTAGTAGCATAGAAAAGGCTAAGAGTTGTTTGAAAAAATGCCTCAAAGAAATTGGGTCTCATGGTGATAACACATTTCTTTGAGGAATTTTTTCAAACAACTCATTGGCTTGTCTATGCTATTGCTTACTATTATTCTTTCATATATTTCTTCCAAGTATCCATAGCATAGACAAGGCAGTGAACTGTTTGAAAAGATGCCTCAATAAAAAGTAGTCTCATGGAATTCCATGACAAGAAAATGCAATTGGAAGTTGCTCCTACTTATTACTTATGCTATGTGAAGTAACTGCATCACTACTTATGTTGGCTTTCTAAACAACTATATTGTAGTTGAAATTTTGTCATCTATCAACATCTAGTTATTAGTTATGGAATGTGAAGTAATGTTTTGAGTTTGAAAGATGTGAAATGCAATGTAATCAATGATATGAATATAAACTACACAAATCTATTAAGTACAATTCATTAGTTAAACTCTTTATTCTATTACCTGCATGTAGGTTTTTCTAAATCCACTAGCACTGGGAGGTGTTCCCTTGAAACCTTCAATATTAGCCTATTCAACATCCGGAATCATATATTAGAATACCCTTCATAAAAAAATACTATTAACATGTAATAAATTTATAATTGTTTACTAGTTACATACCTCAACAGTAGATGCAGTGGATTAATAAGCGGGTGTAGGGACGGTGTATCCAATATCAACACTATGACCCTGAAATTTTATTAAAATCATAAAACTAAATATAGTTAATTTTGCATTTCAAAATTGAAATTTAATCAATTAAATTTAATGAACATGCTAACATTTACCTGAGTATCAATGCCATAGGCCTCATTCAAAATGCCAGCTTCCCTCGCCATCTCCATAGCTATAGATGTATATGTTGAAAGGTCCAAGACAACTAAGAGGGGGGGTGAATTAGTTGTCACCAAATTTCAAACAAAAAACTTAAACACTTATCAACTTCAAATCCACTTCATCCTATTATTAGGTATGAACATGAAATGCAAATAAGAAAAACCAATAAAAACACATAAAACATCAAATTTACGTGGAAAACCCAATAAGGGAAAAACCACGGTGAGGGTCAGCTCACAATATAAATTAGTTCCAAAACTAAATACAAAAGGCTCACTACCAGAGGGCTCATTGCCCAAGATAGGACTCACTACATCTAGACAAGGAGGCTAATTGCCTACAAAATGATTACAAAACTGAATTGGCTTCACAACCAAAATGAACTGGTAAGAGTACACCTAACATGTGCTGATTCAGTTTCGGTAAGTCTCAGTAAACATCATTGACACACTTCATCTTCGCATCTCGTGCACAATACTATTTTCACTTTTTCTTATCCACAAAAACTATTCAATATATATATATATGATTCATCTACAAACATCAACTAGGTCGGCCTAAATAGATGCAACCCTTATTCACCAAAAATCAACTGTCGGCTTTAAGTATTTACAAGACTTCTCAAAAATTGATCCAAGCATGTAGCATGCTACAATATGTCGGCATGGATGTAAGATAGGTCACACATATATCTACACCCCAAATTAATTCATTACAATGTCAACTATACATTAGGTCAGCCAGAGATAGACCTAATAACAAAATGCAATCACTAGAATAATGTCAACTCGCCATACGAGCACATGAACACATAAGATTCTGATCATACGTGCTTCCAACATCCATAAACCATTTCCAAAAATCGCACGCAACGATAATCATCAGCGAAGGATTGCGGACCAAGATACCAACACCAGTCTATGTTTCAACTAGTCAACTTTGTTCCAATCAACATTGAGATACTCATAACTACTGATATAAAGATAAACACCATATACAATCAAGAACATAGATGTAGATATATGTAGAGAACATCATATATAAAAAAAATGGATAAATCTTGTCTGTATTGTACATGCAGACCAAAATACCGGAGGGTGTAAACTAGTTCTTTATACCGGTTCAGAGTACCAGATCGAACTAACTCAAACAACATGGTGACATCAATGAAAACACAAAACTATATAACTAGATGATCTTCTTCATTCTTCCAATAGTATCCTATGTAGTAGCTTCTTGAGTTTCAGTGGGGTCATATGAACAAGTCACCACAAGCTTGACACAAATGGGATCGAAGCCCACCACCTGAAGACTCCCTTGGATGGCACTATAATATAGGGTTGGCATGCTAGATGACACTTTGGGTCAAAGTGTTGATGGCCTGTAAAGTGTCTACCTCGACACTCTCCTTCGTGATGGAAGGGATACTGATGTGCTCATGAGGCGGCCTAGTGAGAGGTCATCTCACTTGCTACCTAGGATCTTGATGTGCACTAGGTTTATCTTGATCCGGCCCCCCACCTCTCCCTTGGAAGTCCCTCATCAAAATAATTAAAGATTTTGTTCAGGATGAACTCACAGTATAGTTTCCTTAGGAAATATTGCAAGACTTTGTAGTTGTTGCATGGTGGGTAATCAAAAACCATG
This sequence comes from Sequoia sempervirens, assembly GCA_007258455.2. Lineage (NCBI taxonomy): Eukaryota > Viridiplantae > Streptophyta > Pinopsida > Cupressales > Cupressaceae > Sequoia > Sequoia sempervirens. Next base: position 648,916,245 of record VDFB02270651.1, on the reverse strand, counting down.
TACCACCTATCCCAAAAAAGGGTCCTAATCTATTGGTGATGGCACCAATGGATAGGAAACATTTTCACATTGAGGCTAAGATTTTCATTTGTGTGTGGGTCAATGAATAATGTGCACAAATCTAATTTTGTAATTTTTAGATCTTTTACATCTTTATATGATAATTTATCCCGATAAAAATTCCTAGCGGCCTGCCTCCTATTTTTCCAACCAATTAATTGTTTGTTGATTGAATCTACATGTTTTAACATTTCTTTCAATGAATTTTCAAATGTTTTTATTTCCATGGTTGAACTGTTTGGATTGTTCAACCTCGTGATTAACTCAATTTTTTTTTATTGTTTTCAATTTCACTCATTAAATTTTGTTGAGTGCTAGGAGGATGTTGAGGGATTGGTGGAGGAGATTTTTGTTGTGGTTTTTGAAGTTGAGGATTTTGTTGATGTTGTTGTTGCTCTGCTTGTTGAGGATTTTGTTCCTGTTGTTGTTGCTCTGCTTGTTGAGGATTTTTTAGTAGGTTTTTGAAGAGGTTTTGTAGGTTCAATATCATCTCCTACAAATTCAACAAATAAATATAAAAAACAACCTAAAACTAACAAATTCACAACAAAAAACAAACAATCCTCACCTCTTCGACCTCCCCATCGACATGGCGGCATCCTGGCGACAAAATAGCAACAATTTGATGAAAAACTTGCAAGATCCACTCCTCCCAGAACATGAGCACACAAATGAAGTGCTTTTGGTTGCGGGGAAAAAAATAGTCACAAAGCAAATGAGCTCAATTTCCTTTTTTTTCTTTTAATTGCCCATAACGTGAGCACATTATAATGCAAGCATGTTATAACACGCTCGTGTTATGAGCTATCATAACTTTTTTAAAAATTGGCCACAAATTGGCCCCCCATCTTTTTGCACCTTCCCTTGTGTTAGTTTAATCCCTCTTTATAACCTTGCATAAAAAGGCATAAAATTTTCTCAAAATATCATATTTTTTACTTCTTATAGGCATTAAAAAGCTCTTTCTAAGTCCTAAAATTTGATGTGATTTATTTTCTATAAAATTAATAATATATAATTTACTTTTCAATCTCTCCTTTGATTGTATAAACTACAATCTCATTGAGATAAAGTGGAAAAGTATTGTAATTTGCTAAGATTGGGTGTCTTTGGGGTTGATGATCATGTGATTTTACATTTATGTTTGTTATTTTTATGATTGAGTAATCATCATGTATCTAATAATGTATCTCATTATCTCTCATTTCAATTTCAATATTCTACATAGTCCTTTTAAATCATTTATGGTCAAATGTGCTTACTATGGGAAGAAAAAATCATGATGTAAATGATTATATTTAAAATTAATGTAATGAATTGAAGCATATTATTCAAGAAAATAAAATCATTTTTTCTATATTTTTCTCCTCTAAAAATGTAGATACGCCATTTTTCATAATTAGCCATCTAGTATGGACACAACAATAGTGGATGAGAAGTGTACTTCAATTGTATTCACTAAAACTTCACCATAATTTATTACCTTCACTAAACTTAGTGTTACCTTCAATGGGGTTTCTACTAGTTTAGCTCAATAGGACCATTAACCATATATTTATTAGATTGAAAAATGAAAATCACCTAATTAATTAATTAGGTTCCCTTTTTATTTTATTACACTTAAGCTAAACTTAGGACATTACTTTTCTATTTTTAGGTCATGTGTTTTTTGGTCTGACTTGTCGTGAACTAATTTAATCTTCACCTAGAGTCAAGGTTTCTCTTTTATTTCTATTTTTATAAGGATTCATTATTGTACGTTGTAATTTAATATAATCCATTAAATACATAAGCTCAATCATGATTTTTGTTGTTTAATTCAATTTATGAAGGTTACATAGCAAATCAATTATTTTATCTCTCCATTTGATAAGAATTTTGATTGCTGGTAATTGTTGGGAGTTGTGGAGCTTAACAATAAAATTCCAACATGGTATTAAAGACCTAGATTTGTGAATTCTCATCCTTTTTGAGAGATTTTTCCTTAAGAAAATAATCAATCCATCTTAGAGAATAATGAACCTTGCCATTGAGTCCAAAAACCTTAAGATTGACTATAAAACCATAAAAATATGAGGAGAAATTTGTTGAACATCTAGAATATTGAGAGGGAGGGTGAACCAGTATTCCATAAAAACATATTAACATACATCTATGCATTATCACAATTCTGACGAAATCAACAAGAGAGAACATAAAAAAATTCAATGCAACCATACACATGAACACCAGGATTTTTACATGGAAAACCCAAAAAGGGAAAAACCACGGTGAGGGTTAACTCACAATATATTATATCCGGATAAAAAATATTACAAGGTTCACTACCAGGACTCACTGTCCTTGAAAAGGCTCACTGTCTAAGTAAAAAATATGGCTAACCGCCAAGATACAAAGATAGTGGCTCACTGCGAAAAGATTGAACTGATAGGATACACCTTCAATGTGCAGGGTTCAGTTCCAATGAAGCTCAGAATATGAAATACTGCCTCACACATTAATCAGTCAACAAAACTGCACTAATCACAATTGATAAAGTATTTAGGCTTAGATCGTCACACACCTCTTAATCCTTTACACACTCACACTTCTCATTGGGTGAAGCCACGATAGTGGTTTACAATTTGATGGAGGAAGGAAAACTGAGAAAAAATGACCCCATGGAAAAATAGTGATTTTGGGGGTTCATACGAACCTAGAAGTTCGACTGAACCAAAAAGGGGTTCGACCGAACCTGGGTTCGAGTGAAGCCCTTAAAAAATTTTCTGCCAAAAAAAAAAAAAATGCATATGAAAAGGGTTCGAGTGAACCCCCTTGAAGAGGTTCGCTTGAACCTAGGTTCGAGTAAACCATGGTTCGAATGAACCCCTATGGGTTCGTACGAACCCCCCTAAATCCCCATCCCCTCCCTGAGACACAAAAAACCTAAAATTTGGCACTTCGGAGCTCGAGTTGAGGATTAAAATGGAGGAATCTTCACAAACCCAACTAGAATCAAGTAGTTCTCGGAACGAGCTATCCAAGGAATATAATTTTAATATGTTTTGGTTTTATTATGTATTTTTTTTTAGTTTTATTAAACATAGGTTTTTCATCGAAAACGAAGGTCTTTGTACTACACATATGGAAAAATAGCAAATTATCAAAAAAAAATTTGAAAAATATGAGTGCACCAGATATTGAAGTCCTAGATCCAACAAAAAAATAAATTGAATTTTGATAAATACAAAAAAAGTTATACGTTATACGGTCGCGCTATGTCTGAATTGTAATTAGTTTGACTTCTAAACTTGATTAAAGAAAAAATATTCAATAAAAAACTGTCTAACCAAGTGGAAGAACTAGATATTGGAGTTATAAATCTAAATTCAAAATAATTAGAATTTTATCCTTCATGGACAAAAAGTTATGCGTTATACGATGTGCGTCACTTTTTAAAAATGCTATTTTCTGAAGAAAAAAAACCATTTTTCGTGGGAGATGGAAAAAAAAGTGCAATCTAATTCCAAAAATTTTGAAAAAAATATTTTTAGAATCTACAGACAAAATGTGATGAGACTCTAGTTTGCATCATCTTCAAATTCTTCACGGTTTAGCTGCTATAGGTGCCCGAATGTGAAGATTTAGTTAAAAATAATAGTTTTAGTGTCCAATTTGGCCAAAAATTGTAAACCACTATTGTGGGATTACCCCATTTCACATTCATTTCTCATGTGTGTCCTCCTCATTCCATTCCTCAAAACATCTTATATATATACAAGTATATCTTAACCATCAATTCGGTCAACTTGATTAGATGAAAAAAAAAAATCAAAACTTCCTTTGTCGACACCATATATGATTTAAACATTTAATCCATGTAGTGCATTATACCAAGGTAGCTATCATCCATAAAGCATAACTAGTCTTCATAAAGTATTGCATATGCTGAGTTGCCAATACTAGAACACAATTCTCCAAACCAACAAATAATCCTCAAAGCAAACACCTTTTGGATCTGAGAACACATTAATTTCCTATCATACTACCAACATAGAGACTATCAAAAAAATCGCAGCATAAGAATGTTCACCTTAATAAATGCGGAGTCTCCCACATAGTATTCCAAGAAAGGAACAACAATAGAATACAAAGTTAAACTCTGTCAGATATAACTTTCTGCTCACAACAAAAGACCTCTCAAGATCCATGATATAGTTGTCTGAATGAGTCAATAAAACATTGTTAAGAGATTAGAGTCATATCAGATCTTGCAGTGAATTCTGGACTCAAATACCAACACACTAATCCATCACAAAAGAGTATTACTTGTAGAGAACAACTTTTGGTAAACCAAGTAGACTACCCATATAGTTATCACCATGTTAACATCAATGACAACATAGGAAAAACCAACACAAACCATCCATACTTCAAGCTCATGTTGCAAGGCTCCCAACAAAAATTAGATGATTTTTGTAGGTGGGCTCAAAATATGTGTGAAATTTCGTATGACTATATTGACATCTACAACTATACCTATACATATAAATCTTTTTGTATTGAATAATGTTGAAGAAAAGTTACAAATAGAATAAATAAGAGTCCAACAAAAGGACTATGGAGAAAAAGACAACTAAGATGAACAACAACTCCAAATGAATCATACATACTTAGCTAAGAGAAAACAACAATAACCTAGTGTATTGTGTGAATTGTGTAATGTGAGTAAATAAGAAATAAAACCACACAATCAATGAATTATATTATAGAAATTGAATAGAAAATTGAATTGAATCGAAACAAAACCAATTCCCTAAAGTCATCCCATTGTTTCCTATCTTCAAGGATTCATGAAATCATAATGGCTCTCATATTGTATATGCACTTATGACCTTTTAGAATGACAACTTGAAGAACGAAATGCTGGAAAATGCAAGAAATCTATTCCTACATGATTGATAAACTATATGATTTGCTGAGTGATATGATAAATATATGATACTAAATTTTGTGATGCAAATTCTATATAAAAACTACTATGATAATTGAAATGCAACTAATAACTAAGCCATGATTCTACAATGCTAATTGATAAATGCTCTAATGCTCAAACACTTAATGCTCTCATGAAAATTCTACAGAGTAAGTTTTCTCAAAGATGAGATATGAAATTTTGGAGAATGATGTATTTATAGGATTTCCAAGGCATATTGTGATGTGGCAGTAACCAACGGTCAATATTTTAGATGGAAATATCAAGGGTGGAGGATGAAGTTAGAGGGAATCATGGAGAGTGTTCCCTTTAATAGAATACTTTTCCAAGTGTGAGAAAGAATAAATGAAATGGAAGAGCCAAGTGTCCAAGGTTGTTTCAAAATTTGTTGAGGAAAAAGCCCATTTATATATTAAGGATATTTAAATTCATGAGACACTTGATGAGGTGGCAAGAAGAAAATTTGGAGACATGTGACTAAATTTAAATTTGGAATTATTCAAATTTAGTAAGAAGATATTAATTAAATAAAACAAACTATTTGAATTTGTTTATTTAATTAAAATTAGAAGAATGTGATTTAAGATAAGAAAAATTAGAAAATGTGAACTATATAAATAAATTTAGAATTTATTTATAAGTAGATGAAATAAGAGGTTTATTAATTAAATACCTTGTATTTAATTAATTAATTATCCTGACCAATTTTAGGTGTATACACCTAGTGACAGAACTTAGCTATGAGAAAACAATAAAAAAGCTAATAATTACATCCAACATTACAACAATAAAAATTGTTGATATCACCAATTTTTAGCATGATATTCCAATTACAAAACAACAGCTAGAATACACATTAAACTCAAAATTTAAACAAGCATTGCAACTTTCTGGAACAATGAATGTCCCCTTCATGAAGTTGCAAAATTTGGTATTTGACCTCTTCCAAAAGCTTTTTGTATTTAGCATCCTCTCTTAGCTGAAAACACAAAGAGACAAGTTGTACCATGATGTTAGAGTAAAACTGTAGCATTTCTACTTTCTAATGAGTAATATGATTAGAAAACATAGGTAAGCATCTACTTTTCCACATATGAAGCAAAATAGTTTGTCTCATAGAATTAGCGACCACATTCTTATGAAGCCCAACACCTAACACTACTTCTTTCCAACACAACACATGCTTAAAAATAGCAAGGAAAAAGTTAAATATAGCCTTCCATTTTTTTGTTGCCCAAAAATAGTCCCAAAAAATATGTTTAAAGCTTTTAGTATGTTTGCAAAAAGGACATTTGATTGGTTGAATCTTTAAATATTCATGAATGGGTCTTCAACTTAGTTATCATCATATCAATATTTGTCATAGTGTAGCATCATATTGGATACCATTGAGCATACTTCAAATAAATCATCATGTGAATCATCTCAATCTTTGAATCATGTGTAGAATTCAAAGACATACATCTTACATCCTACATATTCTTGTCTAGAATGGGAAGTCATCTTTCACACATTTGTGGTGTTGTTTCTTCTCAAGAGTAGAAATTTTGTTCAAAAATCATGGATCATCTATAACATATAGTGTCAATAATCTACCAACACTACATGCATAATATTGAGGGGAGGCTACATGGTTTCTTTTCTCATCTCACTATTAGCAGGGAGCATTTATTCACATAGAGTTCATTCCTTCTCATATTTTGGGGGATTGCATAGACCTTCTCTCTTTTCTCTTCTATGGGGGAGAGAATACATTGTACATTATTATATAATTAGTCATTGGGATTCATGATGAGTCCTCCTATCTTGTATCTTCTTCACTTGTACATTCACTTTGTATCATTTATCTTTTTTGAGAAGAATTTTATTTTCCATTGGGTTTTTCTCCTTTACTCTGGTTATGAGAAATTTGTACATGAGTGCCTAACATGGCTAGTATTTGGGATGCATAATTATATCTATATATGTTACTCCCTAAATTGCACTTAAAAGGGGTGTTGGTGTAAATATTAACATTAAATGCATAGTTAGCTTTTAGTATACCTAGAAGAGTCCTATTCACACTAGTTGTCTCCACTTAGGGGATTTTATATTTTTGTCTCAGTTCATGTGATTGGGACATATGTACTCACCTATTGAGATACCTATTACATGCACACTCTACACATGCTCACACACGTCATGTGAGCTCACAAGTGCTACATATTTAGAGGGGTAGTCAAAATTTCACTCATACCTTCTCACTTCCTCATCCTTGCCTATATATGCAAGGATCTTGTTGTATTTTATATACTTTATTTTTAACTTCTTTTGGATAATCTTAATTTAATTATTTGTTCTTTAAATTTTTATCTCTAAATTGCTCGTTTACATTTACAAAATTTGTAGCTTAGAGTCACTCTTAAAATTTCCTAGTTATTCATCTATTTTTATATTTCTAATAGCATGCACCTCATCTTTGCACCAAGAATCCATCATGTACTTCCTCTTTCAATATACATCTTTATTTGTGCACTCCTCTCCAAGGCAAAACATTAAACCCTAAAAAAAATCTCAAATTTTTGGCTTTAGCAAGATTTATTTTGGACTTAGAGGTTTGCCCTACATCAAACTCCCCAAGTAGAAAAATATGATATTCTACTCACATGATGAGAACAAGTGGTAGAATTACAATTTTGATCATAAGGTGTAATGATGATGGATCTTATCTTCACCTAGATGTCCACATTTAAGTATATACCTACTAGACCCTTTTTATTTTCTTCTTGAACCATCTTGGGTTAAAAACACCTTCCTCCTCCTAGCATTGAAACCTCTACCTCACCTTGAATTACATATAACTAAGTATTTTTTGAGTCATGTTCCTGTAGGAATAATTTTTCTATCCCCTTCCATGCTCTTATTTTTGGGTCCATCCCATTGTATTCCACCCTCTTCCACCAAAGGCTCATTTCTAATGTTTATTCCATTGTCTACTATCATAGAAACCTTTATTCCTTTGACACTTCATCCCTGATCTAGGAGGATCCAAGAATCTCAAAAATATCACAGTCTCAAAATCTCTCAAAATTGACATCATTGGTTAGAGCTTGTTGACATGATCTTGATGCAACCTAAATCGCGTCAACAGGAGGTCATATGCAAGAGTTATGCTTGGTCAAAGGTTTGGTCAAACAGGCAAATCAAGCATTCAAAAGGGTGAAAATTTGATTGTCTCACATCCAAGCAAAAATGGCACCAAGTCGTAGTGCTTGTCGTGGTGATTCCAGAACTATCCTCAGTTTCGAAAACGGAGTCCGTATGAGAAAAATACAGCCAGTCAAAGTTTTAGTCAAAATGATGATGTCAGCATGTGACATGGCAATTGACTAGATGGTGACATGGAAATTTCAGGTGATGTGGAAAAAAAATCTCAGAAAATTCATGTACCATGCTTTATTTTTGAAAATAAGGTGTGGAGGATTATTTTATCTCACAAAAATCCATCGGATTTTGTGGGATCCCAACCGGATTTGGTGGGATCCAAATCTCCTAAAATCAATGAAATTAACTCATGAAAAAAAAAAACCTCCTAAAATAACACTAAATTGTTATTTTATTTTTAAAACTCAACCCCATAAACTCAAATAGCCCGTGAATATAATAAGACAAGGGATTAAAAAACAAATTCCAAATGTTTTATTAAGGGGTTGTTTAATGTTTTATTTTTAAATGGGGAAGTTATTGTTTTATATAAACGGGTTAGTGTTTTTTTGTAAGGCTTATAATTATAAAAGCCAAAGGAGGGGGGTTAAATTGTTATTTTATTTATTATGGTGGTTTTTAACCCCATATGCAAAATTTATGTATAAAAGGAGGTGATGTGATAGGGCCTTTATGCATTTTTTGTGGAGAAATAATTCGGATGTGTTTTTTGAGAGAAAATTTTATACTCTTTGGAGGAATTTTTGGGAGAGAAATTACAAGGTGTTGATTACACCAAAAATTGTAAAATTGCAAAGAGAGATTGTGAGTGATTAAAGCTTGGATATTGTAAGAAGGCTATTGAAGCTTGGCGATATCAATAAAGCGGTCCAACATTGAGAAGCGGACCCAGAGACGTAGCTCAAATTGAGCGAACTCCGTTATCAAGTTGTTTGTGTCTCTCTTCCATCTCTTTCTTGTTCTCTCATTTATTTTGGTGTTATGTTCTCTCATGAATGTTATTACAGATAATTGATTTAAAGTGTTTGAAAGGATTACTCAGTTTCATAATTTCAACGGTTAAGATACATAATCATGCATTACTGTTGGATGGGAATTAAATCTGTAATTGGATTAAGTTTTGGAAAACTTTAACATCCTAGTTTATAGATCAAGTTGGTATTAGAGCAGTTTAACAGGAAAATTGCAAGTGGTGAATGTTAACCAGGTTGAAATTGAAGCAAGGAGAAGGTGCACTTACAGAATTCAACCCAGAGATTGGGAAACGAAGGACTTTTCCACGATCAGAGATGGCAGGTGAACAAAGTTCTATAGAGCTTGATGAGAAAGCTTTCCAGAAAGCTTTTCTTGAAATGAAAGCTATGGTGGAAGTTCTTTTCCAAGAGAGGCAAGAACGACAGAAGAGAAAGGAAGATAAGAACAGAAAGAAGGAAGAAAATGAAACTACTTCAAAAGAAGACAAAGGTAAAGGAGTAGGAGGTGGTGGTGACCCTCCTGAACCTCCATCCCCATCCTCTTCATCTTCTTCATCATCTTTTTCTTCTTTGTCTAACTCTTCTAAAAAGAAACAAGTTGTGCAAACACCTTTGTTAAAACTGGATGTTAAATTTGAGTTGCCTATGTATAATGGTGAATTGGATGCAGAGAAATTGGATAACTGGCTTAAGCAAATCAAAGTGTATTGCAGGGTTCAACAGATCTTGGATGATTCTTCCAAAATCCAGCTAGCTACTCTTAGAATGGGAGGCACTACATTGGTTTGGTGGGAGAGTAAGATTCAAGATGATCTTGCTACACATGGTAAAATCATTTCATCTTGGTATGAGTTTACTTCTGCTTTAAAGAAACAATTTTATCCTTTGGGTTATATGCAACAAGTTGTTATGGATTGGCAAAATCTGAGACAGGGTAAAGAACAAACGGTGCAAGAGTATACACAGGTGTTTAGGAAGAAAGCACTCACTCTTGGAATTCCTCTTTATACACAAGAAAATTTATTAAAGTATATAGGTGGTTTGCATTCACATTTGAAACATACAATATTGATGTTTAATCCATCTAACTTTGATGAAGTGTGTGTACAATCAACCCATATTGAAGCAGGTGGAAGGAATATAAGTTTCAATTCAAAGAAGGAATTTGTTCCTCCAACTGAAGGCAATAAAAAGGGAAAGGAGAAGAAAGTAGCCACCATGAAGAAAGAAGAAGGTGAAAAGCCTACTTGTTCACATTGTCAGAAGAATGGGCACACAGATGCGAAGTGTTGGCAATTGCATCCAGAATTGAAGCCAAAGTGGTTTAAGGATTGTAAAGGAAAGCAAAAGGCCACAACTATCATTCAGGATCTTGAATTAGATTCTGATGATGAAACAAAGATAACAGTTGTGGGTTTGAAAGGTAAAGCTTTTGATGGTAATGATTCTGCCACTAATGTTTCATGTACTTCTACTTCTAAGAGTCATGTTGTTCCTGAAGATAACAAAAGATGTGAATTGTTTCATATAAGGATGATTTCTAAGAACACTAAGATTGATACATTGATAGATAGTGGGTCCCAAGTTAATTTAATTTCAGAAGAAGTTGTTGAACAGTTGGGATTGAAAACAAAGCCACATAAGAAACCTTATCCATTAGGTTGGGTGTGCAATGATAACAGATTGCAAGTAACAAGGCAATGCAATTTGTGATTTGCAATAACATCTAAGTTTATAGATGAGGTTGAATTTGATGTGGTTCCACTTGATATTTGTGGCATTGTGTTGGGTAGCCCATACTTATATGATAGAAAGGCAATCTTCTACAGGGAACATAATCAGTATCACTTGTTTAAGGAAGGAATTGAATACATTGTGCATTCTCATCCAATTAAGATTGATAAATCTTTTGTGACAATGGGACAATTGAAAAGGGTAGTTAAGGCAAGCAATAATTTGGCACTTATGTCTGTACCACAAGAAGTTTCATTACCTGAGGTTGTTCCAGTTATGAAAGACAAGCATGATGTTGGTACATTCTTTTTCTCATCTGCAAATTTAGTTTTGTTATTCAGCCTTCTACTTCTTAGCAGTGTATGGTTGGTAGCAAAAACACTGAAAGTGGATGTGTATATGGATAATGTACTTAACAATATCAGTGCAGTTTTGATTGTTGTTGTGATGAGTCAGATGCATAGGTTCCAAGAAGGAAGAACAAATGATACCGGGCAAGTGAGGCAAAAATGCCCACTTAAATTGTAAATAAAAATAGACCTTTTGGAGGTCCAAAAGCTTCTCAATGGGGAGGAATGATCCAGGAGGATCCAAGAATCTCAAAAATATCACAGTCTCAAAATCTCTCAGAATTGACATCATTGGTTAGAGCTTGTTGACATGATCTTGATGCAACTTGAATCGCGTCAACAGGAGGTCATATGCAAGAGTTATGCTTGGTCAAAGGTTTGGTCAAACAGGTGAATCAAGCATTCAAAAGGGTGGAAATTTGATTGTCTCACATCCAAGCAAAAATGGCACCAAGTCGTAGTGCTTGTCGTGCTGATTCCAAAACTATCCTCGGTTTCGAAAACAGAGTCCATATGAGAAAAATACAGCCAGTCAAATTTTTAGTCAAAATGATGATGTCAACATGTGACATGGCAATTGACTAGATGGTGACGTGGAAATTTCAGGTGATGTGGAAAAAAAATCTCAGAAAATTCATGTACCATGCTTTATTTTTGAAAATAAGGTGTGGAGGATTATTTTATCTCACAAAAATCCATCGAATTTTGTGGGATCCCAACCAGATTTGGTGGGATCCAAATCTCCTAAAATCAATGAAATTAACTCATGAAAAAAAAAAAAAAACCTCCTAAAATAACACTAAATTGTTATTTTATTTTTAAAACTCAACCCCATAAACTCAAATAGCCCGTGAATATAATAAGACAAGGGATTAAAAAACAAATTCCAAATGTTTTATTAAGGGGTTGTTTAATGTTTTATTTTTAAATGGGGAAGTTATTGTTTTATATAAATGGGTTAGTGTTTTTTTGTAAGGCTTATAATTATAAAAGCCAAAGGAGGGGGGTTAAATTGTTATTTTATTTATTATGGTGGTTTTTAACCCCATATGTAAAATTTATGTATAAAAGGAGGTGATGTGATAGGGCCTTTATGCATTTTTTGTGGAGAAATAATTCGGATGTGTTTTTTTGAGAGAAAATTTATACTCTTTGGAGGAATTTTTGGGAGAGAAATTACAAGGTGTTGATTACACCAAAAATTGTAAAATTGCAAAGAGAGATTGTGAGTGATTAAAGCTTGGATATTGTAAGAAGGCTATTGAAGCTTGGCGATATCAATAAAGTGGTCCAACGTTGAGAAGCGGACCCAGAGACGTAGCTCAAATTGAGCGAACTCTGTTATCAAGTTGTTTGTGTCTCTCTTCCATCTCTTTCTTGTTCTCTCATTTATTTTGGTGTTATGTTCTCTCATGAATGTTATTACAGATAATTGATTTAAAGTGTTTGAAAGGATTACTCAGTTTCATAATTTCAACGGTTAAGATACATAATCATGCATTACTGTTGGATCGGGAATTAAATCTGTAATTGGATTAAGTTTTGGAAAACTTTAACGTCCTAGTTTATAGATCAATCCCCTAGTATGATTTCCTTGAGGCACCTCTGCATTTTCACATTATGGCCCTTTCTTACCATCATGCCTCTTATAATACACCTCAATTCTTCCATGTTAAAATTGCCCTCATGTTTCTATATATTTCACTCCATATTTTTTAACCTCCTTTATCCACCTTTTTGTCATCATGCATTTTGATTTTCTTGCTCAAATTGGTACCATAATTGGTCACTCCTCATCTATATGTGCATTCCATCAACTTATAATTTCTATCTTTTGAAGTAACCCTCTTCATTAAAATTTCATTGGTTGATACCATGTGGTATTAAATTTATGTGTCCTTTGAGACTCCTATGATCATTTTCATCTACAACTAGTGTAGGTTTCTTATGCACATATTCCATCTCACAAATTTTTTAATGTTGTTGAATAAAAGAAAAATATCTAATCCAATTATAAATCATCAAAGCTACATTCATACTATGATGCCAATTGGTGAGATACAAGGCTAAGACTACTACAATTTGAAAATATAAAATTGTAAGAAAATTTGAAATCAAGTTATCTTAATATGGAATTACCATGTAGAAATTCAACTTCTTTATGATACTTAAATCAACCAATTTAGCATGCTTATTGAAACCACCTTATATTAACTTAAAACAATAAGAAGAATATAACATCACTATAAGATATCAACAAAAAAGAGGCACATATTAGAAACCATCAAAAGATCACCTCACAACCCAAGATTTACATGGAAAAACCCCTTCGAGAAAAAATCTACCATGAAGAGAGGCCAAGCATGCATTATCTTCAAATGTAAGATTAAAATGCATTCACCTCCATCACTCCTTTTCTTTATTTAATCCAATAGCAATTATGTATAGAATTTTCATGCTAACTCATCATATTACATTTCTACCACCATAACCCTTGTTTATATAGCATTTTCACCCTCTAAATGAGGCATCTAAGTTGGTTATCATATCACAATTCCTCCCTTGGATAAATCTAAGAATTTAATGCATAGTATAATGTAGGTTATAACTAGTTTATCTTCAAATTCTAAGCTTAAAATGCATTCACTTCCATCACTCATTTTCTTTCTTCAATCCAACAATAACTATGTTTAAATTTTTTACTCTACCTCATCATATTACATTTCTACCAACATAACCCTTGTTTATATATTGTATTTTCACCCTCTACATGGAGCATCCAAGTTGGTTATCATATCCCAATGCCTCCTTTGGATAAATCCAAGAATTTAATGCATGTATTGCAACTATTTTACTTACCTACAAATTTGAACACCCAGTTGTTGTTAGTTTCTAACCAACTTGGTGGTTATTGTTTATGCAATGGTAAAAAATATGTGACCATTTAGAGATCTCCCTTTGTGGGGTTTCAACACACTTTTCTTATTTTATTAAATAAAGAGTGGGTGTTTGATGGATTTGGACAAGATATATGATCGACTTACAACCTAAAAGGTGAGTCAACTTTCCCTCAAGACCAAATTTGAAATTAACCTAAGGATAAAATGTAATGATTCAATTGACCTAATGATGCAAATTATTGTTCTAATATAAATACAACAGATTTGAGATGTCACAAAGAAATTCAAGCTTTAGAAATGAACTAAGCAAGACATTGTGCATCTGTGGTGTAAATTTGAGCCTAATTTTTTAGGACGTTTCCTCTGGGGGTTCCATTATTATTTTTGACCAATTTCAAATCTATTTTCGCAATCCTTTGGTTCTAGATCAAAGCTTCCATTTTCTGCTTATAAATTTTTTAGATCACTGGTAGATGTTTCTATAAGTGAGTTTTTGTGAGTTGTCACGATGTAGGGTTTTGATTGCAACAATAGACAATTAATCTTAAAACTTACTTCAATCCTCTTCAGACTTGAAACCTACACATTAAAAGAGGGAAGAAAGGTTGTGCCATTTAGGGGATTTCCTTACCTCGTGTTAGTGTTTCCACTTCCACGATGGAAATGTCAATGATAAAATGATAAATGATAAAAAGGAATGATGAATCCATAAAGTTTTGCATCTCACCACCCTTCAATGGTTTCCTTGAAGGCTGAATTCATACACATCTCCTCGAGGCTTGGATCTTGCTTGCTTGATTTGCTTGAATTCTGGAATGTTTGAATGCTTGAATTTCCTTAGAGACCTAGACAAAAGTGTTAGCATTCACAAAAAAATGATAGCATGAACACACATAAACTCACATAGAATTTGACATGATGTTAGGATCTTGAATTTCTACTATTAAGCTTTGAAATGTTGCTCAAGTGACTTGCTCAATAGTGCTCTTGATCATAATTTTTCCAATAGTTTTCTAGATTCTCCTTGTTAGATTTGAAATGATGCAGTAACTAAGTATTTATAGGCATCTATTCAATTTCCCAAAAATTAAATCCTGATGGATGACTTATACATTTGAATTGCAAATATTAAATTGTTGACACTGACATATTTGAATTTGGAGGGAAAATATAGGGGGACACTCACGCCCAAAGCATGAGTTCCCTTGCCCTATTTTTAAGGATTTTAAGTGTTGTGGGCAAGATCTTAGATAGATGCAATTGTTTACCACTTGCAATTCCTCAGAAATTGTTAAGAATGGGCCATAGAATGCATACTTTAGGAAATTAAACACTCAATTAGGTCCAATAATTTAAGGGGGGACCAAACATAAGGTGAAATTATCATGCGTGGAAATTTATGATGGTACAAATGGTGCACATAGCTTTGGCCAAAACAATTAAACTGAAAATGATAGGTAGATTTGGAAAATAAAATCTACTCCCCTTCTGGTCCATATTCAACATCTGTCTTGGCCGAAGGTAAATCCAAAACACATATAAAAGAGAATAACATGCATAATGATCATAAAAATAAATAACTCTTTTCTTTTCATGCAAAATGATTATATATGAAGATATTTTATTATTTCAATCATTTAATGATACTAAATTTCCACAATCCATATTGCTACATAAATTTGTTCCTAGATTAGATTATGTTAAAGCTTTTTTCATCAATGTTTCAGATCATACTCTGTGATCCATCATCAGGATTGTAGAGAGCAAGAGGAGAAAATGGTTGATTGCAGACTTGGAGCAACTAAAAAGAGAGAGGGAGAGAGGAAGGATGCACACTAATTGAGGTTCAAGGTTAATCCACATTTCAATCCTTTCATGCATAATGACAGTAAAATGTATAATTGACATACAATTCACTTTTGACATGCAACTTGACTATTGACATGCAATTTGATCTCTAACTAATGATATTTTTCAATTTCATGCAATATTTAATGTGCATGCAAAATTAACTAATATTTGATGTCATGTAGGTTAAACCCATAAGAAACTAGTTCATTACATATACAATGTAAAAATTAGTTCCATAACAATTACAAGACAATTTCATATATTCAATTTTACAGTTTAATGGTGGAATCATCATAAGAGATAAAATATTTGTCAGTGTTAACTTAAAGGTAAATAATCAATATATTTAAATATGCTAAGATTAGAGAATAGCTTTGTGGTTTTATAGCAACAACAAGAATTCACCTATGGTTATAGTCTCGATTTGTTCTTTAACACAGGTATAATAAACTAACACCGAATAAATAGGTATGAATGATATCTCTACATTTATACATTGTAATCCTACATAGGTTCTCACAAACAGTCACGGATGTTTCAGAAAAATAGGTCAATTTTATGTTTAAGCATTGTTAGTGAGTCGATTTAAGGGTCGATTCGATGGTATAAGCGTTGTAGGTGAATCATTAGGAGGGTTAATTCAATGGTATAAGCTTTATATTTAGATGTTACATGGTCAATGAGATAGGAAATGGAATTTACAAAGTAAAAGTATTTTTATTTCTTTGACTTTATAAACCATCGTTGCAAATTGGGGCACGTAGCTTATCCATCCAAACAAAGCAAAAGATAGAGAACAACTTTGATAAGCTAGTATATGTACATGAATGATAGTAATAAATAACAAGAGGTTGAGAATGAAAACTTTTTGTTGAGTAAGTTTCAAGGACGAGGTTTTGGACATGTCTCAACTACATCCATTAAAATGTTTATAAAAAATGTTTTTTTTTAATGAATAGTAGTATGTCTATCAATTGTAGATTGAATTCTTTAGCTTATCTCTTCCTGAATCTTCTTGATTGCTTTCTTTGGGATGCTTCCTTTTGGCATTTCAACTATTATAAATTCGGACAAAACATAACTTGGTTTTTTTTAATAGCGGTACTACTATTTGGAACTTTGAATTCAATTATTGATCGTGTGGCAAAGATGGAATAGGGTTTTATAACCCTCGCAAGGACAACCAAATACTTCCTAATTAGGATTAAATGACATACAACACAACAAATCTTCCCTTTCCTTCCTAGCCACTATCAATGTTGTCCATTGTCATTGGTTGATGCCAATTATAAATCCTTCCTTTCATTTAGCTCTCTTCTTTATGATTTTCATATTTTCATGCAATTGTCATGCAGATCATTGGAATTCAAACTTATTGTATTTAATTTAATAAAAAATCTTTTCTTCTTTTTAATAATAATCTATTTATATTTATATATAAATAATAATATTATTATAAATTATGATTAATATTTATATAAATATAAATAATGAAATTTATCATTATCAAACATTTAAAAATATATCTATATTCTATTTTCTTAGTTAATTTAATTTTTGCAAACAAAACAATCATAATACATAGTTATTATTTAAATTATTGCATAATAGACAATGACATACTCATGATAACACGATGCAATCATAATCATTCACAATGCAAGATGAATGCAACCACATGAGTGTGTGTAGGATTTCCATCATGTCAACTATTGTTGGGAAGCTAGGTCATCTCTACCTCAGCCATGTTCTCACCTTCAACTTGTTCCTGCACTCATTTGCACTAAATATATTTTCAATAGGTTAGCTCATAAAACCTCAATCAATAATCAAATTATTTGCATCATAATAATTCATCATTATTTTAATTACAATAACATGCATTTTTTAAGATAACATCTAATTTATCATCCATAAAAACACATTAATCAATGATTTAAACATATTATCCAATGGTCTCATCTAGTTTCATTTATTATCAAATAAAATTTATGCAAACAAAATTGAGATGTGACATGCATGGAACAAGAAATTAAAAATTGTTATGTATATTTTCCTTGTAATAACGTGTTAAAGTTAAACATACTAGAATTTAATACTTTTTATTTTATGTCAACTATTATCTAATTTTTTAATTATTTTAAAAAAAAAATTATACCCTTTTGAAGAGGATTCTCTCATCTAGTTAGTATCTTTTAGCAATTTTTTTAATTTCTAATCAGTGTCATTTTTATTTTAACAGCCTACTTTCATTATTTAAAATAAAAAACATATTAAAACTAAAGGCATTAGATTTCCATATGTAGTCCATAATTAATAAGAGAGACTTTTCTAGATTCAACTGTGTGTTATTTTTTGTATCAACGTTTCGAATCACACTCTGTGATTCATCATCAGGATGAAAGAGAGTTGTAGGAGAAGAATGAGAGATTGCAGACCAAGAAAGGATAAATAGAGGGTGAGAAAGAGAAATATGCACACAAATCAAGAAGGGAGAGGAAAAAAGAAATAAAAATGAAAATAAAAAACCACGAGAATAACAAAAAATTGAAGGTTTATCCCAAAAAATTGCAAAAACATTTCAAAAAAAGGGCATTCATTATGCTTTCAAACCCCTGTCAACCTTGAGAAATCACATTCCCTCTCTCAAAGACCCCAAAGACATTTACTTGGATTCTGGTGTTTATAAAGTCATTTACTCCTATGGTATCCCTTACATAGGTGAAATAGGTCAATCCTTTAGAACAAAAATCAAAGAACATTGTGCTGACATAAGCCATGAGTGCATCATTAAATCCGCCCTAGCTGACCACTCCTCCAAAAAGCACCATATCTGTCTCGAAAACACTCAAATCCTTTCCATTGAAAATAACTTCTTTAAAAGAAAGCTTAAAGAAGCTATTGCAATCCAAAACCACCCCTCTAACCTTAATCGTGACAAAGGATGGAATCTAAGCTCCTCTTGGAAACCCCTTTTGTCCAACCTCAATACCCTCCACCAACCCCCCTCCTAGTTCTCGTTGTCCGCCACCCCGTTCACCTACCCCCCCTCCTCCCCCCCGTCTCACTGTCTCCCCTTTCGTCTCCTTGGGTCCTCCTGTCTCTTGTCTGATTTTTGTCACTTTTCTTTTCTTTTTTGTCTTCATTTTTTATTAGTTGTGTTCTTTTAGTTTATTTTTTTCATTTTATTTTTTCTTTCTTGTACCTTTTCTTCTCTTCCCCTTAAAGCTCCTCTTCTACCCTTTCTTTTTAGTAGCTAGTTTATTTATTTCAATCTTCTACAATTTCATTTTTTAAGTTGTTTAGTTTTTTACTCTATTTGATTCTTAATTATTTGTCTTAGGGTGGCAATAGGTGTTTTATTCTTTTATAATTTTATTTGTCTCAAGATTATAATTCCATTGTTATTAAACTTGTTTTTAGTTTCTTTCTCATTGAGCAATTTTCTTTTTGGTCTCTTTATCTCTTCATAAGTTGTGTCTCTTCTTCATTTTCTCTTTCTTTTATTTTTCATCCCCTTTTTTCTCTTTTTATTAGAATTAATTGTCATATTTTTTGTAATTTTTTAGTATTATTCTAAATGGGTTTTATTTCTTTATTTCAAATTTTATTGCTAATTTTTCACTTTAATATTGTTTCTTTCTTTTCCTTGTCAACCTTTTATCCTCCTCTTCCTTTTAACTCTAGGTATTTTAAAGTTCTATAGTTTATTCTATCTTATTAAGCTGCTTTTTTGTCTTAAGTTTTTTATTCTATCTTATAATGTTGCTTTTTCTTGCTCTTTCTCTTTCCTTTCTTTTTTATTTTATCAATTTCTTTTGTTTTCTTTATGTCTTTATTAATTTTTTGTCTCATTATTCTTCCTTTTTTGATGTCTCTTTTGCCATTTTTCAATTAAGAATTTTTTGTATTCATTGTTAATTAATTTCTTTGTCATTTTTATTCAATTTCTTCACCTTTTCTTCCTCTTATAATAGGTTCGTTTCGTCAATTATTAATTTTTATTTTCAATTTGTCCTATTCTTTATAGTGTTCTCATTATCTACCTATTAATTTTTATTTTAGTTATATTATTTTCATTTATACATAAAAAATAAAAATAAAATAATAATATAAATATATACATATATTTTTCATATATATATATGAAAATCATATATATATGTATATATATAGTATTTTTATTTTTTCCTATTGTACTTTTATTTCTTTTTTTTTCACGTAATTTAATTATTGAAATTGATTTTTATGTCATTTTCTGTATTTATTTAAATATTTCTTTCCTCTTCTTGTGTTCATAGGTTTCTTTTTATATATTATCAATTGTGTATTTTATTAGGTTTGAACTTGACCCCCCTTTTTTGTTATTCTTGTGGTTTTTTATTTTCATTTTATTTCTCTTTTCTTCTCCCTTCTTGATTTGTGTGCATATTTCTCTTTCTCACCCTTTATTTATCCTTTCTTGGTCTGCAATCTCTCATTCTTCTCCTACAACTCTCTTTCATCCTGATGATGAATCACAGAGTGTGATTCGAAACATTGATGCAAATAATAACACATAGTTGAATCCAGAAAAGTCTCTCTTAATATTAAAACTAATCAAAATATAAAAATATATATATATTTGGATTCCTAACTTGAAGCTCTACAAAAGAGTATTTTTAGTTTTTTGAAAAAATCATTCTGACTAAAGAAATATCATGTTTAAGTGGAAAGTTTTAAAAATTTCAGTTGAAAACATACATGCAAATTGAGTCGTATTTTAAATCGATAAAGGAAAAAAATGTATTGATGTTTTAGGTGAAAGGGTTTCACCTGAAATTTTATATGCCACGTATAGGCCATGTAGTTTTGGGTGAAATTATTTTTCCCGAAATTGTTCAAGGAAAAATTATTTTGCTCAAAATTATTTAGTTGATCGAAAGTGTGACATAGATTTATGTTTTTAACCATATGCAAATGTAACAAAGAAACAATTGAATTGATCCTTTGCTTCACAATGTTGGGATTGTCTTTGTGGAAAGCTCAATTGGAAATGTGTTCAACAATAAAATTTGTTTGAAGTTTTCCTCATTTTTTGTGACTATATTGTAATGCATTTTGGGCTAGCATCCATCAATGCTTATATGGAAAATTTGGAAAGAAGGAACAAAAGTATTTAAAATTTTTTTGAGTACAACATCAATTAACTACTACAAAAGATTGAAAATGAAATACATGAATTGATGAACACCAAATCTAGGGAGTCTAGGAATGTGTCATTTATAAATTGGGATGACACAATCATGAAATGATGGCTAGGTTTAAAGTTTCCCCCCTCTTTGAATGTGAGAGGTAGGATGGAATTAAACTTTGATGGGGCCTTGAGAGGAAACCTTAGGGCCTCATGAGTTGGGTGTATCATTAGAGATGGTGTTGGTTGTTTGGTATGGGCCCTCTCTGAAAAATCAAGAACAAAACCAATAACAAGGCTAAAATGGAAGCATTAGTCGAGGGTCTTAAGATCTACAACCAAAAAGGAATCAAGAAAATTGATATTGAGGAAATCATTTTTGTATTAATACAATAAAGATAAAGACAAATAAGAATTGTAAACTATAAATTTGATTTGATGTGATTTGGCATTAGAAAAATATAATATTTTTTTTCTGACACATCTACAAAGAATCTAATTATGTTGTTGATTTCTTGGCTAATTAAGGGATTGATCCAATTGAGATCTTTAATATTTTTTATGTGACTTTGGGATGGGTCGATGGTTTGGGGTCAATTATGGTAGAGGAGTGTTTTGACATTGTTTGATAGGGCATCCATTTAGATCTCATTTTCTTGATGATGGTTTTAGATGATAACACACATGCTACATACTTGTTGAGATCATTGTGATGGCTTCCACTTACCTAAGTTCTATTTGAGATTATCTAAACTATTTTGAACCATCTATAAGTTTATGCATGAGTGATGTTACACCCTGTTTCATAATTACCAGGTTACTTTTACCTTTATGAGTAAATATGATATTAAATGCAAATCATGACTTTGATATGTTACACTCCATTGTGGGGTTACCAAATGTTTTAATACATGATTATGTTTTGTATATACTAATGGAAAATATGATGAATGAATATGTATTGCAATATGATTACTTTAATGCTTTGATGATGCAAATGATTTATGATGCAAATGAATTTCATGTGATCATCTAACTACCTTTGTGATGCACTAAGTTGGATGTAGGAATGAATCATGCCCTCAGGTAAGAGAGAGGGAGTAACACTCAGGAGAGGATCTTGGTTTGGTAACCCCTAATGTGCCTATTTGAGCTATCACACACTCACATCCTAGTTTGGTCAAGTTGAGACGAGTCAAATTGAGATTCAATAAATAAACCTTTGGTAATAGTTTGGGGATGATCTATAATGGTTTTGGTTTTCATCTTTGATTTCTTGATTGTTCCTATGTTTGAATTACATGATTAAATATCTATATTGAGTTTAAGCTCTTCTTTGTTTATTATATTTATATATTAATTGATGAATATATAAATACATGTGATTATTATGATTATTTAAATAATAAAATATGAGTATAAATTTATATGTATTGATATATGTGTGTGTGCGTGTGTGCTTATTTTATTGTATACGTATATAAATGCATATTTATATTTATATATAATTATTAATGTAATATGATTGGCAATTACTATTTTTAAATATATAGGTTAATATATATTATAATGGTCGAACATTATATATAATATATATATTCATTAATATTATATATATATATATATATATATATATATATATATATATATATATATATATATAATGAAATATACATGTAATGTTTTAAAGTAACCCCAACATATATATAATACGGACTTTATGTATAGTGAATGGCTTAAAGCTAACAGTGTATCAATCATATGTTGCGCATATGAGAGGATTATTTCTACAAATAAAGCACATGAATGTGGATAGTTATTATTACAATTAATGTGCTTAGAAGGAGAGACCTTTTACCATGCAAGCAAAATTTATAATTGCTATTTGAAATCTGCTAGTCATCCCAACTTTAGGCACTAAATCTTGCATCATTTAGAGAGAAAATTTACCACGTTTAAAAGAGAAATATAGATGCTTGAATAGCAAATAAAATAGCGATGGAATTGGAATTGTATCGTTGTATTTAAAGTGCTAATAGTAGCAAGCATAAACCATAAAGCAAGTCGATGGAAATGAAGTGTTTGAAATAAAGTGGGAACTCGATGATGCACCACCGTACAAAGTGAATGACAATACATTTAATTGCTAAATTTGTTGTATAATTTGAAATCCATGCACAACCTTGAATAAAGCTTGAGACTTAGTCAAATAGCCATGAGTTGGCTTAAGCTTGGAAGAAGTCGACTTAGTCTACAATATGAAACCTATAGGTAAGAATTTCTATGCTTTGACTCAGTAAAATAGTAGTTGTTGGAAGTTAAAAGGGTGACTCAGCCATATTAGATAAGCTCGAAATGCTTGGACTATTTATGTGTTTGCATATTAACTATTTGAGTAGCTACATTTCACTTCCATTAGGCTAGTCAACTCATTTAGAGGTTAACTTAGTTTTTGTTGTTAAGTGGTGACAGTTGGATGAGAAAAGGTGGTGGATTGTAGAGCTAGTTTGTAGAAATAAGTTTCTTAGATTTTAGTATAAGTAGAGACAACCTCTTAGCCTTTTGGTCATTCATTCGTTATCATTATTTTTGAAGTTCATTGCTATAGTTTTCTGTGCAAAATAGTTGTTGAGTGGAACAATGAGAAAAGAGAGATTGTTTGTGAGTTTGCAGTTCTTTGAGAGTTTTGATAAAGGCTAGGATTGGAGTTAGGATGATCATAGGAGTAGCAAGCGTGATTGAGAAAATTAATCTTTGGAAGCAGTATCTTCGTTCGGAGCTATAATTCCAAGCATGTTGATTTAACTACTCTATTCTTTCTATGGTGAAATCATAATTGTTTATGAATGCAAATGCTTGAGCAAGTTATAATTATTTTCCATAGATGTTAAGAAAGCTTGTGCATATAGCCAGATTGGAAATAAGTTGTTTGGATTTCATATTAGTATGATACCTATATATAATTATCATGATTGTCGTGAATGTATGACATAGTTATATTAAACTATCTAGAAGGTATATGTATATGGTACCGAGATGATTGTATGTTGCCTATTTGCTTGCATGAATTAAGATGTTAGTTATACACATGAATTATGTCTTCATTGATAAGATTTGATGTTTTGCAAACCATGTTGGTAGTTATCCTTAAATGGTTACTCCTATTTCCTTGACAGTAGGAAAAGAGTCTTATCCCTAGGGTTAGGGTGTACACTTGATTGTTATATTGATATTCAACAATAAGGTTGAAAGGCATATTTTTTTATTATACTATTGGCTTATACCTAACTAAGAGTCTATTCCTATTCACGAAATTCTAGAAGAGGACTTAAGTTCCAGCAACCAAAGTTGTGATATGAAGAGGACTTATAGGTGTAGAAGCACAAAATCCTCTCAAGATGATAAAGTCCTCTAGATTAGACATGAACGTAGTGAACATTGTAAGTATGTGAATATTTGAGTCATATTTAAAGAGGGGTTTTATGATTGATTATGATCACTTGATTATTGATTATACTTTTGAAATAGAGTCATTTAATGTTGAGATTATACTTTTGAATGGAGTCATTTAATGTTGACATTATATTTTTATGGATCATGAGGTATAGGAAATGTCATTGCTTTGAAGTGTTATATCAAAAATTTCCATTTGTGATGTTATGAATTCCTATGTGGTTAACTTGGTTATTCCTATGGTTAGGATAATCTATGGATGGGAGTAACCTAGTTGGTCACTTCGTTATGTTATCACCTTTTTGGTTGAATGTGTGTCATGATTGAAAAGAGTGTGAATAGTCAAATACCAAATCAAGCTAAGGGGTGGGTGAACATACAAATTTGTTTCCGATTGAATGATTATATCAAAATTTGGCCAAAGTAGTGTAAGTAGCCATTATTTACACTGTCGATTCACTATGAGCCAGGTTTGCATACTAGGTAGGGAATTCCATACATATAGGTTGTAGCCAATGTATGGTAGCTCTAGTTATGTAGGACACAACACCATGCTTAGGGAGGGTAGTATTATGAGGTTATCAAACCAATCTCTTCGTCAAAGGGTAGGGCCATCTTACCAGATAAGTAGATGTGTGGGGGACCACAGTAAATCTATGGTCAGTGAAAAAGCACTCGAGTGATGCTCTCCCTCATATAGTTGGTGGCCAAAATTTGAGGATGTATGCCAGCAAGGACATTTGGACCATTTGTATCTTTGTTTCATTAAGCTCTTGGAAGCTATGTATGTATTCATGTATCTCAATCTTTATTGAAATTGTATTTGGAAAATGTTATCATTACATGGGATTATGTAATCTGAAATCATTACTTGGAATTATGTAACACTTATTTATAAATGCAATGGGAGTTTGAAATATGATTATTTCAAATTTGCATCTTGTTATTGAATTAGAAAAGAATTTTTTTATTGCTATAAGTTGGTAAACATAAATTGTTCACATGTGGGTTAAAATATAGGTAAAATCAAAAGGGTAAAATATTGGGCTTGTTACAAGTGATCTAAAGGATATATTTTCCATGTGAATGTATGTGTGCACAAGAAGCATTTATTGAAAAAATCCAAAGAATTTGATACTGATGAGGAGGGAGTCGACAAGTCTATCATACAAAACATCAAAATTCTAGTGAATGGTAATGTGTGTGTTCATGATGGAAGGATATATGAGGAATTTCTATCTGCTTTCATCTTGTCTTTGAGAAAGAAGCTCTAGGAAAAACTACTCGAGAAATCACCAAATCTAACATCTTGGAGATTGGTTTCTATGCCATATCTACTTTCAATAAGAATCATGTGGAAGGGACTATAGCTAGTGTTTATCATGTGAGAGTTGTAAAGGAGGAAAATGAATCTAAGGAAGCACTAACTTTTTAGATATGGAATTATTTAGAAAAATATGGAGGTCTTCAACTTTTTCCTTGCGCATCTCCCTAAAATTTTATCTTTGGCACAAATTGTGTGAGCCTTTGAGCTCTAGGAAGAGCTAAGGTTTTTGATTCACCTATGAAAATGGTAGGATCAATTTGTTCTTTGACACATGGGAGTCAAATTGATTTAATTTATTTTTTAACTTAATATAATGGGGGCTACCCCCTTGGTATTCCTTGTCTATAAAAAAACATTATACTTGCAAGTTGAAGGCTAAGGATTGGGTTTCCAAGCCTCAAACAAAAGAAAAGTTGTAGGCTTCAAATTTGAAAATTTATGAAATGCATACCCATTCTAAAAGGAATGATTATACGATGTAATTAGAAATATCTACTTATTTTAAAAATAAAAAATGAGTACCTATTTGAAAACCATAACAGGTACGCATTCCATATGGGTAGGAGTTTAGTCCTAGGCACTCGTACCTAAATGGGTACTCATTCCTTATTAACCATGTACCCATTCTTGTCAATATTTTTTTCTATTCCTAATGATTCCACTAAGAGTGGATTGATTATCTTTATTTTACCCCATAATCAACCTAGATAAAGTAGTTGAGTGTCAAAACACAAAACATACATGTACATAAATAAGCACTCAATCAACAAGAGGATAGTTGTACTTATTGTAGACATGGAAAATGTACTAATTAACACTGCACATCTGATCCTGACTACTAACACCGCTTCATCCTAAATCGTCCCTCGATATAACCATTTAATTAGATACCCTTATGTGATTAAACTCATCAACCATCCTCTCTTAATAAAATAAATCATCTTATTTGATTAAGTCATTCCAATTCCATTAATTAAATCAATCAACATGATCTAATTATCTCTATTTAATTAAATAATTCATTTTATGTGATTAAATCTATAAAGTCATCCTATTAAATTAAATAAATTAATATTTATTTAATTTAATCTAACTTTCACCCTCTCTAGTTAAATAAATCAAAAATATTTATTTAACTATCTCTAAAACCTTTTCTTCTCATATTTGATTTAAATAAACCCATAAATCTAAATCAATATGTCACATCATTTTAATCCTCATTAAATTAATTAACCCTTAATTAATTTAATCCTAATCCATGTCCCATCCTCTAGCTTTTGCAACTTGCACATGAAAATAGATTTAACTCATTTATTAAAACTCTATTTTCTCTCAAAAGACATAATAAAGGAATATTCGTCAAATTTGAATTCAAAATCCAAGTGGACTTTGTCCTTCCAACAAGGCATTTACTCCACCTAATAAGTCCTTTTTCCTTGAGCCAAGTGGCATTCAATGCATTTTCTTTCCCTCTTACATGTCATTTCAACAATTTCAAATTCCACCTAATTGCATTTGTTGACACATTCTTCAAAACTTGCACATCCTTCATCCATTCACATGTTGACAAGTGGTATATTGTCATTGGTTGATTCTTAGTCCCACATTTCTCTCTTTTGGACATTCTTCCAACTTGACATTCTATAAATAAGAGGTCTTATTCGTCATTTGATCATCCACAATTTGAGCAAAGTTATTATACTCAAATCCATAGCAATCTACCATCAATTTCATCCAAGCATAGTTAGGTTTTTTGCAGATTTTCAACATGGAGCTCCATTGAAGTCATCACCACAAGCATGCATCCTTCATCAATCATCTTCATCACATCATTGGAGTTGGGAAAGGGCTAATTTTCACATCAAATTGGCACCAATTCCCCCATGGGATCAAGAGTTTGCATTGATTTCAATAGGATTTAGCTTACTTTCTTGTTCTTTCATTTTATTCTTGTTTTCTTTCTTATTTTGAGCTTTGCTAATGTTCTTACTTGCATATGATCTTCTAATGTGTTCCTTTATTGTGTTTTACAGGTATTTGGATTGGGGTTCTACACTTATATTTGGGAATGATGAAGAATATTCTGATTTAGAACATGTTATGTGATTTATCTCAGTGATCAACAAGATAATCTACATCAGTCGAGTCTTAACACTCTATGAAAGAAATTATTATCAATTTTGATTGAATCTCGCACTTGCACTCCTAAACTTATTACATAGTTTTGAACCTAGAAATATGGTCTAGAACTATGTACTTTAGATCTTTAAAAATTTATTTATGTCTAGTATCTTAAGAGTGGTCCCAAAGGACACTATTGGAACTTTTTATAGGCTAGGATAAAGAAGTCAACTAGCTTCCCACCTTACACCTCAATCAAGCCCCTTGATCGATTCAATGATTATACAACTTTAGATGCACCAAGTAAAATGCATATGCCTAGAGTTGTCCTTATCATTATAGATGTTGATGTTATGCTCTATATGATCAGGTGATGCTTGTTAAGTGTTCGCTAGTGAGTGATATTAGATGATCCCTTTTTTGTATAAATGAATTAGGACCCCACTCTTTTACCCAACATCTTAGTGTACAAATTCAAACATTTTATGCATGAGTTATTATGTAACAACTTATTGGGGTGGGTTGACTTAGACCTAAAATAAAATTTGATTTTGTAATTTAGGGTTCAATGTTGTGCTTGTAGTCCTAAACCAAGTTTAGGGCTACAAATTTAGGATTGAACCAAGATACATAATAGGAAGTGTGAACATTAGATCAAAATCCTGTATGGGGATTCATCTTTAATCAAGGATTAAATAAAATGCCCAAACTTTGTACATAAATATGTCATTTATACACTAGTCTATTGCACTAGAGAGAAAGATCTAAAATGAGTCCAAAAAGTATGAAAGATACATTTTTCACCTTACACTAATATTTATCCTTTTCCACCAAATAATTAAATTGAGTCCAAAAAATAAGAAAAATATGATGAATACATTTTTCACCTTACACTAATATACTACCATCTTCCATGAATGAATTAACATAATCAACCTAGATAAAGTAGTTGAGTACTCATTCCTTATAAATGTGTACCCATTCCTGTCAAGATTTTTTTCACCTTACACTAATATACTGACATCTAAGTGGGTACTCATTCCTTATAAAACATGTAACCATTCTTGTCAAGATTTTTTTCCAATCTCAAGACACTTCCACTAAAATTGGATTGATTATCTCTTACCCCATAATCAACCTAGATAAAGTAGTTGAGTGTCAAAACACAAAACATACATGTACATAAATAAATACTCAATCAACAAGAGGATAGTTGCACTTATATTTGGGAATAATGAAGAATATTTTGATTTAGAACATGTTATGTGATTTATCTCAGTGATCAACAAGCAAATCTACATATGTCAAGTCTTAGCACTCTATGAAAGAAATTGTATTATCTATTTTGATTGAATCTCACACTCGCACTCATAAACTTATTACATAGTTTTGCACCTAGAAATATGGTCTAGAACTATGTACTTTAGATCTTTAGAATTTATTTATGTCTAGTATCTTAAGAGTGGTCCCAAAGGACACTATTGGAACTTGTTATAGGCTAGGATAAGGAAGTCAACTAGCTTCCCACCTTACACCTCAATCAAGCCCCTTGATCGATTCAATGATAATATTTAACTTTAGATGCACCAAGTAAAATGCATATGCCTAGAGTTGTCCTTATGATTATAGATGTTGATGTTATGCTTTATATGATTAGGTGATTCTTGTTAAGTGTTCTCTAGTGAGTGATATTAGATGATCCCTTTTTTGTATAAATGAATTAGGACCCTGCTCTTTTACCCAACATCTTAGTGTACAAATTCAAACATTTTATGCTTGAGTTATTATGTAACAACTTATTGGGGTTGACTTAGACCTAAAATAAAATTTGATTTTGTGATTTAGGGGTCAATGTTGTGCTTGTAGTCCTAAACCAAGTTTAGGGCTACAAATTTAGGATTGAACCAAGATATGTAATAGGAAATGTGAACATTAGATCCAAATCTTGTATGGGGATTCATCTTTAATCAAGGATTAAATAAAATGCCCAACTTTTGCACATAAATATGTCATTTATACACTAGTCTATTGTACTAGAGATAAAGTCCGAAAACAAGTCCAAAAAGTAAGAAAAAGTTTGAAAGATACATTTTTCACCTTACAATAATATTTATCCTTTCCCACCAAATAATTAGATTGAGTCTAAAAAATAAGAAAAAATATGATGAATACATTTTTCACCTTACACTAATATACTACCATCTTCCATGAATGAATTAACATAATCAACCTAGATAAAGTAGTTGAGTACTCATTCCTTATAAATGTGTATGCATTCCTGTCAAGATTTTTTTCACCTTACACTAATATACTGCCATCTAAGTGGGTACTCATTCCTTATGAAATGTGTACCCATTCCTGTCAAGATTTTTTCTAAATTCAAGACACTTCCACTAGAAGTGGATTGATTATATTTTACCCCATAATCAACCTAGATAAAGAAGTTGAGTGTCAAAACACAAAACATACATGTACATAAATAAATACTCAATCAACAAGAGGGTAGTTGTACTTATATTTGGGAAATAATGAAGAATATTTTGATTTGAAAAATGCTATGTGATTCATCTTAGTGATCAACAAGCTAATCTATATCAGTCAAGTCTTAGTACTCTATGAAAGAAATTATTATTTATTTTGATTCAATCTCGCACTTGAACTCCTAAACTTATTACATAGTTTTGAACCTAGAAATATGGTCTAGAACTATGTACCTTAGGTCTTAAGAATTTTATTTACGTCTAGTATCTTAAGAGTGGTCCCAGAGGACACTATTGGAACTTGTTATAGGCTAGATAAGGAATTCAACTAGCTTCCCGCCTTACACTTCAATCAAGCCCCTTAATTGATTCAATGATTATATGATTATAGACACACCAAGTAAAATGCATATGCCTAGATTTGTCTTTATAATTATATATTTTGATGTTATACTCTATATGATTAGGTGATGCTTATTAAGTGCTCTCTAGTGAGTGATATTAGATGATCCTTTTTTTGTATAAATGAATTAGGACCCCACTCTTTTACCCAACATCTTAGTGTACAAATTCAAACATTTTAAGCATGAGTTATTATGTAACAACTTATTGGGGTGGGTTGACTTAGACCTAAAATAAAATTTGATTTTGTAATTTAGGGGTCAATGTTGTACCTGTAGTCCTAAACCAAGTTTAGAGCTACAAATTTAGGATTGACCTAAGATACACAATAGGAAATGTGAAGATTAGATCAAAAACCTTTATGAGGATTCATCTTTAATCAAGGATTAAATAAAATGCCAACTTTTGCACATGAATATGCCATTTATACAGTAGCCTATTGTACTAGAGGCAAAAACCTAAAACAATTCCAAAAAATTAAAAATAATAAGAAAGATATTTTTCACCTTACACTAATATTTACCCTTTTCCACTAAATGATTAAATTGAGTCCAAAACATAAAAAATAAAAATATATGAAAGATACATTTTTCACCTTGCACTAATATACTACCATTTTCTATGAATGAATAAACATAACTTTTCTAAATAACCTTAAAATATATCTTTCAACTTACACTAATACATTACTCTCTTCCACCACCCAACAAACATAGCTTCTCCTCCAATCAGCCTCAATTAAAACTCAAAAAAGTCATCATCTACATCCTAGGTGATCCCTTGATCATGGCCACTCCTTTCATAATTTAAAACCATCTAATGTAGACAAATTTCCTTTACAGTTTTTTACCGAACTTACCCCTTGTCAACGTTGTGATGCGTGCAACGAACGTTTCCTTACAATAAATTGTTGCTTTCATAATTTTAACCGTTCTCGCAATGTTCTCAATACCTGTCAAAGAAGGCGAGGCATGTTTTTGTAGATTCTGTACTTTTTGTTTTCTGTTAGGAGGTCCCACAGAAGCTGGTGCACACATTATCCTCGCCATTTTCGAGGAATACTACATTAAAATACAAATTGCCATTCAACAGTTAAACTAACTACCCAACTAATAAAACCAAGAAGGAGGTAATTTATATGTACTTTTTGTCAGGATCTAGATGGTGGGAAAAAGTTTACCAGTCGTTTTACTGTTTGTACTCTGTTTTCTTGTCAACGGCTTGACTGCGGGAGATGAGTGAAATTGGAGGGCGCACATTATTTTTCATTATTCCTCTGTCGTCGCCAATGCCATCACCATTCATTTTTTGCCCCGGAGTGATGGTTTTTGCTATTTACAAACTACCGAACTCAGCGCCAAAACGTGCTGCAGCAGCCACTTTATTCATCCAACAAAGGAAGAGTGTGGCCCATCTTCATGTTCTCTAAAGTAGAAGATTTTAAGCAAAGCAAAAGTAGTTGTTGGCGGTTACTCATGATTTGCCAGATTGCTCTCAAATCCTTACAACTTCTGCCGTAAATTGGAGTGCTCTGTTCCATTTTTTTTCATTGTTTTCCATCTTGCTCTGAGATTTGAGTTTTCTTTTTCTGTTTCTTGTGCTAAAATGAAGAGGATTGCTAGTTTTGAAGAGGTTTTAAGGAAAATGTGTTTAATGAGAGCATTTTTTGTGGTGGTTGTGGTGCTTTTGGTGGAGGAGGTGGCTTCCTTTGATGCAGAGGAACTGGAATGGCGCCCTGCGACTGCTACCTGGTATGGCAGCCCGGACGGAGATGGAAGTGATGGTATGCTATGTACATTTGTGTAAATTTTAGTTTTGTTTTCAATTTGCTACATTGTTATGGTTGCATGATGCATGCTTGTAATGTGATGCAGGTGGAGCGTGTGGATATGGCGGCCTTGTGGATCAGAAGCCCCTTAAAGCAAGGGTAGGAGCTGTAAGCCCCGTTTTGTTCAAAGGCGGTGAGGGCTGTGGAGCCTGTTACAAGGTATAATAAATTTATTTTAGTAATGTCCAACAGATCAACTAGTCTAGGGGACTACAGAACATCTCTCAGAAATGAGAAACTGCTGTAGAAGCAACAAGAAGGGTTAAGTTCAGGTTCAGGGGCTTTCTGCAGCTGCTTTTTTAATGAATGCTAACTTTTTATGTTGAGAGGATAGCATTTTGCCCAGGGGTATCCTGGCCTTATCTTTCATGGCGTCGAGTTTAACATTTAACAGGAGTTCATTGTGACCATTGATTTTCACTTAAAAACTAAAAGCAATTTGAGTTTTACATAAATTTTCATCAAAAAATTTGTTCTGATTTTTTTAATCTTGCTATACTGTTATAAATTGTGTTCATGGTTGATGCAGGTGAAATGCATGCAAGAAGGTATGTGCTCTGAAAAGCCTGTTACTATTATAGTAACTGATGAATGCCCGGGAGGATACTGTGCATTTGGCAGAACACATTTCGATCTCAGTGGAGCCGCATTTGGCCGCATGGCGACTGCTGGCAAAACCCCTGCACTTCTCAATTCAGGAGAGCTCCCAGTTCTTTACAGACGGTATTCTAAATTTAACTGAAACCCTCTATTCTATGTTGCCTTTGTCATAGTTTAGTACAGAAATGTGATGCAATGTTGATGTTTGTTGCAGGACATTGTGCGAGTATCCAGGGAAGAACATCACATTCCACGTAAACGAGGGGTCAACAGACTACTGGTTCTCCATACTCATTGAGTACGAAGACGGTGATGGAGATGTGGGAGCGGTCCATCTAAAAGAGGTGCGCTGCAGATCTGTGATTCGAACTCTAGACCTTCCTTACACTAAAAGTGCATTGTGAGTGAGTAAATGATCTTGTTTATTTGTGAGTGCAGGCGGATTCAGATTCATGGATGGAAATGAAGCATTTGTGGGGGGCAAACTGGAGTGCACTGGGAGGGCCAATGAAGGCACCCTTCTCTCTGCGCGCACCCTTCTCTCTGCGCATCACGTCTTTGTCTTCCAAAAGAACACTCTCTGCCAGAAATGTCATACCCCACAACTGGTTTCCTAACGCTACATACAGATCACGCCTTAATTTCGACGACTAAACAAAGTGTAATGTGTATTGGCTTATTCTATGTATACTGCCATTTGTGAGGGTGTAAGAAGAGCTGCAGTAGCCGTTGTATGAGTACCTAACGGACAAAATCTGGTGTAGCTAGCTGATTATATTCATCCCCCAAAATAGGGGCTTGTAATCTGACTGTCTGGAAGACGTCAGTGTTGTATATTATAAATGTGTTGTGTTTGCAGTGAAGGTAAATAAAAACTACTACATTTTACGCTTATTTGGTTTATACCAAATTTTTTGACTGTAAAATTACAGAACCGCATTTTAGGTTCATGCTAAATGTCTTAAAAAATGGTAAAACTGGTGCCCTGTTTAAAAATTAACCGTGTAAAAGGAAAAGATTTGAATCCTTCTGTATTTAAGTAGAAAAAATTAATTGTAGATTTTTTGTTTAATAGGATTTTTTTTTCATTGAAATAATTGATCTTTAAAAATAAAAGTTAATAGGTCCCCACGGGTTAGCGCAGTTGGTTCGAGTCTTGGGTTTGCTCCCCAAGGTCTTGGGTTCGACTCACTAACCTGGAATTATTCGGCCGTGGACACCTGGAGGCGGTGCTGATCATACCATGGCCGCAGGGACTAGTCTTGCCTCAACCAGTGTAAGGGTTGCGCTGGGGTCGCGAGGATACCCTGCGATACCAAAAATAAATAAAAAATAAAAGTTAATAGATGTACCAAAAAAATATAGAATACTGAGTACAGTTTTATTTTAGCAAATTTAAAAAATAAAAAGTAAATGTAAGTTTAAAGAGAGTATTTTTTTTTTCAGATCTGGCCCGGTAAGCCCGGTAAGTCGAGTGCCTGACCCCATGGGGACATCAAGTAGGGTCCAGCACGACAGAGGTGGCCAGCCCGAGGGAATGGACCTCAAGACCTCCCACATGAAGCTATACAACAAACAACCACTTGAGCTACTCCTCAACGAACCACATGTAAGTTTAAAGAGAGAATATTGCAAATGTTGTTATATAAGAAGAAGCAAGTGTTATTAGTGATTAGAGGAAATATTACATTCACAATAATTTTGGAAGTTTGTAGGGAATTTGTCTCTAAAGGGTTGTCTATCTTATTTTGGTTAGTAGCAGCTGTTCAACTTATTTAGAAATTATTTGTGGAGCTAGTGGCCCATGAGTATTTGGATTATAGATCTAAGTTCAATTAGTTTTACTTTGAGCACCATTAAATTCTTTACTTGGTCTTTGTTCACCATTAGATCAAGTTATGATTTGTGGACTTTTATGTAAATTAAAACAAATCAAATTGAGAAATCCATAAATCAAATCAAATATGCAGTATGACATGGGAGGTGACATATGATTTGTGGAATTTTATGTAAATTAAAACAAATAAAATTGAGAAATCCATAAATCAAATCAAATATGCAGAATGACATGGGAGGTGACATGTGACTGCAAGTCAACGCATACCATGTGGCATAAAGATAGTAGCACTAATTTGTCTTCTCTATTACTTGGATTGATTATTCAATAAGAGATTATATATAATGGGATCCATTCAAAGCATGACGAAAGGGGGATTTTGACATGATGTTTTCTTGATAAGTAGGAGGTATTTTCCTCAGGCTTCAATTGTGTAGCCTTTCGAGTAGTGGTTCACAAGAACCTGTCTCTCATGATAATGAATGATCTACTTAGTACTCATTGCGTCTAGGTGATCCTCACAAAGGTGAAGCCTTGTAGTTGCTTGAGAGGTCACCCATCCCAGTATTACTCCACTCAAGCGTGCTTAACTATGTGGAGTTTTCTCCAAGATTAAGCCCACTTAGTTTGCAACCTCATTTGCAAAACCTTCAACAAGTGTTGTGCCTTATGAAACATTCATTATAGAGCCCCTTGTGCCTTATATGAACCCTTCAACAAGCTAAGTGGGCTTAAATCTGGGAAAAACTCTGTGATTAAGTGTGCTTGAGTTGGAGTAGTACTAGGATGAGTGACCTCCGAGGAAAGGCCAATGCTTCACCTCACTAAGCATCACCTAAATACAATGAGTGCTAAGTGGACCATTCATTATCATGAGAGATGGGTTCTTGTGAACCACTACTCATGACATATGGGTCAATGAGTTTGACTTGAAAGACTACACAATTGAATCCCGGTAGCAATATCATAATGATGTTTTCCTCTTCGCTAAGAAAACATCACTATATCATAATGATGTACACCTGAGTTGGCCTAGTGGTGGAGAACTTGTACTCTTGAAAGAGAGGTCACAAGTTCAAATCATACAAGGGTCAACGTATGTACACCTCGTATTGTGGAGCACGAGTTAGGTGCCTCCCTCATAGTGGGAGTACGAGGAGTCCCATATACTGTAAGCCATCTGTAGACCCAAAAACAAATCGCCTGGGATCGTGGACTATAAAAGGACCTTTCCTTTCCTTTTCTAAATGGAATAGGGTTTGCACGTAACTACTTAACCAAAAGATGACTTACACAAACCTAATGATCAAATTCACCTCCTAGTGCACAATGACTAATTGAGAGGTCTAGTCACCCACCATTGCACTGCCATCAAATTAGCCGCTGACGTTTGTGTTATGTTGTGGTGGCGTTTTGTTAGATATTGGAATATAAAATAATAAAATAATAAACCTAACGTTGTGGCAGTAGATGCCTGGCATAAAAAACCATATGTCTTAATCTGACAAAAGAAGTAAACAATCAATGAAAAGCATGTTAGAAAATGAAATGTTGCCTCTAATGACTTACACTTTGCATATACCAACTGGCTCTGATAAAACCACTGACGAGCCCTGTTCTCTTGGTACAAATTTTTGGCCTCTGTAGGCTGCCAAGTCTACTCCACCATGGTAAACTCAGTGCCAGGCTCAATCCTATAATTGCGCTAACTAGATAGATAGCAAGAACCTTTTGTACTGTTCTGTGTGGAAACATGTAACTCATATATTTTCCATCACTCCTGACCTTCCATGGGTTTCATGAGATACTTAGGTGTCAGCTACCCCTCAGCTTCAACCAAATGGACAAGACAGACCATCATCTTTTCTTCAAACGACAGATGTCGAGCAACCTTTGCAACAGAGGTACTTTGCTCAGCACATTCCATAAACGTTTACTTATCCTTTAGCAGGCATGTGAGGATCAATTATTGGCAGATGTCAGTCGGTGAGCATCTACACCTAAGTGTAAAGGATCTTCCATGTATAATGTAACTGGGCTTTTTCTTGTAAAATCTTACTGGCATGCCAATCAATAAAGTCAAACTCAAGACAACAGCAGCATGTTTTTTTAAAATAATCCAAATGTTGTATTCATGTTCATTAATGAAGAAAATATTTTTGATTAAAAAATATATATGTTTATATTAGTCAAAATAAAATATATTTTAATTATTAGAAATTACAACATACGATTGATTGGTAGGTACAGAGATTAATAAATAGATAATTAATTCTAGTTACAATAGTATTCTTTTAAAGTTAGGTATTAATAAGGTGAATGAAAGAAGTAATGTATTATAATTGTAATGTTTTTGACTAGAGATTGACAAATATCAACTAAAGATCTTTGATTTTTGTTTGAATATAATTTTGGGATTTGATTGTGTCAATGTTTTTCATCAACGTTTCAAATCACACTACGTGATTCATCATCAGGATGAAAGAGTGTTGAAAGATAAGAATGATAAGTTGCAGACCCAAAAAGAGCTAAAAAGAGAGAGGGAGGAGGGAGAAAGTGGACATGAAGTTCAAGGTAGATGAGGAAAAAGGAGAAAGTTAAGAGGAAACAATAGAAAACAGACCAAAAACTTATTAAAACACTCTTTTAGCACTCTTTCACCCTGATGATGAATCATGTAGTGTGATTCAAAACATTGATGAAAAAATATTGCCACAATCAAATCCATAAATTATATTCAAACAAGCAAGATGGATTGTGGAAACTTGATATCTTTAATCTTTGATTCTCATAAGTGATGAAGGTCTATAAAAAGTTTCTATAAAGAGTTATATGACTTTGAAAAGGTAAAAGAATCCTTAATGCTTCATTGAATAAATCTAACAAATATGATGCAAGCTAAGTGGGCTTAACCTTGGGAAAACTCTATGGTTAAGCGTACTTGAGCTGGAGTAGTAATGGGATGAGTGACCTCTCAGGAAGTGCTAATGCTTCACCTCTATGAGCATCACCTAGATGCAATGAGTGCTAAGTGGACCATTCATTATCATGACACATGGGTTCTTGTGAACCACTACTCATGAAACATGGGTCAAGGAGTTTGATTTGTAAAACTACACAATTGAATCCTAATAGTAATATCGCAATTTGACACACTATGAAAAATACCTCCTACTTATCAAATATGATGCATTTAAGAAATGTGAAGATAAATCTCTATGCAAAAAAATGTGAACATCTTTAAAATATATAAAAAAACCCTTAAATTATATAGCAACTAAAATTTAAATAACTTTGAAAATTGAATACTTTCATATTATAATAATTCTCTAATATCCTTATTTATATCTTTATTAAAAAATCTAATACATCAAAAAAATAAAAAATCTATCCATATTAATTCCCATACCATTTAACCAAAAAAAAACCCAACATACTTCTTAACTTAAATATAAACAACAAGTGCTAAATTCAAATCTCCTAACATTTATCACCCAAAAAAATATATATCATAATTACCACCTAAAAGATCGCAACAACATTATGAAGTGGCCACATATTTCTATGTCCATGCATGCAAGCAATGATGACCATCGAAGATTTACTATCTAGTCATAATCAAAAGCTTAAGTTCTTTTTTTTACCTATCTTTTAGGGCACACTCGTGGATAATGTTTTTATTAACATCAATGCATGATTGGACATATTTTATTATATTGTGTCTGGTGGGACACCACAAGGATAATGTTGTTCCATAAATGTCTACTCATTTGCAAGGGAGGATAAGAGTAATATTTTTTAGGCTATAATACACATGGCATGCAATTAATGGGACCATGGCATACACGCTAAGGATTGACAATAAATTGTTGTAATGGAATGATAAGAGGTGTCTTAAAAAAATGAATGATTTTTGAGGTATTAAAGATAATTTTTTAATTTTGGAGTTATTAGGAATGTTATAATATGTATTTTTCAATATATGAGGTATATAAAGAGTAGAGGTTGTATATTTATGTCTTTTTTCTTTATGTTTATGTCTTATTTAGAACATCTTTAATTTCTTAATAAGTCTATAATTGATATATTATATTGAATTCAATTCATGACATTATTATAATCTAGTTCATTATCATTTATCTAGGTTTGATATTTGATCTTGACTCTTGGATCTTTACTCATCACCTTGGATCAGATTTGTGAGTGTGGATCAAATTAGTGTATTTTTACAATTGTAGATTTGAACTTTGAACTTTTAAAATTCATATTAAAAAGATGCATCTTGTCAACTTCTCTCCTACTAGCTAGTGTGAGTTGACCCACTGCACATTTGTGTAGCATTATGTTGTTTTTTAAAAATATTCATTCATTCATTTTGAAAGTATCAAGAACAACTTAGGATTCATTGAAGAGTATTGTCATAGAGGATTTATTAAGAGCATTAAAGCATTATCGTTAGAGCATTGCATCAACATATATCATCTTAGGTCCATTGTGTTAAAAAATGTGTCTCAACCTCGTTCCTAATGTT
The DNA here is from genome assembly GCA_007258455.2 of Sequoia sempervirens. NCBI lineage: Eukaryota > Viridiplantae > Streptophyta > Pinopsida > Cupressales > Cupressaceae > Sequoia > Sequoia sempervirens. Next base: position 648,876,445 of record VDFB02270651.1, on the reverse strand, counting down.
AACCATGTGAAGAATGTAATTTTCAGACTATGACATGTAAAAACTCATTTTTTGGGCTATAGACTTTGCTTTTAGGAAAAACATTTTTTTTTGGGTTATTCAACATCACTTCCAAAGATGTTTGTTGCATAATTTTTTTAAGCTCTACAATTTAAAAAAGAGGCCCCAACAGTCTCCCAAAATTAAAATTGCCTTTGGAAGTTGGGCCTCTTGCATTGGAAATGTGAAAACATTTCAGACATAGAAAAGAGTTGTAAGAGGGAGTCACACTTGTTGATCAAATTATAATGCATGTTACAACACATCATAAAGTGCATTTGAATGGAGGTAATAAAGCTAAAATGGTATGCTTGATTTGGTGAGTGGTTAATGACATGCTTATGATAGGTGAAAGAATATGTTATTTTTAGCCTATGTACTCATCTTCGGATTTAGATGTTAGTTTTCTAACTAGGTATTTGGGCACGACTTTTTTTATTATTTTTAGCTCACAGGTTTATAATTATCTTTTGATGACTTGGTGTACTACTCCTTATTTATAGGATGCTTGAGATGGAGGTATTCATAGTAAGTTTGTAGGCATTATTATGTTTCCAAAATTACTCCAAATCTCTAGTTGGTAATACTACTATATAGGGTAAGTGCACCAAGTTGTGACACAAAAATGACTCTTAAGATGCCACTTTTTATCCTAAAATCAACAAAGTCTTATGTTCATGAGAAAATGAAGATAGTTACACTCAAATTTTGAAGATGCAACAAGAACAAGAGTTGTAGTGCTCTTAATCTACTTTTTAAGACACTATTTTTTTAAAATAATGAAGATTAAGGGTTTGAAAAAGGGGTGGTCCTATTTTTTTAAAAAAAAATAACATAGCCTTTGTGGGCCCCTCCCTAAAAAGTTAACTTTTTTTATAATTTCAAAAATTTGAACGATGAGAAATTAGCCAACACCATGTAGTTTATCTCGGTTCTTTCAGCTAATTTTTTAATGAATATATAATATTTTATGAATTTTTGAAGTGGAAACATCCTGAAAAGCTAAAATTTAAGCGTGCTCTCCCCTAATTTTTTTAAAAACTAATGGAAAAATAATTTTTTTCATTATGTGTAGAATGGAGTTTAGTTTATAAAAATGTAATTTGTTTCAAACTTTGATGAATGAGTAAAAATCATACCAAAACTAGGACACGTTGGTTTTTGAAAAAAAATAGAGGCACTAACAAGAGAAGTTATAGATTTCCTTAACATGATCAAAATGTTAAAAAAAGTATATCATTATACAAGTAAGACAGATTCTAACATCATCACAATTTTTATATAAACTTGCATTGAAAGACATGCAAACCTAACGGTTAGCATGACCAAAAAAGTTTGAAATTTTGTTACACTTTCACAAAATCATATCCTTGGCATGAAATGGTTGTCCAACGCTTTGGGTTGGTATTTCCCAAAGCAATCAATTAGGAAAGTTCCAAATTTGGTGCTCACCAAATGAAATGCAACATTTGGTGAGCACCAAATTTGGTGCTCTCCAAATTGATTGCATTGACAAAAAAATAACTTTACTTTCTCTTTGTCTCTCTCTCCCGCACTTTGATAAGGCTTAGCATTTACGGTTTATGATCAATGATGGATAGTCAAGGTTTTACCTTTCACTCCCTCTCTGCCTCCCTCTTAACCAATACATACCCTATTCTCTCTCAACCCTCTCTAGGTCTCTCCCACCCTCTCTACCTTGCCTTCCCTCCTTAACCCCATATCCATCCTTGGCTCCCTACCTCTGTCTCCATGTCTACCTCTCCCTCCATCCCTTCTTACTCCTCTACCAATTCTTCCCTTTCTCTCCCTTTCTCTTCTATCTTTTACCTCTCTATCCCCCTCACCTCTCTACCTCTCCCATCTCTAGGTCTCTCGGTCACTCTTTGTCTGCCTATTCATCCCTCCTTAGCCATCTATAGGTCTTCCACTCCTTGTCTCATTACCCACCCCTCTTCCCACTCCATCTCTCTCACCCTTATCTCCCCCCCTATGTCTCTCACCCCTCTCTCCCTAGGTTGTAGGTCTCTCACCTCTATATCTCTCAAATATCTCTAGTTATTTCCCTCCCTCTCCACCTCTCTCCCTCCTCCTTACCCCTCTTTCCCTCTATTATTGTTTCTTTCCCATCTATCTCCTTTCTCTCCATCACTACCTCTTCCTCCCACCCTCTCTCTCTCTCCCCATCTCCATGACTCTCCCTCCCCTTTTTACCTCTCTACCTCTGCCTCCTTATTTCATTACCCACCCCTCTCCCCCCTCTATCTCTCTCACCCCTAGCTCTCCCCTATGTCTCTCACCACTCCTTGTTTCTCTATCCCTCCCCAATCTACGACATCTCCTCTCTAACTCATCCTTCCCTATGCCTCGCATTCCCTCCATGTCTTCCTCTCCCTCCATCCCTTCTTACTCCTCTACCAATACTTCTCTTTCTCTCTCCCTCTCTTCTATCTCTCACCTCTCTCTTCACCTCACCTCTCTACCTCCTTGTTTCTCTCATTCTCTCTTCTATCTCTCACCCATCCTTGTTTCTCTATCCCTCCCCTCTCTACCTCATCTCCTCTCTAAATCCTCCTTCCCTATGCCTCTCACTCCCTCCATGTCTGCCTCTCCCTCCATCCCTTCTTACTCCTCTACCAATACTTCCATTTCTCTCTCCCTCTCTTCTATCTCTCACCTCTCTCTACCCCTCACTTCTCTACCTCTCCCCTCTCAAGGTCTCTCAATTAGTCCTTTAATGCCTATCCATCCATCCTTGGCCATCTAGGTCTCTCACTCCTTGTCTCATTACCCACCCCTCTCTCCCTAGGCTATAGGTCTCTCACCTCTATATATCTCAAGGATCTCTAGTTATTTCCCTCCCTCTCCACCTCTCTCCCTCCTTACCCCTCTTTCCCTCAAGTTGTGAAATTATCTATCTCATTTTCTTCTCTCTCTCCTCACCTCTCTATCTCTCACCTCTCTCTCCTCATCACCTCTCTACCTCTCCCCTCTCTAGGTTTCTTAGTCACTCCTTGTATGCCTCTCCATCCCTCCTTAGCCATCTAAGTCTCACTCCTTGTCTCATTACCCACCCCTCTCCCCTCTATCTATCCCGCCTCTATCTCTCCCCCTATGTCTCTCACCCCTCTCTCCCTAGGTTGTAGTTCTCTAACCTCTATATCTCTTAGAGATCTCTAGTTATTTCTCTCCCTCTCCACCTTTCTCCCTCCTCCTTACCCCTCTTTCCCTCAAGTTATGAACTTCTCTCTCTCATTTTCTTCTATCTCTCCTATCACCTCTCTTTCTCTCACCTCTCTCCCCCCCTCACCTCTCTACATCTCCCCTCTCTAGGTCTCTTAGTCACTCCTTGTCTGCCTCTCCATCCCTCCTTAGCCATCTATAGGTTTCTCACTCCTTGTCTCATTACCCACCCCTCTCCCCCCTCTATCTCTCTCACCCCTATCTCTCCCCCTATGTCTCTCACCCCTCTCTATCTAGGTTGTAGGTCTCTCACCTCTATATCTCTCAAGGCTCTCTAGTTATTTCCCTCCCTGTCCACCTCTCTCCCTCCTCTTTACCCTTTTTCCCTTAAGTTGTGAACTCTCTCTCATTTTCTTCTATCTCTCCCCTACCTCTCTCTTCTTCTCTCTCCCTCTATTATTATTTCTTTCCCATCTATCTCCTTTCTCTCCATCACTAGCTCTTCCTCCCACCCTATCTCTCTCCCTATCTCCACAACTCTCCCTCTTTCCCTCTTTACCTCTCTACCTCTCCCTCCTTGTATCATTACCCACCCTCTCCCCCTTCTATAGCTCTCACCCCTATCTCTCCCCCTATGTCTCTCACACCTCCTTGTTTCTCTATCCCTCCCCTCTCTATGTCATCTCCTCTGTAACTCCTCCTACATGCCTCTCATTCCCTCCATATTTGTCTCTCCGTCCATCCCTTCTTACTCCTCTACCAATACTTCCTTTTCTCTCTTCCTCTCTTCTATCTCTCACCTCTCTACCTCCTTGTTTCTCTCACCCTCTCTTCTATCTCTCACCCCTCCTTGCTTCTCTATCCATCCCTTCTCTATGTCATATCCTCTCTAACTCCTCCTTCCCCATGCCTCTCACTCCCTCCATGTCTACCTCTCCCTCCATCCCTTCTTACTCCTCTACCAATACTTCCCTCTCTCCCCCTCTCTTATATCCATCACCTCTCTCTCTCCCTCACCTCTCTACCTCTCCCCTCTCTAGGTCTCTCACTCGCTCATTTTTTTCCTCTCCATCCCTCCTTAGCCATCTCTATGTCTCTTTCTCCTTGTCTCATTACTACTGCTCTAGGTCTCCCCCACTCTTCTCTCTTATACTCTTCATTATCATTAAAGCTCATTAAACCTCTCCCTCCATCCCTTGCTACTCCTCTAGGTCTCGCCCACTCTTGTCTCTCCCCTCTATAGGTCTCTGTGTAGGGTCAAGGCCTTCACAATTAAAAATTCTCTATAAAGCACATTTGGTGCTCGCCAAATTATAAAGGTTGTTTTGCAACACATTTGGTGCTCACCAAATTACAAAGGTTGTTTTGCAACACATTTGGTGCTCGCCAAATTTGGTGACCACCAAATGGCCTCTACCAAAAATTGTAAAAGGGAAGTTGACCCATGATATAGGCCCACAATTATATTCCTTTGTCTTTTTTGCAAGTATGAAGGTGTTGTCATTGATGTCAACTATGTGTATGGAAGTTGGTTATTGGTTGTATATGTTGAGGATGTTGAGAATATTGTAATAAAGAAGGTTTGCAGTTTGTGCATGTATAGTTGAAGTGTTCAAGAAGTGTTGTGAGTACTTGGAGATATGTTAGAGTGAATTATGTGCTACAATGATGTCTTTGGTACTTGGTTTCCAAGTGCTTTTGAGAAATTTTGATAAATAGAGAACAATGTTATGTAGGTATTCAATGTTTCTCCAGGATGTGCTCCGCGATTCTTCTAGGTTGATGCTATGCTTGTGTGGATCTAAGGTATTGCTCATGGTTTTCGATAGTTGCTATATCCATAATTTGGACTTCTGGATCATTGTACAGTGCGAGATATCTTCACCAGTATGTGAACTGTGTATTTTAGTGTGTTTGGCTATGGTCAGGGAGAAATTTATTTTCTCCGCATTTCTTTGCATTTTGGTTTCAAGACTTGTGGTTCTAAGAATATGTTGATGGGGTTGCTCTCTTGCTTGGTTCAAGAGGATTTGAGATTTGGTGTTGTTGTTGATGAGTTTCTAAGCTACAGTGTATTCCAATGGTTGACAGGGGCGTTATTCAAAGGAAAAAAATGATCATGCTTCTCAAGCGAAGTTTGTTGCAAAGTTCCTAGATGAATTTTCAAGTGTTTATTACTTACTCTAGATCATCTTCAAGTGAATTTTGTTGTCCAAAAATATTGGACTAAGTTAAGGATGCATGTACTTAATTGTTTTATGTGTTTTACATGGGTGTTGGCCGACCTTGTGTTAAACACTACTTGCGAAGTTCATGGAAGCATGTGAGACATGTTGGGACTCATTTAGGTCCTCATTAAGAATGTGTTTGGGTCACCCTCATTCTCTTCCATTGTGAGAATTCTTTGGCGCTAACCTAATTTGAATTTGTAAATACAAATTGTGTATGTTCGACCTTGGAAGGGTTTCAAGGCTGAAGACGGTATAAGTATGAGTTGAGATGTGTGTAAGTGACATAGAGAGATGCGAGATATGTGTGTGTGATGTGAGTTCGAGAAGATTAGTGTGAATTTCAAATTGTTGAGTTCTTGAAGGAAATGAGCTAAAGGTGTACTTTATCTTTCAAGCATTTTTGCGAGTGTGTGAGAAAATTGTGGTGGAATCTCTGTTGCATTCAGATAGTTTTCTCTCTATAAAAACTCTCTTCTATCTGCTTTGTAATTTTGTGGTAGTGAGCCTGGGCAATGAGCCCTCATTGGATAGTGAGTCATGTCTTGGTAGTGATCCTTTGTATTCAGTTTTGAAATTCTTTATATTGTGAGCTAATCCTCACCATGGTTTTTCGCTTGTTGGGTTTTCCACATAAATCTGGCGTTCTTGTGTGTTTGGTTTTGTTGCTTCTATTTTGTATTTTTACTTTTAATGATTAATCACACTTGTAGTGCAAAGGTTATATGAATGCTTGCATATCTAATGTATATTGAGGGTTTTGAAGTTTAAAATTGCTACAACTGATTCACCCCCCTCTTAGTTGTCTTGTTCAATAATTGGTATCAGAGCAAGCTTCCTTGGAGAAGAGCTTAATCGCTTAAGGAAGGTCTAAGATGGTGAACAAGATCACTATTGAGTGTCCTAGATTCAATGGTACTAGCTATGTATTCTGGAAAATGAAGATGGAAGGATATTTGTCATACTTTGGATACTAGATCAAAAAGTCTATTCAAAACCAATATGTTTCTCTTGCAAATGGTCCAAGTACTGTTGATGAGATCAAAGCGCATGAAATCAGCAATAAGGCAAGGTTTATTAATGTAAATAGTCTTTCACATTCTGAATTAGTTAAGGTTATGAATTTGAAGACTACTTTAAAGAGGTCTAGGATAAGTTGGAAAAGATGTATGAAGGAGATGAAAAGGTTAAAGAAGCAAAGTTGCAAAAATTGGAGGCACAATTTGAGATCCTACGAATGGGCAAAGATGAGAACATCAAATCCTACATGTAGAGAGTAGATGAGATGGTAGGTGGAATGAGAGTACTTGGTGCACAAATAGATGAATCTAGGATAGTGAAGAAGGTACTAAGAACTCTCCCTGATATATATAGTGAAAAGGTATTTGCTATAGAGGAAATTGTAGATTATAATACTTATACTAAAGATCAATTGATTGGTACTCTAACCTCATTTTAAATGAGAAAGCTTAGATTGAAAAATGGAACAAACATAGAAATTGTGTTCAAGGCTGCAAAGGTGGAAGGTCCAAATGAAGAAAATATTGATGAAATGGAGGCAAATTTTGTTAGAAGAATGAAAAAGGGCTCTGGTACGTATCAAGGTAAATTACTGTTCAAATGTTTTAACTGTGGAGGAATAGGTCATTATGCTTCAAGATGTCCAAAGAGAGTTGAAATAAATAAACATAGAGAAGGTAAAGAAAATAAAGGAAAGATGATCAAAAGAGCATATTATGTCAATGAAGATGCTAGTATTTCTAATGATGAGTCTAATTATGGAGATTTTGATGATAATGAATGCTTGTTCCTAGCTTTAAAAGATGAATCCACTCCTGATAAATGTGTGAAGGAATGTGCTCTGGAGAAAGTTGAAGGTATTGTGGTATGTACTCTTCATGCTAAAGAGGAAAGGAACTATTGGGTTGTTGATAGTGGTTGCTCAAATCATATGACCAATGACAAAAGTAAGTTTGTTAAACTTGAGAAATATGGAGGCTTAGTTAAGTTTGGAGATGATTCTTGTGCTAAGATATGTGAGATAGGTTCAATCAGTTTTGATGGCAAGCATAATACTGATTGTGTCTACTATGTTAAAGTTTTGAGACATAATATCTTGAGTGTTGGAAAAATGTGTAAAAAGGGATATAATCTTGTGTTCAAGGATGACAAATGTGATAAAAAAAGGGTCCAGAACTGTGATTGCTACTGGTAAGAAGACTAAAGGAAACATCTATCAACTTAAAGGTGTTGATGGGCATTGCTTTATGTCTCAGATTAATGATAGTTGGCTATGGCACCGAAGGATGTGTCATATGAATTTTGACAACATGGTGAGAATTAGAGTCATACAAGTTGTGAGAGATTTACCAAGAATTACAAAGCCTGTTAATGTAGTCTGCAATGACTGACAGTTTGGAAAGCAAGCTAGAAACAACTTTAGGTTAAAGGAATAATCTACTACCAGACCACTGGAATTGATTCATATAGATCTTTGTGGTCCTACAAGGGTGAGAAATCTACAAGGTAACAAGTATTTTATGCTTTTGATTGATGATTAGTCTAGAATGACATAGGTTACTTTTCTTAGAGAGAAATCAGATGCATTAGATAAACTCAAGGCATTTAAGGCAATGGTTGAGAATGAAATAAATTTGAAAATAAAATTTTTGAGGTCTAATAGAGGTGGTGAATTCACCTCCAATGAGTTTAACATGTTTTGTGAAGCCCATGGAATAGAAAGAAAATTTTCTACCCCTAGAACTCCTCAGCAAAATGGAGATGCTAAAAGAAAGAACAAGACAATTCAAGAAGCTGCTAGATCAATGATAAAATAGGCAAGTCTACTAGAATTTTAATAGAGAGAAGAAATTCACACTGTTGTTTATGTGTTCAACCAAGTTCAAGCAAAGGCTAACAACACTGAGACTCCCTATGAGCTATGGTGTGGAAGGATTCCTATTGTCAAGTATTTCAAGGTATTTGGAAGCAAATTCTATATCAAAAGAGATGAAGAAAATATAGGAAAGCTTGATGCTAGATGTGATGAGGGTATTTTCCTTGGATACTCTACTAGAAGCAAAGCTTATATATGTTACAATAAAAGGATGAAAAATATTGTAGAAAGCACAAATATCAAGGTTGATGAAGCATTGAAAATTCAATTGAAGTTGATGGATATGTATCAGATGAACCTGATTGCAGAGAAGTAGAAGAAACAGTTAGAGAACAAGAAGTAAAAAATGAAGAAGAAGAAGCTCTAGAAAGGGTTCCTAAAACCCCTAAGTAGTGAAGTTCGCATTTCTGAATGGTGAGTTAGAAGAAGTCTACATGTAACAACTAGAGGGATTCTAATTGAAACATCAACCGAATATGGTCTGCATATTGAAAAAGGATTTATATGGTTTGAAGCAAGATCCTAGAGCTTGGTATGCAAGATTGGAAAAATACTTGATTCAGCAAGGTTTCAGCAAAGGTACTACAGATAGCAATTTATATTTCATAATTGAAGATGACAATATCTTGATAGTAGTTGTGTATGTGGATGGCATTATTTTAGGAGGAAATGAAACTATGTGTAAAATGTTTGTTGAATAAATGCAAAAAGAGTTTGAGATGTTGATGTTTGGTGAGATGAATTTCCTCCTTGGACTATAAATCAGTCAAACAAACAAAAGGATTTTTATTTCACAATCAAAGTATGCAAAAGAAAAGTTGCAGAAATTTGGGATAGGTGGTTCCAAATTGGTATGCACTCCTATGGTAACTGGCTGAAAATTTAGTAAGGATTATGATTCTCCTAAGGCTAATCAGAGAAAATATAGATCAATGATTGGAGGATTGTTGTATTTAATTGATACCAGACTGGATATCATGCTTGCAATTTTTCTTATGGCTATATTTCAAGAGGGTCCTAAAGAAACACATGTTGCAGCTATCAAGAGGATATTCAAATATCTAAAAGGCACTATGGATTATGGCTTATGTTATCCTATGGATATTGATTTTACACTAATTGCTTATACAAATGCAGATTGGGTAGGTTGTGCTAATGATAGAAAAAGTACAAGTGGTGGTGCATTCTTTCTTAGATGCAGATTGGTGTTATGTTAAGCGAAAAACAAGATTTAGTTTCCTTATCCACTATAGAGGCTGAGTATATTGTTGCAGGATCTTGTTGCACACAAGTTTTATGGATGAGACAAACATTGAAGGATATCAAAGTAATGTATGATGATCCCATCTCTATTTTTTGTGACAATACAAGTGAAATTAACATTTCAAAGAATCTAGTGATGCACTCAAGGAAAAAGCATATATCAATCAGGTATCACTTTTTGAGAGAGAAGGTTATGGAGAATGAATTAAAGCTTGAGTATGTACCTACAAAGGATCAGATTGCTAGCATATTTACTAAGGCTCTTCATAATGATACTCTTGAGTATCTCAAAAGAGAAATTAGGGGTTATTTCCCCTCCTTTCTTGAACTAGATGCATTAGTCTGGTGGATCTATGAATCTATCTTCATTTTGGACTAATGTTTGGTGGCTACCTCTCAGGGGGAGCAGGTAGTGTCATGTGTTACCATTGTGTAGTAGATTGTATGTACTCCTAAGGGGGATTATCTAGTACTGGTATAGTTCTTGGTTCAATTCCAAAGGAGAAAATAATGCAAAACACCTTTGTCTTTTCCATTGATGTCAAAGGGGAAGAAAGAGTCATGTAAAAAAAATTATCTACACAGGGGAGAGGAAGTAAAAGAAATCATGAGAAAGTGGTTCAAAGTTGTGTTTTTCTTTTATGGTTTTTCACATCATGTGTTTCCATTAATGACAAAGGGGGAGATTGTTGCATGTATGAAGTTTTTTTCATTGATGTCAACTAGTTGTTATTGTCATTGATGCCAATTATGTGTATGGAAGCTAGTTATTGGTTGTATATGTCGAGGATATTAAGAAAATTGTAATAAAGAAGGTTTGCAGTTTGTGCATGTATAGTTGAGATGTTGAAGAAGTGTTGTGAGTACATGGAGTTATCTTTTTGTTGCTATTTATGGAGATGTGTTAGAGTGAAGTATGTTGTACAATGATGTCTTTGGTACTTGGTTTCCAAGTGCTTTTGAGAAAAAATGATAAATAGAGAAAATGGTGTTATGCAGGTATTTAGTGTTTGCTTTGGGACGTGCTTCACATTTCTTCTAGGTTGATGCAATGCTTGTGTAGATCTAAGGTATTGTTTATGGCTTTTGGTATTTGCTATATCTATAATTTGGACTTCTGGATTGTTGTACAATGCGAGATATCTTCACTAGTATGTGAACTGTGTATTTCAGTGTGTTTGGCTATGGTCTAGGAGAAATGTATTTGCTCCACATTTCTCTACATTTTGGTTTCAAGAGTTGTGGTTATGAGAATATGTTGATAGGTTGCTCTCTTGCTTGGTTCAAGAGGGTTTGAGATTTGGTGTTGTTGTTAATGAGTTTCTAAGCTACAATGTATTCTAGTGGTTGATAGGGTGATTCAAATGAAAAAAATGATCATGCTTCTCAAGTGAAGTTTGTTGTGAAGTTCTTCAATGAATTTTCAAGTGTTTATTACTTACTCTAGATTTTGTTCAAGTGAAGTTTGTTGTCTCGAAAGATTAGACTGAGTTAAGGATGTGTGTACTTAATTATTTTATGTGCATTGCATGAGTGTTGGTTGACCTTGTGTTAAACACTACTTGTGAAGTTCATGGAAGCATGTGAGGTGTGTTTGGACTCATTTAGGTCCTCATTAAGAATTTTTTTTGGTTGTCCTCATTCTCTTCCACTATGAGAATGCTTTGGTGCTGACCTAATTTGAATTTGTAAATACAAATTGTGTATGGATGACCTTGGAAGGGTTTCAATGTCGAAGATGGTATAAGTATGAGTCGAGATGTGTGTAAGTGACATAGAAAGATGTGAGATATGTGTTTGTGATGTGAGTTTGAGAAGATTAGTGCGAATTTCAATTTTTTGAGTTTTTAAAGGCAATGAGTTGAAGGTGTACTCTATCTTTCAAGCATGTTTGCAAGTGTGTGAGAAAATTGTGGTGGAATCTTTGTTGCATTGAGATAGTTTTCTCTTTGTAACAACTCTCTTCTATCTTCTTTGTAATTTTGTGGTAGTGAGCCTAAGCAGTGAGCCCTCATTGGACAATGAGTCTTGTCTTGGCAGTGAGACTTTCTGGAGTGAGCCTTTGTATTCAATTTTGGAATTCTTTATATTATGACCTAATCCTCACCATGGTTTTTCCCTCATTGGGTTTTCCATGTAAATTTGGTGTTCTTGTGTGTTTGGTTTTATTGTTTTTAGTTTTTGCTTACTCTTTTAATGATTAATCACACTTGCAGTGAAAAGGTTATATGAATTCTTGTATATCTAAATTTTGTTGACGGTTTTGAAGTTTAAAATTGCTACAACTAATTCACCTCCGTCTCAATTGTCTTGTTCAACAGTCTAGTTCTATGCTTTCTTCGACAAGCAAACACGTTTTTATGCATTTGACTTGTTGTAGTACCATATTATGCTTGCTCCATCAACTTTTGAGCACCAATTTTCTTGCTAGACAACATAGAAGAAGATAATTTAAAGTTTCTACATCATATTTGATTATCTCAGGTAATATATTCATTTTTGTAGAATTGAAATGTTTATATTGATTTTTTTATTTAGTTTTGACAATATAGACCATTCTTTTCATAATTTTATTAATCATAATAGTTTTACATAGAATTCAACATTGAATTAGATGGAAGTTGCATAGAAAGTTAATTTTTTTAGGATTTTGAAGAAAAAAATGAAAAAAATGACATAATTTAGATGAATTCATGTAAACTTATATAGAGGATTTCAACTTAACACAAACATGCTTATGTATTCCATTTGCATTGCTTATAGTAGTCCATTTCCATCATGGTTAGTGGAATTCATTCTTTTTCATTGTAGCCAGATGAATTTTGTATAAAGGGTCTAGTGATATACCATTAATTTCTATGGGTTTTGTTTGAAGTTTATGGCATAGTGTATATTTGATCGATTTATATGGGTTTTTACTTGGTTACAAAGAACTCCCAAGATATGTCTTGTGTTCTTGTCCATGTACCATGGTTGACTATTGTGCTTCATGATGGCATGTGAGGGATTTGATTCTTATGTGTTTTTTATGAGCTTTGTGTAGCTAATTTACACATAACCATTATGGAGTGTTTGGTTTTCTTGTGCGGTAGAACTAGTTAGCATATTTTTTCCATAACCTTGTTCACCCTCTATAAAAGCTACACTAAATGAGATTTTATTTTCCCATGCACCTTCTATAAAAGATTCTTTCTAATGCACATCAAGGATGATCCAACACAAGGATCTATTATTTCTGCCACTATCGCCCCTTTGTCACCACATCCACTATCAATAGGTCATTCCAACAATTTTCTTGATGACATTTTTTTATAACTTCACTATACCTTCACACCTTGACATGTACTTCTCTAACATCTAATTACATGAGTGATGTCATATGATCTTCAAATTAACTAGCTAAAAGTGATTAGTGAAAGCCAAATCATTTGCATCACCAAAATAAGATAATTTATTTAACTTAAATACGCTTATAGGAAGAATTTCCTACCCAAGTTAATTCCACTCCTAACATTATGTGTTATCATTATTCACCATTGTAATTATTATCCGCATCTTCATGTCATTGGCCAATAAGAGTCATTTGTGTGATTCTCTCATTATTTTCTTTACTGTTTGCTTAATTTCCTTTTAATTATGAACTATTAGTGCAAGTTGATTAAACCCTTTAGGGAAAGTTTCCAAGAGTTGTAGGTGAATAGCTAGCTTAAAATAAAAAATTTAATGTATCTCTAGGGTTATAAACCTAGTGATTAGAGATCAAGTGATATTAGAGCTCCAATTTTTTGGTTGTCATATTCAATGAGTGTACAAGTGATTGGATACAATCTGCCCCTTGTTCCATTTAATAAGACCTTGGAAATGGATGTAATTTTCCTTGCTCCATTAGCTGCATATTTTCCTTTTCTTCTCACATAGATCAATTGCTTTCCATTTAATTTTTAGCAATTGATCTAAAAATAAACAAATTGATTCACTCTCCATTGGCTAGAATATTGGTGGATTTGGAAATCTCAAAAGGATTAAGAACACTATATTTATCCTAGAAACCACCACTATAATGAAGGATTAAGAACACTATATTTATCCTAGAAACCCTCTTAAGAGAGAAAATACATATTGTGGTAGTGGAGAAAATAGGCTGTGGCATTTGCAATTGCCTACTGCCTATATTATGGAGAAAATTGTCATATTCAATGAGTGTACAAATGATTGCTTCAATTTGCCCCTAGTTCTATTCAATAAGACCTTGGTTGTGGATGTAATCTTCCCCTTCATCCATTAGTTGCATATTTTCCTTTGCTTCTCACATAGATTAATTACTTTTCATTTGCCTTTTTTTTTCAGTTGCAACTGCCTACTACCTATATTATGTAGCAAATTGTCATATTCAAGAAGAAAATAGCTATGTGGCTGCCCAGTATACTGTTGGAAAATTATACTTACTCAATAAAAGTGTTAGTATATCACATGGATGAATAATAGCAATAGCCAAATAATCTAACATTTATCAAGATAAAATTGTGAAACAATAATCAATTCCAAAAAATACTTATCTACAATAATCCTCTATGAAATCACATAGACACCATACAAACATATTAACCTACACAAGGGAACATTTAACTTATTAAATATCATCTCAAAACATCTACTTGAAATTTCACATAAGTTAATAACTTGATAGAACAATATAACTACCACTAGCAATAATCAATTGAAATCCATCATATAATCAAGAATCTCATGATAATCAAAACAAAATATATAAGCATAAAAAACATCATCTATGTATAAAAAAATAAATTATTATCCACAAAACTTCTGAATAGTCTAATTATATAAAAAAATGTTGGTAATAGGTGTTGTCATTGATTTCAACTCAATATGAGTTGCCATTGATGTCAAATGTGTATGTTGAAGTGTGCATATACTCCAAAGATAGTTTTTGTATAGTTGATATGTGTCCGTACTAGTCTGCAATGTTGTATGAGGAAAATAGCGATCTGAGTGTGATGCAGCGGTTGGAACATGTGTTCTAATATGTTTACAACATGTTTATATTGATATCATCCTCGTTTTGGTGGTGTTGTCATTATTTGGGCCAATAGACTTGTTTCCTTCATCTATGATTGATCCTGATTAACTAATTTTGTTTTGGCAGATGTGTTTATTGTGTTTGGGTCCTATAATGTCATGTGTTAATCCACAATTATTTTTCTTGTAATATTATATATGTTTATAGCCAACTAGTGTGATATTAGATGTTTCTTGTAAAAGGTTACCTTGGAACTAACCTAATTAAGGTTTTGTGTTGTTGTAGAGGATATATATAGAATATCAAATTCATTTGTGAAGGAGTATTAGTTTAGAGAGAAGTGAAAAAGCAGTATGTTGAAGATGAAGTGTGTGAAGTTTGTATGAAGAGTTAATTGTGAGAAAAAGGGACTGTAACATTAGCATATATTGGATGCTTCTTCATAGTAGTTCATATTCTTATTTCTAATTATATTTTTTATGTATCATACTTTGAGATAGTGAGTCTCATCAGGTCCTTTGTATCTTTCCCTAAGGTTGTACACCTGAGTCTACAAGTCCATAGGTAGTGAGACTTAAACAACATTGTAATTATTGTAAGCGATGAGCTACATATATTGTGATTTAATCCTCGCCATGGTTTTTCCCTCATTGAGTTTCCCACATAAAAATCATGGTGTCTTTTGTCTGGTGTATGTTTTCTCTTCTACTCTTTTTCAGTCTGTAAGATGTGTTTTTTAATCTATAAATGGAAATGGTTAAGTTTTAATATATGTTGATTCAACCCCCCTCTCAACACAACATTGTGTTTAATAATTGGTATTAGAGCCAAGTTCCTTTGAGAAGCCTAACAACTGACGTAGATCTGTTGATGGTCAATGTAACATAGCAACATTAAAAATAGAATATTTCTACTCTATTTCTCCTAAAAAAGACAAATAACCTAAAGCTACCTATCTTCCAAGGTATCTGTAGTTGGTTCTCAATTGTGTTGATGTTGTTCAATGGCCTATGCAATAGAACTGGCACTAGAAGGAGGGCCTAGAGGAACAAACTGGCTCGAATCGGGTCCTTTTCACTAGAAAGGTTTGAAAGGGTTCTCAGATCTACCACAAATCCAAAATTGTTAGTTGAACTCCAGACCCCTATTAGGCCCAAAGCCTGTAGGGTTTTGATCCCAACATCGTTAACACCACCACTTACTCCACCTGGGTTTCCACCACCACCACCACCTATGGTGTTCTTTTCCAATAATCCTTCACCACTAAGAGTCATTCCTAGTGGCTTACACAAAATTCCTAAGAACCCAAAGAAATTCTGCCCTAGGTATGCTCATGGTGAGTCAGAAAGTGTTGAAGAGAACATAAAGGCATTCAAAGATGCTTGTACTCATGCTCAAATTGCCCAAGATGATGTTGCATGTATTTTGTTTCCTTATTCGTTGGGAGACATGGCTTATAACTGGTATCTGGATCTGCCTACCATATCAAGCTTGAGTTGGACGAACTTAGAAGATGCCTTCATTAACCATTTTTGGGTTTTTGTTGATCCCATAATCTTATACCATCAATTTTCCACTATCAGGAAAGAGCCACATGAATTGTTACCCCTGTTTAATACCATATTTCAGAGGATGTACAGGAGGTTACAAGACCCATACTTAGTGGCTGAAAATATTGCTATCAAAGCCTACCTGAAGGCCATAGATCCCCTAATTGGCCTATTTTTGCAGAGAACATACAATACAAATGACATTAATTCTCTTTCCAAAGTTTACCACCTTGCTATTAAATTGTAGCAGCAGATTAGTTCACAAGCAGGAGGTCTAGGAGGAGTTTTTCCTCCTCTAGGATACTCCCAAGTGCCTAATCCTACCCCGCTGTTTAATACAATCCTGAGAATGTCTCATTTTGCATATGGACCCTTAGCTGAGTTACAATCTCCATCTCAACAATTATTCTTTAGTGGCCCAACTCCTGACACCTCGCAGCAAGTTCAAAATTCCCATAATCAAGCTAGAGGATTTAACCCCATGACACATGCATTTGCTGCAACCACTACAAAAAAGTGAACATTAAACTCATCTAACAATGGAGTTGGAAACTTTGAAGAAAATTTTATCTTAGGTGATCAATGAGATGGCACAACTCAAATACAACCCCCCCTCAAAATCAAAACCAAAATTAGAATTACCAAAACGAGGGAGCCACTAGTACAAAAACAATAATATATGACTAAATAAACTACTAAAAATTGCATATATATGAATAATTTTGGTCACATGACCATTAGTAGTTTATTGCTGGTCATTTATAACGCGGCCAAATTTATGACTAAACTATTTTAGTCATTTATCTAGTCATTAATTTTGTCATTGATTTGGTCATTTATTTAGTCATTTATTTAGTCATTGATTTGGTCATTGATTTAGTCGTTAATTTAGTCATTTATTTAGTCATGGTAGTGATTTGTTTAGTCATATATTTGGTGATTAATTTAGTCATATATTTAGTCATTAATTTAGTCATTGATTGTTGTTAACTGGTCATTTATTTAGTCATATATTTAGTCATTACAAATCAAATCCAACTTAATTAATCCTCACAAATTAATGCATATAAACTTCAAGTATAATAGATATTCAAATGTTGAAGAAGCACCATGAAATGTAGACTAAAATTCTTGAACAAATATGATTGACCAAACACAAACACAAACAACACAGTATTTATGAGTGGAGAAAAAACCACTATAAAAATTTACTTTATTAAGCCTGATTGGCAAATCAAAATTTAATTGGTTACATTCAATGTCTCAGTGACACTGTACAACTTACTGACACTATATAAATAGAATACTCCTATTTTCATATACTTATATTTTTTTCCCCTTCCTTAACTGCAGTCATTTTGGAAGGGCAGCGACCTCCTATAGGGGTTCGACCCATTTAATCCCCCTTGCAAATCCACAACTTTCCTGCCGCTATTGGTTTTGGCTCTTCCAAACTCTTCCTCGTTGGTATTCACTATTTACTTCTCCAATTTGGAGCTACAACTTGAAAATAAGGTTTCAAAATTTGCACGTCAAAAACATATTTGGAAGTAGATTTTTATCAGATATTGTAGTTGCAAGTTCCACTAATTATAATAAAGATAAATAGTTTTACCTTTCTGCATCAACTAATGCAATTCTGATAACTTTTAGAGGATCGACAATGCTAGCCTTTATCATATCAACATACTCAACTGCAAGTTGCAACACAACATTAAACTTATTAATTAGACTCAACATCTAAGAAAGAAAAAAAAAATTCAAACATTATCAATTTAGTTTCCTCGTAGCTTTCCTCTAGCATATCTGGAACCTCTTTAGATGTTCCATCTAGCTCTCATCACTCCCATACAGGTAGAATTGTGTATGTCCATCAAACTATCATCTTTCCCATAGAGTTAGAGCTAAATTAATTTAGAAATCTTTTCTTGTTGAGCAATCCAATTCCCCTAGCAAGCCTAACATATAGACAACCTCCTTTACATTCAAAAATTTACTCAAGGATGTCATTTTTAGTCTCAGAAATCAAAATAACCTTATTGTTCATTTGTCAAAACTACATAGTTAATAGAAAAAAAATTCAATGGAAAAAGCATGAGGAAAAATAATCTACCTCTATATTATTAGGGGTGATCAAATACTGCTTAAATCTACAATCAAAAACCCTCCTATGAGATACAACCAATCCTATCAGATTAAAAAACAAGAACTAAAACCTTCTTGGGAATCACAACAACAATACCTGAAATCCATCAATGGATGAATGTAATTTTTTCCAAACATGTAGTAATCAAAAGGCTCATGTATTGCTCTATGATAATTAGAAAATGTGAAAGGATCCTGAAATAAAGGAAGAAATAGAAGAAATTATGCATTTGTTCAAATGAGTAAATATAGTGTAATGTGTTATTTGTTTTTTCTTTACATCATTTAGGAACTAAAGCATAAAAAATTACATAGAGAGGATTTGAAGCAGCAAACCTCGAACTATAACAAAATCCGGTCAAAATTTGCTGCCATGTTTGAAAGGACTATTTCTTTTGCATTGGGATTCCCACTCTCAAAAACTTGACAAAGGCAATCCAAATACATCACCATTGGAAAGATACAAAATTATCACATTAAAGAGAGGAAACAACAAGCACTTTGTTAAAATTGTTAAAATTATCACATGACTAATTGTATATAAATAACAAACACTCTGTTAAAATCAAATAATGCAAAGGATAAAATTTGAACATTTTATTTTCCTTTTCCAACTATGGCACCTTAAACTTAGGTGCTAGATATAATGTTTCCTAGTTATCTCTTACAAATTTTTTTAAAATGAATTCATGCAAGACAACAAACAAATAGACAATATTCAATTAGTGATATACAATTGTCTTATTCCTAAACAACTGATCAATAGCTTGGTTATTGATTGTAAATTTTTAATTGATACGCTTGAAAGTGTCTTTGCCTATGTGTGAATTGGAGCTTTGGATGAGGATATGAACATCCATCAAAAGCATATTTGGAAGTATATTTTTATCAGATAACACAATTCTCACATGAACTATAAAAATGCATCATTATATTCTTAGATCATTTGAGTTTGGTTCATTGATAAAAATGAAAGCCTCAAATAGAGTACTCCAATCCTAGAACATACTGCATTATGATACAAATTAAATACCTAGCTGATTTGGATCAACATAAAGGAGTGAATGAACTCACTTTCCACCTATACTACCATTTGGAGCCACATTCAGAAGACACATCTGTAAATTCTCTAGAGACCTGCACGAAGTAATTGTCATTCCTATCTCATCTGTACAAAAGGCTAATGGATAGAAGTTAAAACTATGCTAGACCTATTACAACTTTATCCCACAATTGTCAAATGCATTCCCCAACTCTAGGAAAACACCATACGACCAACTAAAAATTAACACATGCAAACATAATAAACATGAAATTTGCAGAGTCTGTGATATACTAAACAAGCTTCTAGTAAAAATAACATTTAATATCATTGACAATCCAGATCACAGTTAGTGATCCATCATCAGGATTAAAGAAAATTATCCTAACGATGGATCACAGAGTGTGATCTAGAATGTTGATGAAATTAAATGTACAATTTTTTTACCAGAATCTTGTTACAAATGCAAAAAAAACATATTCAGCCCATCTGGTCATATCTAGCAAGGGCATACATTACAAAATAACCTATATGTGCTATATAAATGCATTTATTAATTTTATTGTTCAGAAATAAATCTACACTAATGGTAAGCTCCAATGACAATTTCAAAAAATATGGATGACAACAAAGTTACATACCAATGTTGCAGCTTGTAGCAATTCAGAAAAATTATGGTTAATATTTTCCTTTGAATTCTCAATGCTTACAACAAAACTCCTTAGCCAAGCTCCAATTAGGTCTACCAACCATAAACATGCAATAAACCATTATGTACTTAGGAATGAAGTTATATTTCAATTCAAGCATTGCAAAACATGAAATAAAAATTAAAAACATGAGATAATGGAGTTTAGTCCCTTCATTACAAATAGGTCATGAATATGACCTCTACAGTGTGAGATTTCAGTGAATCTATGTTCAACATCATCTTGTTGAATCTGCCCTGTCTTAGGAACACTTTCTTTAACCTTCACTGCATCTATAAATTTAGGCTTTTCACATCCTGAAAGATCCAACTGCCTTCAATTCTTTTGCATGCTACCATCTATTGGATTTGACAGGTTTTCAAAGGCCTTTGCAACCATACAAGAAGAGGTACATTGAGGGGATCTTGCATTTATGAGAAGCATAGGGGACTTCAAAAGCCCTGTGTACTTCCAAGAACTGTTTCCTCCATATTTCTTCCATTCATGGCCATTCATGGCCATTTATGGTAAGATTTCAAAGCCAAAATATAACCTACGATTTTTGTTGTAGAACCTAGTTGCAAGCTCCGCTAAAGAAACAACAGTATTATACAAAATTATAGAGAACTAATTATTTAGAATCTAATAATATTGGAATGAGCATGCTCACTTGTTCTAAATTAGAAGCTTCAAATGTTGGAAACTTTAACTCCTCAATAGCTAAAAGAAAATTTCTGACATTCTCAAAATATTGATAAGCAGATAAAGGTTGGCCTTCAAGACAAAGTGATGGAATATTTTCAACCACCTGCTTTCCAATCATGTAGACATTATTATCATGATTGTCAACATAATAAAGACAAAAAGCAAGAATTCAATTGGGAAATTATTAAATTTTGATAAATGAAATTAACTAGCTAATGTCAACAACATGCTCCCACCTTGGGCACAAATTAACTAGCACAAATTCATAATTTTGATAGCACAAAACCTTTGAAAGTCAAGCTTATAGTTATCAAGAAGTCTTTCTCATAGATCAAACTCCTTTCCTCAAGTCAATCATCTCAGTTAAAATAGAGTTCCAAACAAAGCTCTTTTCTAGGCCATCAAAGCACCTACGTTATTTAAATAGTTGATTTCCACTGTTAAAGCTCACAAGTATTTTGCATGCATGGAGATTCTGCCAGAAACCCACACAAGACAAACTAGAACAAAAATAAACTGATTGTGAAAAAGATAACCTCTAAATGACTAATTTGAATACTAGTCTGAATCCTCTTTAGTTAAGACACAAATCAAAGGCATAGTGAAAAACTTCAAAAAAGGATGCTTAAAAAATATAACAAACCAGTAGGAAGAACAACCAACATACCATACACACTTGAACATGGAAATTAAAAGATCAAATATATAGTCAAAAAGATGACGCTGTGCCATGAAAACTTATTGGTTAAGATGAAACATGTCACTCTAAAGTCGCAATAGCTGGTAAAAAAATATGGTCCATTGTGACGGAAGCTTGGAAGTTAAACCAAAACAACAAAAACTATGAAAGCATCAATGTCCAATCCAAATTTAAAAGTTGTTAAACCTTAAAAGAGGTATTGTACTTCTATGTTGTATAATACCTATAAAGGCTGAAGCCAATTGCCATCAACCCAATCCAGATGAAGATGCAGCTAAGATACATTGTACTCCAATTTCTCCCCAAAATGGCTAGAGTGAACAATATAATTATTATCACCTAGAACATTTTCTATAATAAAATTTGAATAAGGAGCCTGATCAAATAGATAGAGGTGTATAGTATCCATGAAAATGAAGTTACCATAGAGAATCACAGTGGATTGTGGTTTTCACAGTGGACTGTGTTTTTCATAGAGGGCACTAATTCAAGATGGAAGAAAATAACAAGTCAATGACAAAAGGAAAGGTAGGTCTCAAGGTATAAAGGGTAGGGGTGTTGATCATGAATGTTTAAGATAAGGATAGTCATGGCATCCATAAGGCCTAGATACAAATGAAGAGGAAAATCAAAATCATAATGGGCAGTCTACTGTGAGATGAGGATTGAAAGCTATCTTAGCAAAGCTATGCTTAAGGACATGGAGACCAAGAGCCATCACTACCAATTTCAGAGAGGATGGTCATGATAAGAATGGTTTGAACACCAAATATAGTGTAAGTCATGAAGAGCAGTATTTTACAGTGCTATGAAAAGTACAAAGGAAAAGTACACACAATCCAGATGAAATTTGAATGATATGATAGGAATGCAAGATACCTTTAGATTTGGAAATAGGAAAGGCTCATTAAAGCCATTGTATACATTAATGATAATGTTTCCTTTGCTCAATAGAATGGATAAATTCTTTTGTAATCTGCACAAAAAGAAAATGTCAAATTTACCTCCACAAAACACAAAATATAGACCATAGCTATGATAACAGCTATCTACTCATATAATTGTCTATAAAAGGAAAGGAAACTTAGTGAAATGTGAATGGAAATGAAAGGAAAAATTTAGGATACCATTGTCAATCTTGTGTGGAGGCTTGTGGGTGAAAAAAATTTGTTTCTTTCTTGCTCCGTGGCCATAATGCTTGCTTGTGAGTCCAATTTATAGACTGACCATGCACCCTCACTTAACTAATTAACAACTCACTCAGTTAGGAGCATTATTTAGCTGAAAGAAGCATATGCATATCCAAGAGGTGGGCATTGGATATATAAAACTGTATATAATTGATTTCTAGAAAGAAGGAAAAAACAAAAATCATAACTTAAATAGTATCAGCAAAGAATGTAAATCAGAAATCACAGTCATTTAATTCAAGTGTTGCAGCTGTGACAGATTGCCAAACGAATCAGGGAGCTTATTTGAACATCCACACCCTTCTATGTTCAAGCGTTGCAGCTGTGATAGGTTGCTAATGGAATCAAGGAGGTTATTTAATCAGGGAGCTTATTTAAATGTCCACACCCTTCTATGTTCAAGTGTTGTGTTGCAGCTATGATAGGTTGCTAATGAAATCAAGGAGGTTATTTAAATTGTGACAATATTTTATTTTTAAGTGTTGCAGTTGTGATAGATTGTCAACAGAATCAAGGAGGTTATTTAAACCTTTAAAATTTCCTATTATATTCAAGTGCTGCAGCTGTGAGAGGTTGACAATGGAATTGGGGAGGTTATTAAACCTCTGCAACTTTATATTTTCAAGTGTTGCAGATGTGACAGGTTGCCAATGTAATCAAGAAGGTTATTTAAACCTCTACAGTCTTCTATTTTCAAGTGTTGCAGTTGTGACAGGTTGACAATAGAATCAGGGGGTTATTTAAAGTTTTACATATTTCTATGTTCAAGTGCTACAGCTGTGACAGGTTGCCAATGGAATGAGGGAGGTTATTTAAATCTATAGACCATACCATGTTCAAGTGTCGCAGTTGTGACAGGTTGCCAATGGAATCAGGAAGGTTATTTAAACATTCACACCATTCTATGTTCAAGGTTGCAGCTATGACAAGTTACCAATGGAATCGAGAAGGTTATTTAAACATTCACACTCTTCTATGTTCAAGGTTGTAGCTGTGACAGGTTGCCAATGGAATCAAGGAGGTTATTTAAACCATGACAATATTTTAGTTTTGAATGTTGTAGCTGCAATAGATTGTCAATAGAATCAAGGAGGTTATTTAAACCTTTGAAACTTCCTATTATGTTCAAGTGCTACATTTGTGATAGGTTGACAATGGAATCAAAGAGGTTATTTAAACCTCTACAACTTATTATTTTCAAGTACTACAGACGTGACAGGTTGCCAGTGGAATAAGGAAGGTTATTTAAACCTCTACAATCTACTATTTTGTTGTTTTCCATGCTGCTATTTATTTCAGCTCCTCCAAACTCTTCCTTGCTAGTTTTGACCTTTCACTTCTTTGATTTGGTGAGCTGCAACCTAAAAATAAGGTTTCATAGAGGGTTTTAGAATGACATTTATTTTGATACTTTGCATTTGATGGTTGATATTTGTTGCAACGATTGAAAAAAATATTTCTCATGACATTTATTATGATACTCTTCATTTAATGGTTGATATTTGTTGAAAATTTGGAAGGATTAATAACAATATTTCTCATTTTTATTTGATGGTTGATATTTGTTGGAAGGATGAACATCAATATTTGTCATATGACATTGAGTCTAGGATGATAGAAGACTCCTCACATTGATTAAAAATTTCAAAATTTGGATGGGTAGTTTTTCATGAAGAATGTCATATCATTGACAAACTATCAAATTCCATTGAGTGTTGGGTTCTATCTTCAAGTCTATTCTTTCTAAGAAATATTAATGTTCATGCTTCCAGCAAAATTGTATTTTCTTGATAAATATTATAAATTTTTTTACATTATATATATTAAACATACATATAATTAGTTATATAACAATATAAATATATACTTGTTTTGATTACAAATATGAATTTTGATTTATACAAAATTTTGTCAAATTTCATTTTTTTTAAAAGAAATAGATTCCTATGAAGAATCTAAGTAGCCACATGTTAGTATATCTAGGCAGAGTGTTATGGCCACTTGGATCTTAAGAGAAGAAGGGATGGTGGAAAAAAGAAGGTGACTAGTTGTCGGATGTTATAGTTGGATACGCTCTGGTAGACATATATGCAAGATGTGGAGTCATAGACAAAACACTTGAATTGTTTGACAGAATGCCTCAAAGAGATGCCATCTCATGGAATGAAATGATATGATTGTAGAAAGTGCACAAAATGGATTTTGGAAGGAAGCTCTCAAAATATTTGAATTAATGAAGTACTCTGGAACACCGACATTGTAAGCTTTACTTGTGTTCTAGATGCATGCAGTCATGTAGGTTTACAGGATGAGGGCTGCAATACTTCACAGGTCACTAACCCTTGTTGCATTACATATATATCATTAGGTGTGCATGGTTGACCTTCATGCTCATGCTGGCTATCTTGAGGACACCCTAAACATTATTACTAAGATGCCAATTAAACCTTTGGTTCATGTGGATCATATATGAATATAGGCCGATTATTCCAACAACGCTGATTTTTTAGTTGGATCCTAAAAATGCCGCAACTTATGTTCTCTTCAGACCTAAACAATTCTATCATCAGTCACGAACCTGAATATATTATTGTAGGAATGGTTTGATTCTAAGCATGGTATGGCTTCCACAACATGGAATGCCCTAAGCAAAGATAATTGCCTAACCATCAAAATGCAGTTTGAGACTTAAATAACAACCCCCTTAAATAGTACAACCTAATATTGAAACTGGTTTAGTTTCTTTTACATAGAATGACCTTGACAAAGGTTCCCACAATGCGGATTGGCAGGCTTAATTGCTACTATAAATCTTTCTTCAAATTGGAGCTATAATAGTACAATATTGAAGAGGTACAACAAATTTATTTGCAGAAAATATACATCAAGAAACCTCTTAATGCTGCAATTGGTATGATAGGCCAACAATACAATCAAAGAATTGGTATGGCTAGTACTAAAGATGACACGACAGTAATAACACAACAATCTCATTGAAATAGATACTTGTATGATGCAGGAATTATGTATCATCCATTCAAAATATTAAACATAAATCATAACATAATAAATTGATGATGATGGAAAATCAGCAGCTCCACAATAGAAAACTGATTTGAAACCCTACACTATAAACTCCACAAAATCTTCAAACCAAACTAAAATAACTTCACACCAAACTGGAAATACACTTGGAACTGTACCATGACATTGTAGTAGTTTGGATTACTATAGTAGTGGTATGAATTACTGTAGCATACTTCACAGTCTAATTTTCAGCACACCGGTGATCCTTGAATAAAATTACTCAATTGGGTAGGAGGGTTTTCATTCTTGAATACAGAAAGAAACTTAGTGGGTTTTTGTCCTCTAAATCTTGATACTAAAAGGGTTATCGTACTCAAGTGGAAAAGATGAACACAAAGTTTGATCTTCAGAAATGGGATTTGTTTATAAAATAATGGATCATTTTCCTCATGCCTAGCTCTTTTTATAATCACTTGTTTTCTATTTTTAGCCTTCTCAAGAATTCTTTAGAATTTATTTTTATTTTTAAAATACTTTGTAATATCACTTTGAGGTACTTCATAATTTAACAAAGGGACATACATCAAAGCATAACAGGGAATTTTTTTCATATGTTGTAGTTACAAGTGCCCTGCTAGACATACATGAAAATGTGGAAGCATAGACAAGGAAGCGAACTGTTTACAAAAATGCCTCAAAGAAATGTGATATCATGGGATGTTGTGATTGCAGGATATGTTCAAAATGGGTTTTTCTAAAAGTTCCTTAGAAAATTTTAAGCAAATGCAACTAGTGGGTGTAAAGCCCAACTCCTCAACCTTTGAAAGCGTCCTTCCTGCTTGTGTGTGAATTGGAGCTTTGGACGAGGGTATCAACATCCATCAAAAACATATTTGGAAGTATTTATCAGATATTATAGTTGCAAGTTCCACTTTGAATTACCAAAGCCTTCACAAAAGATTATGCACAAAATTCAATAATAAAGAATTTATGCACAAATTCTCTCTTGAATGATTCAAATTGTGATCAATTTATTTGTAGCTTATAAATGTGTAGATGAGATTTGGTGTTCCTTGTAGTTTCGTATGCCATTCACTAAAGTGGCATAAAATCTCCAAACCTGTTAGGTGTGGCAATTCTTAAATATACCTGTACACATGCATATATATGTGTAGATGTCTGTGTATTTATGTATTGCCATATATATAATTGTAAGGGAATATAATCTCTTTTACATAAATATAGGATAATTAAGTAAATGCAAATGACAGGCATATAATTAAACTACATTAAATCAAGACGGTTGGTGTCAATATTGGTTCATGAATAAATCTTAGTACAAAAGTGTGCCACTTATGACTTTCACTGGCAACCAAATCTTTGTCTCTGTAATACTAGACAGAAAGTCCCCAATCATAAAAAGTATTTCATAACCAAGAAAATGTATGTCAATCATAAAAAAGGTCATTGCAACCAAGAAAACAACCAAAATAATTCATTTCACCCAGCCATTAGCAATGGAGCAAGTGACAAAATTCATATGCTTCCAAGAAAGTGTTAGCACAAGGAATTATAAACCAACAAAACAATATAAAATCTTGTACAAAACTCTAACAACCGATAGAAAAAACAAAGATTCATGTTATAGTGAAAATAATATATTGACCACTCAAATAGAGCTCATGTGATTGAGGTGGCATGAAACTTTAATGATACGTACCATGATTTGAATACAGTGTACTCATTGAAAATGAGTTTGTTTTAAAACTGGCTGATAAATGTAGATAGATGTATATTGCTTAAAAAGCATGTTTGCACATGTTTACAATCCAAAATTGTGTGGGACTTGCAACAGGTCGAGCTCTAAAAAACTCTCATCATTGCAAAGAAATATATGTAAAACTAGCTGATAAAATCAGATAGATATATATTGCTACAGAGTCACCTCTGCATATGTTTATGATAAAAAACTCTACTTTTGGAAAACATGAACTACACACTGTAGCAATTAAATGAGAAGAACTTGTACCTAGATATTCTGGGGCAGCATAGCCATAAGTTCCCATGACCCTTGTAGATACATATGTTCTATCCCCTTTTGGGCCATCCTTGCCTAGTCCAAAATCTGAGAGCTTTGTGTTATAAATCTTTGAAAACAACCAAAGTTACTAGATCAAGTACATAAAATACACCAAGGCTGATACAAGACAGATCAACTGAAAGAAACAGTTCAATAATCTTGTTAAAAGATAGATAATACCATAAGAAGGGTTGTTTGTTAACATACTAATCCAAGAAGAACATTTGATGCCTTGAAATCTCTATATATAAGTTCACTTACTACATGATGTAGAAAAGCAAGCCCTTTGGCAGCCCCAACATCTATTTTGATTTGTAGAAACCAAGAAAGAGGTTGGAAGTGAGAGCTTCCTGCATATGATGAAATTAAAAAAATCATTGAAACTCAATCAAATGAATGGATCGATAACAATATAGCACTAGCTAGACACAAGTCCCACAAAAGTTGATCAGTTTAATGCTGCATCTTTACCAAACTTCAAAAGGAAATAATTTGTTTGTCACTTATTTTTATATATTAAGTCCTTTGGTTTTTCCTTGCATGACAAGGAAAGCTGATTGGGCTCTTAAATGGATTGAGAGGTGATATATGCAAATCCCCTCCTTTTTTAGTTTTGGTTTTTTTAAGGTGGTGGGTGTTCTTACTGTGAATTTCTTTGGCAGCTCTGAAAGCTTTTTTGAAAGGATTCTCACATTTTCCTGTGTGGAGGGTATTTTTTTTTCTCTGGCAGGTGGGTTTGTTGACTCTCTTGTAATGCCTTTGTTTTTGTTTTATATTTATGGACAATATTATATGTATGAGGTTTGTTCTGTTAAGAAGTTACTTCCACAATCTATGGTGGATTCCATGCTTAATGTTCACCTTTCTATCCATTCTCAATTTTTTATAACTTATATGATTCCAAAACATTTTTAGTTTTTATTTTTCAAACATTATAATTAGTATCACATTCTCTTGGATTGGCAAAAAAATTTCCCAAATTTTACCATTGACCAGATTGGGCATAATCAAGCATGGTGGCATAGAGCTTTAAAAATCCGCATAATTTGTTTAGGACCCCATGGTGGTAAAATAAAATGAAAAATGCATCTGGAAGTATGTAACATGAGAACGAAGAAGAATGCAACAAGTAACTCAAAAAATATAGCCATAATTCAGAAAAATCAAAAAATAATATGCCAAGTTGAATACTATGCTTTCCCCTTTTGTCAATTAGATTTATTTGATTCATCTGGAAAAAAAATCTATATAAAACATGGCATCTAGGGCCTAGGCCATTCAGCCATCAACATTATCATAGCTTCCCTTGAGCTAATTGTACAATTTTTACAATCTTAAACAAAACTTATCAAAGACTCCTAAGAAAAACTCAAACTTCATGCATGTTATCATGATAAAATTACACAAACCAAAATCATAAATCTTGGGCTGCAAGCATTAAGTAACAACAACCAATAAACAACAGGAAAGCACAAAGCATTTTTTCAAAAATGAACAGAAAGCTTAAGAGATGAGAAAATTTATTTACAAATCTTGTGTAGTGGTACTGCAGGGTACTTGTAAGAGCTTAATCCAAGCTCAAATTTAAGTTCAAACCCTAAAAAAATAGCCTATGCAATGAGATAAGATGACTCATACAACGAAGGCACAATTTTTGTTGTTTTCAAATTTAAATCTAAGCAATGCGTGGAAATGAATAGTCAACAGTTCAACATTATCAATATGAGGGAAGAAGAACATAAAACTTTAAACCCTAGTTTCCTTGCATGATTTTCAATTTTATACAAACCCTAACAACATTCTACAGACCAACAAATACTTTGCAAATTTAGGAGAAAACATTTAGAGTGTGTGTACTTACCATTACCAATGCAACAACAAGGGTGAGAGAAGCTATGACAATTTCTAACATTCAACATCTCTTTGCACACATTAGACAAGTGAGAGTAAGACTGGGAAAATATCTTTACTTGAATTCGTGTGCCTGTCTATTACCAGGCAACTTGAGTCACATGTGATCAAGGTCCAACAATTTCCAATTCAACCGAAACTACAATGGAAATTTTAGACCACTACTGCACGTGACTGGCCATCCAAAGAGACTGATAAGTGGCTACAAGTTGTGTGACCTGAGGAGGCAAATTATAGCACACATCCCACTCTGAAACCTTTCTTTCACTGGCAGTCAAAAATCTCTCTAATACTTGATAGAAAGTCTCCAAATCCCATGGATATTCCATCTGCCATCAAATTCAAAAACCCCAACACCAAAACTTCCACTACATCACACAATAAGTGAAATATCCAAAGCTCAAAGTGGTGAGGATTTGGAAATGGCAGAGGCCAAGGAGAAGGAAATGACAATGGCATCTAGACTTCAATCAATTCAGATGGACTGCAAGATGTAAAGAAGCTTACAATGATTTGATCGCTGACTTTGCAAATCAGATTTTGTTTGATCACCGACTTGGAAAGCGAATTTGATTTGGAGATTTGATTTCATGTATCAGGATTGATTTGGATTAATTCAATAGTAAAAAGCTACCTCAAAATTGTTTTCCAGTAGTCGTGAATAGGTTTACGAGGTGCGTGAGACAGGTTTGCCGATATTTTCTGCACTCGCATGTCCAGAGGTAAAGCCTATTGGCTAAAAATGAAAATTATGGTGGGGAGTCTGAAAATTATGGCCAAGATTTTCCCGCCCACTATGCTCGGCCATTAGGGTACGAAATTAAATAAATAGATATTAATAGCACTTGCACCCATAGGAGGTTCAAGGAATACGCTGATAGGAATATAAGGGTAAAACAATAATGAATTTGAACAGTAGGTAATTCATTTTATTTAAATACAAATATGAATTTTAGGATACAATTGATAAATTTTTTTAACAAAAGTACTAAAGCAATTTTAGAAATTTCCAATCATAAGAAATGGATTTACATATGTTTTGTACAATGCAAAAGATTAGATAGAGGGTTCTTTGTGCAAAAATACACATAAGAGGTAGGGAGAGAAAACTTGCAAATAAAAAGACATTCATGTTGATCTTTATTTTTTGTTATCAGTGCACATCTCAATGATGTCACTCAACAAAGAGTTATTTGGGAGCTTGAATTTCTTCTCAATTGGAATATGCAACATTTTATATGTTTTTCTTGCCAACAAACTCAATCACTAGTACTGATTTCGACAAAGATTTAGAAAGTATGAAGCTAATAGTCTCCATTTTCATGTATCAACAATCCATTACAATGGACCATTCACAAGTACAGAGGACTAGTAGCAGTTTATCTAGCTTTGAGACAATTTCTAGTGTTACAAGTCTCTGGGATGAATATCTTGCATAGATTGCTTATGATTAAAATTTAAATCCAAGTAAATTCTCTGAGCTTATTGGGATTTTGCCTCTGCACGGTAGAGTCATGATTTACTCTAGAAAGAAATTCACACATACCTTACGGTAAGATTTACCATCTTGTAGTCTATTTAAGCATAAATGCTCTTAAAATGGTCATCTTTTTGAAAAGTATGCAATATTTTGCTCAATCTGGCTTTTGATTCCATAAACTTTCTCAAATAGCAAAGTGATTTTTTTATAAGGTCTCCATATGGATTTCAGTTTACTATTACACAAGGCTTAATTGTTTGACTGCATTTTCTATTTAGCCTCTATTAACAAAAAAAATCCAATCATGGGAATTTTTTGATCTGTTATAATTAGATTCTTAACATTATTGCTAATCAATATTTTCCAACATTAACCATCTACCAAGGAGTCATTAGTCGATGCCTGCTTTCTGAAAACCATCCTACACAGCCTCTTTGTCATCATCTCCAGCAATGGAGATGGGGTTTCAGCTCTTGCAGGAATCCTGAAAAATGCGCACAGATAGTCTTTAATAGGTGGCAATAGCTTTACTGAAAAATGTACACAAATTATTTTTACTTGTTTGATTCTATATTGACTTATGCAAAAATTAGTAGACAGAAATAAAATTCTGAAACCTGAAAGAGGAAATCAAGACAAATATATGATTCTGAGCCAATGAAAACAACCAATTACTCATAGAAATTTTAAAAGTAAAGCAATCCAGACCCAATTCAAAAAATTCAGTACTCGAATAGTTCTCTCCAAAAGCCTTGATTTGAATAGTTCATATTGTAATGAGTTGAAAGCCTTAAGCACAATAATGGAAAAGTATAATTGAAATTCACTCATTTCAAATATATAAAAAAAATTACAACTCATATGGCCAAACAATATTTAACAATATAATAATACAATATCAAACATTCAACTATTTTATGTGAAGAAATAAAAGATGCTTATACTTAAGAAATGAATCATAGAGAATGGTTTGGAAGATGGTTTCTAAATACAATGGAACATAGGATTTAGTAATGCATTAGTTAATTTTATTCTCATTTTCTATACTTATCTCTATTAGAAAATATGCTTGTCAAAAGAAATACCTACTCTATGAACTCCACAAAATAGTTGCATATATATAGAAGGGTATTATAGGAATAAATCATATCAGCTTTTTCAGTTTGTTGGGTATTAGAAGGCTGTAAAAGAAATGGCAGTGACGAAGGTGATGATGGTGGTGTGTGCATTAGCAATTTTAGTACTAAAAGCAATACTAGTTGAAGGCTGGACTACAGGGCATGCTACTTTTGATGGGGGGAGTGATGGCACTGGAAGTATGGGTTAGTTGCAGTTAGCCACTCTTCTATAATTCAATAAAGTCAATGGGAAAAGTTTTACTTATCATTCTTATTGTCCTGTTTGGAGAATTTATAGCCAAACTATATGGAAAGACTTGGGAAATCCAAGTATGTGCAGATACCCATCCTATGCAAAAGTGTCAAACTTGATGCCAAGAACAAAAAAATGAATGAACAAAACAAATCAAAATGCTTATGAAAAAAGTAGCGTAATGTAAAAACTATTGAAAGCTCTACTGTAGCTATTTACAGCCCGTAGAGATAAAAGAAAACACCATTGATTTAGTTGAAAATTCAGACAATTTAAAAAAGAGCATTTAACTCTCTCTGCATTTGTGGTTTTCAATATTTTTGGTTTTGATTTTAGTATTGTAACAACAGTGTAAGTTCTATCTATTCTATTCCTGTTGTAACTACCTGCTATTTTGTCAGGCTGTTTCCATTTAGCTAGATAGCCTCATTCCAAGTTCACTTCATGTGTGAATTTGCAACAAATTTTTCAACAAATCTAAGAAAAAATATTGTAGAAAAAATATAATCTGATTTCCATATGAACTAAGGCCATATTAAGCCTATTTTATGGTCAACAAAATTCAACTCAGGTAAAATGCAATAAATATAAAAGTAGGTTAAACATAGTTTAATCAATTTGATCCAACAAGGATCCCTATCTGTAAAGATTAAAATTTAAAACAATCAAAAACTACTTGTTTCGGCCAGGCCTGGTATTTGACTATCAACCCTGCCTACAAAGTTTATGATAGATTGGTCATTTAATTGTCAAAATAAAGAGAGCTCTATTAAAATTTAATGAATGGATGGTATAAATTTGTACATATAGTATGGATTATCGTATACAAAGTTATATTATCTTATAAATAAAATAGACAAATTAAATCACTTAGTTATTTTGGAAGTAAAATTCTAAATGTTAACAAATTTAGATGCTTGAAATCAAACTGGAATGAAAACATCACTATAATAATATTGCAATACTGCACTTTGAAAACCTAAATTTCGGCCATTACCAGGAAACTTGGAAAAATAAATGATTCATAGGCAATGAAAATAACCGACTACTCAATTAAAAGAAATTTGGAAGCTATTAAACGGTTGCATGTTAATCCAGTAATTTAACAGTTACTAATTTAAAACTGCAATTTACTTTCTAACAAGAAAAAAAGGTTTTTGAAAAGTAAAAATATGTACTTACCATATATACTGCATCAATTTTTTCAAACAAAACAATCTTCTAAATTGTTATTTTATTAAAGAAATTTTCTTTACAGTAATAAAATTATTTGTTTCGAAGAAGCAAAGTTCATGTTGTCAAACTCCGGTACCAACATTCCAACAAATAATTGCTTTTTTGGTTTGCGGTAAGCTTTAGAAAAAGAAAATTCACAACAAAAATAAAAGGGAATTAAGTTGGATTAACCGCAGGAATTCATTCAGGGATATTTCAATTGCTCTATGCTATGCAAAATAGTGGACAAAGTGTGGAAATAAAGTGGGTGTAGAAAAATGGAGGTAAGCGTTGGAACGAAGGTGGAGGTGTGCACTGAAGAGAAGGGATACGAAGGAGCTTGGTTTGAAGGAACTACCATTGGATTTGGCAGTGGGAAGGGTAGAATGTTTATTCAATATGACAAATTCATTACGAAATGATTGGCAAATTCATCCACGAAATATATGCACTCTGAGCTCATAAGAAACAATAATCAAACTATATTTTGACAAATCTAATGTATATCAAAATCATCCAAATTCAAGAAATTGAAAAGCAATCAGAAAAAGGAAAAGAAAGGAAAAACCCAGTAAAATAATGACCCAGCTGCAATGTAGACCAGTTAATTTACCCAAATCGATAAATAGAAGAAATCCAATGAAAAAAATTGTGGAGATTGTTAGCTCAAGCCCAATTCATCTCAACTCCCGATCTAAGATTCCAAACCCAAATAAAATGAGACCCTAATTCCCCTGTTTAGAGAAACTACAAATCATAGATTCCCAAATCCATCAAACAAAAAGAAAGAAAACTTAGAGGAATTCATAGAATTAATCAAACCTTGAATTTTGTGTTTCAAAGCAAGAGCCATATGTCAGGGTATGGACATTCATCAACGCATATTGGAAGTTGGAAACAAAGAACATAAATAATATGCAAATGGTATGAAAGAAATTGCAGTACCGTCTAAAGCTTGCTATGTCTCTGTAGTTCCTTGAGAAGCGCATTGATGTGTTGAGGTTATTTTGGACATTTGAACTTAACTCTTAGCCATAAGCCATCAACAATCTTCATATACCTTTCGGATATTCATGTATCAAGATTGATTTGGATTTATTCAATAGTAAATAGCTACCTCAAAATTGTTTTCCGACAGTCGTGAACAAGTTTACGAGGTGCGTGAGATAGGTTTTCCAGTATTTTCTGCACTCACAAGTGGTAAAGCCTATCGGCTAAAAATGAAAATTATGGTGGGAAGTCTAAAAATTATGGGGGGAGTCTAAAAATTATGGCCAAGATTTGCCTGCCCACTATGCCCAGCCACTAGGGTACGAAATTAAATAAATAGATATTATTAAATATATTATACAATATTATATAATATAATATTATATATATAATATTAAATATATTATAATATTATATTTTATTTCTTTTTATCGGTGATTGCTTTTGACTGGAGATTTGAACTAGTGAGGCCACAATTTATGGGAGATCTCATCCCCATGTTTGTCTAGTATTAACACCAGCTCATTCACCTTCGTCATTTTCTACCTCCTACCACCATCCATCAATCTTTTTATTCTTCTTTTTATCTTTTTTTTCTTCGCTTCCTCCATGAGCTCACCCCTCCTTCCTATCTCCTTTCCTTTTGTCCTTCGCTTCCTCCTCAGGCCTGTGCCTTATCTTCTACACGTACTTCGTCACCTCTATTTCTTCCTTCACTTCTTGTCTCTCCACCTCGGTTCTTCCTTATCTCTCCACCACCCGTCCATCCTCCAACTGGCATCTTCGCGCGCTATGACCTTCAGCCTTTCAACGAAGCTCCCGACGACCACCAGCTGACACTCCCCTCAACTTCCACTTCCTCCGCTACTCCTTCCTCCATCACCCCTCCTCTACCTCCTTCCATCCTTCATCATCCTTCCTTCCTTCTTCTTCTTCCCCCTTCTCCTACCTCCGTCACCCCTTCCTACTTTCTTCACTGCCTCCTTCCTTCTATCTTCCTCTGTCACCCTTCCTTTCCTCCTTCCTTTGTGTCTCCTACACTCCATCATTTCTCCTACACTCCTCCTGACTGTGCTTCCTTTACTCCTCTAGCTCATCCTTCATTTTTCTAGTTCTTGCCACGTCCTCCCTTTCGACTTGCACACCTCTCTCCACCTCCGCTGCCGGGAAATCCTCCATTCCACCGATCCTCCAACCACCATACACCATACTTCTGCAGGTTCATGACTCCCACCACACTCCCTGACACCAGTTTCTTGTTCTTGTCGTGGGTATCGTATGGCTTGAACGCCACCACCAATGGCTGGGACCTTGTACTTCCAACTGCCAGCAGAGAGCCTTCCTTCTACTTGCAATGGGAGATAATTGAACTTGTGATGCCCTATCAACAAGGCTCGTGACTTACCGTCACGCTGCAGGGTGAACCCTATAATATTATATTATTATATAATATTAAATACATTATAATATAAATATAATATTACGATATTAATAATATATTATTATTGTATTATATTATAATACCACCACTCCCTCAATTCAATTTTTTTTGTTAATTATCCACTTTAATTGAGAATTTAGTCATCTTTATCAAATTGGCTTCAAATCATAGTTAAAAACATTAATGATTCATTAACATAATGAGTAATCAAAGTTAAAGAATGTAAATGTTAAAAAAATATATAAAATATGTGAAGGCCTTAAGATTGCACTGAGAGGCAATGTCTTTCACGCAATAGGTATTTTTGGTGCACCAAGCAACCTAGGCAGCCAAATGGCCCACTTAGGTAGGGCTCCCATGAGGGGGGCTTAAGCTCTATGGAATATGATCAAATTTGAAAAAAAAATAGAGAAGTAATAATCATTTATTTAGTCGTTTATTTAGTCAATTTTATTTGTCTGATATTAGTCATTTATTTAGTCATTTTTATTTGTCTGATATTAGTCATTTAGTTGTGATTTTACTCGATAACCAAATTAGTCACTTATAGATGACCAAATTAGTCATTTATTTGCAATATTCTACTAGTGTTAGTCACGTGACTAAAATTTTTAGTATCATGACTAAAAGTTTTAGTCACATAGTCATTTATTTGTCAAATTCTACTAGTGAGCATATTCCAATCAAGGTAGTTATTCCAATCAAAACCAAAGGAACTTTCAAAATTAGAATTCCCCTAATCAAAATTACCATAACCAAAATAGGGGATACAACCAAAGATCCAATAAAAATAGACAATGGAATACTGGACCAAATAATGGGGGATTTTCCCATAACTATCAACCTAGTGATGATAAACCACACATAAAAAATGTTGCGGACCTTAATTTCATGACAAATTGGTGTAGGTTGCATGACACTGTAGCACATTCTGAGGTTAATTGTCCCAAAATGGAGAAAATGGTTAAGATTGCACAAGTTGATGCCCCATTGCAAGGTTCTCCCAACAAGAATGGTGGATCCACAGATACAACCATGGCTTATGAACTCTTTGACGAAGAATCTCCTTTCCCTAGACAAGAAGAAAATGAACCAGAAGAATATGTATATGATATTCAAGCCTTGCAATCCAAAGGAGGTCATTTCCCGAGGAGTCAGAATAAAGGCACGTTCACCACATCTACTCCTTCAAACACTATAGTTCCACCCAAAAAGAATGCGGACAACAATCTGCCTCAACCAAAAGGCCCACCTAAATTTCAAAATAAAGGTAACTCATCTTTTGTTCCTAAGTATCAAATGAAAAATGAAATGGAATTTGATTTTATTTCAGAGATGCAAAAACAAAAGACTTCGTTGTCATTCTTTGATATTGTTAGAAGATTAATATTTACTTGGTAAAGGTTATTCTTTAATTGTAATTATTTATTAACTTGTAGGAATATTCCAAAGGAATCCCTACAAGTATTTTGTCTTTTTTTTATCACACACATGTGTGAGGATGGCTTATTTTTAATTCTTTTATTAAGGAATATTTGTAACCACCTCCTTAAGAGGTGACACTTTGCACACACATAGATGAATGGTGGCATTCATTGAGTTGGGAGTTACATTCTAACTCCTTCTTCTCACCTCTACTTATTGAGGTGCCTCTCCTCTCATTCTTCAAGATTCAATCAAGAAAGCTAAGGTTGAAGCTCTCTCTCTTTGTATTATTCTTTAGGCATTTTTCCTCCATTCATAATATTGGGGTATTTTCTTGTTTTTTCCCCTTAACAAATTCTTGTGTCTCTCTTGCTTTGGTGGTGCTTGGTTTGTCTCCTTCAATCTATTTGGTAATCTCTTTCCTTCAAACAATTGCCCATTCATTAGTACTTTCCATTTCTCTTTTCTATTTTCCTTTCATGGTATCAAAGCTTGGTATTACTAATCTTTTGTGAGCTACATTGTTGAAGGTTTACCAAGTTTTAAAAGCACACCACTAGAGGCACTCTAAGAGAAGAGGAGAAGAGCCAAAAGCTTAATCTTGTTTCTTGTTTAATAACTTTTTTTTCTAACCCTTGTGCAGGATTTCTTATTTAAAAATTTCTAAGTTTTTTTTTTCAAATCTCAAATCTGTTTAATTTGCATGCACGTTTTATTTTTTTCAAAATTTTAGAAACCCTCAAATAAAGGGTTATATTTCATTTTTTAAGGCTATAATCTTAGTTTAGAAAATTTTATTCAAAATAAATAAAAATTACTTTTATTTTCTTTTACAAGTTATTAAAAAGAAAATCTATTTTTCAAATATATAATATATGTTCTGTTAAAAAATTTCAAAAAAATCCATTTATTTTGGTAATAATAAATATATTTTAAAAAATAGAATCCTAAGTTTTTAAGGGTTTCAAAACCCAAATCTCTTTTATCATATTTGTTTAACAATATTCAATACAAATAATATTTGGACTTCAGCACTGTTATTTTCTTTTTAGAATAATAAATAACAAATTATCCTTGTTCTTGTTTTGGGCCATAGCCCTCCCATGGCTTTACAGGCTCCTTGCTGCTTCGCGTCTCCACCCTGTACCATTGCCTACCCTACATAACTTTCGATTGTCTTTGAAGGAAGTAGGAAGCTTGCTGTCGCTGTCTCTCTGCATTTCTTCCATCATGAACGAAGTCTCGTCTAACCTTGTTCTCTGCTCAAGCGCTCTAAACCTGTTTCATTTTTTTAGAAAACCCCAACGCTACCATCCAAGCCCGCATTAAAACCACTTAAAATCCCTTTTCTAAGTCTTGCACCCAACTCTTTTCTCCTTGCACGGCCTACTCTCTGCATCGCCCTTCCTTCAATCTCCCATCCCTTGTGTGAAACATAGTATTTGTTCCTTAAAAATAAATATTATTAAAATTTGCGTCTTCAAGTTTTTCTCCGCCTCTTTCTAATTTATCCCGCCCATTTCCTTATAAGCAAAAAATCAAAAGCATTTACTTAAAGCTTCCCCCACCGACTTTGTTTTAAGGAAAAAGTTACTAAAATAAAGATTCCTAAATTAACCTTTTTGAATAAAAGCTTTTCTTTTAAAAGAAATAAAGTTGAGTTTAATTTTTAAATTTTACTTGTGTTTTTATGAAAGTTTTAAGTTTAAGTTATTTTTAATATATAATCTCTTTTTGAAGAAGAAAAATAAATCATTCATAGTTTTTAATAATTGTTTTATTTAAAAATCTATTAATTTCTTTATATTTATAAATTTTATATAGTTTTTTTATTAATTAAAAAGGATATTAAAATAATTTTAAAATTTAGATATTCAATATAAGGAGTTTATTTTGTTTTTAGGCAATTTATTTAAATAGTTTTTTTTTTAAGATTTTATTTGATCAAGAGGGAGCAAATATTTACAATAGTTATTTTTCTCATAAAGTTGTGAATTTTTTTTATTACAATCATGTCTACTTTAATTCCTGAAATTAAGTTGAATTCTTCTAACTATCATTCTTGGAAAACTCATATATGCTTTATTTTTCGGTTTAAACATCTTTTAGATGTAGCTACAGATCCTAAATCTAAACCAGGTTCGTCTGCATCCAAAGATGAAATCGAAAAATGGAATCTCAAAAATGAAGAAGCCCTTGGCCTCATAGGTATCTCCATGTCACCCGAACTTTATGTTCACATTGGGACATGTACAACTGCCTATGAAGCATGGGACAAACTCAAAACAATTTATGATAGTACAAATGAATCAAGAAAAATTCAAATTCAAGATCAACTTGAAGATTTGAGGTATTCTGATTTTAAATCTATGGATGAATTTTTATTGAAATTTGATGCTTTAAATAGTCAATTGGATGGTTTAGGAGTTAAATTAGATAATCTTAGATTAATTCATCTTATTCTTAAAAAGTGTCTTCCTAGACAATTTCAGCAATTCATTACTAATATTCATGCTCAATTAGCTATTCCTTCTTTAGCTACTCAATTAACTTATGATATTTTTCGTGATTTATTAAGACAAGAAGAGGCTAAGTTAATTCAATTTGGTACTCTTAAGTCTAATGAACATGCTTTCTTGTCTAATCATAAGCAAAATTTTAAACCTCATTCTAAACAACAACATTATAATTTCAAACCTCATTATAATAATGGCAATGATCCTAGAAAGTTTAACTCTTCTAAGAAACCACATTGCACTTATTGTAATAAGGATGGTCATTGGAAAAACACTTGTTTTAAAAAGAAAAATGAGAAAAATCCTATGAAGCAAAATAATCAACAACAAAATAAACCTAATAATAATAAGTTTCAAAGTACTGCAAATCAATGTAGACATGTTTTTACTTGTAGTTCTAATGTTTCTCAACCTCTTGAATGGGTTATTGATTCAAGTGCATCTCAACATGTTACTTCACATAAAGAAGTTTTTTAGTCTATGCAACCTGATATATCTAATGTTCCTC
Organism: Sequoia sempervirens; assembly: GCA_007258455.2. NCBI lineage: Eukaryota > Viridiplantae > Streptophyta > Pinopsida > Cupressales > Cupressaceae > Sequoia > Sequoia sempervirens. The sequence continues at coordinate 648,835,813 of VDFB02270651.1, read as the reverse complement.
TTCAACTTCTTAATAATCATACTTGTAAAGTAGAAGCAATTGGAGATGTGAATGTTCCTAATGGTAAATTGCATGATGTTTTATATGTTCCTAGATTAAAGACTAACTTGCTTTCAGTTGCTAAGCTTTTTCAAGATTATAAAATAGAATTTTACAAAGATATGTGCTATGTTATTGAAACAAAACAAAACAAGATCATTGCTAATGCTAAATTAGACAATTATAATTTGTTCAAATTTTATGAGTTTGCTCAATCTAGATGCTCTTTAATATCTACCATTGATTTCAATGTTTGGCATGAAAGACTTGGTCATATAAATGCTAACAATATTGCTTTAATGCAAAAGCTTAATATGGTAGATGGATTGACTAGTATTGTTCCATCTAAAATTGTATGCATAGGATGCATGAGTGGTAAGATGCATAGGGAGCCCTTTCCACATGGTCAATCATGGAGGGAAACTCATAAGTTGCACCTAGTTCATAGTGACCTTTTGGGACCCATGGAGAATAACTCCATCCAAGGATCAAGGTATGCCCTTACTTTTGTTGATGATTTTTCTAGAAGAACTTGGATCTATTTTCTTCATAGTAAGGATCAAGTTCTTGATATATTTTCTGAATTTCATAAATTTGTTGAAAGGCAATCTAGTTTTAAACTTAAAATTCTTAGAACTGATAATGGTAAAGAATATGTGAACAATTCTTTTAATAGTTATTTGAAATCATTTGGTATTAAGCATGAGCTAACTATTCCCTATACACCTCAACAAAATGGTGTAGCGGAAAGGAAGCATAGAACTATTGTTGAAATGGCTAGATGTATGTTACATGCTAAAAATATGTCTTATAAATTTTGGGTAGAAGCTATGTTTTGTGCTACTTACATTATTAATAGGACTCCTACTAAAGCTTTAAAGGATATAACTCCTGAAGAAGCTTGGTCTGGTAGGAAGCCCAATCTTAAGCATTTAAGGATTTTTGGTTCAATTGCTTATGTTCACAAACCTAAACAAAAGAGGCAAAAATTAGATGCTAAATCTTCTTATCATATTTTTGTTGGTTATGATGAACATTCTAAAGCTTATAGAGTTTATAATCCTCTTACTAACAAAGTTAAAGTTGCTAGAGATGTATGCATTGCTGAAAATGGTGTTCATGATTGTTCTAAAGTGCATAATATTGATTCTTCTCAAAATAAAGTTATTGTTGTGGAGGATACTCCTCAAGTTGAAACTCCTCTTAACCCTCCTAATGCATCTCTTACTCATAGTGATAGTGATGATGAAAATGTTGAAATTTCTCCTCATGATTCTTCTTCTAGTGATGATACTCCTACATCTAAAAGAATGCCAAAATGGTTTAAAAATTTGTTGCAAGAAAGTGAGGATTATTTAACTAAAAATCCACCTAAAAGAAGAAAGGAAAATTATTGTAATTATGCTTTGATGTCTAACATTATGAATTCAAATGATCCTCAAACTTATGAACAAGCTAAAGATCAACCTCATTGGAAAAAGGCTATGCAAGAAGAATATGATACTTTAATTGCTAATAATACTTGGGATTTAGTTCCATTACCTCAAGGTAAGAATCTTGTTTCATGCAAATGGTTGTATAAAACTAAGGTTAATGCAAATAATGAAGTTAGCAAGTTTAAAGCTAGATTAGTTGCTAGGGGCTTCTCTCAAGTTGAAGGATTAGATTATAATGAAACATTTGCTCCAGTAGCTAAGATGCCAACCATTAAATTAGTTCTTGCTTTAGCTTCTCATATGCATTGGCCTATTCATCAAATGGATGTTAAAAGTGCATTTTTAAATGGTGATTTACATGAAGAAATTTATATGTCTCAACCTTTGGGTTTCATTAAGGAAGGTAATGAAAATCTTGTTTGCAAATTGAAGAAATCAATATATGGTTTAAAGCAATCTCCTAGAGAATGGTATTCAAAGATCAATGCTTTCTTTCTATCTCAAGGTTTCATTAGAAGTAAAAATGATCCAAATTTATATATTAAGCATAGTGAAGATGATATTGTGATTATTATTTTATATGTTGATGATTTAATTATCACTTCTAGTTCTAACAATTTGATTAGTGATGTTAAGTCTCAACTCAATCAACAATTTCAAATGACTGATTTAGGCCTATTACATTATTTTTTGGGTATGCAAATTTGGCAAACACCTAAAGGTATTTTTCTTTCTCAACATAAATATGCTCAAGATCTCTTAGATAGATTTAAAATGAATGATGCAAAGTGTGTTTCTACTCCTTGTGAATTAGGAACTAAATTAATGGTTGATATGGAAACTCCTTTTGTTGATCCTACTTTATATAGGCAATTAGTAGGAAGTTTAAATTATCTAACTCTTACTAGACCTGATATTTCTTATAGTGTTGGATTGGTTTCTAGATTTATGTCTAAACCACAACAAACTCATTTTAAAGTTGCAAAAAGAATTTTAAGATATGTTAAAGGAACTCTTAATCTTGGTCTCTTTTATGATGCAAATTGTGATTTTTCTTTAAAAGGTTATACTGATTCAGATTTAGGAGGTGATCCCAATGATGGGAGATCCACTTGTGGTTATTGTTTCTTTGTTGGATCAGGTGCAATCTCATGGAATAGTAAGAAACAACAATCTACTTCTCTTTGTTCTACAGAAGCTGAATATAAAGGTTGTACAAATGCATCTAAAGAAGCATTATGGTTAAGAAGATTACTTGAAGACTTGGGTCTACCTCAAAAGGATCCTACTCCTTTATATTGTGATAATCAAAGTGCTATTTCTTTGGCAAAGAATCCAATTTTTCATGCAAGGACCAAGCACATTGCTCTTCAACATCACTTCATTAGAGAGCAAATTGAAGACAAGCAAATTTCTCTTTTGTATTGTAAAGGTGAAGATCAAGTTGCAGATATTCTCACCAAAGCTCTTTGTAAAGATAAATTTCTCTTTCATTGTAAAAATCTTGGATTACAACCCATTGAAGGGTTTGATGTAACCTCCCCAAGTAAAGCTTAAGGGGGGATGTTAGAAGATTAATCTTTACTTGGTAAAGGTTATTCTTTAATTGTAATTATTTATTAACTTGTAGGAATATTCCAAAGGAATCCCTTCAAGTATTTTGTCTTTTTTTCATCTCACACATGTGTGAGGATGGCTTATTTTTAATTCCTTTATTAAGGAATATTTGTAACCACCTCCTTAAGAGGTGACACTTTGCACACACATAGATGAATGGTGGCATTCATTGTGTTGGGAGTTACATTCTAACTCCTTCTTCTCACCTCTACTTATTGAGGTGCCTCTCCTCTCATTCTTCAAGATTCAATCAAGCAAGCTAAGGCTGAAGCTCTCTCTCTTAATATTATTCTTTAGGCATTTTTCCTCCATTCATAATATTGGGGTTTTTTCTTGTTTTTTCTCCTTAAAAAATTATTGTGTCTCTCTTGCTTTGGTGGTGCTTGGTTTGGCTCCTTCAATCTATTTGGTAATCTCTTTCCTTCAAACAATTGCTCATTCATTAGTACTTTCCATTGCTCTTTTCTATTTTCCTTTCAGATGTCTTAAAGTGGTGCCCTACCCAACGCGACATCGTGTTGAGAGCTTTGGAAGAAGAGATCAGTCAAAAGGAAAGAATAAGGTGAATCCAACCAATGAAATGAATGCGGTCCTATACAAAGGTAAGATAGGGACCCCACCATTCCTTCTAAACCTGAGAATCTTCGGAAAGAACTTGCATAACTGCCTCTTGGATTTTGGAGCATCAAGTAATGTCATGCCCTTTTCCATTTGTAAAAAGTTAGGTTTAAACTCGGTTTAGACTCACAAGAAGGTAATTCAGTAAGACAAAACTGAGGTTAATGTGGTAGGGGAACTAAAAATTATTCATGTGCAGGTTAGATCAAACCCACAGATCCATACTTATATGGATATCTAGGTGGTTGATATCCCTGAGACATACAACATGCTTTTAAGTCGAGATTTGATGAAAAGCATCAAGGGTTACCTATCTTTATACTTTTCACACATGTGGCTGCCATGGAAAGGGGTAACAACATAGATTAGGATTGAAATCAAGCCTCGTCTAAAACATATGATCACTAATTATGGTTTTCCTAATGAGGTAGCCTATTTTGAAACCGATATAGGAGTATATAAGAGAGAGGAAATCATGACCTTTCAATGTGTAATCCTAATAATTTCTAACCTTTAGAGCATAGTGACCCCATGACCACTGTTAACCAGCAAGTTCTAATTAGAAAGTTGCAACAAGATAGGCTAGTTATAGGAGAAGAGGTTGATCTATGGAGTTTTCTACTCCCCAACTGGTGCAGGCTTCATTACCAAAATAATTCTGAATTGATGTGTCAACCTTGTGTAGACATTTTGAATCATGTCTATTAGTCTATGGAAACCTGTGAATTCCATCCTAAAACACCCCTTAATCAGTTTTCCTTTGAGGCTAGAGATGCCACTATCTTGACAAGGAGCAATAGTACATAGGAAGAAGTCCTTCCACCAATCAAAAAGACTTAGGCTTCATGTTCTACCTTGGGAAATGAGATTACAAAATCTCAAAAACTGTCAAATACACCAGCCCTTGCCAATATTCCAATTCCATGGGGGTTGTTGAAACCAATAACCACTTGTAAACCCACTGGTCAAGATCAAATTCAAGTTCTCGCACATGTCCTAAATGTAAATGAAATCTCTAACAATCATCATTTACATCACTCCCCATGTCTAGAAGTCTTAAAATAGTTTGAGCCACCACCTATTTCTTGTGAATAATTACCCCAGGCTCATCCTAGGAAAGAAATACCAGCTCCAAAACAATTATGGTCCCTCAAATTTGATGGTTCTAAGTCTAAATCAAGGAGTGGAGCAAGAGTTGAACTAACAAACCCGAAAGGGAAATCATGTTTTTCTTCTTATAGGTTGCAATTTGGTTGTACCAATAAAGTGGTAGAGTATGAAGCATTGCCCAAAGGACTGGTCTTTGCACATCAGAAAAAGGTTATAGCTCTAATAGTCATGGGAGATTTTGAGGTCATTATCAAGTAGGTTCACATTCAATACACATTCCATAACAAGAGGTTGGCTACATACCGGAATAGAATATGGAATCTGATAGAAGACTTTAATGCCTTTGGGATCAAATTGATTCCTAGAGAGGAAAACCATAGTGTAGATGCACTTGTTGTTACTGCTAGTACCTTGGAACCCATGCAATATTTCAGATAATGTTTGAAATTTTCAAGTTTTTGATGATGACCAGCATATACTTGCCTTCTTGGCAAGTTTGGACATCTTTGAAGGACAGATTATTGATGAATCAGACAGAGACTAGGGAGAGTGGGATCTAGAAACATGTGATGCAAAAGGGATAATGAACCTAAAAAAAAATAGCATTCCTAAAGGAATGGTAGCATTAGAGAGGATCTTCGACTCTGATCCTCGAGCCCATGAAAATTTTCCTACTAACATTGATGGAGGAAAGTACGAGTCAGTTAACTTGGCAGATTCAGGCCCTAAGAAGAATGTGTTTATTGGAAAAACCTGACCCAAACACATTCAAGAGAAAATCCTGACATTAAAAGTAGATATAGCAGCAATTGCTTGGGGATATGAAGATTTGAAAACCTTCGATACGTTAGTAATAGCACATACTATCCCCTTGAAACCTAAAGAAAAGCCTTTCTACCAAAAGCAATTCCCAATTAATGCCCTAATCGAGCTCTTAATTTAGAAGGAAGTGCAAAAGTTTTTGTCTGTGAGGATAATCTTTCCAGTGAGACATTCGACTTGGGTTGCTAACTTGGTTCCTATTTGTAAAAAGAGTGGAGAGATCAGGTTATGCGTTGACTTTAGAAACCTTAACAAAGCATTAGAAAAAGACAAGTATCCTCTTCCTTCTTTGGATGAGGTGCTACAAATAGTAAATGGTTCACAAATGATGTCATTCCTAGATGGATATTCAGGATACAATCAGGTAATGGTCAACTATGAGGATAGGATGAAGACCACCTTCACTACCAAGTGGGGGACATTTTCTTATCGGAGGATGCCATTTGGTCTTATCAACGTTGGAGCTACCTTTCAGTGAGCAATGGATGTGGCATTCAAATATTTAGTAGGAAAATGTATTATTATATATATGGATGATTTGACGGCATTTTCAAAGAATAGAAAAAACCATGTTGCAGATCTGTCGAAGTTCCTTCAAAAGTGCATAAGTTACAGAGTCTCCCTCAATCTAAAAAAGTGTGTGTTCAGAGTTTTAGAATGAAAATTACTAGGTCATATAATATCAGAGAAGGGGATTTCAACTAACCCAAACAAAGTGGAATCCATTCTAAAACTGACCATGCCTAGTAGCAAAAACGAAATGAGGTCCTTTTTTGAGAAGATAAACTTTGTATGGAAATTCATAACTGGGTTTGCGGAGATCGTCAAACCCCTCAATGAAATGATGAAGAAAGATGCTAAGATCAAGTGGAGCAATGAGGATAAATCTGCATTTTTGCAGATTAAACAATCTATTTCAGAGGCACCAGTTTTAACTAGCCCTGATTATTTGAAGCATTTTTATATATAGTATTTTACATTTGACCATTCTTGTGTTGTTTTGACACAACGAAAAAGTGAAGGGGATGAAAGGCCAATTGCTTTTATTAGTTCTATGTTCAAGAATGTTGAAGTTAGATATCCACCTCTGGAGAAACAAGATTTTGCACTAGTGCGAGCTGTCAAGAAGTTTTGACACTATATCCTCTGCAGTCAAATCACTACCATAGTTCCTGACCCTACATTAAAGTCCCTTCTTATGCAAAGCGAACTGGGGGAGAGATGAGGAAAGTGGATGGAAATCTTACAATAATTTGACCTTGAAATCCATCCGATGAAGTTAGTCAGAGGAAAAGGCCTATCCAAGGAAATGGCAAACATTGATGCTAAGATTACTTGTTAGTATACAGTACAATAATTTACAGGTGATCCTTGGTATGTTGATTTGATATTTTTGTTACTAAATAAAACATGTCCCGATGGCATGAACGCCACTCAAAGAAGAGCACTCAGGCTAAAGATCTCCCACTATATGCTCAAAGGGGGAGATTTATACTGAAGAAACTTTGAGGGTGTCTATCTATGTTGCCTTGATTAGTAACAAGCAAAACAAGCCATAACGGAATTTCATGGAAGACATGGTATCAGACATGGTTCTATAGATTCCATGGCACACCAAATTCTGAGATCAAGTTACTACTAGCCCCATGTATTATGGGATGCTCACCGACATGCAAGGACATTTCATACATGTCAAACTTTTGCATCCAAGGAACGCAATCCAACAATGCCCCTACAACCCGTATATGAAGTAAGACCATTTGCCCAATGGGCATTAGATTTTGTTGGGATAATTAACCCCAATTCTTTTGTAGGTCACAAACTTATTTTGATGGCAACCGATTAATATACATGTTGGACTGAAGCTCAGCCTTGTAAGAACAACACCACTGAGGTTGTCATCAAATTCCTTAACGAATGCATTGCTACCAGGTTTGGAGTATCATTCGCCCTGGTATGTGATAATGGCCCTACTTTCTCTTCTACAAAATTTATTCAATGGGCATATGAGCATAAAATTGTGTTAAAATATTCTTCTAATTACTACCCACAAGGGAATGGAGTAGCTGAGTCTACAAACAAAAATCTGTTGGAAGTAATTAAGAAGTTATTAGAAAGTAATCCTAGGGATTGGCATACTCAACTCAAATTTTCCTTATAGGTAGATAGAACTCGAATCAAGGTCGCCTTAGGAAACTCACCATTCAAGTTAGTTTATGGCCAAGACCTAGTCTTTCATATCCATCTACAGATACATGTTCTTAGGTTTATGCAAGAATTCTACTCAAATGATGATAGGATAGAAGTTAGGCTAACCAGTATATTGAATATGGAAGAACAAATAGATGTTTTACAATAGTTTTCTAAATGTCAAGTTGTTGTCAAACGTTGGTTTGATAAAAGAGAAAAAATCAAAGCTTTTAGAATATTTGACCTTGTACTCCTATGGGATAAAGCCAGGAAAAAGAAAGAGGACCATCAAAATTTTGATAGACTTTGGTTGGGTCTGTATCAAATTGTCGAGATCCTTGGAAAGAATTCCTTTTGGTTGAGCATTTTGACAGGAGAGCCTATTCCATTGCCTATCAATGGGCAGTTTCTCAAACACTATTTTGGCCCATGAGGGTCTGATGTTCTGTTTGGATGTATATATGTAATTAGTTGGTTTTTTTATTTGTTTTGTTTTGCTCTTGTGGTTTGTGTTTTTGTTCTTGTGTCTTGGGGTGACTTTCGTTTTGCTCTATTTCAAAATACGAAGTGGTTATTCACTGTATGTTGAAGGTACTAGGAGAAGTTGGTTTAGACATTTTCAGGTATGTCTATGGAAGTCTTTCGTTTCAAGACCTATGTCTTGTGTTCTTTTTAAGTAGTAGCCTGAAAGGTTAAGAACAAATAGGTGTATTGTAAGTAATCTCATAGACCACGGCTGAATTTGTCACAAAATAGATAGAAACATTTGTTTACATGGAGGCCTATTTGTCTCAGGATAATTTTATTTTAGATTTAGGTGAAAATTTTGAGTCCTAACACTATCTTAAAATACATTGTAGTTCTCAACCCAAATTTCAAAATGATATATCTGAGTATTGAAAAAAAAATGAAAAGAGAAATTATTCAAGTAAGCCTATACAAAGAAAAGCAAAGAGAACTATTAATTGATGGAAAAACTCAATACGAGAAGGGTAATTCAAGTATCTCCACCTGGCCTATGGATGCTTGGCTAAAAGTAGAGCAATGCTTTGAGAGAACTAGAGGTATCTATGTCGGGGCTATGGATGCTTGTCTAGCAATGGAGCAATACCCAGGATATCATTGCATGACAGTCATAGGGATTCAACTCACATAGCCTAAATCTTTAATATAGTTATTTTAGGATGACAAGAACCTTTACTAGAATACATACACCATAAATGCACACACTCAAATTCGATGTGGTTATTATTGATTTACATTTGAGATACCAACTCAACCTTGTTTTCCATAACTAATCATAATAAAGTTTAAAATCTACATGAACCAGAGGCTCTGGGTGACTAAATTCTTCAGTATCTTGAAAATGGGTAAACCATTTTCCTAGCCGAGTCATCAGTTTTTATGCCTTGCATAACAACCCCATTTTGTTTTTGGTCAAAATGGGTCCCCATTGTGTTTGTTTTTCCTTGGTGTTCTTGTTTGGGTCTTAGGAGTTGTTCATTTTCCTCCTAAGTCTTTGTTTCTTTTGTTTTTGTGGGCTCAGAACATGGGCCAAAACTGGACTTAGAACTTTTACAAAGTTCCTAGTCTAGTTTTTGTTTCAGTCCCAACCTCGTCTCTTGCCTTGTCATTTTCTTTGTTGTCTCGTTTGTCTTGGGCTCTTGGGTTTGTTTCTCCCTTAGGTTTTGTTTTTTTTCTTCCTCTTTTTATTCTTTCCCTTTTCGATGGAAGTGGAACCGGAATGGAAAATAGACCCAAAACTTTGCAAAAGTTTCAAGTCTAGGTTTTGTTCCAATCCCACTCTCGTTTGTTTGTTTTTTTTGTCTTGTTTTGTGTCTTTTTTTGAGATGGGATTTTTCCCCGGTCCTGCTTCCCTTCATTATTTTGTTTTCCCACTGTCAGTTTTCTTTCCCTTTGTCGAGAGTGGAACCAAAGTCAGATCCAAACATAGAACTTTTCCAAGTTCCAAATTTGGATTTGGTTCTGATTATACCCCATTCCTTTGTTACCCTTTCCCTACCACGTGATCGAAGCTGGATCTAGGATGAAATGTGGAACTTTGAAAAAGTTTCTAGTTCTATCTCGACTCTACTTCCACTCCTATTTTACCTCTAATGTACACGGTTGTGTACTTTCTTTTTCTCTAGTTCCACCCTCGACCAACTGCATTAAATGAATAATTGCAGCCTCCTCACATGAGCAAAATTGTTTTTAAAACCTTAATCAAGGTTATTTTGCTCATTACAAGTACCCAAAGTTTTTTAACAAGAAAGAGTCAAAAGAACTCAAAGAGGAGCATGATTTGGCTGCAGGTGGGCATTTGTGAGCGGATCCCTATCGATTGTCAACATTTTCTGGTCGCGTTCTGAGGTAGGTGGTTTCTCTTGTTCTGTTGCATGTTTTCCCATTCATTTTGTTCACCCTATTGTTGTTCGCGCGTTCGCAGGAATTCTCCTGTGAATCTTCGCTTGTTTCCTTTCTTGTCATTGTGTTTCATTTTTCATTCTTTTTTTTTGTTTTGTTCCCTCTTCCATTTTTTTTTTGTCTTTTTGTGTTCCTCATTGTTTTTATTTGTCTCTTGTTGTTTTTGTCATTTTCGGTGGCGTTTTCGTTCCATCGTTCCATAGTTTCTATTAGGGATTTCTTTTTGAGGGGTTATGGTGTTTAGAACTATTTTGGATCTTTTCTTGAACCCCTCTGATCTTGTTTCTTGTTGATCTTATGGGTTTTATCATGGGGTTTTTCATGCCCTATTTTTGATGTGAGTTGACGGGTTGTACAGGCTAGGGTTTGTGTTTCACGCCCTTTTCGTGACTTCCCCTAGCTCACTCGATTTGGTCCCATTTGTCTTGGTGGAGTCAAGCTTGATTTCTACCTCCCCGCGTCCTTTTAAACTTGGGTCCGAACTGGTGTAGGAATGTGGGGAGAATTCACTTAACTCTGTGATGCATGGCAGAACTGGAGCCGAAGATGAACTTGTCCATTGAACTTCCACATGAGAGTTTGATTATGAAAATGAATTTGCCTCCAATGGGTTCTGATTCCAATTCTTATTCTAATTCTACCAGCTTGGCTAGATCAAGTCATCAAATGTTACAAGGTTTTGAAACCTTGAGAGTTTTAGTTCTGGTTCTGGTCCTGATTCTAATTCTGATATTCTTATTTATTTTAGTTCTCTAGTTCCTAATCTTCTCTTGGTCCTGCTCCCGATAGGTTTAAAATTTCACTATGGAGGGTTACCTAGGGAAGAATAGAGAAGTGTGAAAAGATAACACTTGTGGTGATGATTCTCATTCCTTTCGTTGGTCTAATCCAAGCTTGTCTTGCAGGGTAAAAAATGTCAAGAGGATCAAATGAAGTTTCACAAAAAGAAGGGCAAGTTGCAGAAAGCTCGAAGGGAACAAAACCAAACAAGATCAAGGTGGAGCAATTTCCCTACACTTTGAGATACAGAAACCAAGATGCTACTCTTACAGCTAGTAAGCTAGATTTAGAATGGGAAGACATAATAGAGACTAATCTAGGTCCATTCAACTGTGAAGAGTTGATTGCAGATACTTTCTCCAAGGATGTAATTAGAAGGACTGAAACAATATCCCAATCTAGGCTTGCACATGTTACACTCTTCCCCCTATTAGTCCAATGTCCAAAACTCATACTCACAACTATAGGGGCTTACAATCCTTTATCCAAACAATGTATGGACCTCCAAGGGAATGTGATCATTGATCTATCCTCACAAATGATGAGGTTCTTATTTAATGCACCTACCCCCAAGAACCCTAAGCAATTGACTGAAGCAAAGGCGTTGCAATTATTCAATAGGGACAAGGAAGCTAATAGGTCCCACATGAACAAGAAGTGGTTGAGAATTGTGAAGAAGTCCCTAACCAAGGTTTTTGAATAGTCTAAGAGGGGATATTTTGAGAAGGAAATAGATGACATGATCATGATCCTTTCCATGGTGTTTGGAAAGAAGGACTCTGCATACTTTAAGGAATGGATGTTTCCATTCATTCAAAACATTTTGTATGGTAGGAAACAATTTGATTGGCGTATGATTTTATCAGATAACTTGCACAACCAAATGTTCAAGGTGGGGAAAACCAAGAATTTCTTCATGACTTCTTATGTCATATATTCAACTGCAAGAAGGGGTATATTCCTTGGATTGAATGCAGTGGGCACATTAGGAGAGGCTCCTAGGTAAAATAAGGCATGGGAGCATTATGATCAACTGACCTTGCAAACCTCAGAGCTACACTATAGAAGGATCAATGATGCATTCCTCTATGTCATCACCAACCGGTTGATAGGAGATGTTGGGTACAGGATGAGCAGAGAGGAGATGGATTTCATTTCCAAATGGGGACATTGGTACATCCAATACCCCAAGTTCTCTTATTTTAGGTTGGAAAGCTTTGATGGATATCCTTATCAACTACCAAGATGTTGTAGTGATAGGATTGTGCTTATAGAATTTATATATCAGGCTATGGGAGTCAATACAAAATTTGCAAACAAACACAAGCCTGGATGCCACATATTCCCTATGAATTTGGGAGAATATTTTTGTGCTCACAATTTGGCTACAAAGGCAGTATGGGAAGAGTTAAGATATCTAAACTTAGGATTGTATACAGCAAGGAAGCATTTTGACCTGGAGCACAAGATGAATGGCTTGGCTCCTACCATTTTTTATAAGCATTTTACCTCGTTAGAGGATTTTTGGATTGATTTTCAAGATGACTATGATGTTAGGAAAATAAATAATGAAAGGTTTACCATCCCACAAATGATTGAATATTGGGTAAAGGAAGATATTCTTGATACACTATCAGATGATGGTGTAGTTTTGGACCCCGAGTATGAAGTAGAAAATATAGGTACTAAAGGCTTAGACCCAATAAATTGGGATGAGGAGGAATTCATTAACATTAAACAAATTTCCAAGATAGTGATGGATAGAAGCATTCAATGGGTGGTCATGAGGATAAAGAAGCCAAAAGCTCAATCCTCAAAGAAGAGGAAAGCAACAAGTACCCAAGGATATAGAAGAACAAAGACAACAGCTCCTAAGGAACAATTGGAGTACTTTCCTCCTAGCTCTAGAGGAGATGTTGATCCAGGAATTCCTACTCAAGAAGCCTATGAATCACAAGGTGTGGAAGCTACCATAGCTAGGGAAGGAGTATCATCTCAACCTTCTCTCCTAGAGGAATCCACTAGGGAAGTACTTGCAAGAAGCCTCCATGAGTAGGCTGAGAAAGATAAGAAGAAAGAGATTGAAATTCATGATGTAGACACTGATTCAGAGGCCACACAATTAGACCATGAGCCTCTTCTAACTGCATCTGTTGAGGATATTCAAGATGTTGGAACTAAACATGTTTTAACTTTAGAAGACCAGTGGAAACTATTTGAGGATGCTAAGAAGGAGGTTGATGCCAAAGCACAAGTTGAAGCACTTGCAAAGCAACAAGAGGCTGAAGCTATAGCAAAGACTGAAGAGCTTGTAAGGAAACATAAGGAAAAGGAAGACCTCTTGCACCAACAAAAAGAAAGTGAGCTGAAAGCTAATGCAAAGAGGGAGAAGTTGGACATCTTACAAAAGATTCATGACCTTGAAGAGGAAAAGGCCTAGCAAAGGAGAGAGAAGGAAGACCTTGAAGCCAAGGATAAGGCTGTAGAGGAGGCCCAAAGGAAAAAATATGAAGAACAACTCTTGCTAAAGAAGTTGGAGGCAAAAGAACAAGCCAAACATGAGAAAAAAGTAGCAAAAATGTGGGAGAGGGTTAAGCAATTGGAAAAACAAAGAGATGACATGTTGGAAGAAAGGAGATTGGAAGAAGAAAGAGAGAAAGTTGAAGCTAATAGGCTTGCCAAAGAGATGGAAAAAAAGGAGAAACATCAAGAGGTTGATTCTCAACCAAAGGTAACACTCTGTAAACCCCTCTCTTCTTCCACTTCTTCACAAAAAGTGGTTACTCCTCCTACTGCCCCAACATGGTTAAAGCTTAACCTAGAAAAGAAACAGATAATCCATCCCTAACCCTTAAAATGGGATGATATGATGAAAAAAATTGAGGAGAGGCCCAAGAAAAAGGCTCGAGTCCTTCACTCCACCAAATTGATAGATGTTGGAGAGATTATAGCTGAATGTGCCATCCCCATGATGGACAAGGACAAACAAGAGATTCAATTGAGTGATTATCAACTAGGTACTGTGAACTTGGGAAGGCCTACAAGAAACCAACAAATGGATTTGATTGATATTGTAACATCTTCCACTAAGTCAAGGATGATAAAGGACAAGAAAAGGATGGATGATCTCAAGGCTCAATTGGATCAATTGCATAGGTTCTTGAAGGACCCATCCTCTCCTATTTTTTATACAATCTGTTGCTCTTGAGACACCAATTTTGTTGAGCAAGAAAGAAGTTGATGACCTTGTTGAGCTAAGAATCAAGGTAAAGATGTTGGATAGATGGACTGATAGGTTGAACCAAGAGGTGGAGGAACTACTTGTTCAAAGCCACAAGGTTCATAAAGAAGCATTAGAATCATCCAATGATATGAATACATATGTTGAGATCCTTTGGAAGCAAGAAGAAAAATACAGAGATCATGTGAGGAAATTGAAAGAAATTAATAAACTTCCTCAACAAACACTTCGAAAACAATCTATCCTTGAAGAAGGTAATGAGGATTTTATTAATAAAACTATTAATATTATCAAATTTTGGAATTCATTCATTTTTGCACATAGGAATGAGGTACAATAGGTTGGGAAGGATTTAACATACCAAATTGTGGAGTTAGAAGCAATCATAGCTATGATGGTGAATGAAGATGTCCTTGTCAAGGATGGTTTCCCTTTTGATGAGCTAAGGAACAAATGGGATAACATGTTCCAAGAGACAATGTAGAAAGGAGATGATGGTGATGACTTATTAATTGACAGGTTCATGGACATCAAAGAGGTAGGAAAGATTGCTCGAAAGGAGCTGGCTAAGTTGCATGATATGTAGAAGTTCACCTTTGCTGAGTTAAAAAGAATAAAATTTGAAGAAAATTGGGTAGATGGGTCAGATGTGGACATGCTTAGACAAGTATTAGATAGTTATGATGAATATTTACTTAAACAAAAGACAGAGGAGTGAGGTATCTATGAAATATCATTTTTTTGAATGAAGCATCAGATGGTATGACGAGTTGGACAACTCTCTCCTACTTTTTAGGAACATGACACCAATTCAACTAAAGATCCCCCAGCAGTTTGACCTTCTCTTTTTGCATCAGATTTTGATATAGATTCATCAACAATTGAACTGAAGATCATGATGGAAAGTCATCTCATGCAGCTCCAGTTGCTCCTAGATTTGTAAATCTCAATTTTTGATTGGACAAATTAGTGTTAGGACTTGTCTATATGTAGTTTATCTCTCCATGTTGTAAAGGTCGGCTAATTGAAGAAATATTAGCTTCCTAAGGAGAATTTAGAACAATTTTTATAGTTATTATAAGTTTTTTTATTGTTTCATGAAAAGATACTTAGACACTTTTTACAGTTTTAATACAGTTCATGTTATTTCCAAGTTTTAGTTTTAATGGTGATATTGATGAACAATAGTCATTCATATGTCAGTGAATGTTGTGCATAAATGTCTCTTATTTGATGAAAGTCAATAGAAGATTCTGAATCTAAGGCTATTTTCATTGAGTTACCTGTGAATGGGATTTCTTTGTGTTTATTAACCTATGAATTTTAATGATGAGTTGGTGATATGTTCTTGTTGATTTTGAAGTTTAGTAATGATGAATGATTTGTATGTCTTGAATTTGCACTATGAATGAATGCAATGGTATAGATTTTTCTATGGATTGTATCATTTTATGGTTTAGTTTTTTGAAAGGAATGCTCATTATGAATTTTGTATGTCTAAATTGAAGGAAATCTACATTTATGTTTTGTTATCCTAAGCTTTGTTCTATCTTTTGATGTTTATTTACACCCCAAAATGTTAGATTAATTTGTACTATGTAGTTTGTATCCCTTTACAACAAGCCCCTTGAACATTACAGTTGCATAGGCCGCTGAACAACATGAGCACAGTTGAGAACCAACTATAGAGACCTTGGAAGATAGGTAGCTTTAGGTTATTTGTCTTTTTCAGGAGAAATAGAGTAGAATTTTTTTTTTTTAATGTTACTGTGTTACATTGACCATCAAAAAGATCCCGCACTTGAACACATGAGGTATGTAGAAAAGATCAATGACATGTTTATTCTAGAACTAAATTTAGAAGAAATGGATCCTAAAGGATGGGACACCAATCTAGATTATTTTAAAGTTGATTTTGAAGGAGAACTTGGGTATGCTCTTGAAGATCTGGATGAAGCAAGATTGCAAAATATCAAATATGAGTGTATGCTAGAAAAATCAAAAGAGATAATTGACAAATTGAAGGAAAAAGTCGAATAATCAAAAGAAGAGATTGGAAAATTGAAAGCTCAAATAGGAAATGGATGTGAAACTAAAATCAAATAAGTTGAAGATGTTCTCTCAAATTTAAAATTCAACGTTGAACAAGGAAAGAGGATTGAGAATTACTTGAATACCAGGCTTAATGATAAAATTGTTGAGTGTTTAAAGCTTTAGGAAGAAATTGTATCTTTGAGAAAAGAACTTGAAAAAGAAAAAGAGAAAATTGAAAAAGGTCTAAAATTGAGAGGAGATTTTGAAATTCTTGATGAATTGATTAACTCTTAAAATCCATCTAAAGAGATATCCAAACTTGGTTTTGAAAAGGGGAAAAGTCCTCTATCCAATGCCTCTACAAATCTATATGATAACTTCAAAGCAGAAGGGAAGCCTGAAACAAGGGAGGAGAAAGTATGCACTGAAATTCCTAAGGAAACATCCTCTAGAGATACAAAGATAAATCAAGATAGTAAAAAAGAAGGTGGATTCATTCCTATTCATAACAAGAAGAAGAACTTTAGAATGCTTGCTCCTAAACAAAATGCTCCTACTAGGTTCAATGGTAATTGTTATGCTTGTAATAAGGGAATTAAGTGCAAAAGCAAGATGAGTTGGAATCATTTAGGCCTCCAAGGTACAATGCTATGAATTCTCCATTATTTCAAGGTCAGTGCTATCTTGCAATAAATTTGGTCATAAAGAAAATGAATGCAAAAGTAAAATAATAAGGAATAGTAATGTTATGACTCCTCAATTCTTCTATGGTTACTACTACACATGCAACAAGTTCGGTCATAGGGCTGATGATTGTAGATCTAATGTGAGAAGAGATAATTATGCCCCACAAACTAGTATCACCTACCACAATTGTAATAAACTAGGACACATTGCAAGATTCTGCAAGGGAAAGAATGTAAGGTCTTTTGCTCCTCCAAAGAAGTTTGTCATTAGTCTACAAAAGAAGGAAATGAAAAAAGTATGGAAAAAGAAGGAAGAGAGTGAAGAAAAGAATGAATTTGTACCTCAACATGGTGCAGAAGAATCTTTCGATAACTAAAAAGAGAGTATTGGCTCAGGGGGAGTTACAATTGCAAATCTTTTCAAACCATTGAAAAGCATGAGATGTTGAAGTCTTCAACATAATGGCTAATAGCGATATGAATTTTTTTTCTCGTGGTTCTAGAGAAAATACCCCTACGTAATATTGTTGAATGTTCATAGATCCTTGTGATATCACAAATAGTAAAAAGCTACTAATCAAGGTACATGCCAAAAATTGTAGCGTGATTCCTATGGCTCATTAGATTAAGAATCATACACATAGCTTTTTGGATACCCAACAATGTGATATATTGTTCTAGGGTTTCTTTAAAACTTTTCAAAATGAAATTCAAAAGAGGGATAGGATACCCTCACAAGTTGTGGAAAGGTACAAGAATGAAATCAATTTATCATGGTAGATAAAGATAATTGATAGATGGAGGTAGTTGAACCAAGGACTTCATGGATAATAAAGTTTCCCTATGAGCTTCCTGGATTTCATATGCTAAAATTTTGCTTAGTAAACCTAAGGATCCTTCTATTGAAATATTTGGAACATATGATGAGATAACCAACAAGAAAATTAAGGAGAAGGTAGAAGAAAAGGTGAAGAATAATGAGAGAAAGATGATGTATGAGTTGAAAAATATTTTTGGCACTCTTGAGGGTTCTACAAAAACATCTCAAGCCACTACTACCACACTAGCCCCTAGAAGGATAGGTAGATCTATCTCTACCACTATCATAGCTTCTAAACAAGCTCAAACACCTCCTAGTAGAAAAAGAGCTGCTACTAAAGTACCAACACAAACCAAGAATGTTGAAAGAAAGAAGCCAAAAACTAAGCAGAAAGCAACAAGGAAAAAGTTCGATCTGGTAAATGTAGATGATGATGAGGAAGATGAAGAAGAAGAAATGAAATCTTAGGTATTGAAAAGAAGAAAGAATATAACAAGACAAGAAGAGGAAGAAGAAGAAACATTCATAGAAAAATAAATGGAAAAGTAAAAAAAAAAAAGAGACTCCTTCAAAAATACCTAAACATGAGCCTCTACAGCTTGAGGCCACTATCAATGTAATTGTAAAACATGATGCACTGAAAGAGGTTTTTGTTCTCTATGATGGTATGTCCCCTATTGAAAAAACCATAATTGAAAAGGCAATAGTTATATATATGAATAGTTTCAATATGGAACTAAATGAAATAATTGATCAACTTCTGAAAAGTCTGATAGATGTACTAAGTAACAAGAGAAATGAAGTAGTAAAAGAAGCTAAGATAAAGAAAAAAGCTTTAGAGAAGGTTGGTGCATCTATTTCTCATGAATAAAGAGTCAAATTATTTCAATATCAAGCACAAGAATTCAAAATCAAACAAAGAATAATCATCCTAATGGAGAAATATGAAGAAAAAATAAAGAGGATGGAGAAAAAAATGGAAGAAAATACAATAAAAATACTACAAGGATTGAAGAATGCTAAAATAATTAGAGGTCAAACTCCTTTGGATACTTCTAATGTTCCTTATCTTTAGATTCATTTAAGGACCTATTATCTTTGCAGATTCAGTTCCAACCTATGGTAACACCTTAACTTCTACAAATTCCCACTCATGAAGTTTAGGTAGATCGGTCAAATATTTGTCCCCTTCACAAATTACTTGTTGATATCTTGCATGCTTCAACAAGAAAATAAATTTTGCAAGAACATTTGAAGAAGACTAAAATAATAGATGATGTTATAAAGATAATTCAAGAAGGTTTACCAGAGGTAAACATAGATTCCTCTTTGCCTCCAGAACAAAAATTGAAGCTTTTAATGGATTCTTTTAAGGATCATTCTTCACACATTGAGCAAAAGGCACTACAAGAGACTTTGAGAAAGATAACTAATAAAATATTGGTTGAGGCATCTAACAGATGCACTAATGCACATAATAAATTGTAGGAAAACATAGAGCTGCTTAAGAAGTGCTTTGATGAAGTCACTGCACTTTATCAATTTTTTTTGAAATGGCCTATTTCCACCAAGAGTATCAAGGATTAGATTGACTCCATTGAGTCACAAATCACTCAAATGGCTGGGATGTATGATATGTCAAAATATAAGGATGGATCCACTAAAGATCAATTGGAAAATCTTCATGTGCAGATCTCTTTGGTTCAGGATCAAAGAGATAAACTAAAGAAACAATTTGGTCAGTTGAGGGAAGTAGTCAACTTGAGACTGGCTTCACTATCTGAGATGTGTGTGGAATAAGAAGAGACTGTTCTAAAGATGAAGGCTCCAAGTAGTATAGATGAAGCTAAGGATTTGTGCATAAATTGAATATTAGAATCAAATTCTTGTCTCAAAAAAATAAAACTAGGTTGCAACACTAGAACACTTGAAGGTAATATACAAGAACATTCTACCCTCTAAGGGAGTTGCAAAAGTGTAGATAAAATATTTTTTTGATCTATATAGTTTTACAGATGTTTGCCATAACTTTCTAGTTTTTATTGAAGAAATATATAATTAGCTTTGAGGCATCTCCATCTCAAGGGGAGTATATATATTCAAGGGGAGCTCTTTTAGTTTTTTTGGGATATCGTAAATAGAAGTTGTAATGCCCTTTACCCTTGATGTCAAAGGGGGAGAGATGCATATGTGTATTTCCATCAATGGAAAAAGGGGATATTGTTGGAAATAGGTGTTGTCATTGATTTCAACTCAATATGAGCTATCTTTGATGTCAAATGTGTATGTTGAAGTGTGCATATACTTTGGAGATAGTTGTTGTATAGTTGAAATGTGTCGGTGCTAGTCTAAAATGTTGTATGAGGAAAATGGTGACCTAAGTGTGATGCAGAGGTTGGAACATATGTTTTGATATGTTTACAACATGTTCACATTGATATCATCCTTGTTTAGTGTACCAAACATAATGATAAGTTGCAAAACATTTGCTATGGTATTGATTATGATAGATTTATAGATTTTTGGTCTGCATCCTTTTGCAAAATATGTTTTTTTCTTGCAGTTAAGAAGATAAGATGGTTGAGTTATGAAAGTTATATTTCCAATAGTTCAAGTCTTTACACCTGGGTGAGTTGCAAAAATATGGGGGGCCAAATTGTGGCCAAAATTTTAAAAACCATTTGATAGGCTATAACATGAGCACGTTATAACACGATCGCGTTATAACATGCTTTCATTATGGCTTGGTGTGACTAAGCCTAAGGCTTGGCCACATCAAGCCTATAACGTGCTCATGTCATAATGCGAGTGCATTAAAAGTTATTAAAACAAAACAAAAAAAGCAATTCGAATTCATTTTTATGTTGACTATATTTTTTGCTGACCATGGCCAAAAAACTTTCTCTTGCGCACTCGCATTCTAGGAGGAGATAATCTTGCATTTTTTTCATCAAATTGTTGCTATTTCATCACCAGGATGTTGACATGTCGACAGGGAGGTCGAATAAGTAAGGATTGTTTGTTTTTTGTTATGAATTTGTTAGTTTTAGGTTGTTTTTTATATTCGTTTGTTGAATTTGTAGGAAATGATAACGATCTTGAAAACCATCTTGAAAAATCTTCTAAAAATCATCAACAACCAAAGCAACAAGAACATGAACAAAATTCTCAAGTTCAACAATTACAAAAAAAATATCCTCCACCAATTCCTCAACATCCTCCTGGCACAGAACAAAATATAATAGGGGTAATTGAAAACAATAAAAACCAGATTAAGGAGTTAATCACAAGGTTGAACGATCTAGTAAGTTCAACCATGGAAACAAGAACACTTGCTAGTTCACTTAAAGAAATGTTAAAACATCTAGATGAAATCAACAAACAATTAAGTGGTTGGACAGATAGGAGGTAGGCGACAAAGAATTTTTACCCAGATAAATTATCATATAAAGAAGTAAAAGATGAAAAAATTACAAAATATCAATTATGCTCATTATTCACCGACCCACACACAAACCAAAATCTTGACCTTAATGCAAAGAGATTTCCTATCCATTGATGCCACCACCAAGGGATCAAGAACTATTTTTGGGATAGGTGGTTCATGGTTTTTGACTACCCACCATGCAACAATTGCAAAGTCCCACAATATTTCTTAAGGAAACTCTACTGTGAGTTCATCCTGAACAAAATCCTCAATTATTTTGATATGAGGGACTTCCAGGGGAAAGGTGGGGGGTTGGCACAAGATAGACCCAGTGCACGATAGGATCCTAGGTGGAAAGTGAGACGAGCTCTCACTAAGCCAGATCATGAGCACATCGTTATCCCTTCCATCGTGAAGGAGAGTGTCAATCGAGGTAGCCACCTTGCAGTCTATCAGCTCTTTGACCCAAACTATCATCCATCATGCTAGTCCTATAGTATAATGCATTCAAGGGGAGTCTTTGAGCAGTAAGCTTCCACCCCATTCATGTTAGGTTTGCAGGGCGACTTGTACATATGACCCCATCGACACTAAGGAGGTTGCTACGTAGGATATGTCTACAACTACGGAGATGGCAAGGGCAGCTGACATTTTCAATGAGGCTTATGACATCAATACTTAGGTAAATGTTAGCATGTTCATTGAATTTAATTTATTAAATTTCATTTTTGAAATGCAAGATTAACTAATTTAGTTTTATGATTGTAATAAAATTTCAGGGTCACAGTGTTGATACTGGATACACAAGCCCTACACCTATTTATTACTCCACTACATCTACCACTGAGGTATGTAACTAGTAAAAAAATTTAAATTTATTACATGTGAATAGAATTGTTATATGAATGGTATTCTAATATTTGTTTTTGGATGTTGAATATGCTAATATTGGAGGTTTCATGGGAACACTTGCCAGTGCCAATGGAGTTAGACAAGCCTACATGTAGGTAATAGAATAAAGAGTTTAACTAATGAATTGTACTTTTGAATGGTGATCCTAGACCTGCACAAACACAAAGACCAAACAAAAAATTAGTCCAATATGCAAGTTAGAAACAACATTCCCCATGAAATTCATTTGAGATATCAAGAAAAAGAAATAAGTGAAGAACATGGATAAAAACTATCTAATCTTGCTCAAAATAAACAAACTCTTAATCCCATGGGGGAATTGGTGTCATTTTGATGTGGAAAATGGTCCTTTCCCAATTCCTTGCAAGTTTGATGATCAATGGTGAAGATTTGATGTTCCTTGGTGAAATTTCTCCATAACATAGCTATGAAATGATGAAAATGGATGGAAATAGATGAAGATTGCTCAACACATGAAGATGATAACCTTGCTCAAGTTGTGGATCCAAAATCCAAATGAGAGCCTTCTATTTATAGAAGAGAATGATGGAGGATGAGGCAAAATGGATGAATGTGGGATAAAACACCAACCAATAGTATAATGCCACTTGTCAACATGTGAGTGGACAAAGGTGGAGCACATTTGGATGAATGTGCACATTAATGCAATTAGGTGGACTTTCAAATTTGGAGAAGTGACAAGTTGGAGGGAGAGAAGAAATGAATTAAATGCCACTAGGCTCAAGAAAAGGACATGTAAGAGGATTTTAATGCCTTGTTGGATGGACAAGTAATTTTGGGGGGAGAATTCAAACTTGGAGAATATTCCCACATTGATGCCTTTTTGAATGAAAATAGAGATTTAACAAATCAATTAAAATGATTTTCATGAGCAAGTGGCAAAAGCTAGAGGATTTGGTAGATTAGTATTAGCATTAATCGAGATTTGATTAATTAAGATGAAGATTAGCTAATTTGACAATTTGACTTAGACTTTTGGATTAATTTAAATCAAAATGAGAGGAAAATGATTATTAGATTTAATTAAATAAGGTTGGATTTATTTAATCAAAGGGGATGGTGTTAGACTTAATCAAATAAATGTTAATTAATTTAATTAAAGGAGATGACTTTAGAGATTAATTAAATAAACTGAATTATTTAATTAAAAGAGGGACTATAGGATTAATTAAACAAAGTGATTTATTTAATTAATAGGAGATTATGACTTAATCAGATAAAATTGATTTATTTAATTAAGAGACGAAATGTGATGAATTTAATTAAATAGAGATTATTTAATCAAATGGTTAGTAAAGAAGATGATTCAGGAGGAACTGGTGTTAGTAATCAGGATTAGGTGTATAAGATCAATCAATATATTTTCCGTGTCTACATTTTTCCCCTCTTTGATGCAATGTGCATGTTGCATTGGTTCAAAGAATAAACTTTCCAAGATCAAAATTCAAAAAAAAAATGATTTTTTAGATGCCCCATTGTTGCCCCAGCGAATGAATTATGCTGGTATACTGCTCCCTTGAGAGATCGGACGAAAATTTGGATTTTTGGGTTATCTCACGAAAAAAGAGGACAAGCTGCTCGATGGGTCCAAGATACCAAAAATATTCCAAAACGTAAAAAAAAATGAAAAACAACCCTCAGTTGGATGAAAACAAGATCGAGGGTGCAAAATGCTAGGTTGGCAGCTAAACAGGGTCAAAAAACCCTAACTTTCATGCTTAAATAGCCCTCGAGGGGTCACTTTCAATTCATTTGCACACCTAGCCTTTAGAGATTTCCTGCTTTTGAGCTTTGACCTTCATTTGAGATGGTGCAAAGAGTGCTTCCCTGCCACATTTCAGAGCGCATGCGAGTGTACCAGTGACTTCCAAGCACAAGACCACCAATATGTGACCCTACCCCACCTTGTTTTTTTGAAAACCATGCACATTAATTAGGGTAAAAAGTCAAACTTAGTCAAGTGGTGTTGTTTGTCGCTATTGAAAACTTAGAATTGGCGTCGTGCAGCCTTAAAGTGCATTGCTATTGAGTCTGGTGATGTGACATCACAATTTAGCAATTAGGGTTTAAACTTCAAATTGTGCCACATGTGCAAATAGCATCATGGCGGTACAATTAGGAATTTAGGGTTTCGGGTCAAACAAAAGCACGGTCAAAGAGCACTGTGGCGGTGGAGTTTGGAACTTTGAGGTCTCTAGTAGCCCAATTTGGAGCTTTCAAACAGTGATGCCATTACAAAAATCAACACATTTGTTGTTTTGGTCGCAAAAGCTTCAAATAGGATCCTGATTTTTTTATGAAACTTGATGTTGTGGCTTTATTGATGCAGGAGGACACTAAAATTTTACATTCACGCGAGCATCAGTCCTCAATTCTGAGCGGATTGATAGGATTGCACAAGTTGCTCCAAGAGCACCTAGGAGCGATCTGGCTCTGGTATGTTGCATACGCTCTGGCCATTAGGACACATCTTGGCATGATGACAGCACTGGCAGAGAGATGGCACAGTGAGACATCATCGTTTCACTTCCCCATAGCGAGGCAATAGTCACATTGGAGGATGTCTTGCGTATTCTTCAATTACCCATTCATGGAGAGTGGTTCATTTATGATATGGATGTTGGGACAGATGCGTGCTACGAGGTGATAGGACTGGACAAGATTATTTTCGTTGAGGGACAGATTGAGCTAGAGCGGTACAAGAGCTTAGTGTCGCCATTTCGTTTGATCGTGGAAACCATTATCTTAGGCCTTGTGGCACCAGATCAATGTGATCGATACTTCAGTCTAGGATGGGGTTTATCCTGGGAGCAGATGCTCCACCGAAGAGAGTGCTTTGCGTGGGGACCAGTGATGTTGGCCTCACTCTACCATGATCTACACGAGTTTGCATATTGTGATAGTAGGGCCATCGGAGCCAAAGTTACACTTTTGCAAATCTCAGTCTTGGAGCACATTGCAGTGCTCCACCCACAGGTTACACCGGTTGACATGGAGCCAGATGACCCAACAGTCTGGCAGTACAGAGGTGGCTTGAATTTTACACACACAGGAGTAGTTGACATCCCTCACTAGAGCAGGGTGATTGATGATATGATTGTCTTTACATGGAGGCCTTGGCTTGGGATGCCCGCTTGGTATGACGATGTTCAATATCTATTCTACGTGAGGTAGGATAGGCTCATGCAGGGTAGAGAGCACACCATGATCGAGTGTTATCTGCTAGATCAGGTGGCTAGGCAGTTCTAGGATACTCAGGACAAGCCCGATGACTAGTACGTGGCCATATTTTCTCATACTATGAGGGAGACCACATGGGGTCAGATGAACCCTCCAAAGGATTTTGTAGACTCCTTTAGGTAGCTAGTGACCAAGCCATGGCCATATGATCAGGGACAGGCAAACCCAAGGACCACACAGGCATATCATGATTGGTTGCATCCTCCTATCAGATTGACAGTTCATGGGGCAGCTTTACCACGACAGAGACCCCAAGGCCGGATAGCAGGGTGGGGGTGGGGGCGAGGAGGTAGAGGAGACAAAGACGAGGAAAAAGATAGGGTTAGAGGAGTAGGTGTACCTCCTCCCGAATAGCGAGGCCATAGGGATCAGGTTTATGGTCACCAACAAAAAGATGAAGATCGGAGAGATGCCTTGAGGGACCCACAGCAGCCTCTGAGGGACCATCAGTAGCAGCCACCACCACCCTAGCCTGACTAGAGGGATGCACTCATTCAGTAGTTTCAGGAACATGTTGCTAATTTGAAAGCTGAGAGAGATTAGGCCCGCACAGAGTAGGATCAGGCCATACAACAGAGATAGGCCACCAAGTTGTAGCTGACACAAGAGACTGGTCGACACCCGCAGCTCGAGAGCACACAGGGCAAGATAGTCCCGGCACATATGTACCAAGATGCAGTCAGAGAGGCACAATATTATAGAGTTCATTATCATCAGGAAGTTCCTCGAGTAGCCTAGGCACTATATTTCTCTCAACAGACAAAGCAGAGGTAGGATCAGCCCGAGAGACAGTCGGGTGAGGGGAGCAGCCATTAGGGCTAGCTTCATACTTTTGATTAGAGACAGCATTCTTTTTGCAATCCATGGGCTTGTTTTTTATAGCCCCATGGGTGATTGCATACTTTTATTGATATACACACATTTGATCTTGATTCTTTGTACCATGATAGTTACATTTTTTATGATATATATATGATATGGCTGATTCGATATATGATGATGTGTATATTCTATTTATGCATGATGGATTGATGTTTTTACTTTTCTACACATAATGCTCTATATGTGATGTGATGACATGATGTGACTCTATTTTATGTGATGCAATGTGATGTATATATGATACTATATTATGTGATGATGTGATGCAGTGATTATGCAGATGTTTATGGGTAGATGCATTTATTTTTCAATATCTTTCTATGTACTTTTTATGATGATGTATGGATGCAAATGTTATGATATGTAAATGATTTAAAATGCTTAGACTAACATATCTATATGGATGATGATGTTATATGCTATGGTCATGAGATGTATGAGATGCTCTTTTTTCCTTTTCATTACCTTTTCCAATATGTATGGGTGACATGATGATGCACGTAATATGATGTGATGATGATTTTATTATTATACCTATGTGATGATGCAAATGGATAATATGATGATGCTTATGTGATGATGTGAATGGATGATATGATGATGCCTATGTTATTATGTTATGATGCTTTTGTGATGATGTCTATGCATATTATATGATGTGATGTTTATGATATGATAATGAATGCACATGTATGGTTTATGAAATGCTTAGAATAACCAATCTATATTATGCAATGATGAAATGCAATGCATGTGAGATAATCAATGTTTCCTATATGATATGCATTATGCTGACGATTTGTGGATGTAGGATGGATGCATTAGTGATGTTCTTGATTAACTGTCATGGTACCATGTTAGCATGGAAAGAAGACATAAGAAATAAGATCCAACAAGCCTACATTATGAGAGATGATGATGATGATGATGATGATTTTATCAAGAATTGGGATTTTAAAAGGGCTATTTACCTTATGTTTGATAACACACATAGGCACGATGCATCAAGGCATAAAGAACCAGGATGGTGTTTTACCTAGTGTGATGGACTTTGACTCAACAACCAGATAGGAGTACTCTTTCTCACACCTGGCATACAAAACCTTATCTAAAATGTAGTTCAGATATTCCAAACATCTCGAACCAAAACATAGAAAGGAAAGCCTTCCTATGTGGTCAATAAGACATCTAAAACACCCTCCCTACATCCAAACAAAGCATGCATGACCAAAGTTATATTACAAGAACATCCAACAAGCACGATAGATAAAAAGATAATTATTGTTGCCCCATTCCTTTCTCTATAAATCCCTTTTGTTTGGACATCATCGAGAGTTTATCGAAATGAGCACAATAAGATAAATCAACAAGAAAAAGATCAAGTAAACAAATAAGCTAATGTTCTTCAATACCACTAGCCAAGACTAAAATACAGTGATGCCTGATGTTGATGTCCATTGTAGGAAGGATGCATCCTAGGACATGATGTTATCAGATGATTTGGGATAAACTGGATGATGAGCTATTAGTACCAAGAGTTGACCAACTTGTTTACCTACTGACCTAGACTTGAGACCTTGACAATTGAATTTCACTTTTGATTTGCTAGACTTGTTTCTGAATGTTTTACCAAAGGTTGAGGATGATGATTGTTTATTATAAGTGATGTTTATTTCGGGTGAAAGCGAGATGGGGATGGATGGATTTTTTCAAATATTTGGATGTTTTGAAGTTGTTTTTGGTATTTTCAAGATGTTTTACAAATGTTTTGGTTTTCAAATTTTCCAATGTTTTGGTGTTTTCTATGATTTTGACCAAGAGACTAACCTAAAGACCTATCCTAGGGGCCTTGGGGGTTGATCAACAGATTAGCCTTGCCTACGTTATACACGCAGAGACCATGTAGTTTGACTGACACAGACTCGATTATTGATGAGATATGAACAAATGGATTGCTAGTTTATTGTGATGGACTCTTAAAGGACTGACCTAAGTGTCTCAAGGGAAGATCAAAGATCAACCTTGCCTACGTTCAGAGCTCAGAGACCCGTAGTTCGACAAGATGACTCTGTTTTTGATTTTTTGACTGACCTTTTAACCTGTTTTTGGATTTTGATATGTTTTGAATGTTTTTGGATTTTCTGAATTTATGATGTTTTTGTATTTTATGATTTTATGATTTTTTTAGATTTTTTGATTTTTTTATGTTTGTGGATTTTTATTTTTTTTTATGTTTTTAGATTTTACGATGTTTTTGGATTTTCTAATTTTTGATACTTTTGGATTTTCTATTTTTAGGAATATTTCAATAATATACATGAATCCAATCTGATGAGACCATTCCCCCAGCATGATGCAATAGACTACTCTAATATAAGCAAGACAAATTGACCTTGAGAATGGGTCGAGTAGTACTAGGAGGGATCATGACACCAACACAGGACCAAGCTATGATGCAGATGCGGATGGGTGATGGATGGAGATATGGAATGTGATGGATGATGGAAGCATGATGGATAGATGGTGCAAAAAAATCCATGAAGATCTTGGTGGATGGAAGGTGCTTATTTACACAAGGCGCCTGTTTCCCAGGTTTTCACCAAGGTACTTGCCCAAAGTGCCACCGAAGTGATTTTCACTAGAGGACGATTTTTCTCTTTACTGTTTTTAATCCTTTTTCTATTTTTTTGGATTTTTATGTTTTTCTGATTTTTTTTTATTTTTTGGTTTTATACCTTGAAAGATTAGGCATAAAATTTTTTGAGATGGGAGCTATTCATGGGATCCTGCAAAGGTTCCCCTTCTAGTGTTGATAACTGATATGCCCCTGACTTGTAGCTTGTTGTGATGACAAAGGGTCTGAACCAATTGGGTTCAAATTTTCCCTTGCTATCTAGATTTGGAACAATCTTTTGATTCTCCTTTAGCAAAAGCTCTCTGACTTGGAAGGTCAGACTCCTAATCTTTTTGTTGTAGCTCTATTTGAGTCAGTTCTGGTAGACTTGCAAATGGTTTAAGGCATCCATATGCCACTCATCCAGTAATTCTAGCTCATTCAGTTGTGATACCTGGCATTCTCATCTATGATGAGATTCTACAATGATATCCTCAGGGATGGGAGGTCGATCTCAATGGGGAGTATGGCCTCTGATCTATAGACTAGGGAGAAAGGGGTGGCACCTATCGGTGTGCGAATGCTTGTTTGGTAGGCCCATAAGGCTAGATTTAGTTGTAAATTCCAGTCACAACCAACGTCATTGACTATTTTCTTGAGGATTTTTAGGATGGTCTTATTTGCAGCCTCAACTTGGCCGTTTCCTTGAGGATAGTACAGAGTGGAAAAGCGATGTTGGATTTTAAAATTTTGGAATAGGTTGCGAACATCCTGGTTTTTGAAGGGTGTCCTATTATCTAAGATAATGGCTTGAGGGACACCGTAGCGAAAAATTAGGTAGTTCAAGATGAACTTTGATATCTTCTTTCTTGTGATATAGGTCAACGGGATGGCTTCCACCCACTTAGTGAAATGCTTTGTGGCGGTGATGATGAACTTATGTCCATTGGATGAGGTGGGGTAATTTTTCCAACGAGATTGAGCCCCCACTGTGAAAAGGGAAAAGGTGTAACAATTGGGTGGAGCTCCTGAGCTAGTGTATGGATGAGATCCCCATGTTGCTAACACTACAAGAAACTTTTCACATAATCATGTGCTTCTCTTTCCATTGTAGGCCAACAGTACCGCATCCTCAGTAGTTTCTTAGCCAAGGTCATACCACTCGAATATGAACCACAAATGTTGTTATGTACCTCAGTTAAAGCGGTCAAAGTTCTTTAGCATTTAGACATCATAAAAGGGTTCCTCCAATGCTTCTACAATATAGGTTATCTCCTAGGATGACAAAACGGGATGACTTCTTGACAAAGGATCTTTTAAGGTTTAGGGTTATGTTAGTGGAGAGGACTCCTATTCTAGAGTAAGTGTATATATCATGATACCAGGGATCATTGAGACCAATGATTTCGCACACAAATTCAGATTCCCTTACCTCGAATGTAGGCACGAGAAGCTACTCTATGATGAATTCTTGCTTTGGGACGTTGTGTGGGATTTTTAACAGTAATCCAATTGTAGCCATTGCATCCACTGCTTTGTTATTTTCTCTTGGTAGTTGTTCAAATGTGATATGAATGAAGAACTCCTTGAGGCTTTCCACCAATTTCTTATAGGGAGTGAAATTGTCGTCCTTTGTTTGATATTCATTATTTACCAGATTGATTATGAGTTGTGAGTCTCTGTAGACCTTAAGTACCATGATCTTCCACTACACTGCAATTATCAACCCTATGACAAGATCCTCATACTTTGTGATGTTATTTATGCACGGGAATGACAACTTGTATGATTTAGGTATGCAATCCCCTTTTGGAGTGATGAAGAAGATTCCCGCTCCTAACCCATGTTGTGTGTAGGATCTATCAAAGTACATTTTGCAATGATCCGCTACACTTAGGTTGAAGATTGATTCATCAAGGAATTATGATACAAGTGGGTTCTCTGCATACATCAGTGCTTCTACCAACTGATCAGCAATTGCTTGCCCTTTGATGGCCTTTTGTTCGACATACTCAATGTCATGATTTGTTAGGATCATAACCCACTTATTTTTCCACCCTGTAAGTGTTGCTTTAGACAATAGGTATTTAAGGGGGTCTATCTTTGCAATGAGCTTTATTTGATGTGCTAGCATGTAATGTCTAAATTTTTGAGCTACGAACACAACTACTAGACAAGATTTTTTGATGGATGTATAGTTCATCTCATGTCCCACCATACTTTGGTTGATGTAGTAGATAGCTCTCTCTTTTCCATTTTCATCATGCTATGCTAAGAGAGCGTTGAGAGTTTCCACTATTGCTAATATATATAGGATCAAGGGTTTACCTGGAATTGGCGACATAAGAACTGGTAGTGTGAGTAAGTATTCCTTGATCTTGTTGAAGGCCTAATCACATTTTTCATCCCACTTGTATGCTACCCCCTTGTGGAGTAGATGAGAGTATGGGACAACCTTGTCTGCCAGTTGCACTACGAATCAGTGGATGGACTAGAGTCTTCCTTGTAGGCCTCTTAGTTGTTTCAATATATTTGGTGCCTCCATTTCAAGGATTGCTTTGAATTTGGCGGGGTCCACCTCAATTCCTCTCATGGATACAATGTACCCTAGGAGCTTGCCTGATTGTACCCCGAAGATACACTTCTTTGGATTTAGTCGAACCTTTTATTTTTCTAGCCTATCAAAAATGGAGCTCAATGTCGCTATGTGATCCTGACATTTCTTTGACTTAGCCAATATATCATCCACATAATCTTCCACAAATTTATAAATCATATCATGAAAGATTAGTGTCATGGCCCTTTGATAGGTAGCTTTGACATTCTTCAACCCAAATGGCATCATATTCTAGCAATATGTCCCCAATGGACAAGTGAAAGATATTTTGTGTTAGTCATCTTTCGCTATCATGATCAAGTTATATCCTGAGAATCTGTCCATTAATGATAGCATCTCATGTCCCATTGTCATATCCACAATCATGTCAATGTTTGGGAGAGGGAATTCATCCTTGGGACATGCTTTGTTTAGATCTCTGAAGTTTGTGTAGATGCAGATGCCCCCAATGGGCTTGGAAATAGGTACAAGATTGGAGACCCACTTCGAATAATCAATCGGTCGTATGAACCCTGCATCTATGATATTTTGTAATTCCATTTTGACCAACAATGTTATCTAGGGATGCATTTTCCTTAGCTTTTGTCTTACTGGCTTTGCCTCGAGATATATATCTAGGTCATGGACCACAACTTATGGATCAAGTCGGGGCATGTCGACATAGTTCCATTAAAATTTTATCTTTCTTTATTTTAGGAATGCATCCAGTAGTTCTTGCTCTTTTGTCAGAAGTGATTCTGCATAGAAGGTGATATGTGGTGTTTCCTTTGTTCCTAGGTTGACTAGATTGCACTTTTTCTGCTAAGACTGCTAACTTCTCTTGATGAATAGCACTGAGAGGAAGATTGAATCCTTCATCCTCCAACACCTCAAAGAGGCTTTCACCATTGGATACATCCTTTATTTTTACTATTTTTTGGTCAGAGAGTGCCACAGAGTGGTTTTCGCTCAAAGACCTAGAGATTATTCTCAGATTTTCACTTTTGCAACTAAAGGATTCAATTGTTTCCTCATAATAGGCATGTGTGTCCAGTATGATGTCAAACTTGGCCTTGTGATCTCCATATGGTACTGTATCCTTCAATCCCATGAATTTTGAGAGTGCCTCATCATTTTCGAATGTGTCCAAAATTGGTGGTCCTCGTTGGTTGTAATCGATGAGTTGGGGATAGACTAAGTTTATTTCATGGGTTTGGTGTTCTAACTCAAAAGACAAGGTACTAATCATGAGAAGGGAGGAATCCTCATATAGCATAGGAAAGTCATTTATGGGGTCCTCATCGCTACTACACACATTGGTTATGTCAAAGGTAAAGTTGTCTATGAATCGACCTGTGGATACTGGTAATTGAAGGGTGAATGTTGATAGATGAGGGGGACTTTTGACCTTTCTAACCGAGGAACCTTTTCCAAGTATGGTCACCTTCAAAGGGGTACATCTGAGGCCAAGATTTCCCATATGATTCTCCAGAATGAGAGGTACTAGAATCTCATTTCCATTATGTCCAAGCTTCTTGTTTCTGTTATAGCCCATACCAAGCATCATTTGTAATCCTTTGTTGCTTTTGTCTATGGGAAGATTAGGCACGGATCTTTCATCTTGGTATAGCAAGCTTGATATGTCTTTTTCATCCACCACTTTCTGACTTAGATCTCCCCAACATCTAAATCTAGAAGGGTTTGATCTGAAGGTTTGGGATGATGTTTCAACTAGTTGGGGTTTCCTGTGAGTCCTAGGAGATTGAGGTAAGTCTCCTATGATGAAAGCAATTTTCTTCATTCTATAATTCCCACACCCATTATCTTGGATAATGACCTTGATTTAAGAGATGTTAGGGATGGCAGGTGCCTTTGTCTCAGAAGTGGAGGCCAAGGTAGTTGGGTCTACATACAGAGTTGTGGGGCCTTCATCGTTCTTTGAAATTTGTTGGGGGATTTTATAGTGTTTTGCTTCTAGGTTCTTGCAGTAGGAAAAGGGCTTGGGATCACCATGAATCATGACCTCCTAATTTTTATATGGTAATTTGACACACTGATGGAAATTTTATGGGACAACTTGCATCCCATGGATCCATGGACGCCCCAGGAGGATGTTATAAGGCAGATCAAGGTCGAGGACCTGGCATGTGGTTTCCATAATGACTAGCCCTACTTGAATAGGGAGCTAAATAGTACCCTAAGACACTCTTTCTTGATCATCATATGCTCTAATTGTGATACCCTTACCATTTTTGATGGCATCCTCTGAGAATCCCAGATTCTTTATTAGTTTGAGGGAACAGATGTTTATTCTTGCACCCCCATCCACCAAGACCCTTTTGACTTTGTTTTTATGGATCAGGACTTCAAGGTGGAGTGCACAATTGTGAGATGGTTGGGTGGGGAAGTCCTGATCAGAAAATGTTAGGAGACTTGGGGTGGTGATATTTCTTACCATAGCTTGGAACTGGTCAGCATCAAGATCTGTGAAGACGATGGATGAATCCAATACTTCCTCTAAGATTTTTCTATGTGCGGGTGATAACTTCGGCAACTCCATGATGGAGATCTAAGCAGGGGTTCTTTTCAGCTGGTCTAGGACATTATAGCCATTAAGAATGGATTTTGGATTGGAGGTGGATGCCCTAGATGGTTGTGATGGTCCAGCAATGGTGACTTTGTCACCGCGTGTGGTAACTCCACAATCAACTTTGGCTCCCTTGATGTTAACAACAGTGACCCATTCATCTATGGATGTGACAGCATGATCATACACATGGTTCACATTGGCATACTTGGTCTTTCCATGATTGTTCCCTTTCTTATGATCTGACATCAAATTTGTCTATATTTTAAGGTCTTGATTTCTAGCTAGTTGTTCAATGTTTATGACCTTGTCATCATGAGGTCTTGGATTAGATTTTTCAATCTCATGCAGCTGGCTATTGTGTGCCCCTTGATTTTGTGAAAATCACAAAGGTGGTTCTCATTGTACCATGGGGTTCTTGATAATTCTCATAAGTGGGAATTTTGATGAGATTTTCGTTTACCATTTTCTTCATGACCAATTCAATTGGTTCCCCAAGGGTCGTGTACTTATGCTTGGTGGGATATTTGTTCCGCAGAGGTGGTCCCCCTTGATTATTCAGGTTGTTGACTTGATTATTGGGTGGTTGTTGTGATACCGCGTTGGTTTGGGTGCTATTTCGATTGTTTCCATGTGGTTGCTGGTATGATTGTGTGTTTTGTTTTGGAGCATTGATTATGACCTTGGCATCCACCACACCATCATTAGTGACGTTCTTTTTTTTCCCACGTGTGAGGTTTCTCGTTATAGCTGGTGGAAGGGTGATTGTCTTGATTTTCTAGTTATGTGGGTGTCCCCCCTTATGCAATAAGGGCTTGTTCGATGTTGAGCACCTTGGGGATCAAATGTTCATATGTGGTGATACATTGCATTTTGAGATGGAATGACAATGTTTTCTCAAGATTAGCAATGATGGTGCAAATTTGTTTTTCCTCTAGCATGGTCCATTTGCTCCTATTGGACTTGGATCGCCATTTTTGTAAGAAGGAAGTGAATGATTCTCCCTTAGCTTGTTTGAGCATAGATAGTTCCTCCAAACTAACATCCATACCAATTTTGACTGTGTATTTTTTATGAATACGTCTATGATCTCTTGGAACTTTTTGATTCCTGGAGGAAGGTGAGAGAACCATTCCATGGAAAGACCAGCCAAACTTCAAGGAAATAGTTGCATCAGATATGTATCATCATATGCAACCTTCATGCAATGTACTTGGAACTCCTTGATATGATCTTCAGGGTTTCCCATCCCATGATATTTATCAAATTTAGGGATTTCAAACCCCTTAGGGAATGGTACCATTGCAAGGCTCATGTCGAATGGATAGGGACATAGATTACTTGGTGTCTTTGTTGTTTTCCCTATTGGAGATCGAGCACTTCCTACGAGAGCAATTTTATTTGTGTTTTCAAATCATCTTACAGATCGGGAGGTGGAGTGAATGTGTTTTGAAGTGGTCGAGGTGTTTGAGTGATGGGTGGATGTGTTGGTGGGAGTTTTTTGCAAGCTCTATTGTGCGATCAAGGCTTGTTGATAGCCCCACATTTGTTGTTGTGCCAACAACGCTTGTTGTTGGGCTAGTAATTGGGCTACATGTTATTGTGCTTGGTACTATTGTAGGGCTTGCTGATATGCTTGTCGTTCAGGTTCTTGTAGTTGTTCCTAGTATTGAGCTTGTGATTACACTTGTTGAGCTTGATATTGAGCTTAAGCTTGAGCCTGTGCTTGTTGAGTTGCTTGTGTAACCTGGGAAGCCTATGTATCTTGTGTGGCTTGTGCAGCTTGAGCTGCTTGAGCATCCTACGCATTTTGTTGTAATAAGGCTTGAGCTTGGGCTGCCTATTGTGTTTTTTGTGCTTGTTGTGCAGCTTGAGCTGCTTGAGTGGCCTGTGCTTGTTAAGCAGCTTCCATGTTTTGTGCTTGTTGAGCTTGGAATTGGTGAAGTGCCTTCTGATAGGCTTGTTGAGCTACTTGCAATGTGATGCTATATTGGTTGGCCACATTTGGTCTTGATGGCAGTGGTGGTTGTGGATTTGGAATGGTATTTGTTTTTGTGATGAAGGGTGTCGTTGTATTGATGATAGGGATTTGTGTAGTGGATGGTGCGATTGAAATGCTTGGTCCTTGAGAGACCACATTTATGGATGGTGTAGTGATTGCTTGGGTTGCTTAGATGGTTTCCACTTTTTCTTGCGATATCGATGGCAAGATTAGAGGATTTGGTATGATGTTTTGATTTATGATTGGGGATTGCTTTGATTATGTTGATTGATGGTTGGTAAAGGGGGAAGCCCTAAACTGAGGAGTGGTGTGGATGCTAATGGAAAAGGTGAAAGTGGTGGAAAAATGGGTGGTGTGTTCCCTTGAGGAAATGATGATGAGGGGTCAAATATTCCCCCTTGTCCAAATAGCCCACATTCTCCTTACAAAATCATAGTGAGAGAGGTTTTTGTGTTGAGAGGATATGTCGGTGTTGCGTGAAAAGAGGATGGGTCATTGGGGTCATGAAAGGTGAGCGGAATGTATCGGTGTAGTAGATTTTGAGGAATGGATTGACCCAAGATGGTGTTTGCATCCAAATCTTGGTTGTTGACAAGGGGATGTGTTTGAAATGCATGAAGCAATGAGCTTCCCTTGTTGAGAATTGGTGGAGTTGGAGCAATGGATGATGTGATTTGGGGGATGATTTGAGTGATGCTTTGAAATGGAGGTTTTGATGAGATTTAAGGCATAATCCCAAGAGGTTTATCCACAAGATTGCTCACATCATAGTCGGAAGGGAGTTTAGCCCCTTCTTTTGCTAATTCTAGCATGTATTGTGAAGGATTGAGCTTCATCATGGTATTGACAATTCTGTGAGTTTTTGGATTTTGAAATAAGAAGTGAATTGACCCAACATCATTAGGGTATGCCTTATTTATCCATTACAAATGACCATTCGCATGGTGGCACCCACATAACAACTAGTGAAACCGATGCTTCATCGAAAGTACCACCCACCCATGTTACATATAGAATCCTCAACTCCACCACCCCCTTTGCCTTAGGTAAACGTACTTTCTTGGCCAGATTAGCTACATAAAATCCCCAAGGGTGGGTGGGAGGATATAACACTTTCTTTCTTCCTTTCATCTTGTGTCATCCCTAAGACATTTTTGGTGATGTCTTCTACTTGACCTTCCTCTTGAGAATCTTGTGGAAGTCTAGAGGAATATTGAGCATGGGACTGCTAGATCCAATAGGATTGATTTCGAGAGAAATTTGACTCAAGTCACTTGAAGTTGTTGTTTCTTTGTTTGTTTCCATGTTCTTCTTGTGTTGAGATCTAGTTTGAACCATAAAATAGGGATCAATTTTCAAGAATAGAAGAGATGAACCTCTAACTCTTTGGATTGATCTAAACTTTTGGTACAAAAAAGAAAGTCTAAGATATTAAGGATCGGAATGATAGTGATGAGATAATGAAAGATGGATGATTGGTGAATGATTGGAACTCTTAGGGAACCTTGAGGAGGATGCTAAACTCTAGGACCTTTGGATTGATCTTTGATTTGATTTTGGACCTTGATTTTGGATGGATTTGATTTGATTTTGATTTTCATTGGATTTAGTTTGGATAATGAACTCATAAACTCTAAGAGATTGGATGTTGTCCTAGAGTAAACTTTTCCACAAGATGATAATTTGACTAAGTGTACAAAGAAGGATTCATCTACACATACCTAGTCAAACAAGATGATTTGGATTTGTTTTAATTTTTTTATTTCAAGAGGATTTTTTCAATATTTCCAAGAGTTGTTTGTGAGATGGATTTTGATTTTGCTGTTAGAGGATGGATGAAGGTGTTTTGATCTTGATCCTAAGAGACTTAGAGAGACTTTTGTTTACTAGACCAAGGTGTTGAAGAACATGCTATTACTTCCTATGTAAGATACTCAAACCTTTGAAAGAGACTTGGATTTTCACAATAGTAAAATGAATACAAATTTGGATTGTTCCTCTATGCACGTTTGTAGAAGTTGAAGGTCAATCTTTCTTTGAATTCGTAAAGCATGGAAAAAAATTTCTTGCGAGCTTTTTGACTAAGACCTTTGGACTTTGGTTTTCGATTTTGATCTTTCAGGAAATCATTTGAAAGAGCACATGTGTGGGGTCCAATTGTTTCTTATCTTTGCTTAATGACTTGTTT
The DNA here is from genome assembly GCA_007258455.2 of Sequoia sempervirens. NCBI lineage: Eukaryota > Viridiplantae > Streptophyta > Pinopsida > Cupressales > Cupressaceae > Sequoia > Sequoia sempervirens. The sequence continues at coordinate 648,797,524 of VDFB02270651.1, read as the reverse complement.
TTACCACAAACACTCTCTTGATTAGGTTTTTCAAACTAAATGTCTAATGTCCCAATTTCTTCTCATCCCACAAAGTCCATTATTTGGAAATCAAGGAAATTAAGGAAAAAGTTTCCTATTGTTGACTTTAGTGAGAGAAAATTGCGATGTAAATTCAAATGCTTAGAAGCCTCTAAGGATAGAATCTCTAGGGAAAGCAATAACAGTTGCATTTTGTCTGAAGGTATTTGCTTCCTCTAAAGGGTTTGAAATTTGATGATCATGTTGAATGTTTATTTTCCAATGTTTTAGATCCAAGCAAAGTGTCTTGATTCCAAGAAAATGCACAACCCTATGGATATTCAAGAGACAATATTTGTTGAATCCCCACATGGATAAATCCAGCTATGCTTATTCTTGGTGGATGATTAAAATCTTGGCCACACTAGCTCCCCTCCACGACACTCATTTCTACAAGTCAGCTAAGATTTAGTAACCATGAAACTCCCATGGCATACTTCTCATCTCTAATAAGAACCGCAAGAATGTGGGGCGGCTTTAGAACAACCGTTCTTGCACCAACAAATAGATAAGGATTTGGACTTCTAAACAAAAGGTTCTACTATAGGCATTATGTTTGTGGGGGATCACCCATACAACAAGAGACCATTGCTTCCCTTCTTTTCAGAACAATCCTCATGATACTTGAACTTTCCTCAAGTACCCACACTTATATACCGGGTGGAAGTTTCTTGGTTTTAGCATGTTCCCAGTTGGGTCGTTCCCTGGGGTGATTACTTTTTTCCACCAGGTAGGCCTTCTAAGTGTAATTAAAAGTGAGCAAGCACATATGTAGTTCGATCAATCTTTGTTTGTGTGAACAAAGAGAGAACACACGCGATATACCTAACTCACACTAGCAAGCTTTGTTCAATTTTAAGGATTCAAATTGAAGTGTGGAGGTAATTACTCACACAACTTAATGTCACCAAAATAATTTTGATTCTCAAGATCATTGTGAGGCGCAAGAGAAGCACATACATCTTTTAAGTGATATTACTTTGTATAAGAAATTACAAAACACAAAAGCACATGTTCATTTTTTTTATTCAAGGGTTAAACGCTTTTGATCCAGAGCTATGAACCAGAATACAACCACTCAAAAATACCACCCCAATGGGGTTTGAACCTTGGTGGTGAGAACAACAATACCACCTTTAAACCATCACACCATGCTAATATCAGCAAAAGCACATGTTCATTTTAACTTCAAAGCAGAAAATGAGTTCTTTTTAAGCACCAACTTTGAAGTGTGAGATTTGTTTGTTCAATTGTTAAGTTCAAAACAAAATGTAGTAAGTTCCTAAGATTCTTTTTAACCCCTTTGTTTTGTTCTTTTTAGAGCCCAAATGAAATTTATTGAGTCCTAAAGCTTGAAAGATATCAAATCCTTAGAATGGAATTATAATCTCTTCCAAAGTGTTTAAAAACACTTGATACAATAGAAAGAAGATGTCATAAAGAAAACTCTTCCTTGTTTTCTCCCTTCTTGACCACTTCAACCTACAAAACTGATTAGTTCACAAAAAACCAGAGACAACAAATAGGTTAAAAGGTTAAAAATGATCAAAGACAAAAATCACATGTCAAAATAACTTGAAAATTGACTTTTACTCAAACCCAATGGTGCAATCCACAAATGCAACATAGTTTGATGGAGTCAGCGTCGTTGTATGGTGACACTGGGACTAATAGCGTCAAACTGTGGAGAAACTAGTGACTGCATATGTGTCGTTGTTTCGACCAACAACGCACTTTGGAGTTTGACCTGACCGATGATAGGAAAATGGTAGAGCGTCATAGTTTGGAATTCAAATATACTGGCAAGAAGAACCCAGCATCGTAGCTTGGAGTTTGTCAGCGTCACTATATAGCACCGTTGGACTGATAGTGGCGCACTTTCCTGTAGGCACAAAAAAATTCAAAAAATAATGAAATTTTGAAGAAAAATGTGTTAATTTCCTCCAATCACCCTCCTTCTAATGCCAAAATGTGAATGGTGATCCTAGACCTACACAAACACAAAGAAAAAACACATAATTAGTCCAATATGTAAGTTAGAAACAACATTCCCCATGAAATTCATTTGAGATATCAAGAACAAGAAATAAGTGAAGAACATGGATAAAAACTATCTAATCTTGCTCAAAATAAACAAACTCTCAATCCCATGGGGGAATTGGTGTCATTTTGATGTGGAAAATGGCCCTTTCCCAATTCCTTGCAAGCTTGATGATCAATAGTGAAGATTTGATGTTCCTTGGTGAAATTTCTCCACAACCTAGCTATGAAATGATGAAAATGGATGGAAATAGATGAAGATTGCTCAACACATGAAGATGATAACCTTGCTCAAGTTGTGGATGAAAATGCCTAAGATTATGAATGAACTTGTGGATCCAAAATCCAAATGAGAGCCTTCTATTTATAGAAGAGAATGATGGAGGATGAGGCAAAATGGATGAATGTGGGATAAAACACCAACAAATAGTATAATGCCACTTGTCAACATGTGAGTGGACAAAGGTGGAGCACATTTGGATGAATGTGCACATTAATGCAATTAGGTGGAATTTTAAATTTGGAGAAGTGATAAGTTGGAGGGAGAGAAGAAATGAATTAAATGCCACTTGGCTCAAGAAAAGGACATGTAAGAGACTTTTAATGCCTTGTTGGATGGACAAGTACTTTTGGGGGGAGAATTCAAACTTGGAGAATATTCCCACTTTAATGTATTTTTGAATGAAAATAGAGATTTAATAAATCAATTAAAATGTTTTTCATGAGCACGTAGAAAAAGCTAGAGGATTTGATGGATTAGTATTAGCATTAATCGGGATTTGATTAATTAAGATGAAGATTAGCTTATTTGACAATTTGACTTAGACTTTTGGATTAATTTAAATCAAAATGAGAGGAAAATGATTATTAGATTTAAATAAATAAAGTTGGATTTATTTAATCAAAGGGGATGGTGTTAGACTTAATCAAATAAATGTTAATTTATTTAATTAAAGGAGATGACTTTAGAGATTAATTAAATAAATTGAATTATTTAATTAAAAGAGGGACTATAGGATTAATTAAACAAAGTGATTTATTTAATTAATAGGAGATGATGACTTAATTAGATAAAATTGATTTATTTAATTAAGAGATGAAATGTGATGAATATAATTAAATAGAGATTATTTACTCAAATGGTTAGTAAAGAAGATGATTTAGGATGAACTAGTGTTAGTAATCAGGATCAAGTGTATAGGATCAATTAGTATATTTTTTGTGTCTACAGTACTTAATAGATTTGTGTAGTTTATATTCATATCGTTGATTACATTGCATTGCACATATTTCAAACTCAAAGCATTACTTCACATTCCATAACTAATAACTAGATGTTGATAGATGACAAAATTTCAACTACAATATAGTTGTTTAGAAAGTCAACATAAGCAGTGATGCAAGTACTTCACATAGCATAAGTAATAACTAGGAGTAGCTACCAATTGCATTTGCTTGTCATGGCATTCCATGAGACCACTTTTTACTGAGGCATCTTTTCAAAAATTTCACTTCCTTGTCTATGATATGGATGCTTGGAAGAAATATATGAGAGAATAATAGTAAGCAATAGCATAGACAAGGCAATGAGTTGTTTGAAAAAATGCCTCAAAGAAATGTGGTCTCATGGCGATGTTCATCACCATAAGACCCAATTTCTTTGAGGCATTTTTTCAAACACCTCACCACCTTTTCTATGCTACCACATTTTCCATACATTTCTACCAAAGCATTTTATCAAATAGTTCACCTCCTTGCTGCTATGGCTAAAAGCCTAAAAAGAGGTGCTTTCCAACAAACTATGGATTCTTGGAAAAAAATATGTCAAAGAATAATAGTAAGCAATAGCATAGACAAGGAAATGAGTAGTTTGAAAAAATTCCTTGAAAATGTGGTCTCATGGTGATGGAATACCATTCCATCACCATGAGACCACAATTCCTTGAATTTTTTCAAACAACTCATTTCCTTTTCTATGCTACCGCATTTTCCATACACGTCTACCAAAGCATTTAATAAATCTGCTCACTTCCTTGTTGCTATGGCTAAAAGCCTAAATTAGGTGCTTTCCAAAAAACTATGGATGCTTGGAAAAAATCTATCAAAGCATAATAGTAAGCAATAACATAGACAAGGTAGTGAGTAGTTTGAAAAAATTCCAGGAATAAATATGGTCTCATGGTGATGGAATTCTAACACATTTTCCATAGATTTCTACCAAATCATTTTATCAAACTACTTGAACTTCCTTGCTGCTATGGCTAAAAGCCTAAAAATGGCAATTTCCGACAAACAATGGATGCTTGGAAAAAATCTATCAAAGCATAATAATAAGCAATATCATAGACAAGGCAGTGAGTAGTTTGAAAAAATGCCTCAAATAAATGTGGTCTCATGGTGATGGAATGGCATTCCATCACCATGAGACCACATTTCTTTGAGAAATTTTCTCAAATAGCTCACCGCCTTTTCTATGCTACCACATTTTTCATACATGTCTACCAAAGAATTTTATCAAACTACTCACTTCCTTGTTGCTATGGCTAAAATCCTAAAATAGGTGCTTTCCAACAAACTATGGATGCTTGGAAAAAATCTATCAAAGCATAATAGTAAGCAATATCATAGTCAAGGAAGTGAGTAGTTTGAAAAAATGTCTTGAAGAAATGTGGTCTCATGGTGATGGAATTCCATTCCATCACCATGAGAGCACATTTCTTTGAGGCATTTTTTCAAACAACTCACTGTCTGAAGAATAGAAACCAACCCTTTAGCCAAAATTCCCCTCTAAATTATTTTCAAGGTCCTCATCCTAATCTTCAATTTACCAATCCATGGAACCTTCCACCTTTTATTCCACTTGTTCATGTCCCCACCCATCCCTCTTCATGTTATGTTCTCCCTCCATCTCATAACCAAGACCACACTATACCATCCACCCCATCCCAACATAATACCATAGAGAAGGCAATCAATTGTTTGAAAAAATACCTCAAAGAAATGTAGTCTCATGGTGATGGAATTCCATGATACATTTGTTTGTAATGTCATTCCATCACCATGAGACCGCGTTTCTTTGAGGCATTTTTTTCAAATAGTCACTACCTTCTCTATGCTACCACAGTTGTCGTACATTTATACCAAAGCATTTCATCAAAAGTTTCACCACCTTGTTGCTATGGATAAAATCCTAAAAACAAGTGCTTGCAAAAAAGCTATGGATAGCAAAAATAGTAAGCATGATAGCCAGAATATATAGTTTAATAAGTACTCAAAATTTGGTTCATTATCTCATACATTATAAGCCATGGTGTGCATCATTATTGTAGTTTTCGTGATTGAATAATTTGTTGTGTTATTTTCACATGTTGGAAGCAGATACACCCCCACATGTTCATAGGGAAATGGAGCTTGGTGTTCTTCTACTATAGACTCCTCAATGCCTCTCACGGAGGTATGAGGCAGATTACTAAATTTCAATTTACATTCGTTGTTATAGTTGTTAGTGAAAAATCTAACCAGTATTGATTCATAGTTTAATTTCTCTTTGGATGGTTTCTACAGGACTTCAGCACGTCACAACATGGGAATGCAAATATTTCCCTCGAGAGAGATCGTCTACTGGCAATAAGTGGTTATTTTGTTAAATATATCATTTTTATAATGTAGTTTCTATATATTAATGTCTTTACTTGTTATTGTAATAGATACAGCTTGACCAGGAACTAAACCCTAGGAGGAGCACTGGTAGCACTCCTCAGCCTCATAACAAATGAGTGATAGACTTATCCCAGCCGACAAGCAAAGGGAAATAATTTATTTCGAGAGCATGGAGAGCAATGACTTTTGATTCCAAGGCCCTTTGTTGTATGCCTATATGGCATTTTTGTACATATTTGACATTGTATTCCTATATGGCATTCTCATAAGCCTATATGGCTATTTTGTATATATTTTATACTTATATTGACATATATTGATGTATGCCTACATGGCTATTTAGAGAACACAAATCTTTCTTATCGATGGTGTCCATATTTACATTATAAATCCACGTTCAATAGATATGAGTTATGTGTATTCAAGTGTATGCTTTACAAATTACATGTATACTTTGTGACTTACGTGTATTCCAATGTATACTTTGTGACTTATGTGTTTTCAAGTGTATACCTTGTATTCATGCATATACTTTGTATTAATCTGTGTATACTATGTATTTGTGTGTATACTTCAAGGCTTACGTGTATTTGAGTACTTGTGCTTCCCTTATTCATATGTATACTTATTAATTGGTTAGCCCTAGCATTGATCATTGTTTTCCTTCATGGTTTTTCTTGAATATTTATTGATTGATGCTAAACAACTTCAATATTTCTAGGAATACTAGTAGAGTTACAAATTACAAAATTGCACAAATTGAAAAGAAAAGATTAACTGTAAATAATGCACTGACTATTAACTTGATAGTCGATTAAAAATGAGTATAATATATATATCAAGAGATGAGCCTTATACAATGGAAACTACTAACTAGAAAATAGGAAAAGCATTCCCAATACTTTGAAAGCAATAATCCACCCAAAATTGCAATGGGAGATAAGGCAAATGAACCCACATAGGCATAATTGAATAAAGAACAATTCACCCTTCACAACTTGCTAAAACCATTTCCAAACTTATAAGATCTTAAAGATAAAGAGGAATTGTGGTCTATATAATATAGAATTAGTACCCACTTTGATGACTACAAAATTTTCAACCATGGGCTTGTCATGCTTTTTCAAATTTGGTAAGAAGGATTATTTAAGATCCTTGAGCAATGTATTTCCTAATGCTCCCTTGTTCTTACATATCTCAATTCAGTTTAATTCAAAGAGTTCCATCAAATGCTTTATCTAAAAAGAAAAAACGTGTTTTCACTTGGTATTCCATGAGATGTTTCATAAAAATATTCCAGTATGTTTAATATTTTGATTGAAACAACTCAATTAAGCAAAGGATACATAATTTCACAACACTTGCAAAACATAATATTCATAGTAGATGATGAGTAGTTAACTTCTTGACACATTATCATACAAACATTTATCTTGATTAGTCTTTCAACATTTTCACAGTATAGAATGAATTGTTATGTTCTTGATCCATCACCATATAAACACGTCGAAAGATGTATATGTCAACTTTTTGAAATATTATTTCCTATATAGGAAATGGACATGGGAGAAAGCTTTATCATTTATAATACAAATAAGAAATAGTCTTGGGTGAAAATTTTATTTATCACACAAAATAATAAATGTACGTGAGAGCATCACTTGTTTCTCTTAGACTCCAATTTTCAAGCATAGTATATGTCAACTTTTTGAAATATTATTTCCTATATAGGAAATGGACATGGGAGAAAGCTTTATCATTTATAATACAAATAAGAAATAGTCTTGGGTGAAAATTTTATTTATCACACAAAATAATAAATGTACGTGAGAGCATCACTTGTTTCTCTTAGACTCCAATTTTCAAGCATAGCAAATCATTTCAAATGAAAATGAAAAAATGCTTCACAACCAAAGTTGTTAATTGAGGAAAAAATAAAATGTTTCCAAGTTCCACCATTGTACGCATTTACAATTGGTTGTATATTGTTGTAAGGGAAAGGAGGATAATTAAAAATGTCTTGAACTTGCTAGACTTGAGGATGATCATATGCTTTTGGTGTGGAAAACTCAGACTTCTCAACAGTCATGTGAATGTTTCTCTTTTCAATTGTTTTGCATGTCATCATAAGGGATCGAGCCAATTGAACATAGCTCAAAGTGATTCAACATGTTTGGGTGTGAAAGAGGACGTTCCTAGCATAAATGTACCTATCAGGATGCATTGGAACAATTTTTTTGGTCACACGAGTTGCAAAACAAAAGTTGCACCACTTTGCAACTTTACACTGCTTGCATTTGACACTTTTTCCATCAAGTGAAAATTGGACACCACGGGAAAAAAATTCTAAGATAACAAAAACTGAGAGGTTATTGTACAAGATCCTAATACAATCCTATAGGCTCAAATGGAGAATTCGTAAGCATCACAGTTTTTGAGTAATAGCCTATCAAAGATTGCAACCATTTTGCACTTTGGACCCTTAAGGGATCAAGTCAATTGAACATAGCTCAGAGTGATTTGGCATGTGTGGGTGAAAAATAAGAACATTCCTAGCATAAATGAACTCATTCGGATGTGTTGGAACAGTTCATTTTCTCACACGAGTTGCAAAATAAAATTTGCACCACTTTACAACTTTACATTGCTTGCATTTGACACCACGAGAAAATGACTCCAAGATAACAAAAACTAGGAGAGGTTATTGTAGAGGGGTCCAACGTGATCATGTAGGATTAGATAGAGAGTTCTTAAGCATCACGGTTTTCAATTAATAGCTTGTCAAATATTGCAGCCATTTTGCACTTTGGACCCTTAAGGGATTGAGTCAGTTGAACATAGCTCGGAGTGATTCGACATGTTTGGGTGTGAAAGAGGACCATGCCTAGCATAAATTTACCCATTCGGATGTGTTGGAATAGTTCCTTTGGTCACACGAGTTGCAGAACAAAAGTTGCACCACTTTGCAACTTTACACTGCTTGCATTTGACACTTTTTCCATCAAGTGAATTAGACACCATGGGAAAACGACTCTGAGATAAAGAAAAATTAAGAGAGGTTATTGTAGATGGGTCCAATTCAATCACATAGGCTCAAATGGAGAGTTCTTAAGCATCATGATTTTTGAGAAATAGCCCGTCAAAGATTGGAGTCATTTTACACTTTGGACCCTTAAGGGATTGAGTCGGTTGAACGTAGCTCGGAGTGATTCGGAATGTTTGGGTGTGAAAGAGGACCATGCCTAGGATAAACGTACCCATCTGGATGTGTTGGAATATTTCATTTGGTCACACGATTTGTAGAATGAAAGTTGCACCACTTTGCAACTTTGCATTGCTTGCAATTAACACTTTTTCCATCAAGTGAAAACTGGACACCACGGGAAAATGACTCTAAGATAACAAAAAATGAGAGAGGTTATTGTAGAGGGTCCCAAATTGATCCTGTAGGCTCAGAAAGAGAGTTTGTAAGTGTCACATTTAGCGATTAATAGCCTATCAAAGATAGCACCCATTTTGCACTTTGGACCCTTAAGGGATCAAGCCACTTGAATGTAGCTCAGAGTGATTTAGCATGTTTGGGTGCAAAAGAGGACCATGTCTAGCATAAAAATACCCATCTAGATGCATTGGAATAGTTTTTTTGGTCACACAAGTTGCAGAATGAAAGTTGCACCACTTTGCAACTTTACATTGCTTGTAATTAACACTTTTTCCATCAAGTGAAAATTGGACACCATGGGAAAATGACTCCGAGATTAAAAAAAAAACTGAGAGAGGTTATTGTAGAGGTTCCCTATGTGATCTCAATGCCTCAAACATAATTTTCATAACTAACATGGTCTCCAAGTAACAGGTCATCAAATATTGCTTCCCTTTTGCAATTTGGACTATTAAGGGATTATGCTACATGAATTACAAATGTTTAAGGGAAGCAATAAATTTCAAAATTTTAGTAAATATCATTACAAATGTTTATGTGAATAGATTGTATGCTATATTGATATTGATATATAATCATTAGGTTGATTTTTTTTAATAAATGAAATTTAGTCAATTGGTGATAGTTATAATAGTGAGAGAATAAAGAAAAAGAATAATTGGTAACCATCAATGGTTATTACACTCACTATATTAATAATATGATGTTTACAATAAAATGAGATTTATTTGGAAGTCCTAATTCTTATGTTTGTGCTACAATTGTCTAATATGCTTCATCACCATTTTCAAACCCAAGTGGTTGTACGTGTAGGCACAATGCTTTCTCAAAACTATCAAGTGGTAATACAAAATCATGAGAAAAAAATCAAACTATATGAATTACAACACCCCACTTAAATCACATATTGAATCAATGTGCCCCATTTTCATGCACACAAACTCAACTTATAATATTCTCACATAATAACCAAAAATATGATTCAAGTATGCCTTAGGTACTTTGTTCTCATAGATCTTTTACAATGTCACTCATACATTTGAGATGCTCTTATAATGTCTACATCATAGGTGCTCATGATGAGGTTAAATTCAATTGAATAACTTGAAATTCCCTCGCAAAGCTTCACACACACTTTTATAGTGGCTTAAAATCATAATTGATATTTGTCAAGATCATCAAAATAAGGATGTTGCATTGCTTTTTTGGTTGAGATCCTCTTGAATGGCTCATAAATCAACATTTTCTACAAGGAGACACTAATCAATTTTTAGTAGTTTACTTACAAATAGGAAAAGTAAAAGAAGAAAAATAAAGAGCATCCAAAATGGAAATGAAATGAAAATAGATTGAAGACACTTATAGACAAAAAATCCACACCATTTGGTTCCAAGTTGAGAACAACAAGGCTTAAATCTTGATGCTTCCATTGAGGATAGGCACGTCAGCCTCTCAACTTAGTCACTTCTGGCCATACATCTTCATTGGGAGTTCCAAGTTACCTATTGCATACAAAAACCTCTCATGAATAGAATAACTTGAAATTTGAGATGCTCTTATAATGTCTACATCATAGGTGCTCATGGTGGGCCCACTAGCTTGCCAATTCAGTGAAATTGGCAACTTAACTTGGCCTATTTGAAA
>VDFB02270651.1:648750976-648783519 GCA_007258455.2 Sequoia sempervirens | reverse complement strand
TACATGCATACATATAAGCATACATACATACAAGCATGCATACATACATGCACACATGACATACAAGCATACATGTACATACAAACATACAATATATAAACATGCATTCAATAGAGTATCATTTAACTAAAAAGCAAGACATAGTGCAAGTGTGTTATAACATGCTCGCATTATGTCTTGCTATACATGTCCCACACAAATGCAAAAACCATGTCAAAAATAAGATAGAACGTGAGCGCGTTATAACACGCTCATGTTATATATTGCTTTGGGAATCCCCAAGCCTTAGGCTTTTTATTTTCCTTGGAATACCAACCCAAAGGCTTGGAGGGCCTTCCCGATGACCAAAGATGTGTTTTTGCAAATTCTACAATATTTCACATAATTGGGTTCATGCTCACCGAAAGGATTGCATGTGTTTCAATGTCAAAAAAATCGAGCACCTAGGTAATGTTAGGCTCTCTCTTAGCTATCCAACGATGTAATTTTTTTCACATTTTGACAATGTTAAGCCTTTGATCTATAATTTCTTTTGTTTGTGTCTCTTTTTTGGAAAAAAGTAGTGTTTGGTGTTTTTTTCATTATAAAATAACCGTTCATCAAAATTTCAAATAAATTACTTTTTTAGAAACTAGACTCCATTCTATAGATATTAAAACAAAAATTCCAATTAGTTTCCAAAATTTGTAGGGGTAGCACAGCCAAAATTCTATTTTTCAGGAAGTGTCCAATTTGAAAATTAGTAAAAAATCAAATATTCATTAAAAAATTATCAAAAAAATCATGCATCAACTACATGTTGTTAGATAATTTCTCACCAAAGCGATTTTAAAAATACTATAAAAAAAATTTTGTGCTACATTCCCACAAAAGGTGCTATGTTATGTTTTTCTAACAAAAACAACACCAATTTTTGTGGGTCCCTCTTTTGAACCCCTTAATCTCGCCCATTTTTTTAAAAAAATAGTAGTTTAGAAAGTAGACTCAGAGCACTACGATCCTTTTTTTTGTTGCATCTCAAATTTTTGAGTGTAACTATCCTCAATTTCACGTCGAAGATCAATATTTCCTGATTTCAGAAAGAAAAAAAAAAGTGGCCACTTAAGCCCCCTTTTTGGCCCCCCATATTTTTGCACTTACCCACCTTCTACAATAAGAGTTATAGTTGGTAGTGTTCCGCTCTGTGCAATATAATGATGAAGGCATGTTGGAATGATCTGCATTCCTCTGGAAGTGAAGTGTTGGCCTTGAGGTTCTATAGACATAATTAGTGATGTATAATGCATAATAATTTGCACCTTTAGGTGTTTTGGTGGTTTGCAAGATCAGTTTTCAAATCACAATTTGCTATATTTTGTTTGGAATTCTTTGTTCCTATGTTTTTGGTAGGTTTCTTCAATTTCTCCAACTTATGATGATCAGAGAAATTTTAGGAAATGGCTGAAGAGATATTGTGCATGGAGTACAATGGTTTCATCTTGATCCACATGATCGTTTTGGTCTCTCCCCAAAAGTGTAAAGTTGAATAGATGGTATTTTTGGTGGTGTTATCATTATTTGGGCCAATAGACTTGTTTCCTTCATCTATGATTGATCCTAATTAACTAATTTTGTATTAGAATTGATGTGTTTGTTTTGTTTCAAGGGTCCTATAATGTCATGTGTTAATCTGAAATTGTTTTTCTTATAATATTATATATGTTTGGAGTCGACCAATGTGATATCAAATGTTTCTTTTAAAAGGTTATCTTGGATCCGACCTAATTAAGATTTTGTGTTGTTGCAAAGGATATATATAGAAGATCAAACTCATTTGTGGAGTAGTAATTTAGAGAGAATTGAAAAAGAAGTATGTTGAAGATGAAGTATGTGAAGTTTGTATGAAGAGTTAATTGTACGAAAAGGGGATTGCAATATCAGCAAATGTTAGATGCTTCTTCATAGCAATTCCAATTCTTATTTATCAATATAATTTTTAGGTATCCTGTTCTGAGACAGTGAGTCTCATTAGGTCCTTTGTGTCTTACCCTAAGGTTGTACACCTTAGTCTGCAAGTCCATAGGCAGCCTTGAACAACATTGTAATTCTCGTTAGCGGTGAGCTACATATATTGTGAGTTAATACTCACCGTGGTTTTTCCCTCATTGGGTTTTCCATGTAAAAATATTGGCCTCTTTTGTGTGGTGTATGTTTTCTCTTCTTCTCTTTTTTAGTCTATGAGATGTGTTTTTTAATCTACAAATGGAAATGGTTTTGTTTTAATATATGCCTATTCACCCCCCTCTTGGGACAACATTGTGTTCAACACAAAACATCATTTAAGAGTCAATAAAAATCATAGAAGGTAGGGTCTCACACTAAACTAATCATCCAAGTGCAACATTTTTACATTTTACCACTACAAGAAAACTAATAGGAGTTGGAAATAACCATTAGAGTATTTTATATAAAACTATACTAACCAATTAAAGTTTCTCATCAAATTTTGGATATTTCTTTATCATTTATCTTAAGAAACCTCATCCAAATGATGTATCCTATAAGGTTTAAGAGATGTGGATGGTGAGTCCTCCTCTAGAATTAACTTAACCCCTTGACATGTTGGTGTAATATATTTTATACCATGACACATACTATTTATGGAATTGGTCACTTGATACCTAAAAACTACACTAAACTAACACTCTTGGTAAAATTTTATTTCTTGCCACTATGGTGAAATATCTTTGAGTTGGAAAAATATTTTAGATCATTTTGTAAAGGAATTATTTACGTGATTGTAGGAATACATGGTGCATGCATATGCGTCACTACTTTTATTCACTATCCTATCAAAGTTTGACATGTTTTCTATAGGAATCTACATATGATCTTTCCACCAAGAAAAATAATCATATAACAAGAAATCAATCTATAACATGTTATTTCTCATAAATCTACCATTCTAAAGTGATTATACATTCAAATTTTAAGTTTCAAATTAGGAATACATGTGCACAAGGTGAAAATTATATTGTATAACAATTTGTATATATAAAAGTGTAGAATAATTATACACATATGTAAGTTTGGCATATGTCATCTCAATATCTATAGACAATCTACATGCTAAATATCTACATCAAATACTAATGGTCCACTTGACCCTATGCCTCTGTAAAATCCTCAACCTATGATGGATCATCAAAAAGTGGTATTTTGATGCCACAATGGTTACTAGTTGAAGAATGAAAAGTTGAATACAACAAGTCAAAGAAAAAAATTGATCAATTACTTCAGTGATGAATAAATAAATTAAAATAGAAAATAGAAACTTATCTACTACAATTTAGAACTTTGAAATTAACATCTAAATCAACATAGTTAACTATAATTTTTCTAAAGTATCAATTAAAGTAAAATTCAATTCAATTACATCAACTCTTTTTTTGTTTTTATGAGATATGTTCAACAAATGATGGTCTCTTAGGCTGATTAGGAGTCCTAGAAAATCATTATGGTAGAGTAACCACATTACTCACTTTTGGAATATACTATAATAGTAAAATAAAATTGATAAAATTTAATATATAATTATTGGAAAAGAACGAAATGCATATAATGAAAAGAGGTTAGATGTGTAAGTAAAAAATATAGACTAATAAATAGAAATGTGTCTACTATAAAAAAATGAGGCCTCTTGCATTGACTAAGGATTCATCTTGGATGAACTAACTATGATTACATATATAAAAAATGACAAGAATGTAAGATTGTATGTATACATAGAATCATAATAAATTTGAAATTAACATCTTAATCACTATAATCAACTAAAAGTTCTATAAACTATCAATTCAATTACCTCACTCTTTGTTGTTGTTTTAAGTCATTATGTGAATGATAGTCCCTTAGGATGACTATGAGTTCTACTAAAACATATTGGTAAAGGAGCCACCTCATCCACATTTTGAATATACTATAAAATTAACTAAGATCAAGATATAAATTAATATATAATTCCTCACAAAAAATGAAATGAATACAATAAAAGAATCTTAGACACGTGTAGAAAAATTATACCATCAATTCTAGACCAAATTGAATGGTAGAAAGAGTACTATGATGAACTACTCTAAGCTCTTCTTATATCATCAATTATTATCCCACTTAGATGCATTAGTAATAATATGTTTTATATTAAATTCAAATGAAATACACCATGAAATAAATTTAAATTATTATTCAAAGAAAGATTAACCTTGCTCCTCTTCTCTAGCCCCTAGTGGCCCCTCATGTGTTATTTTTCCTAATGCCTCAACTTATGTTCTAGACTCTACTGCCTCATTTCATGAAGGTGACATACAAGGGACATCATATTTAGATTTGTTTAGGGATGGATCACTAGTCTCTCCATGAGACACCTAAATACAATTGATTTCACATAACTTGCAACAATGAGGCACACAAATATGTTTTTACAAGGAGGGTCCACCAATATCAATCAATCCACTAAGACCATCAAATCATGTGATTGTGCTACCTGAGAAGTTTGTGTAATCAAATGGCCAGTCAAAGAGTGTACAACATTGAGGCTCTTATTTGTTGCATCTACAAAAATGATTAGGTGTTGAAATAGAGAAGGAGGAATAAAGGGACCTTGCATCTACTATATTTTTCGAGGTCTATCTTAAGGCATTCCTCTACCTACTCCTTGAAAATCTCTAGAATCAAAATAGTTGACTTTATGGCCTAAAATAAACTACATGTATATATTTAATTGTCAAAGGAGATATAAATGTGTGTCATCAAGATTTTTGTTGGCTGGTTTATCAAAAACCCAACAATCCCAAAAATTATTTGTGATGCCCTCATCTGTACACCATTTGATTGGAAATTTGGGCTTATGTATATCAACATGTAATCTAATTTTAGAATTAACAAAATATTGTGCTAACATGGATTTGGTTATATCTAAGTCTTTCAATTTCTCATGTGATAACCCGATAGAATATTCTTCCCTCTTGGTTCCTCGCCATTTCCAAAATGGTTCATGTATATATTTAATTGTCAAAGGAGATATAAATGTGTGTCATCAATATTTTTGTTGGCTGGTTTATCAAAAAACCAACAATCCCAAAAATTATTTGTGATGCCCTCATCTGTACACCATTTGATTGGAAATTTGGGCTTATCTATATCAACATGTAATCTAATTTTAGAATTAACAAAATATTGTGCTAAAATGGTTTTGGTTATATCTAAGTCTTTCAATTTCTCATATGATAACTGGATAGAATATTCTTCCCTCTTGGTTCCTTGGCATTTCTAGAATGGTTCATGTTTTATTGTGTTGGTTCAAATATGGTTGGCAATTCCCTCTAAGGTAGATTTCATTGAAGCCAATCGAGGGCCGACACTAAATTTCTATAATCCTATACAATTCATTAATATTTTTCTCAATTTATTTTTTAATTTGAGGAGGGTTTGGTGGAGGAGGGTTTGGTGGGGGAGTGTTTTTGTTTTGACCTTCCTCATCCATTTTACCTATTTTCAATTTAAAACTAATCCTTACAATTAAAAAATAAAAATCTAAATCATATAAAAAAATTTGAATCAATTTCAAGAAACTCATAAAAGAGAAAATAAAAGGTTACCTCTAGACTATCGTTGATGCAATGAAATTTTTGTGCTCTTCAAAATATATATTAATTTTGGAAGCTCAGATATACCCATTTCTCATATTTTTTTCCTTTGTTGTGTGAAAATTGTGGGTCATCATCAGCCATGTATAAATTATTTTTTTACTTTCATGTTGAGGGAAATGGATATCCATTCTTAAGAAATGTATATCCATTATTTCCTTGGTTTTCCCAAACCAAATCTAACTTTCTACCCAACCCAAAGAATAATTCAAATATTTGTTTCTTAAATATTTTGGCTAAATACTGATGCATTTTTTACTCTATTGCCACAATTTGGCCCAACATGATCCTACACTCACCCACATATTCACATATCATAAGGCTCCTTCATTCATACATTTATATATATCATAGATTGTGTAGTCATACCACAATAATAGATACATACATCACATCTTCTTGGGTAACATAGCTCTCATCCTATATTACATTCAATCATCTATATTTCTTTCTTTTTTTCTTCTTCTTATATTTTCCTTCTATTCTTCTTCCTTGTAGTATAGTTGAATGCTAATATATCTTTTAAATATGTAGAGAGTTGTACTTATATCTTTCTTTGTGTTTTATCACCCATCAAAAGCTACTACACATTGTTTTATGCTATTGAAATGTACTTATAGAGTTCTACAATAAGTTATGGCTTGTCTTGTTTCTCTTTCGATTTTGTTCGTGACAACTCTAGTACCTTCAATTCTTCTTGTTATGTATGAACCACATGCTATAGTTACATATTGTCTCCACATAAAAGATACCCTATTACAAAATAATATAATTTATTCTATATATTTCCAAAGAGCTTATGCATTCGAAAACCAAACCTATATCTTTTAGGAGAGTGTTTGTCAAAAATGGATGTTCCTTTGTCAAAAAGTGTCTACAACTAGGAAGGTATTTGCACTTGTTCATAATCTAGGAGAAAAGACATTCAAGTTCCTATGGATTCTTGGAAGACTTAAGTGAGAGATATTTTAGAGTTCAAAAATCAACCTCATCCTATAGAGGACAATGGATTAAAGCCACTATGGTGTATGGTAAATATCTCATTTTCATGCGTAAACTTCAAACATTTGTGAACAACTGAAGGAACAACTTTCATCGAGTGAAGCCAAGGATGACCTATCTACAGACGAAACTAATCTGATTGTGGAATGATAGAAAATGTTACATCCAATGTTTTAGGTCCTATCTGTAATGGGAGTATGATCGATCCGATCATAGGGCATGCAAAAACAGTATGTTTTTTAATCCATGTTGTTGGGTTGTCATAATCATCTTGATAAAGATCATGTAATACCAAAAACTCTTCCATGATCATGTTCTTGCCACAAGCGAGATCTATTAATATCCCATTGGTGGGCTTATCATAGATGCAGTTGGCTATGTAAAGAGGACCATCAGGAATATTTTTAAGTATATCATGACAAGAAAAAGTAATATTAAGAGATTTGGTAGTTGGGCCCTTGTGAGGGATAACATCTACCATACCAATAAGTTCATCCATAGGATTAACATGGGTAACATTTGGAGTAGAATCATGTTTTTCAACATTTGTAGCAATATTCATCACATGAGTATTAGAAGGTTCACTAGCTTTGACAAATGAAACATTGAGTTTAGGCATGGGGTTGGTAAAGATTTGTAAATTTTTATTGGTGGGTGCAACGGACTTATTGCCTTGATCATTGACACCTGCAATGGACAAACAAACAGAATCAATGAGGTCTTGAACTAAGTGTTTGAGATGCTTACATTGTTCTATGTCATGTTCATTTTGGCAATGAAAATGACAATAAGCATTTGGTTTAAAGGTGGGGGGTAAAGGCTTGGTAGTATCATGTGGTTTAATGGTAGGAAAAGTTATCATATGTTGTTGTAGCAGTTGATTCATTGTGTTATGGAGAGTATTGAGTAAGGGGGTAAATTGTCTCTTCGGACCCCCATAGGTAAAGGGAACCGCTGCTTTAACAGCGACCACTTGATTAGGCACATGTTGAGTTGGTTGTGGAGGAGGCGAATTGAACTGTAAGAAGCCTCTATTTGGTTTTTGAAATTTTTGCATGTTGTTTTGGTTGCTTTGTTTAGAATTCTCAACTCAGTTAGAAGTGGACTTTGAACCATGACTAGTAGCCAAGTTGTGATAGTCACAAAGGGTTGTGCATAAATGCATGAATGAAGGAAATTTCATCATTTTCAACTTATCCTAAAGGTGAGTGTGCAAGTTTTCAATAAACATCTTCTGGAGATGTGAATCTGGAATATTGACATCTACTTGAGAATACAATGACTGATAACGTGAAATGAAATCAGTTACTTTTTCATCCGAATTTTTTTACACCTCATTAAATCAGCCATTGTCTTTTTGGAAGTCATATGGACTTGGAAATGACTTATAAAGGAATCAACAAGTTCATTAAATGATCGGATTGAATGATTGGGTAAATTTGAAAACCATTCCAATGCAATGTCCTTTAAGGTCCTAGGAAATAGTTTAGCTAATATTTTATCGTCAAGTACAAAATTACTACAGAAGGTTGTATAGGCATTAACATGATTAGTAGGGTCTCCTTTACCTCCATACTTCTCAAACCTAGGCATCTCAATTCCTTGTGGCATCGGTGTTCTTAAGATCTCTAAAGATAATGGGCTACTATGGACATAGTATGTGGGTGGAACATTTTGATGTTGGCTTATGGTGGATATTTTTTGTTGCATAGAGGAAACAACATTAAAGAGTTGTGTAATGAGGGGGTCGGTGTAAGTGGTATGAGGAGGAAGGGAAAATGGTGATCGATTGTATGTAATATTAGAAGTGAAGGGAACACTAAGAGGGGTGAAGGTGGCAGAAGATGGGATATTCAATGCCACAGAAGAACTAGGAACACCAACCTATTGCATGGTTGTTGTAACTTGAGGAGTGGTATATGTGGGTATAGATGCTATGGTTGAAGGAGGAGGAATGTGAGATCCTCCTTCGCTCACAATAGTGTTTGTTGGTTGGGAAGTGGAAGGAACATGTTTGTTGTATATCTCAACAATTTTTTTCATAACTTGTAAGCCATTGTCACTTTCAATCAAATGATGAAGGTTTTCTATGGCAGGTATGGTAGTGGTGGAAATGTTTTCAAGACTTAAATCTTGTTGTAAATGTGCAAAATCCTCATGAATACTAATGAATTTTTCTTGTGGAATTTGATTGGTCTGTGTGTCAACATTCATCATTTGTGAAGGTAAAGGTATACTAGTGGTAGTATCCATGCCTAATGCACCTTTTTCCATACCAGGAGTAGGAGCTCTTGAGATCCCAAGGTCCACAACAAAAGTGCAATCGCAGGAAGCCATGAGTCTAGAACTTCGTCTCACTAAAGTATTATCAATAGGGAACCAAACACTCATTCAAGTACCACAAAAGATGGGTTGAATGTAAATGCAAACTAGGAATTTAATAAAATGCTAATGAATGAAATTCTATAAACTGAAACAAGAAGGCAGTAACATGAAACAAAAATGTAGGAAATACTATGAAAATGCCAGAAATTTTAATGCAAAAAATGTAGTTGGACTGATTTGCCTAGGGTGGCGAATGAGTCCAGGTATGAGATTTTTTTCAAAAAATTTAAAGTGATTGTAATGCTTTTCAGATGAAAATGTATATTTTTATTTTTTTAATGATTTGATATGCAAAAATGAAATCTATATGATTCTTTCACTAATGCAATTTTAGAAACCCTAGGATGCAAAAACATAACAAAACCTAATTGAATGTTGATACAAAGGAAACCTAGGATGCAAGATGCAATTGAAATCAAAAAGAGAAGTGTTCAAAATGCAAGTTCACCAAAATGAACCATCAATTTTATGGTGTGTTCTATGTACTTCTCTTGCACTCTTAGGGTTTTTCACCTAAAAAGAGAGATAGAACCCTAAAATTAAGGTGGTTCACTGAAACTAAGATATGCAAGATGGAATTAAGACTAAATACAATGATATAAATGTAACTAAGTGATGAAATTGATTGATTATGAATGCAAAACTAATGAAATATGCAATGTTTGAAAACACAGTGAGGTATGCAAAAATGAACTAAAAACATGAACTAATGCAAACAAAATTGAATGAGGTTTAACAGAGTGCACCTAGAAGTTGAATGTTGATCCTAGAAGGTTCTAAAAACTGGAAAAAATCACTGTTGATCACTAGTGGGACTCATTCGCCACTGATGGCGAATCTGTCCTCCTATTGGTAAAAACACCTGAAACTGATTTTCGACTGTCAAGAACTGGATTCTAACAAAATAAAATTTTCTAGCCTATAGGTGGGACTCATTTTCCACTAATGGAAACTCAATCCTCCTCCAAAAATCTGCAAATTCAAGAGTCAAGCCTATGGTTCCAAATCTGCACTTGTCTTCTTGTCAGGTTGACGAGTTAAATCTACAGAAAATGGGTCATAGGTTGTCTCCAAGCTTGAATTAGGGTTTGGTTGAATTGAAACACTTTAATGACTTGTTGACCACTTTTTCAACACCTATTTCCTTGACCACTTAGATGCATTAGTAATAATATTTTTAATATTAAATTAAAATGAAATACACCATGAAATAACTTTAAATTTTTATTGAAAGAAAAATTAACCTTGCTTCTCTTCTCTAGCCCCTAATGGCCCTCCATGTGTTATTGTCCCTAATGCCTCAACTTGTTTTATATACTCTATTGCTTCATCTCATGAAGGTGGCATACAAGGGGACATCATATTTAGATTTGTTTAGGGATGGATCACTAGTCTCTCCAAGAGACACCTAAATACAATTGATTTAAAATAACTTGCAATGAGGCACACAAATATGTTTTGACAAGGAGGGTCAACCAATATCAATCTATCCACTAAGACCATCAAATCATGTGATTTTTCTACCTAAGAAGTTTGTGTAATCAAATAGCCAGTCGAAGAGTGTATAACATCGAGGCTCTTATTTGTTGCATATGCAAAAATGATCGGGTGTTGAAATAGAGGTTGGGAACAAAGGGACCTTGCATCTACCATATTTTTCTAGTTCTATCTTAAGGCATTCATCTACCTACTCCTTGAAAATCTCTAGAATCAAAATAGTTGACTTTATGGCCTAAAATAAACTACATGTATATATTTAATTGTCAAAGGAGATATAAATGTACATCAAGATTTTTGTTGGGTGGCTTATCAAATACCCAACAATCCCAAAAAATATTTGTGATGCCCTCATCTTTACACCATTTGATTGGAAATTTGGGCTTATGTATATCAACATGTAATCTAATTTTAGAATTAAAAAAATATTGTGCTAACATGGCTTTGGTTATATAGAAGTCTTTCAATTTCTCATACATCATAACCCGATAGAATATTATTCCCTCCTTTTTCCTCGCCATTTCCAGAATGGTTCATGTTTTATTGTGTTGGTTCAAGTATGGGTGACAATTCCCTCTAAGGTAGATGCCATTGAAGCCAATCGAGGGCCGACACTAAATTTCTATAATCCTATTCAATTCATTAATATTTTTTTGAATTTATTTTTTAATTTGAGGAGGGTTTGGTGGAGGAGGGTTTGGTGGGGGAGTGTTTGTGTTTTTACCTTCCTCATCCATTTTACCTAATTGCAATTTTAAACTAATCCTTACAATTAAAAAATAAAAATCTAAATCATATAAAAAAATTTGAATCAATTTCAAGAAACTCAAAAAAGAGAAAATAAAAGCTTACCTCTAGACTATCGTTGATGCAATGAAATTTTTGTGCTCTTCAAAACATATATTAATTTTGGAAGCTCGGATATACCCATTTCTCATATTTTTTCCTTTGTTGTGTGAAAATCGTGGGTAATCATCAGCCATGTATAAATTAATTTTTTACTTTCATGTTGAGGGAAATGGATATCCATTCTTAAGAAATGTATATCCATTATTTCCTTGGTTTTCCCAAGCCAAAACTAACTTTCTACCCAACCCAAAGAATAATTCAAATATTTTTTTCTTATATTTCAGCTAAATATTGATGCATTTTTTATTCTATTGCCACAATTTGGCCCAACATGATCCTACACTCACCCACATATTCACATATCATAAGGCTCCTTCATTCATACATTTATATGTATCATATATTGTGTATTCATACCACAATAATAGATACATACATCACATCTTCTTGGGTAACATAGCTCTCATCCTATATTACATTCAATCATCTATATTTCTTTCTTTTTTTCTTCTTCTTATATTCTATCCTTCTATTCTTCTTCCTTGTAGTATAGTTGAATGCTAATATATCTTTTAAATATGTAGAGAGTTGTACATATATCTTTCTTTGTGTTTTATCACCCCTCAAAAGCTACTACACATTGTTTAATGCTATTTAAATGTACTTCTAGAGTTCTACAATAAGTTATGGCTTGTCTTTTTTTTCTTTCGGTTTCGTTCTTGACAACTCTAGTAACTTCAATTATTCTTGTTATTATGAACCACATGCTATAGTTACATATTGTCTCTACATAAAAGATACCCTATTACAAAATAATACAATCTATTCTATATATTTCCAAAGAGCTTATGCATTAGAAAACCAAACCTATATCTTTGAGGAGAGTTTTTGTCAAAAATGGATGTCGCTTTGTCAAAAAGTGTCTACAACTAGGAAGGTATATGCACTTGTTCATAATCTAGGAGAAAAGACAATCAAGTTCCTATGGATTCTTGGAATACTTAAGTGATAGATATTTTAGAGTTCAAAAATCAACCTCATCAGGTATAGAGGTATTCAATGTTTGGGATAATTTCAAATCCTCAAATTTAAAATGTTATATGAATTAGTCACTTTCAATAGGTATAATTTTATAATACAACACACAAGAGGCATCATCAACCAACCATCATGTGGCAAACTATAACTTATAGGTACCATTCTATAATATAGCACACAAGACGCATCATCAACCAACATGTGGCAGACTATAACTTCTTTGATCTAAATTAAAAAAATTAGAGACTTTTATATCATTAAAAGTTGAGAGTTATGAAATGTTAAGTAGTGCAATATAATTTTTGGTTTCCATAAAGATATAATATTTATTATATCAACCTTACTTGTACCACCAAAAAAATTAGAATTACCAAGAAAAATATAAATTAGATCAATTAAATAAGACATATCAAATGATGAGACACATTTTCTATTTTTCATACCACCAAAAATTTCATACTTGTGAAAAAAATTATGTCCTAATCAAAAAAATATATATTTATTAGTGATAGTTTCCTAATCTCAACTATTAGGGAGCATGCACCCTCCACAATCACCATTAGTCCCTATCTAAATCTAGAATTAGTTTGTAGACTAAACTACTTTTCTACGATCAAGAAATTTGCTAACCAATATTTCATTTTAGTTGGCAAACCTAAAAAAATTTAGAAGAGGATTCACAACATTCATACCAAACCCACAATAAAATTTACACCAGTTAAACCATTCATGATATGTGATGTTAAAACCCAAATAATTTTCTATGCCCTCATATTCTTAACCTACAGCTTCCTCTTTGAACTCCTGCAGTCTGGTTAGACAACAACCTCATTACACTGATGTCACAGTGGACCTTGAAATCCAAGTTCATGGATCTAATGATACCCAATTTGATTGTCACAAGAAAATCCATCCCTACTTTCAATTGGATGCCACCATCATTTTGTTGATCTTTTATAATGGAACGAAGCCCCTCAGGAAAATATAGCCCACTTCCTGTAAGCCTTGCCTCTAGAGTACTAGTATTCATATGACCCTAGTAAAATCCAGGCAGACTGTCCCTACACATAACCATCTCATAGTATGAAACCCACAAAAGATTACTATTTTTATAGTCAATACCAATCCTTTTGTTTGGATTATAACATCCATAACAACTAACTCTCTACTCAAATTAAATTTATGTTGAAATTTTCGTCCAATCTCTCAAGGGGGCAGTATGGCAGCATGTTTTGTCCGCTACGGCAGCATTGGGGCATTTTGAAAATTGGAATTTTTTTGGCTTTTGATCAAGACATGTTTATTCTTTGAACCAGCGCAACAAGTGCATCACTTCAAAGAGGGGAAAAATGTAGACACGTAAAATGTACTGATTGACATTACACAACTGATCCTAATTTTACTAACACCACTTCATCCTGAATCATCCCTCTATCTAACCATTTAATCAAATAACTCTTATTTGATTAAATTCATCAATTTTCCTCTCTTAATTAAATAAATCAATTTTATCTAGTTAAGTCATTATTTCTCGTTAATTAAATAAATCATTTTATTTGATTAATCCCCTTGTCTCTATTTTAATTAAATAATTTACTTTATTTAATTAAATCTCTAAAGTACTTGTATTAAATTAAACCTTTATCTAATTTAATCTAACATCATCCCTTTTAATTAAATAAATCAAAACCTTTATTTAAGTAAACCTATATCATATTCTTCTCATTTTGATTTAAATCAACCCAAAAATCTAAATCAAATAGTCACATCAACTAACCTCCTCTTATTTAATCAAATCTTGATTAAATCTAATCTTAATCCATGTCACATCCTCTATCTTTTCCCACTTGCACAAATAAATCAATTTAACTGACTTATTAAATCTTCATTTTCTCTCAACTTGGTATCTTTGGGGGAATATTCCTCCAAATTTGTAAATCCCTCCAAATGGGATGTGTCCTTCCAACAAGGCATTTATTTCATCTCACATGTCCTTTTGCCTTGAGCCAAGTGGAAATAACTCTTTCTTCTCCCTCCAACAAGCCAACTTTCAAATTTCAAAATCAACCTAATAGCATTTATCATGCACAATGACCAAAATGTGCACAACCTCCCTCCATTGGAATGCTAACAAGTGGCACAATGCCAAATTGGATTATCTATTATCCCACATTCCTCCTATCTTTCATTCTTCTATCATTCTATTTTATAAATAGGGGATTCTTCTATTGATTTAGGGGACACAACTTGATCATCCACAATTTGAGCAAGTCTACTATACTCAATTTCATCCTCAAGCATATCCATTTCATCCATTTTATCAAGTTTATAGCTAGGTTATTGCAGATTTCTTCATGGGGCTTTATTGAATCAACCATCAAGTGGATCAATCTTCATCAAATCATCACAAGCTTGCATAGGAGTTGGGAAGGGGCCAATTTTCACATCAAATTGGCACCAATTCCCACATGGGATTGAGATTTTTCATCTTAAAATAGGATTTCATTGCTTTCTTGGTTCATTTTCTTCATTTTCTTTCCTATTTGAGCTTTGCAAATGAATTTCATGGGGAATCTTGATTCTCACTTGCATATGATCTAATATTGTGTTTGTTTCTTGTGTTTGTGCAGGTCTAGGATTGGGGTTCTACAATTCTATATAACAAACAGTTGAAAATATGGGCCTCCCTTAGTATAGAATTTGAGTTGCCTCCATCTCCTTGGAGAACATATTTTGTGCTTAGGGAAACATGCAAGATCTTCCAATTTCTAGTACTATATAATTCCAATAGTGGTAATCTTAACAAAGTCAAATGGTTTGATGATACTAAATTACATGAAGTGAAGCCCAAACTTGTTTATAAATCATTGGAAGAAACCTCGGACATGACCAAGCACCTAAACAAAAGCTAGAATCTTGAAATCTTTGGTAAATAGTGATCTAATATTTTTTATTTTTTGTGGTCCAATGTGTTAGAACCTAAGAAGGTAAGTTTTAAGTGGTTTCTTATTTTACAAAATCTACCTTGTTCTCTATCCTCCTCTAGAATGAATGCATCTGCTATCTGTAGGAAACCTGAAACTATTATGCATTTTTTTAATGTTTTTATGCTAGAGAGATCTGGAACCTTTTCTATGTAGACTTGCCAGGGGGTAAGCGGATATGGGTAAGGTTAAATGGAAGAAAATTCTTTTGGTTTTGTGGAGGATTTGGGTAAATCCTTCAATATTTTATGGCTTCTATTATCTACTAAAATTTTGTGGTTTTTATGGAAAGCTAGTAATGAGGAATGGCTCCAAGGCCTAATGAGAGCATTTACTGAGTTTGATAGAAGATTCATTTACCATGAAATTTTTGTGCAAGTTACAATTACAATGGAGATATCCAAAGATAAATTTCTCAAGATGTTGAAGATTGGTAAGGTGGATTTCAATAAAGAAAAAATTAAGTACATGCAAGACACTGTCTATTCAAAAAAATATCTACAACGCACCCTTTCTAAGAGGTTACCTAGAATTTGAAAAGAAATATAACAAGAAATATATAGTTAAAACATTGCAGAAAGATTTTGGATTCTAGGGAGTGTTAGCTCTCAAAAACGTAGGTATGGGTACCTCAAGAGGTTGCCAATCTCTTGATATGTTTTAGGGTAACAGACAAGGTTAAATGGCTTAAACCTTCAACTCTTCAGGTGTTGTTGGACCTAGGCGGGTGAACCTATATGAATGAAGCAGACTTGGCTTTTGATTTTCTCTCTTGCAATGATTTTTCCACGATGGTAGATGGAAGTAGAAAAATTAAATTAAATTTGGTATAAATTGTATAAAATATTAAAACTAAAACCTAATATGCTCAGTTAACAGATGTAAAGAAAATGAATGAATTTTGGTGAAATGCAGAAACTAGTGCCTTATTGGGTATGCAGAGTCAAATGAAATAGAAATAGGCAACTTATTTCTAGAAAACACTCAAATTTTTTGGCATAGGTCTTGTTTATAACTTGTATAAACATGCAAGATTGTGATTACTAAGCTCTTCTTAATGATCCAGATGAATTTCCCTGATTACTATGATTAATCAAAAGGATTTAATCCCTCCTTGAAAGAACCAATTAATTAACCACACAGATACAGCAAGTGTACACTGATAAACTAAATATAATCTTGTTATACCAATTTAAATAACCAAAAAAAATCCAATCATGGAGACAACTTTAGTAATACTTTCAATAAATCCAACAGACAATTGACACCAGAAATATGCAGCCACATCAACTGATTCTCATTAATACCTCCATTTTGAAATCATACAGCGTAATCTCTGTTATGTGAAAATTATTTTCCTATCCAATCTACCTATTATGTCTTCTCTCTTATCTAATCTCATTATCCCCTTTTATAATCGAAAAATGGATATTTATATATTTGCATCTGAACAAACACAACGCTTCGCATTCCAATATCAACAAGCAACAGTATTCGGGCCTTTGTTAATATTCACTGAAGACTCGCCGAGACATTATGTAGTCATACCGACCCTCAACATTACACCGACAGTCATCATGTGCATCATTGTGAAGTCATGTCATCTTATTGACACTTTGAGTCTCACCAAAAATGTCCATTCATCCCATGTGCTTTGTTGTGACATTCCAATGTCGGGGAGACATTTCATAGATCATATTATGTCCTATCGAAAGTTTTCCTTCCATCTTGTGTGTCGCTGAGACAATTCATAGTCAGGGGGAGGTTCCATAGATCGCCTATGTCTCAC
Source organism: Sequoia sempervirens (assembly GCA_007258455.2). Lineage (NCBI taxonomy): Eukaryota > Viridiplantae > Streptophyta > Pinopsida > Cupressales > Cupressaceae > Sequoia > Sequoia sempervirens. The sequence goes on along the minus strand of VDFB02270651.1, from coordinate 648,766,291 downwards.
TGAGATGTGCTATTTTGTTATGTTTGATTCGCCGTGACCCTTCAGAGTCGAGGAGACGTCTCATAGATCACACTGCGTCTTACCGAGATGCACCCTGTGGTAACTTTTTGGTTGCTGAAACGTAACCACCTTTTTGCTAATGAAACCATATCTCGGCATGACCTTCAAGTTTCTCACCAATGAAATTGATCTTACCGATGAAATTGATCTTACCGATGAAATAAATTTCATTGGCAAGACTATGAATCTTCAAAAAGACTCATACCAATGCCAAATGTCTCACCGGACCCGTTCCTCCAAATTACTCTATTCGGTGAGACTCTCCCCAAAGTATTCTATCGGCGTGACTTATAGGTTGGCAGGACTACATGACTTCCTCCCAACAGTTCTTTGATATAATCCCTCCGCTATGTCAGCAAGACCAAACACCTTTGGTAAGACCCTACTCTAATGCACTTTAGTCTTACCAATATGCATATCCTCATCGCCGGTCGATAAGACAATTCAAACTCGCCAAGACCTCATCCTGAATACTTTTAGCTTGGTTGATATACTTCCACATGCATCGGTCGGTGAGACATAATGTATTTGCTATGACTTCACTCCGACGATGAATCTCCTGCCGATGTGTTCTTTCTTGTGCATTGGTCGATGAGACAAAACCCATTCTGTGAGACCACATACCGAATATATTTTGTTTGGCTGAAGTGTTTTCTCATTCTATGCCCCAATTGGTAAGACAATATGAATTCATTGTGACTTCACACTAAAGAAAATTCTCTCACTAACATGCTCCTTCTGTCGTCGGTCAGTGAGACAATAAGAACTCGCCAAGACCCATGCCGAAGAAGACACTCTTACCGATGGGAAACCCTTAGTCACCGAAACAATAATAGTGTCCTGTCGAAAGGTACCTGCATGTGAATTCCAATCGCTGTGACATTCCTGAGGTCTTGCCGATAATCTGCAACAAATGTATATTAGTAGAAAATGCAATATGGATCAGGGAGACCTTGATTTCTCATGCCGATATGGACTATAATGTGAAATATCCAGACCTAGATGGACTTATGGGAACTCATGGCTAAATATGGGCAAAAATGTTATGAAGAGAGGATATGTGCATATGGCGAGGACTCATTTGGAAACTCATGAATGCAATTGACTGTGAAAATTTTAAATTTTCACAGTTCTAATAGGGAGGACCAAATTTTAATGTAAACCAAGGGAGGATTTCACAGTGGAGGTAGTGAGATAAAATGAATAAATATCTAAAAATTATCCACCAATTGAGTGGAATGATAGATAAATATAGTGAAAGTATTAACTTCAAAAGGATACCTTTTTTGTTAGTATATATGTGAATTTTGTAATGGCTACATTGTCTTATACTTTTTCCTTTTGATGATCTTGCATGGTCTAGTTATAGTCCTCCATATTATGTAAGCATGGTTTGGTTTTATATATATATATATATATATATATATTGTTTATACTTTTTTGTAATGTTCCTTTTAGTGGCCCTGTGTGGTCTATTAGGTTGTGATCTGTTATGATCTGGTACTAATGATGTAATATTTTTTTTATCGGTAATCTATATGTTGAATACAAAAAAATGAATACAATAAAAAAGGTTGGAGATGTAGAAAAAATTATACCATCAAGTCTAAACCAAATTGAATGGAAGAAAGAGTACCATGATGAACTTCTTTGACCTCTTCCTCTATCATCAACTATTGTCCCACTTAGATACATTTGTAATAATATTTGTATATTAAATTCTAATGAAATACACCATGAAATAACTATTTTTTTCTTTTTCTCCTCCTCTCTAGCCCCTAATTGCCCTTTTGGTTTTATTGTCCCTAATGCATCAACTTGTGTTCTAGACTCTACCACTTCATCTCGTGAAGGTGACATACAAGGGACATCATATTTAGATTTGTTTAGGAATGGATCACTAGTCTCTCCAAGAGTACCTAAATACAATTGATTGCGCATAGTGCAACAATGAGGCACACAATATGTGCTGACAAGGAGGGTCCACCAATATCAATCAATTGAATAAGACCATTGATATCATGCAATTGTGCCACCTAAGAAGTTTGTGTAATAAAATGGCTAGTCAAAGAGTGTATGGCATGGAGGCTTCAATTTGTTGCATCTACAAAAATAATAAGATGTTGAACTAGAGGTGGAGAAGGGATGGTAGGAGGGGGAATGAAGGGACCTTGCATCTATTGCATTTCTCTAGGTCTATCTTAAGGCATTCCTCTACTTACTTGAAAATATATAAAATCAAAATAGTTGACTTTGTGGCCTAAAATAAACTATATATATTTGTCAAGGGAGATACAAATATACATCAATATTTTTGTTGAGTGGTTTATAAAAAACCATCCACCAACAATCCCAAAAATTATTTTTGATACCCTCATTTATACACCATTCGATTTTAAATTTGGGCTTACATACATCAACATGTAATTTCAATTTTAAAATTAACAAAATATTGTGCTAACATGGCTTTGGTTATATATGTCTTTCAATTGCTCATATGATAAGTCGATAGAATTTTCTTCCCTCTTGGTTCCTTGCCATTTCCAGGATGATTTATTTTTTGTTGTGATGGTTTGAATATGGGTGAAAATTCCCTCTAAGGTGAATGTCATTAAAGCCAATCAATGGTGTTGACACTAAGTTTCTATAATGTTATTCAATTCGTTGATATTTTTCTTTTTTTTTAATTGGAGGAGGTTTTGGTGGAGGAGGATTTGGTGGGGGAGTGTTTGTTTTGACCTTCCTCATCCATTTTACCTATTTTCAATTTAAAACTAATCTTTATAACTAAAATGAAAACCTAAATAATATAAAGAAACTTTGAATCAATTTAAAAAAACAAAAAGAAAATAAAATAAAAGCTTACCTCCAAACTATTATTGATGCAATAATTTTTTTGTGCTCTTAAAAACATAAATCAGTTTTGGAAGCTCGGATATCCATTTCTCATATGTTTTTTCCTTTGTTGTGTGAAAATCGTGGACCGTCATCAGCTATATAATATTTTTTTTTACTTTCATGCAAAAGGAAATGGATATTGATTCTTAAGAAATGGATATCCATTTTTCCTTGGTTTTACCAAACCAAAACTAACTTTCTACCCAACATAAAGAAAAATTCAAATATCTATTTTTAGATTCTAGCTAAGTAAAAATGTATTTTTTATCCTATTGCCACTATTTGATCTAACATAATCCTACACTCACCCACATATTCACATATCATAAGGCTCCTTGATTCATATATTTATATATATCATATATAATGTGTATTCATACCACAATAACAAATACATACATCACATGTTCTTGGGTGACATATCTCTCATCATATATTACATTCAATCATCTATTTTTTTTCTTCTTATATTCTATCCTTCTATTCTTCTTCCTTGTAGTATATTTGGATGCTACTATATCTTTTAAATATGTAAAGAGTTGTACTTCTATCTTTCTTTGTGTTTTATCATCCCTCAAAAGTTACTACACATTGTTTAATGCTACCAAAATGTACTTCTAGAACTTTCTATAGTAAGTTATGGCTTGTCCTATTTTTCTTTTGGTTTCATTTCTGACAACTCCTATACCTTCAAATTCTTCTTGTTATGTATGAACCACATGTTATAGTTGCATAATTGTCTCCACATAAAAGATATCCTATTACAAAATAATACAATTTATTTTATATATTTCCAAAGAGCTTATGCATTACAAAACTAAACCTATATCTTCAAGGAGAGTGCTTGTCAAAAATGGATGTTGCTTTGTCAAAAAGTGTCTACAACTAGGAAGGCATTTGCACTTGTTCATAATCTAGGAGAAAAGACATTCAAGTACTTATGGATTCTTGAAAGACTTAAGTAATAGATATTTTAGAGTTAAAAAATTAACCTCATCTTTTAGAGGTATGAAATTTTTGGGATCATTTCATGTCATCAAATTTAAAATGTTATATGAATTAGTCACTTTCAATAGTTATCATTCTATAATACAACACACAAGGCGCATCATCAACCAACATGTGGCAAACTATAACTTCTTTGGTCTAAATTAAAAAATTTAGAGAGTTTTATACCATTAAAAGTTGGGAATTATGAAATGTCAAGTAGTGCAATATAATTTTTTGGTTTCCATAAAGATATAATATTTATTATATCAACCTTACTTATACCATCAATTTTTTAGAATTACAAATATATATATATATATATAACAAGAAGGTTAAATATATATACCAAATGATTACCTAGAAGTGGATTTGACTGAGTAACAACAACTAGGCATTGACAAATGAACAAACAAACAGTGAAGACTCAGAGTTTGACTGAGTTTAACAAGAAGGTTATATATATATATATATATATATAACATGTCAAATATAAATTAGATCAGCAAAATTATGACCTAATAAAAAATATATTTATTATTTGATAGTTTCCTAGGAGTCATGCACCCTCCACAAACATCATTAGTCCCTATCTAAATCTATAATTAGTTTGTAGACTGAACTACTTTTCTACAATCAAGAAATTTGCCAACCAATATTTCATTTTAGTTGGCAAACCTAACAAATTTTTGAAGAGGATTCACAACATTCATACCAAACCCACGATAAAATTTACACCAGTTAAACCATTCATGACATGTGATGTTAAAACCCAAATAATTTTTCTATGCCCTCATATTCTTAACCTGCAGCTTCCTCTTTGAACTCCTGCAGTCTGGTTAGACAACAGCCTCATTACACTGATGTCACAGCGGACCTTGAAATCCAAGTTCATGGATCTAATGATACCCAATTTGATTGTCACAGGAAAATCCATCCCTACTTTCAATTGGACGCCACCATCATTCTGCTGATCCTTTATACTGGAACTAAGCCCCTCTGGAAAATATAGCCCACTTCCTGTAAGCCTTGCCTCTAGAGTACTAGTATTCATATGACCCTGGTAAAATCCAGGTAGACTGCCACTACACATAACCGTCTCATAGTATGAAACCCACAAAAGATTACTATTTTTATAGTCAATACTAATCCTTTTGTTCGGATTTTTCGCCCGGATCATAACATCCATAACAACTAACTCTCTGCTCAAATTGAATTCATGTACTTTAATACCCTCCACATAGTATTTGGGCACCCTTGGTTGGAAAACTAGGAAGAGTATTCCCACAACAATAACCACCATTACAATTAAGAAAAGCAAAACCCTAAATATCCAGGCCAAGCAAGATGCATGTTTTTTGGACCTTATTGGCCGCGTGGCTTCTTCTTCTTCAAGCTTTCGAGTCCTGGGCCCTGGAAGCCTTAGAATTTGATCCTTTGGCAGTTCTATTACATAAACACCTGGTTTTAGCTTATCCTTATGTGATGTATATAATCTCTCGTAACGGGCCATTTATCTTATTTGTTCTTGCACCAGATTTCCAGCATCATAAGCCCATTATACTATTTGGGCTTTAGGCGATTGTGATATCCTGTCATTCTTGCTCTATCTCACCATCATTCAGCGAAACTCCCAGGTCATAAGAGTGAATAGAATCAATTTTTATCCTGCAGAACACATGTAAATTCAGATTACTTCACAATCTGTTTTGTTGTTACAGGATAATTTTTAGATTTGATTGTGTTTTTATTTTTTATCAACGTTTCGAATAAGAAAACTAAAGAGAAGAAATTATATTGTAACAATCAGATTACTCTATTATCCAATAAAAATCAAGAGTATAATGTATTATCTGCACTAATAACAGTACATTTTCATGTAATAGTTAATATCTAAAGAACCCATGATTGTTTTCAAACATTCCAGACATGACCAGAAAAAGCCCATTAGCCCAGTGTATGTAGTGAGGCATTCAGTCATGGGCCTTTAGCTGTTCTGTAGAACACTTGAGGAGCCTCTGTAGGTGAGAATCACAATTTATCCATCCAAAATTATTAAATCTAACTGAATCCTCAAAAAATAAAACTAACTTGGATGATCAGATGTTTTGGTGATTGGAATGTGGCTCATCTTCTCCCTAGATTGATTTGTTTGTTAGAATATGATAATATTTGTTTCTCGGTCTTTTTGTCACTTTCTCTTCAATCTCTTTTTTAAGATTATGTTTGCAATTCAATTCGTTATTTTGTTTTCTTTATAACAGATTGCTGGGTGTAATTTGAAACATCAATACAAAAAAAATTTCAAAAAACTTATGCCAACTAATTCGAACAAATACTGTCTAAAAGGCAGCAATGATATACAATAATTCATTCGAAATTCACAACATCATAGAAGAATCGGAGAAGCAAGAAGTTCAAACTAATTACCAGTTATAGCATTCTCGCAAAGAAGACTTATTACTCCAATTTGCTCTAAGTCGACCGCAAGAGCAAGAACAGGACATTTGGTTATATGGGGGCGTGGGATAAAAGCTTATAACGGAGAAATTTTCTTGCAGGATTTGTTCCAAGCGAGGATAGTGGACACGGTTTCCATTGCGTGTGCTCTTATCTCTCTTGACTTATTCTCCTGGACTTATTCTTTTGATTTATCTCTTTCATCAATAAAATAACTATAAATCAAATTCTTACGTCGATGAAATCACAATAATATTATTGGACCGGCTCTTCCATAGGAGACCCAAAGCAAGAACTTGTATTTTATATTGAATAATTCATAAGAAAATGCATCATTCATTTGCCTCCTATCTGCTCTATTGAACCAAACACAGACTGGCTCTTCCTGAAGACCTACTCTTCTGAAAATTAGAAAATATTTCATTCTTTCACGTAATTTTCTGATAGCAGAGCATGACCATTGTAGGTGTAACTAAAAAAATTAATGACAGGTTGGTACGTGGGCTTTGGAGTTTTCAAACTGCCATTTACTTAGGACCTTTATGTACTTCTAGAAAATTATAAAAATGTCATGACATATTTTATATCAGTTAGTCATAAACCTGGCCCACAGCCGTGTCTCAACTGCCCTATATTTTATATTGACATTTATGAACAGAAAAGCTCGTGCTATCAAAATTCAACTCAACAAGAGAATGAATGTGAATCCGGTCGAAGCCATTGAATCTAGTATTTTTATTGATGAATAACTGTGTTAAGAAGTTTTTTTTTTTTTATATTATATTAAGGAAAAAATAGTTAGTAGGTAGAATGGTGTTATATTTTAAGGTAAAGTCTTAAATTAGTATTAAAACAAGTAAAATGGTACATTATGTTTTTGAGTAGATCAAGTTGGAAAAGGGTTTTGTTCCTTACCAAAAATAGTTAGATTAAGTATTTTTTATATTATATTAATAATAAAAATAGTTAGTGAGTAGAATGGTATTATATTTTGAGAGAAAGTATTAAAATAAGGAAAATGGTACACGATATTATGTAAAAGTTATTACAAAAATATTATTTAATAAATGAAAATATCAAATTTATAACAACTATTAGAATAGCATACATACATAAATGATTTATATGTTATCAACTAACTACATATATGTTGCTCTAAGTTGGATGCAAGAAAGGTTTGAACCCTCCAATGAGCAGAGGGAGAGTATCACCCAGGAGAGGAGGTTGGTATGGGAACTGTCAATATACCTATCTGAGTAGATGCGCACACTCACTCGCATACGCTAGAGGAACCTTATTGAGTTAGTTTAAGTTTTGTGTCAGTAAGTGTTAAACCAAGTTTATAGCTTTTTGGTTGATAGAAAAGTTAGGATGGTTGTCTTTAATTATTATGATTGTTTAGTCAATTTGAGTTACTGTGTTAAAATCTTTGTGATGAGCATAAGATATATATTGTGTATTTGAATATATATGTAGGGATACGTATATATAAAATATGTGTGTGTGTATGCGGTGGCACATACATATGTATGTATATAGGTATTGGCATACATATATACGCAATACATATGTGAACATTCGCATATATATATATAATGTTTAAATGATGATAATATATATTAATATATGTATTTTTAATCGATTGATATAGATATATAAATATATACACATAAATAATATCATATATATTATTTTTATTCTAAAAATATGATGGAAGCCATATTAAATGGCAAGTAAGCCACGTGATATGATGGTATATATGTCACACAAAGGCAAGAGTGGAAACCATTTCTAATGGTTGTTTAAAATAATAAAGGCTACCAACATTGGCATCATATCTTGCAAGAGAATAGATGAAAAAAGTGCCATGATAGAGGCAAAGTTTAAATAGAGTTTCAAATGCTATTGTGCAACATGTAAAAGGAGTGCTTTGACCAAGTAAAAGGCATGTGATATAACTATTTGGAGCCCATGACTTGGGGCAATTGAGTAAGAGGTAAAATTTGAATTTGATTGGGACTTATATGTGTCATTTGCAAGACTTTTTTTGTTGTATTAAAAACTGTCAACAAGTAAGAAGGTTGCGCCCAGCAAGCCAAGTCAATTTGGAAGGTTATAGAGTTTGTTTTTTATTCATGCTTGCAACTGAAAATTGCACAATTGGCTGCTATGATTGGTAAAGAAGTTTTAGAGGTGGAAGCTAATAAGCAAGGTATAGCTATCTTAAAGGGATCGACCACTTCTCTATTGCATTATAAAAGGATGCAGGTGCTCATAGTTTTGTTGTTCATCTTTGGTGCATTTGTATTATTATTCTTAGCATTAGATAAGTGTAAGATTGTGAGGAAATAGTGTATTGTGAGCAAGTATATTTGGAATCTGCATTTCAATTGTCAAGTGAGAGTGAAAAGGTTGTTCATCTATGCTTCATTTGCAGTCCTTTATCAATTTATTTTGTGTATTCATTTTGTCATTTGAGAGCTAAGATTAGAGAAGGCAATAGGCTGAGCTATTGAGTTTTGGAGCAAGGAGTTGCAGGAGCTATTTTAATCCAGGCATGATTAAGATATCTCTTTCTCTTGAACTCATTTTCTAATTTTGATTCTAAGTTTTATTATTATTTGAATATGATTATGCTTATTGTGTGTCTATTTCTACTATTGGGAAGAATGAGATTGCATGTGCAAATAGCTAGACTATCTATGCATATAGCTATATTATAAACACAAGAGATAAGTTGCATATTGAATCATGAAGTGAATGATAAGTAGTGTGAACCATTTGAATCTATACCTTGCACAAACACAATAAACATGCAAACAATTAGATCAAACACAAGATTAGAAACCAATGATTCCTCAAGAAATCCATTTGAAATTTGTAAAAGATAAGAAATGAAAATGAAGAACACAAATGAAACAATTAAATCCTATCTAATGCAAGCAAACTCTTGATCTCTTGAGGGAGTTGTTTTGACAGGTGTGAAGAGACTTTCCTTTCCCAGCTCCTTGAATGCAAATGTGATTCAGGAGCTGATTGATCCACTTATTACAGGAGCTTTTTGAATGTATGCTCCCAAAGCTTAAAATGCACTTTTAAAAGAAAAAACACAGCTACTTATGTAGTTCAATGAGATGGATGAGGATTGCTAGAAGTATTTTAGCATGGTAACTTTGCTTGAGATGTGGATGATAAAATGCATAGTGAAGCATTCTATTTATAGAATGTTGAAATGGAAACAAAGCCAAAATAGAGCAATGTGGGACAAAGATTCAACCAATGATATAATGCCACTTGTCAACATGTGATTGGGTGAGGAATGAGCAAGTTTTGACAAATGTGCCAATAAATGCATTTTTGAATTTGAATTCTTGAGAAAAGACATGTAAGAGGGGGAAAGAAAATTGCATTACAGGTACTTTGAAATGTCAAAGGCAACAAGGACATGTAAGAAGGAAATGATATTGCCTTGTTGGAAGGACTTGGTTCAAGAGAATGCAAATGAGCATATGTTGGAAGGTGTATCATTCAAATTTTAATTTGAAATAGAAGAATATTCCTCCAAAAAGATGCTTTGTTGGGGGAAAATGAAGATTTAATAAAATCAATAAATTGATTTATTTGTGCAGAAATGGAGATATCTAGAGAATGCAAGTGGGAGAGATTAGTATTTAATCATGGTTAGATTAAACAAATGATGATTATGTTAGTTGACTTATTTTGACTTAGATTTTTGGATTAATTTAAATCAAACAAGAGAGGAAATGATTTAATGAGTTTAATTAACTAAACATGTTTTGATTATTTAATTAAAGAGATTGAAGTAAGATTAAATTAAATAAGATTTTAATTTATTCAATTTAATAGATAGACTTTAGAGATTTAATTAAATAAAATTAATTATTTAATTAAAATAGGGATAATTAGATCAAATGAATTGATTTAATTAACAAGGGAAAATGACTTAATTAGACAAAAATAATTTATTTAATTAAGAGACGAAAATTGATGAATTTAATCAGATAAGGGAATTTGATTAAACAGTTAGACCGAGGGATGATTTAGGAAGAAACGATGTTAGTAGATCAGAGTTAGATGCGCAATGTCAACTTGTACATTTTGCGTGTCTACAAGTAGTTATCTTCATTATGTTATTTGAGTAATATATCAAAGAGAAGCTAAAATAAGGTTATAGGATATTATCATAATAATACAATATTGTATTGTGTTGTATTGAATGAGTTATGTTACTTTTCAACATAGGGATTGGAATTCATTTTAGAAGTATGGTCGTCTCTACTGTATATTGAATGATATTACGTTATGAATACCTACGTGTATGGTAGTATGACCATGAGTAGAGAACTTACATTCTCAAAAGCTTATATCTTTTATATCAAAAGGGTAGGTTATTCCCTAAGGTTAGGGTAAACACTTGAAAAAGAGTTAGTTGCCAAATCTTGAATGTTACAAGTATGTAATAGGGTATTCAAGAGATTGTGTCAAATATTTTTGGTCTATGAAACTATATTAGTGTGTCATAACTTTTTGAATGAAATCTTATTTATGAATGATAACCTTTGGTGTAAATGAAGAGAGGGGTTAACCTCGGGTCAATAAAGTTTCCAAGTAAGGGTAGGTGAACATATGACATCGCTTCATAGAAAGTGGATTGATTCTATTTATATATATCAAAACTTTGGCCAAAGTAGGTGTAGAAGTCGTCGCTTACACTTTGTCGGTTCACTGTGATCCAGATTTCCACAAAATGATGACAATAGTATAGTGCCTTTCTATAGTGGGGGGTAGCAGTTATGCCTTAATGCAGAAGTGCATCCTCAACATTTGAGAAGGCAAGATGCAAATGAGCATCAATATGTAAAATTCTTGAGTAGCAAGACCTCTCGAATAAAGAAGCGAATGAGATGCTTTTGGGTCCACCAAGCATCTATATCAATTTCGATTGAGGTTCTAAAGCCTAAGCATGCTTGATAGCTAGTAAGTAGATTCATGCATGGTTGGAGGCTATCCATAGTTGTATGGACATACTAGATATGTAGGACACAACACTAGATACAAGAATATGTGCATTATTAGAGGTTTCCATACCAAACTCTTTGTCAAAGGGTGGAGCCATTTTTTTATTAGAAAGATGTATACGGGACTACTAAGTTCGTGGCTGGAGGAAACGCACTTGGGTGATGCTCTCCCTCTTGCAGAAGGCAACCAAGGCTTGTGAAATATAAGAAGTGTGATCCAGATGAGGACACCTTGACCATTGAAATATTGTGAGTTATGAATATGATCATGAATATGATCATGAATCAATTGTATCTATATTTGAAAAGATGAGTTTCATCTACTTGGAATTATATAATGTTATTTCATTTATGCAATGATATGTGAAAATTATTTATTCAATGTGCAATTATATTATTGAAAAGGAAAATTTTCATTTCTTTGCTTTTGGAAACTTGTGTTATTCAATGTCTAAGTTAAAATTAGGTGAAAACTATTGGGTAAACATTGGCTATGTTACAAATCACCTACTTCCTAAGGTCTTAGAAAGTGTAAAACCTTATTTTGTGTCTCTTCTCTTGTCCTGCCCACTATCTTGTCTTGATGAATAATATCTAGGTTATCATTTATAAAATAATACACATATTCGCTAAGAAATGTGGATGGAAAAAATTCACACCCCTAGAGTCCATTTGGGGCTAAATCCTAAAGTGTAAAAACATAGACAAATACTATGCCACTAAGAAATAGTAACAAAGAGGGGAGGAGGAGGATCCCAATCACTGGCTTCCCCCATACATCAACAAGGTTTGAGATGTCTACGAGAGGGTCCCACCCATCATCATTTGTATCTTTATCTTTCTTTTCTTCAAGCTAGCAAAATAACAAGAGTCAACCAAGGGAACTCGCTAGAATCAAACCAACTAGATGTACCACCAGTAATCCACCAACATTTTCCTCTTGCAAGTGGCAATGTGGTAGAGCATTGAAGAGAAGGTTGTAACCAACCTTGCTCTCCATGGTCCCTTCTTGCAACTAAACAAGAAGCTTGGGAGAAAGTCTCTTATATACCTTGAGCAAAAAGACTCCATCTACAACAATATAAGTGGAAAAGTGAGTGGCCCCTAGAGGAAGAGGGGGATGGAGAAACTCTAGCCACCACACAAGGGGCATTGCCATAGTGTTTGAGGAGCACTTGTAGGTGGGCCACCTCAAGTGTAAATGTGTTTTCTTGCACTTGAAGATACAATAAAACATTAGAATATGTCATAGCTTTAGAATAAATTAAAACATGTCGATCAACGAAACAAGTGGCAGAAATAGTTGAATTTCTATATTTTCAAATGCTAAAGAGAATTTTCACCTTGAAATAAATTCAAATTATCTAGTTGAATTTGTGATGGATACGAGGCCAATCCCCTTAAAAGAAATATGTGCCATGAAAAAGATTATGGTATATTACGTAAAAAATCATAGATCTAGGTTCAAACTATAGGAGTTAAATGTGAACTTTCAAAACGCCAAGATCAAATTCCAAACCAAAATATATTCCACAAGAGAAATGGTAATATTAGTTTCTTGATTAAGGATGCAAGATTGATTGGTTGAATATGAAATTTACATGAAAATCCTTTCTTATAAAGGCAATATTGTGAGATAGGATTAGACAAGATAATGGCATGTGTCTTAATCATGTACAATGAGAAACTATCTCAAAAATTATTAAATGACCTAGGACACTAGAATTAAATGACATGATAAGATAAGATAAGATTAGATCACTTGACACTTAAGACTTCTAGAAAGATTCCTTAGGACCTAAGTAAACTTAACATATGAATAGGACCTACTAGTGAACTAGTTAGGTAAAACACCTAATTCACACCAACACCCCCCTTAAGTGCAACTTAGAGAGAAGTAGATTATTATGTAAATGATTCAAAACATGAAGATGATTATGGGTCCCAAAAACTAGGCCATGTTAGGTACCCATTTACAATGCAATTTCTCACAAACAAAGAAAAGGAGAAATCCCAGTGGGACAAAACTCCTCTCCAAAAGAGAGAAATGATTCAATCAATTTCCCCTCCATAGGAAGGAAAGAAGAGAGACTATATAACCCCCAAAAATAAGATAACCTGATGTAAGGAAATACTAGAAGCACATTGTGGAGTAAACTATGAAACCTTAATCATAGAAATAAAGGACAAGATGAGTATGATGCTAGAGATATTAGAAACTCTTTGAAGCAACTTTAAAATCATAAGAAAGAAAAAAAATGAAGATTGATTGTCATGATGTCGAGGAACACTGGAAAGCTCTTGATTGGAGCAACCTTATAATCTAATTGAAGCAACAGGAGATAGATACATGTTTTATAACTAAAATAAAGTGAAAGGATCAAAACAACAAATTCCCAAGTGACAAAATGCCCAAGTGATCAACTAGAATGTAAATACACACAAATCTAAATAAAATATATCTGGGACTGAATCTATAAAAACTACATAAATGGCATTACAGAGCTCCTCAATACCTTTCTAATGCCACAACAATCACAAAAGAAAAGATTGTGGTAATAAGTTATGAGCTTGGGAGCTAAAAATGATGATCTAACTTCAAACAAAAAATATTAGCAGCAAATAATAGAAACAAAAAAATAATTTCTTCCAATACAAGATACACTAAGCTAGCTTTATTATGATACCTCAATTTTTTAAAATGGACACCATGGTGAAAATTTATGGTCATTTAAAAAAAAATCCCAATTAGGTCATTAGGAAGTCAATTTTGGGCCCTCAAGAACCCATGTGACCAACCTGCTAAGATTTTGTTTTAAAAAATGCACTGCTAACAATGGCAGTATTACTAGGGCGAAGAGGACTGGTGGCAGTGGGCGATAGGTTCTATTTCCTAGGTCTTTAAACCCCCTACAAGGTGGTGACCATGGGGGTTTAAACCAATGACCTATAGCCCCAACAACCAACCGATTAGTCAAATAAAACAAAATATTTTTTTATCAATTAACCTATCAAAATTATACCATTGAAGCCAAAGATGATAACAAAATATAAACCAAGTACATAGAAGAGAATCTGAAAAATATGCTTAAAATATGTTGTAAGATGCTTTGTGAATATTCATCTAACTACAAACTGAATTGAGTTGTCAACATTGTACAGTACATTCAGCTACATATTCATATGACTACAAAAAATGGTGATTGTTGAAAAAACCTTTGATGCCCCTAAGACAAAGCATCCAATTTGAATGATTTGATAAGTGATCCTTAAGTTTTTAGGCCTTTCAAATGTGATGGAAAGGTTTATTTTAGCCCAGAGTGCTCTAAAAATTTAGCTACATTGTAGATCTGGTAACCTTCACCTAACTTGAAACCCTTGTAGATTTGGCCCAATATGTCAAATCTTGATGAATCAAAATTAAAATTTGACTTTCTTTTATGCCCTAAATTCACCTGTGAGGTCCTTGAAATCCCACAATACACTCAAAATATTATTCAATATAAAATATGTCTGTCATATTTGGGAAGGATTTTGTAGCACTAGAGCTTTGATGCCATGTAGAGGTTGAATGTGAACTCCCAACACCCCAAGATTAGTTTCCAAACCAAAATATTCTACAAGAGAGAAATGGAAAGAGTATCTTTCTTGATTAAGGATGGAAAATTAATTAATTGAATATGAAATTTGCATGAGATTCCTTTCATATAAAGGAAATATTGTGAAATAGGATTAGACAAGATCATGGCATGTGTCTTAATCATGTACATTGAGAGAACTACCTCAACAATTATTAAATGACATAAGACACTAAAAAATTAAATGAAATGATAAAATATAAGATCACATGACACCTAATACATCTAGAAAT
>VDFB02270651.1:648638654-648743219 GCA_007258455.2 Sequoia sempervirens | reverse complement strand
TGGTGTGTTTTATGTACTTCTCTTGCACTCTTAAGGTTTTTCACCTAAAAGGAGAGAGATACAACCCTAAAATTGAGGTGGTTCACTCAAACTAAGATATGCAAGATGGAATTAAGACTAAATGCAATGATCTAAATGCATATAAGTGATGAAATTGATTGATTATGAATGCAAAACTAATGAAGTATGCAATGTTTGAAAACACAATGTGATATGTAGAAAATGAACTAAAAACATGAACTAATGCAAACAGAATTGAATGAGGTTTAACAAAGTGCACCTGGAAATTGAATGTTGATCCTGGAAGGTTCTGAAAATTGGCAGAAATCATTGTTCATCACTAGTGGGACTCATTCACCGCTGATGGCAAATTAGTCCTCCTACTGGTAAAAACACCTAAAACTGATTTCCAACTGTCAAGAGCTAGATTCTGACAAAATAAACTTTTCTAGCCTATAGGTGGGACTCATTCTCCACTAATGGAAAATCAATCCTCCTCCAAAAATCTACAAATTCAAGAGTCAAGCCTATGGTTCCAAATCTGCACTTGTCTTCTTATCGGGTTGACGGAGTTAAATCTATAGAAAATGGGTCGTAGGTTGTCTCCAAGATTGAATTAGGGTTTGGTTGAATTGAAACACTTTGATGACTTGTTGACCACTTTTCAACACCTATTTCCTTGACAAATCTACCTACAAGACTTCCAAACACACATGCCAAGAGGGGGGAAATAATTAAGGGTTAGAGTATAGGGATTTTCCTTAGTCAAATCCCACTTTGGTAATCAAACCCTTGATAAAGAAATGAAATGGAATTAATAAGGAATGATGAATAAACAACATGAAAATTTCCTAAATTCACCAAAACCTTATTGTTGAAATCTAAAAATATTTCAATGGCTGCTCCAAGATGCTTGATAATTGCTTGATTGAATGATGCTTTGCAAGAATTCTAATTGATATTGAATGAGTGGATGAGATGAGTGCTTGAATGAATTAGGTGTAAACTAGATAGAAAAACACTTATTTATACACACTTATGCCCTAATAACCCAATAATACATCACTGGCCGACATAAGGTCTTTTTGAATAAAAACCCAAAGGAAATTTTGAATTATTTTGAATTTGGAGCCAAGAGGGACTCATTCACCACCCATGGCGAATGGGTCCCACTCTAGGCTTGTAAATGGGTTTTGGGAATTAAGTTGCATTTAATGTTGTTTTTTGGGTTTACATTCAAAAATACACTTAATTATGACTTGTAAGTGCATAAAGGGGTCATATAAAGCATAAGAAAGGTGTAAAAAATCCTAGAAAAACATGAAATCTTCTTACAAGACTTTACAACACTTTAAAATAGGACTTGATAAGGGATAAAAAGGTGATTTTTAGATGAATTATAATGAGAAGAGTCTAGAAAAGTGTAGTTTTACAACACTTCACAACACCTTCACAAGACATCATAATTTAATATTTAGGACCTAATGTGAATGCATAAGTTACATTGCAACATTAAATAAAAGCACGATAAGTCAAGCATCACAAAATAAAAAGCTAAATAACCATGAAAATGTCAATGATCCATTTTTCTATGGTACAGAATACAATAAAAAAGTCTTAGACATGTAGAAAAATTATACCATCAAGTCTAGACCAAATTGAATGGTAGAAAGAGTACCATAATGAACTACTCTAACCTCTTCATCTATCATCAACTATTATCCCACTTAGATGCATTAGTAATAATATTTTTAATATTAAATTCAAATGAAATACACCATGAAATAACTTTAAATTTTTATTCAAAGAAAGATTAACCTTGCTCCTCTTCTAGCCCCTAGTGGCCCTCCATGTGTTATTCTCCCTAATGCCTCAACTTGTGTTCTATACTCTATTGCCTCATCTCATGAAGGTGACATACAAGGGACATCATATTTAGATTTGTTTAGGGATGGATCACTAGTATCTCCAAGAGACACCTAAATACAATTGATTTAAAATAACTTGCAATGAGGCACACAAATATATTTTGACGAGGGTCAACCAATATCAATAAATCCACTAAGACCATCAAATCATGTGATTGTGCTACCTGGGAAGTTTGTGTAATCAAATAGCCAGTCGAAGAGTGTATGACATCGAGGCTCTTATTTGTTGCATCTGCAAAAATGATCGGGTGCTGAAATAGAGGTTGGGAACAAAGGGACCTTGCATCTACCGTATTTTTCTAGGTCTATCTTAAGGCATTCCTCTACCTACTCCTTGAAAATATCTAGAATCAAAATAGTTGACTTTATGGCCTAAAATAAACTACATGTATATATTTAATTGTCAAAGGAGATATTTAAATGTACATCAAGATTTTTGTTGGGTGGTTTATCAAAAACGCAACAATCCCAAAAATTATTTGCGATGCCCTCATCTGTACACCATTTGATTGGAAATTTGGGCTTATGTATATCAACATGTAATCCAATTTTAGAATTAAAAAAATATTGTGCTAACATGGCTTTGGTTATATAGAAGTCTTTCAATTTCTCATACATCATAACCCGATAGAATATTCTTCCCTCCTTGTTCCTCGCCATTTCTAGAATGGTTCATGTTTTATTGTGTTGGTTCAAGTATGGGTGACAATTCCCTCTAAGGTAGATTCCATTGAAGCCAATCGAGGGTTGACACTAAATTTCTATAATCCTATTCAATTCATTAATATTTTCTCAATTTATTTTTTAATTTGATGGTTTTGTGGAGGAGGGTTTGGTGGGGGAGTGTTTGTGTTTTGACCTTCCTCATCCATTTTACCTAATTGCAATTTTAAACTAATCCTTACAATTAAAAAACAAAAATCTAAATCATATAAAAAAAATTGAATCAATTTCAAGAAAATCAAAAAAGAGAAAACAAAAGCTACCTCTAGACTATCGTTGATGCAATGAAATTTTTGTGCTCTTCAAAACATATATTAATTTTGGAAGCTCAGATATACCCATTTCTCATATTTTTTTCTTTGTTGTGTGAAAATCGTGGGTCATTATCAGCCATGTATAAATTATTTTTTTACGTTCATGTTGATGGAAATGGATATCCTTTCTTAAGAAATGTATATCCATTATTTCCTTGGTTTTCCCAAACCAAAACTAACTTTCTATCCAACCCAAAGAATAATTCAAATATTTTTTTCTTATATTTCGGCTAAATATTGATGCATTTTTTACTCTATTGCCACAATTTGGCACAACATGATCCTACACTCACCCACATATTCACATATCATAAGGCTCCTTCATTCATACATTTATATATATCATATATTGTGTAGTCATACTACAATAATAGATACATACATCACATGTTCTTGGGTAACATAGCTCTCATCCTATATTACATTCAATCATCTATATTTCTTTCTTTTTTTCTTCTTCTTATATTATATCCTTCTATTCTTCTTCCTTGTAGTATAGTTGAATGCTAATATATCTTTTAAATATGTAGAGAGTTGTACTTATATCTTTCTTTGTGTTTTATCACCCCTCAAAAGCTACTACACATTGTTTAATGTTATTTAAATGTACTTCTAGAGTTCTACAATAAGTTATGGATTGTCTTGTTTTTCTTTCAGTTTTGTTCTTGACAACTCTAGTACCTTCAATTATTCTTGTTATGTATGAACCACATGCTATAGTTACATATTGTCTCCACATAAAAGATACCCTATTACAAAATAATATAATTTATTATATATATTTCCAAAGATCTTATGCATTAGAAAACCAAACCTATATCTTTGAGGATAGTTTTTGTCAAAAATGGATGTCGCTTTGTCAAAAAGTGTCTACAACTATGAAGGTATTTGCACTTGTTCATAATCTAGGAGAAAATACATTCAAGTTCCTATGGATTCTTGGAAGACTTAAGTGATAGATATTTTAGAGTTCAAAAATCAACCTCATCCTAGAGGTATTCAATGTTTGGGATAATTTCAAATCCTCAAATTTAAAATGTTAAATGAATTAGTCACTTTCAATAAGTATAATTTTATAATACAACACACAAGAGGCATCATCAACCAACCATCATGTGGCAAACTATAACTTATAGGTACCATTCTATAATACAACACACAAGACACATCATCAACCAACATGTGGAAAACTATAACTTCTTTGATCTGAATTAAAAAAAAATAGAGACTTTTATACCATTAAAAGTTTGGAGTTATGAAATGTCAAGTAGTGCAATATAATTTTTGGTTGCCATCAAGATATAATATTTATTATATCAACCTTACTTGTACCACCAAAAAAATTAGAATTACCAAGAAAAATATAAATTAGATCAATTAAATAAGACATATCAAATGATGAGACACATTTTCTATTTTTCATACCACCAAAAATTCCATACTTGTGAAAAAAATTATGTCCAAATCAAAAAAAAATATTTTTATTAGTGATAGTTTCCTAATCTCAACTATTAGGGAGCATGCACTCTCCACAATCACCATTAGTCCCTATCTAAATCTATAATTAGTTTGTAGACTGAACTACTTTTCTACAATCAAGAAATTTGCTAACCAATATTTCATTTTAGTTGGCAAACCTAACAAATTTTAGAAGAGGATTCACAACATTCATAGCAAACCCACAATAAAATTTACACTAGTTAAACCATTCATGATATGTGATGTTAAAACCCAAATAATTTTCTATGCCCTCATATTCTTAACCTACAGCTTCCTCTTTGAACTCCTACAGTCTAGTTAGACAACAGCCTCATTACATTGATGTCACAGTGGACCTTGAAATCCAAGTTCATGGATCTAATGATACCCAATTTGATTGTCACAGGAAAATCCATCCCTACTTTCAATTGGACCCCACCATCATTATGTTGATCCTTTATATTGGAACTAAGCCCCTCAGGAAAATATAGCCCACTTCCTATAAGCCTTGCCTCTAGAGTACTAGTATTCATATGACCCTGGTAAAATCCAGGCAGACTGCCCCTACACATAACCGTCTCATAGTATGAAACCCACAAAAGATTGATATTTTTATAGTCAATACCAATCCTTTTGTTCAGATTTTTCACCTGGATTATAACATCCATAACAACTAACTCTCTGCTCAAATTAAATTTATGTTGAAATTTTCGTTCAATCTCTCAAGGGGGCAGTATGGCAGTATGTTTCGTCTGCTGGGGCAGCATTGGGGCATTTTGAAAATCAGAATTTTTTTGGCTTTTGATCAAGACATGTTTATTCTTTGAACCAGCGCAACAAGTGCATCGCTTCAAAGAGGGGAAAAATGTAGACACATAAAATGTATTGATTGACATTACACAACTGATCCTAATTTAACTAACACCGCTTCATCCTGAATCATCCCTTTGTCTAACCATTTAATCAAATAACCCTTATTTGATTAAATTCATCAATTTTCCTCTCAATTAAATAAATTAATTTAATCTAGTTAAGTCATTATTTCTCATTAATTAAATAAATCATTTTATTTGATTAATCCCCTTGTCTCTATTTTAATTAAATAATTTACTTTATTTAATTAAATCTCTAAAGTACTTATATTAAATTAAATAAATTAAACCTTTATCTAATTTAATCTAACATCATCCCTTTTAATTAAATAAATCAAAACCTTTATTTAATTAAACCTATATCATATTCTTCTCATTTTGATTTAAATCAACCCAAAAATCTAAATCAAATAGTTACATCAACTAACCTCCTCTTATTTAATCAAATCTTGATTAAATCTAATCTTAATCCATGTCACATCCTCTATCTTTTCCCACTTGCACAAATAAATCAATTTAAAATATTCATTTTCTCTCAACTTGGCATCTTTGAGGGAATATTCCTCCAAATTTGAAAATCCCTCCAAATGGGATGTGTCCTTCCAACAAGGCATTTATTTTATCTTACATGTCCTTTTGCCTTGAGCCAAGTGGAAATAACTCTTTCTTCTCCCTCCAACAAGCCAACTTTCAAATTTCAAAATCCACCTAATATCATTTATCATGCACAATGACCAAAATGTGCACAACCTCCCTCCATTGGAATGCTAACAAGTGGCACAATGCCAAATTGGATTATCTATTATCCCACATTCCTCCTATCTTTCATTCTTCTATCATTCTATTCTATAAATAGGAGATTCTTCTATTGATTTAGGAGACACAACTTGATCATCCACAATTTGAGCAAGTGTACTACACTCAATTTCATCCTCAAGCATATCCATTTCATCCATTTTATCAAGTTTATAGCTAGGTTATTGCAGATTTCTTTATGGAGCTGTATTGAATCAACCATCAAGTGAATCAATCTTCATCAAATCATCACAAGCTTGCATAGGAGTTGGGAAAGGGCCAATTTTCACATCAAATTGGCACCAATTCCCCCATGGGATTGAGAGTTTGCATCTTAAAATAGGATTTCATTGCTTTCTTGGTTCATTTTCTTCATTTTCTTTCCTATTTGAGCTTTGCAAATGAATTTCATGGGGAATCTTGATTCTCACTTGCATATGATTTAATATTGTGTTTGTTTCTTGTGTTTGTGCAGGTCTAGGATTGGGGTTCTACAATTCTATATAACAACTAGTTGAAAATATGGGCCTCCCTTAGTATAGAATTTGAGTTGCCTCCATCTCCTTGGAGAACATATTTTGTGCTCAGGGAAACATGCAAGATCTTCCAATTTCCAGTACTATATAATTCCAATAGTGATAATCTTAACAAAGTCAAATGGCTTGATGATACTAAATTACATGAAGTGAATCCCAAACTTGTTTATAAATCCTTGGATGAAACCTCAGACATGACCAAGCACCTAAACAAAGGCTAAAATCTTGAAATCTCTAATAAACAGTGATCTAATATTTTTAAATTTTTTTGGTCCAATGTGTTAGAACCTAAGAAGGTAAGTTTTAAGTGGTTTCTTATTTTACAAAATCTACCTTGTTCTCTATCCTCCTGTAGAATGAATGTGTGTGCTATCTGTAGGAAACCTGAAACTATTATGCATTTTTTTTAATGTTTTTATGCTAGAGAGATCTAGAACCTTTTCTATGCAGACTTGCCAGGGGGTAAGGGGATATGGATAAGGTTAAATGGCAAAAAATTATTTTGGTTTTGTGGAGGATTTGGGTAAATCCTTCAATATTTTATGGCTTCTATTATCTACTAAAATTTTGTGATTTTTTATGGAAAGCTAGTAATGAGGAATGGTTCCAAGGCCTAATGAGAGCATTTACTGAGTTTGATAGAAGATTCATTTACCATGACATTTTTGTGCTAGTTACAATTACAATGGAGATATATCCAAAGATAAATTTCTCAAGATGTTGAAGATTGGTAAGGTGGATTTCAATAAAGAAAAAATTAAGTGTACATGCAAGACACTGTCTATTCAAAAAAATATCTACAACGCACCCTTTCTAAGAGGTTACCTAGAATTTGAAAAGAAATATATATTTGAAACATTGCAGAAAGATCTTGGATTCTAGGGAGGACCAAAGTTTAATGTAAACCAAGGGAGGATTTCACAGTGGAGGTAGTGAGATAAAATGAATAAATATCTAAAAATGATCCACCAATTGAGTGGAATGACATAGATAAATATAGTGAAAGTATTAACTTCAGAAGGATACCTTTTTTGTTAGTATATATGAGAATTTTTTAATGGCTATATTGTCTTATACTTTTTCCTTTTGATGATCTTGCATGATCTAGTTATAGTCCTCCATATTATGTAAGCATGGTTTGGTTATATATATATATATATATATATAGTTTGTACTTTTTTGTAATGTTCCTTTTAGTGGCCCTGTGTGGTCTATTAGATTGTGATCTGTTATGATCTGGTACTAATGATGTAATATATTTTTTATCGGTAATCTATATGTTTAATACAAAAAAATGAATACAATAAAAAAGGTTGGAGATGTAGAAAAAATTATACCATCAAGTCTAGACCAAATTGAATGGAAGAAAGAGTACCATGATGAACTTCTCTAACCTCTTCCTCTATCATCAACTATTATCCCAATTAGATACATTCATACTAATATTTTTATATTAAATTCTAATGAAATACACCATGAAATAACTACTTTTTTCTTTTTCTCCTCTTCTCTAGCCCATAATTGCCCTTATGGTTTTATTGTCCCTAATGCCTCAACTTGTGTTCTAGACTCTACCACTTCATCTCGTGAAGGTGACATACAAGGGACATCATATTTAGATTTGTTTAGGGATGGATCACTAGTCTCTCCAAGAGTACCTAAATACAATTGATTGCACATAGTGCAACAATGAGGCACACAATATGTGCTGACAAGGAGGGTCCACCAATATCAATCAATTGAATAAGACCATTAATATCATGCAATTGTGCCACCTAAGAAGTTTGGGTAATAAAATGGCTAATCAAAGAGTGTATGGCATGGTGGCTTCAATTTGTTGCACCTACAAAAACAATTAGGTGTTGAATTAGAGGTGGAGAAGGGATAGGAGGAGGGGGAATGAAGGGACCTTGCATCTATTACATTTCTCTAGGTCTATCTTAAGGCATTCCTCTACTTACTTGAAAATATATAAAATCAAAATAGTTGACTTTGTGGCCTAAAATAAACTATATATATTTTTCAAGGGAGATATAAATATACATCAAGATTTTTGTCGAGTGGTTTATAAAAAACCATCCACCAACAATCCCAAAAATTATTTGTGATACCCTCATCTATACACCATTCGATTTTAAATTTGGGCTTACATACATCAACATGTAATTTCAATTTTAGAATTAACAAAATATTGTGCTAACATGGCTTTGGTTATATATGTCTTTCAATTGCTCATATGATAAGCCGATAGAATTTTCTTCCCTCTTGGTTCCTTGCCATTGCCAGGATGATTTATTTTTTATTGTGATGGTTTGAATATGGGTGACAATTCCCTCTAAGGTGGATGTCATTAAAGCCAATCAATGGTGTTGACACTAAGTTTCTATAATGTTATTCAATTCATTGATTTTATTTTATTTTTAATTGGAGGAGGTTTTGGTGGAGGAGGATTTGGTGGGGGAGTGGTTTTTTTTACCTTCCTCATCCATTTTACCTGTTTTCAATTTAAAACTAATCTTTATAACTAAAATGAAAACCTAAATAATATAAAGAAACTTTGAATTAATTTCTAAAAACAAAAATAAAATAAAATAAAAGCTTACCTACAGACTATTGTTGATGCAATAAATTTTTTGTGCTCTTATAAACATAAATCAATTTTGGAAGCTCGGATATCCATTTCTCATATGTTTTTTCCTTTGTTGTGTGAAAATTGTGGACCGTCATCAGCTATATAATTTTTTTTTTACTTTCATGCTGAAGGAAATGGATATCCATTTTTCCTTGGTTTTACCAAACCAAAGTTAACTTTCTAACCAACATAAAGAAAAATTCAAATATCTATTTTTAGATTCTAGCTAAGTAAAAATGTATTTTTTACCCTATTGCCACTATTTGATCTAACATGATCCTACACTCACCCACATATTCACATATCATCAGGCTCCTTGATTCATATATTTGTATATATCATATATAATGTGTATTCATACCACAATAACAAATGCATACATCACATGTTCTTGGGTGACATATCTCTCATCATATATTACATTCAATCATCTATTTTTTTTCTTCTTATATTCTATCCTTCTATTCTTCTTCCTTGTAGTATATTTGGATGCTACTATATCTTTTAAATATGTAAAGAGTTGCACTTCTATCTTTCTTTGTGTTTTATCATCCCTCAAAAGCTATTACATTGTTTAATGCTACCAAAATGTACTTCTAGAACTTTCTATAGTAAGTTATGGCTTGTCCTATTTTTCTTTTGGTTTCATTTCTGACAACTCCTATACCTTCAAATTCTTCTTGTTATGTATGAACCACATGTTACAGTTGCATAATTGTCTCCACATAAAAGATATCCTATTACAAAATAATACAATTTATTTTATATATTTCCAAAGAGCTTATGCATTACAAAACTAAACCTATATCTTCAAGGAGAGTGCTTGTCAAAAATGGATGTTGCTTTGTCAAAAAGTGTCTACAACTAGGAAGGCATTTGCACTTGTTCATAATCTAGGAGAAAAGACATTCAAGTACTTATGGATTCTTGAAAGACTTAACTAATAGATATTTTAGAGTTCAAAAATTAACCTCATCTTATAGAGGTATGAAATTTTTGGGATCATTTCATGTCATCAAATTTAAAATGTTATATGAATTAGTCACTTTCAATAGATATCATTCTATAATACAACACACAAGAGGCATCATCAATCAACATGTGGCAAACTATAACATATAGGTATCATTCTATAATACAACACTCAAGGCGCATCATCAACCAACATGTGGCAAACTATAACTTCTTTGGTCTAAATTAAAAAATTTAGAGACTTTTATACCATTAAAAGTTGGGAGTTATGAAATGTCAAGTAGTGCAATATAATTTTTTGGTTGCCATAAAGATATAATATTCATTATATCAACCTTACTTGTACCATCAATTTTTTAGAATTACAAATATATATTTTATATATATTTATATAACATGTCAAATATAAATTAGATCAGCAAAATTATGACCTAATAAAAAATATATATATTTATTATTTGATAGTTTCCTGATCTCAACCATTAGGAGGCATGCACCCTCCATAAACATCATTAGTCCCTATCTAAATCTATAATTAGTTTGTAGACTGAACTACTTTTCTACAATCAAGAAATTTGCCAACCAATATTTCATTTTAGTTGGCAAACCTAACAAATTTTAGAAGAGGATTCACAACATTCATACTAAACCCACAATAAAATTTACACCAGTTAAACCATTTCATGATATGTGATATTAAAACCCAAATAATTTTCGATGCCCTCATATTCTTAACCTGCAGCTTCCTCTTTGAACTCCTGCAGTCTGGTTAGACAACAGCCTCATTACACTGATGTCACAGCGGACCTTGAAATCCAAGTTCATGGATCTAATGATACCCAATTTGATTGTCACAGGAAAATCCATCCCTACTTTCAATTGGACGCCACCATCATTCTGCTGATCCTTTATACTGGAACTAAGCCCCTCAGGAAAATTTAGCCCACTTGATGTAAGCCTTGCCTCTAGAGTACTAGTATTCATATGACCCTGGTAAAATCCAGGTAGACTGCCACTACACATAACCGTCTCATAGTATGAAACCCACAAAAGATTGCTATTCTTATAGTCAATACCAATCCTTTTGTTTGGATTTTTCGCCCGGATCATAACATCCATAACAACTAACTCTCTGCTCAAATTGAATTCATGTACTTTAATACCCTCCACATAGTATTTGGGCACCCTTGGTTGGAAAACTAGGAAGAGTATTCCCACAACAATACCCACCATTACAATTAAGAAAAGCAAAACCCTAAATATCCAGGCCAAGCAAGATGCATGTTTTTTGGACCTTATTGGCCGCGTGGCTTCTTCTTCTTCAAGCTTTCGAGTCCTGGGCCCTGGAAGCCTTAGAATTTGATCCTTTGGCAGTTCTATTACATAAACACCTGGTTTTAGCTTATCCTTATGTGATGTATATAATCTCTCGTAACGGGCCATTGATCTTATTTGTTCTTGCACCAGATTTCCAGCATCATAAGCCCATTATACTATTTGGGCTTTAGGTCATTGTGATATCATTCCTGCTCTAACTCACCATCATTCAGCGAAACTCCCAGGTCATAATAGTGAATAGAATCAATTTTTATCCTGCAGAACACATGTAAATTCAGATTACTCTTTTAAAGATATCAAGTTTTCACAATCTGTTTTATTATTACAGAATAATTTTTAGATTTGATTGTGTTTTTATTTTTCATCAACGTTTCGAATAAGAAAATTAAAGAGAATAAATTATACTGTAACAATCAGATTACTCTGATATCCAATAAAAATCAAGAGTATAATGTATTATCTGCACTAATAACAGTACATTTTCATGTAATAGTTAATAACTAAAGAACCCATGATTGTTTTCAAACATTCCAGACATGACCAGAAAAAACCAATTAGCCCAGTGTATGTAGTGAGGCATTCAGTCATGGGCCTTTAGCTGTTCTGTAGAACACTTGAGGAGCCTCAGTAGGTGAGAATCACAATTTATCCACCCAAAATTATTAAATCTAACTGAATCCTCAAAAAATAAAACTAACTTGGGTGATCAGATGTTTTGGTGATTGGAATGTGGCTCATCTTTGCCCTGGATTGATTTGTTTGTTGAATCATGATAATATTTGTCTCTCGGTTTTTTTCTCTTTGTTAAGATTGTGTCTGTAATTCAATTCTTCATTTTCTTCTTTTTATAATAGATTGTTGAGTGTAATCAGAAACATCAATACAAAAAACATACATAATTGATTTCAAAAACAATCTTTTAAATATAATATGAATTGTGAAAAACTTATGCCAACTAATTCGAACAAATACTGTCTAAAGACAGCAAATGATCTACAATAATTCATTCGAAATTCACAACATCATAGAAGAATCAGAGAAGCAAGAAGTTCAAACTAATTACCAGTTATAGCATTCTCGCAAAGAAGACTTATTACTCCAATTTGCTCTAAGTCGACCGCAAGAGCAAGAACAGGACATTTAGTTAGATGGGGGCGTGGAATAAAAGCTTATAACGGAGAAATTTTCTTGCAGGATTTGTTCCAAGAGAAGATAGCGGACACGGTTTCCATTGCGTGTGCTCTTATCTCTCTTGACTTATTCTCCTGGACTTATTCTTTTGATTTATCTCTTTCGTCAATAAAATAACAATAAATCAAATTCTTACGTCGATGAAATCACAATAATATTATTGGACCGGCTCTTCCATAGGAGACCCAAAGCAAGAACTTGTATTTTATATTGAATAAAACATAAGTGTATGCATCATTCATTTGCCTCCTATCTTCCTGAAGACCTGCTCCTCTGAAAACTAGAAAATATTTGGTTCTTCTTTCACATTATTTTCTGATAGCAGAGCATGACCATTGTAGGTGTAACGAAAAAAATTAATGACAGGTTAGTACGTGGGCTTTGGAATTTTCAAACTGCCATCTACTTAGGGCCTTTATGTACTTCTAGAAAATTATAAAAATGTCATGCCATATTTTATATCAGTTAATCATAAACCTGGTCCACAGCCGTGTCTCAACTGCCCTATATTTTATATTGACATTTATGAACAAAAAAGCTCGTGCTTTCAAAATTCAACTCAACAAGAGAATGAATGTGAATCCGGTCGAAGCCATTGAAATAGTATTTTTATTGATGAATAACTGTGTAAAGAAGTTTTTTTTTTTTTATATATATTATATTAAAGAAAAAAATAGTTAGTGGGTAGAATGGTACTATATTTTAAGGTAAAGTCTTAAATTAGTATTAAAACAAGTAAAATGGTACATTATGTTTTTGAGTAGATCAAGTTGGAAAAGGGTTATGTTCCTTACCAAAAATAGTTAGATTAAGTATTTTTTATATTATATTAATAATAAAAATAGTTAGTGAGTAGAATGGTATTATATTTTGAGAGAAAGTATTAAAATAAGGAAAATGGTACACGATATTATGTAAAAGTTATTACAAAAATATTATTTAATAAATAATAATATCAAATTTAAACAATTATTAGAATAGCATATATACATAAATGATTTATATGTTATCAGCTAACTACATATATGTTGCTCTAAGTTGGATGCAAGAAAGGTTTGAACCCTCCAATGAGCAGAGGGAGAGTATCACCCAGGAGAGGAGGTTGGTATGGGAACCGTCAATATACCTATCTGAGTAGATGCGCACACTCACTCGCATACGCTAGAGGAACCTTATTGAGTTAGTTTAAGTTTTGTGTTAGTAAGTGTTAAACCAAGTTTATAGCTTTTTGGTTGATAGAAAAGTTAGGATGGTTGTCTTTAATTATTATGATTGTTTAGTCAATTTGAGTTACTGTGTTAAAATCTTTGTGATGAGCATAAGATATGTATTGTGTATTTGAATATATATGTAGGGATACGTATATATAAAATATGTGTGTATGTATGCGGTGGCACATACATATGTATGTATATAGGTATCAGCATACATAGATACGCAATACATATGTGAACATTTGCGCATATATATATATATATATATATATATATATATATATATATATATAATGTTTAAATGATGATAATATATATTAATATATGTATTTTTAATTGATTGATATAGATATATAAATATATATACATAAATAATATCATTAATATTATTTTTATTCTAAAAATATGATGGAAGCCATATTAAATGGCAAGTAAGCCACGTGATATGGTGGTATATATGTCACACAAAGGCAAGAGTGGAAACCATTTGTAATGGTTGTTTAAAATAATAAAGGCTACCAACATTGGCATCATATCTTGCAAGAGAATAGATGAAAAAAGTGCCATGATAGAGGCAAAGTTTAAATAGAGTTTCAAATGCTATTGTGCAACATGTAAAAGGAGTGCTTTGACCAAGTAAAAGGCATGTGATATAACTATTTGGAGCCCATGACTTGGGGCAACTAAGTAAGAGGTAAAATTTGCATTTGATTGGGACTTATACGTGTCATTTGCAAGACTTTTTTTGTTGTGTTAAAAACTGTCAACAAGTAAGAAGGTTGCGCCCAGCAAGCCAAGTCAATTTGGAAGGTTATAGAGTTCATTTTTTATTCATGCTTGCAACTAAAAATTGCACAATTGGCTGCTATGATTGGTAAAGAAGTTTTAGAGGTGGAAGCTAATAAGCAAGGTATAGCTATCTTAAAGGGATCGACCACTTCTCTATTGCATTATAAAAGGATGCAGGTGCTCATAGTTTTGTTGTTCATCTTTGGTGCATTTGTATTATTATTCTTAGCATTAGATAAGTGTAAGATTGTGAGGAAATAGTGTATTATGAGCAAGTATATTTGGAATCTGCATTTCAATTGTCAAGTGAGAGTGGAAAGGTTGTTCATCTATGCTTCATTTGCAGTCCTTTATCAATTTATTTTGTGCATTCATTTTTTCATTTGAGAGCTGAGATTAGAGAAGGCAATAGGCCGAGCTATTGAGTTTTGGAGCAAGGAGTTGCAGGAGCTATTTTAATCCAGGCATGATTAAGATATCTCTTTCTCTTGAACTCATTTTCTAATTTTGATTCTAAGTTTTATTATTATTTGAATATGATTATGCTTATTGTGTGTCTATTTCTACTATTGGGAAGAATGAGATTGCATGTGCAAATAGCTAGACTATCTATACATATAGCTATATTATAAACACAAGAGATAAGTTGCATATTGAATCATGACTTGAATGATAAGTAGTTATCTTCATTATGTTATTTGAGTAATATATCAAAGAGAAGCTAAAATAAGTTTATAGGATATTATCATACTAATACAGTATTGTATTGTGTTGTATTGAATGAGTTATGTTACTTTTCAACATAGGGATTGGAATTCATTATAGAAGTATGGTCGTCTCTACTGTCTATTGAATGATATTACGTTATGAATACCTACGTGTATGGTAGTATGACCATGAGTAGAACTTACATTCTCAAAAGCTTATATCTTTTATATCAGAAGGGTAGGTTATTCCCTAAGGTTAGGGTAAACACTTGAAAAAGAGGTAGTTGCCAAATCCTGAATGTTACAAGTATGTAATAGGGTATTCAAGAGATTGTGTCAAATCTTTTTGGTCTATGAAACTATATTAGTGTGTCATAACTTTTTGAATGAAATCTTATTGATGAATGATAACCTTCGGTGTAAATGAAGAGAGGGGTTAACCTCAGGTCAATAAAGTTTCCAATTCAAGTAAGAGTAGGTGAACATATGACATCGCTTCATAGAAAGTGGATTGATTCTATCTATATATATCAAAACTTTGGCCAAAGTAGGTGTAGAAGTCATTGCTTACACTTTTTCGGTTCACCGTGATCCAGATTTCCACAAAATGATGACAATAGTATAGTGCCTTTCTATAGTGGGGGGGTAGCAGTTATGCCTTAATGCAAAAGTGCATCCTCAACATTTGAGAAGGCAAGATGCAAATGCACATCAATATGTAAAATTCTTGAGCAGCAAGACCTCTCGAATAAAGAAGCGGATGAGATGCTTTTGGCTCCACCGAGCATCTATATCAATTTTGATTAAGGTTCTAAAGCCTAAGCATGCTTGATAGCTAGTAAGTAGATTCATGCATGGTTGGAGGGTATCCATAGTTGTATGGACATACTAGATATGTAGGACACAACACTAGATACAAGAAGATGTGCATTATTAGAGGTTTCCATAGCAAACTCTTTTTCAAAGGGTGGAGCCATTTTTTTATTAGAAAGATGTATACGGGACTGCTAAGTTCGTGGTTGGAGGAAAAGCACTTGGGTGATGCTCTCCCTCTTGCAGAAGGCAACCAAGGCTTGTGAAATAGAAGAAGTGTGATCCAGATGAGGACACCTTGACCATTGAACTATTGTGAGTTATGAATATGATCATGAATATGATCATGAATCAATTGTATCTATATTTGAAAAGATGAGTTTCATCTACTTGGAATTATATAATGTTATTTCATTTATGCAATGATATGTGAAAATTATTTATTCAATGTGCAATTATATTATTGAAAAGGAAAATTTTCCTTTCTTTGCTTTTGGAAACTTGTGTTATTCACTGTCTGAGTTAAAATTAGGTCAAAACTATTGGGTAAACATTGGCTATGTTACAAATCACCTACTTCCTAAGGTCTTAGAAAGTGTAAAACCTTATTTTGTGTCTCTTCTCTTGTCCTGCCCACTATCTTGTCTTGATGAATAATATCTAGATTATCATTTATAAAATAATACACATATTCACTAAGAAATGTGGATGGAAAAAATTCACACCCCTACAATCCATATGGGGCTAAATCCTAAAGTGTAAAAACATAGAAAAATACTATGCCACTAAGAAATAGTAACAAAGAGGGGAGGAGGAGGATCCCAATCACTGGCTTCCCCCATACATCAACAAGGTTTGAGATGTCTACGAGAGGGTCCCACCCATCATCATTTGTATCTTTATCTTTCTTTTCTTCAAGCTAGCAAAATAACAAGAGTCAACCAAGGGAACTCGCTAGAATCAAACCAACTAGATGCACCACCAGTAATCCACCAACATGTTCCTCTTGCAAGTGGCAATGTGGTAGAGTGTTGAAGAGAAGGTTGTAACCAACCTCGCTCTCCATGGTCCCTTCTTTCAACTAAACAAGAAGCTTGGGAGCAAGTCTCTTAGATACCTCGAGCAAAAAGACTCCATCTACAACAATATAAGTGGGAAAGTGAGTGGCCCCTAGAGGAAGAGGGGGATGGAGAAACTCTAGCCACCGCACAAGGGGCATTGCCATAGTGGTTGAGGAGCACTTGTAGGTGGGCCACCTCAAGTGTAAATGTGTTTTCTTGCACTTGAAGATACAATAAAACATTAGAATATGGCATAGCTTTAGAATAAAGTAAAACATGTCAATCAACGAAACAAGTGGCAAAAATAGTTGAATTTCTATATTTTCAAATGCTAAAGAGAATTTTCACCTTGAAATAAAGTCAAATTATCTAGTTGAATTTGTGATGGATACGAGGCCAATCCCCTTAAAAGAATTATGTGCCATGAAAAAGATTATGGTATATTACGTAAAAAATCATAGATCTAGGTTCAAACTATAGGAGTTAAATGTGAACTTTCAAAACACCAAGATCAAATTCCAAACCAAAATATATTCCACAAGAGAAATGATAATATTAGTTTCTTGATTAAGGATGCAAGATTGATTGGTTGAATATGAAATTTACATGAAAATCCTTGCTTATAAAGGCAATATTGTGAGATAGGATTAGACAAGATAATGGCATGTGTCTTAATCATGTACAATGAGAAAACTATCTCAACAATTATTAAATGACCTAGGACACTAGAATTAAATGACATGATAAGATAAGATAAGATCACTTGACACTTAAGACTTCTAGAAAGATTCCTTAGGACCTAAGTAAACTTAACATATGAATAGGACCTACTAGTGAACTAGTTAGGTAAAACACCTAATTCACACCAACACCCCCCTTAAGTGCAACTTAGAGAGAAGTAGATTATTATGTAAATGATTCAAAACATGAAGATGATTATGGGTCCCAAAAACTAGGCCATGTTAGGTACCCATTTACAATGCAATTTCTCACAAACAAAGAAAAGGAGAAATCCCAGTGGGACAAAACTCCTCTCCAAAAGAGAGAAATGATTCAATCAATTTCCCCTCCATAGGAAGGAAAGAAGAGAGACTATATAACCCCCGAAAATAAGATAACCTGATGTAAGGAAATACTAGAAGCACATTGTGGAGTAAACTATGAAACTTTAATCATAGAAACAAAGGACAAGATGAGTATTATGCTAGAAATATTAGAAACTCTTTGGAGCAACTTTAAAATCATAAGAAAGAAAGAAAAAATGAAGATTGATTGTCATGATGTCGAGGAACACTGGAAAGCTCTTGATTGGAGCAACCTTAGAATCTAATTGAAGCAACAGGAGATAGATTCATGTTTTATAACTAAAATAAAGTGAAAGGATCAAAACAACACATTCCCAAGTGACAGAATGCCCAAGTGATCAACTAGAATGTAAATACACACAAATCTAAATAAAATATATCTGGGATTGAATCTATAAAAACTGCCTAAATGGCATTACAGAGCTCCTCAATACCTTTCTAATGCCACAACAATCACAAAAGAAAAGATTTTGGTAATAAGTTATGAGCTTGGGAGCTAAAAATGATGATCTAACTTCAAACAAAAAATATTAGCAGCAAATAATAGAAATGAAAAAATAATTTCCTCCAATACAAGATACACTAAGCTAGCTTTATTATGATACCTCAATTTTTTAAAATGGACACCGTGGTGAAAATTTATGGTCATTTAAAAAATATTCCCAATTAGGTCATTAGGAAGTCAATTTTGGGCCCTCAAGAACCCATGTGACCAACCTGCTAAGATTTTGTTTTAAGAAATGCACCGCTAACAATGGTGGTATTACTAGGGCAAAGAGGACTGGTGGCAGTGGGCGATAGGTTGTATTTCCTAGGACTTTAAACCCCCTACAAGGTGGTGACCATGGGGGTTTAAACCAATGACCTACAGCCCCAACAACCAACTGATTAGTCAAATAAAACAAAATATTTTTTTATCAATTAACCTATCAAAAATTATACCATTGAAGCCAAAGATGATAACAAAATATAAACCAAGTACATAGAAGAGAATCTGAAAAATATGCTTAAAATATGTTGTAAGATGCTTTGTGAATATTCATCTAACTACAAACTGAATTGAGTTGTCAACATTGTACGGTACATTTAGCTACATATTCATATGACTACAAAAAATGGTGATTGTTGAAAAAACCTTTGATGCCCCTAAGACATAGCATCCAATTTCGATGATTTGATAAGTGATCCTTAAGTTTTTAGGCCTTTCAAATGTGATGGAAAGGTTTATTTTAGCCCAGAGTGCTCTAAAAATTTAGCTACCTTGTAGATCTGGTAACCTTCACCTAACTTGAAACCCTTGTAGATTTGGCCCAATATGTCAAATCTTGATGAATCAAAATTCAAATTTGACTTTCTTTTATGCCCTGAATTCACCTGTGAGGTCCTTGAAATCCCACAATACACTCAAAATATTATTCAATATAAAATATGTCCCTCATATTTGGGAAGGATTTTGTAGCACTAGAGCTCTGATGCCATGTAGAGGTTGAATGTGAACTCCCAACACCCCAAGATTAGTTTCCAAACCAAAATATTCTACAAGAGAAATGGAAAGAGTATCTTTCTTGATTAAGGATGGAAAATTAATTAATTGAATATGAAATTTGCATGAGATTCCTTTCATATAAAGGAAATATTGTGAGATAGGATTAGACAAGATCATGGCATGTGTCTTAATCATGTACATTGAGAGAACTACCTCAACAATTATTAAATGACATAAGACACTAAAAAATTAAATGAAATGATAAAATATAAGATCACATGACACCTAAGACATCTAGAAATATTCCCTGGGACCTAAGTAAACTTAACATGTGAATAGGACTTACTAGTGGACTAGATAGGTAAGACACCTAATTCACACCAACACAAACATTTTGTGCTCTAAGATAGAATTAGAATATGGGTTTAAGAGACTTTGGTTTCCCACAAAATGGGTAATGAGGGTCTAGAATTCTCAAATAGGAAAAGTTGAAGCCAACAAGAAGGCCTTGGAAAAGAATACACCAAGAAAAGTGAGTCAAATTGGGTTCCAAAATAATTGACCAAATGGTGTGAAATTTGTGTTTCCAAATATATACTAGTGATTGTAAATGCCACCACTTATTCAAAGGAGGAACCATCATGGGAAAGTGAGGAAAGAGATAGATATTCTTGTTATGGTTTGTAATTTCAAAAATCATTATTTAGACACCATTTCTAATATTTCAACCAAGGCCTGGAAGAACTTATACTAATTTTTGAACCATATTAGTTGAAACTTCCCCTATGACTATATTAAAAGTTTCAAAATCCTACTTGGAATGGTGAATCTTTTCTTTATCTTCATTGCATGATAGGAGACTCAATTAAACTCTAGAGAATAGGTGTAGAAAAGTTTAAATTCCTTTCTTGTGAAATATTCAGGCATACACCCAAGGTAGCCTTGCCAATGAGTGATTGTGATCTTAAAAAATAGGTGACCACCAAATATTTTTGTTAGTTGATGGAAATCCCATTAGAAAATCTAGAACCATTATAGAGAAGCCATGTATTCATGGCTTTATGAGCTCTCTAAGTAATTTGTATTAAATGAAAGTCTCTTATATATACACAGAGTTCTTTATGGTGAGAATATTTTGAAACCCAATCCCCTTCCATGTAGGCTATCTAGAAGGATGACCAAAGGAAATACAATACCACACAAGTATTTTCTATGCTTCATTACCTTGAAGGTCATGGTTGATCCACTTAATTCAAACATTCAAACCCTAAAATTGGGTGGATAAAAGCCCTAAACCTTTAGAATCCTACAGGAGACATCAAAACTCCTAAGCCACCCTATGAAATCCATTTTGATAAAGGATAATCCCAAAGAAAATCATGAAGAAGCTTGTCTAATTTCATGTAAGGGGCCTTAGAAGGATACCAATGTGAAGAATAATCTACATGAGTAGTCGTAAAAATCTTGGAACAAACATAAAATTTCTTGGCTAGAGAAAGGGGTTTAGTGACCAAATAGACCAACTTCTTTTTAATTCTACTAAGAACAAATTGCCATAAGGATATTTGTAGAGCTTCAAAGGAAAATGGGGGTTCCCAAGAATCTAAAAGCTTCTTTGTGACCAATCCATTTCTAGTAGTAGGAGTTGAGCCAAGAATGCATGGGAGGAATGATTATCTATAGCATTGAATCTTATGCCACTGAATGGTAGAGATAGAAGCTTTGCAAAAACTATCTAGGAACTTAAGGGCATGTTTGATATTTTTATCCTCTTTTAAGAGTGTGAAAAAAAGTTATCCAAAAAGTGGCCATTAATAATTTGAGTTGAAAAATTATGTAAAGATATACCTTTTCCCAACCCTTAAGACATGGAATGAGCAAGAAGATAACCAAATCCTTCAGCAACAAGCATATAGAGATCTTGAGCCAAGGGACAAACTTGGTGAATAGACCTGAAAATACTAAAGGCATTAGATAATCAATTAATAATAATAATACAAGATGAGGCATTTTCAATGAGAATAGTGACTAATTGAATGAAGCAAGGCCAAAATACTAGAGCTTGAAGCATGACTAGTGTATACACCTAAAAATGGTCACATCACAATAGTCTGGTAATTAATTAAATATTTTTAATATTTAATTAAATCTCTGAATTCAATCTGCATATAAATAAATCTAAATAATTTATTTATATTGTTCATTCTTTCATTTCAATTAAATAAATAAGTTTATTTAATCACTTTTCTTATCCATTTCTTAATTAATTAAATAAACATTATGATTTATTTATATTAATTATCATATAATCTTGGCTTGGATATTTTATTCAAATAAAGATTAAATATTTCAAATTCTTCTAAAGTCCATTAATTAATTAAATATTCCAAATATTTAATTAATTCTTCTAAAGTCCATTCACAATTAAATATTCCAAATATTTAATTAATTCTTCTAAAATCCATTCATAATTTTGATTAAAATCTTCTAAAGTCTATTCGCAATTAAATATTTTAAATATTTAATTAAGTCTTCTATAGTCCTAAAATCAAAAATCAAACTCACATGAAATTAAATAAATTTATTTATTTAATTTGGGATTATCTTCAACAACCGTGAAACAAACTTCCAAAACAGAAAATTAATTTCTCTGTTCTTGTGCAAGATTGTTCCTGTGGGTTGAAGACAAACCTCCATTCTTCTCTCCAACCTCCCAACATCTTCCATCTTCCTCTCAACCTCTCCATCTCTCACCATCCAAAATTACTAGACAATCTCACAACCATTGATCTTTGCCAGCTAGGCTCTTGCCTGTAAAAATCTATAAAAGGGACTGTCGGGTCTCTAAAAAACATAGAAGCTTTCATACAGGAAAACTATAGCCAATTTGCAATAGCACAACCTTTTAGCATCCATAGCATTCTAAATCATAGCATAGCATAGTTTAGCATATTAGCAATCCATATCATGGCCAATCATCCTCATAGCTTAGTTTCAATAGCATCCATAATCCACAGCCCCTGTGCATAATCTACAGCCCCTGTGCATATCTGTATTAGCATTTCACTCCACTAGCATATAGGATAGAGAAGTACTCTCCTTTTGCATACTCGTTCTGCAGGTTGCCATTCTAAGAAGCTTTGCTTATACAATCTGAGAGCAGCAACTTCAAGCAAATCCCTGGAGATAGAGGACAATGGAACGATTCTGAAGAAGCTCTGTTTGTTTTCTTTGAATTCAATTTATCCTGCTTTCTTTAGTTTAATGTTTCATTGGTGTGCTTATATTGTTTCATTTTGATACTAACATTTTCCCACACACATTTTTGGCGCCCATCGTGGGGCTCTTGCCCCAATTCTAACATCTTTTTGCAAGTTTTTCTGACAGGTCACGGCTAAAATAGCGTATTAGCGCAATAAACATGCTTCAGCGCAAGTCACACCCAGTTTAGCACCCTTTAACACTGTTATAGCACCCATCAATGGTTTCATAGCGCCCATCAATGGTTTCATAGTGCCCTTCAGTGGTTTCATATCGCCCATCAATGGTTTCATAGCGCCCATCAGTTGTTTTATAGTGCCCATCAGTGGTTGCATAGCACCCATCAGTGGTTTCATAGCGCCCATCAGTGGTTTCATAGTGCCCATGATGTCTATTTTAGCGCAATTTTTATTTTTAGCATAAATTTTTTAAAACCTACAATTGTAATATGTAACTTAAATACGATTTGACTGGATCTGACGCGACCGCGGCTAGTAAGGGCTCTAAAGGAATGAAGAAATGCTAGGATAGTCACTTAATTGAAATGAAGCAATCCTAGGATAGTCACTTCATCTTTTATTTTGGACTAAAAAGAACACCATGAATTTGTGAAGCAAAATCTTGATTTAAATTAGAACATTGTGATTTGGGTTTTAAAAAGAACATTTGTTTGCTTTGTTTGTGGCAAATAGGTTTATGCTCTCCCCTTAACTGGGTGATCAAAATACCAGACTTGCCTTTTCAATTTCATGCAAATTTACTATTTTAAATACATCCTTTAGAGAGCCTACTCTTGTGGGAAAAAGTACTCACCCAAGAGGAATGACTCAAGTGGGTTCAAGCCAAATCCAGGCTATTCTGCCCCACTATAAAATTTAAAGCAAATCTGGGGAAACCCTCTTTTGACGGTAGTGTGCAAGATAACCATCCCCAAAGCCTTTGTTCTAAAGGTTGGGAGGTCTCTCGAGGGAGTATATCATTTGTCGCACTGAATGGAAACCCTTACTACAAACTTAGTGTAGTATCTAATTGAAGTCAGTTTCCGAACACCATAATAATCACAGTGCAGGGGAGGGAAGAATCTACCCCCAAGATACTCACCATATAACTGCCAAGGACCGTTTGCTCAGGGGATCTAGTATCCACTTTTGTCACTCTGAGTACAAGACTAGAAAAGACAAAAACACGGGCGCCCCTTTGGGGGTGACACGGCTATGTGAGTCGACGTAGTTTTAAGATGTGGGTTGTTGATTATTATGGTGACCTACTTGAGTACTAAGAGTGAGTCTGCTTGAACTATCTGTCATGTGTAAAACCTGTGAAAACAATTTTTGAGAAACATTTTGATCATACACTTGATGTTTAGTATAGGACTTAAAAACAACTATTCTACAACTTGCTTGATGTGTTTTCAAAACATTAATTCAATAAAGATCATCCAAAACTCACAAATACATTGATTACACTTATCATTTTTTGAGACTAGGATCAAATCTAAAAAAAAGTGCATCTTTTCAAACAAGTTTTTGATTATTGATTCAACTTCCCCAATAGGATTTTGATATCCTTTCATCTTGGAAGCCACAATCAAGAGTTAGAAACATCATTTGATCATATCATAAGATTTTCATCTTATCAGATCAAGACATCATCATTTTTATACTTATTAAACAGTGATCTAAGTCTAGAAGAACATTTCAAAAGCATATGCCTGTTGTCCACTTTACAACATGGGTGATAGGGAAGAAAATCCTTTTCATAGGTTTCGTACTGGGAATAGTTCAAATGATGAAATAACCGATGAAATGATTCAAGAAGTTGAACAGGATCCATAGTTTCACATAATTTTGGACAAGATCTTAGAGCGAGATAAAGAAGGCTACTTTCTTTTTTTAGCAAACCAAGGTGCCAAATTGCCCTCTAACTACAATATGGAGAAAATTAAGGAAGATCCTGAAAAGACTAAAACTCCATTAAATGATCTTAGTAGTCTTCCCCAACAAATAAGAGCACTCCAAAGGCAAATCAAGGAAATACAAGGGGGCACAACTATGAAGTCCTTTGACG
This sequence comes from Sequoia sempervirens, assembly GCA_007258455.2. Classification (NCBI taxonomy): domain Eukaryota; kingdom Viridiplantae; phylum Streptophyta; class Pinopsida; order Cupressales; family Cupressaceae; genus Sequoia; species Sequoia sempervirens. Next base: position 648,717,956 of record VDFB02270651.1, on the reverse strand, counting down.
AAATATGAATGTAACCTCTTCTCCTCCAAAAGCAACATCATCCAAATTCAATGTTTTTGAATTTTTGCAAAGGTTAAATGAGAAGCCTAAATCTAAGCCATCAAATAAAATTGACCAATCCTGTCATGTCATGCATTTATCTTCATCCCCCATAATTCAAAATGAACCTCACGATTCTTTCACTCAAGATAACGATTCCATTCAATCACCTTCTTCTATCATATCCTTTACATCCAATGATTCATTTCAATCTACACATCTTGATCAAAACATTCTACAAACCCTTCCTATCTTTGATCAAGATCCCATCTCTCAAGAACCATATGATGATCCCCTCCTTTCATTATTCACCCATGATAATCCTCTTCCATCTCATGAACAAAATGTTCTTCCAAGTTCTCCGTCCACATCATCTAATCAATCCATACCATCCCATGATTCTATTTCATCACAAGAGCATGATAGTTCTTTCATCCTATCTAATGATGTCTTACCAATTGATGATCAAGATATGATTTCTACAAAATTTCATGATTCCCTTCCTCATCAAGATCAATATATGCTTCCATTCAAGGATACCCTTTCATCCCATGAAGATGATTATCCTTATCATGATCAAGATATGCCTTTCATACCACTTCATAATCTTTTTCCAAGTCAAGATCAAAACACCACATCATCCCCATGTCAAGAGCCTATCACACCTATTCAAGTTATCCATGAACCCCACACCTATAAATTGGGATCCTCCACCTTTATCCATTTTGGTTTACTTCCAACACCTATCCTCTCATCCATATCATATCCTCCTCAAAATGGACTTACATCTTGTTTCACAAACAATACATATCCCATTGGTAAACGAATGTGTTAAAGTATGAATTACAAAGGAAAAGGTTTAGGCCTTCATGAGCAAGGTATCCTAGAACCCCTTTCTGTCCAAGCACATCCATATTCTCATGGCCTTGGTTATACACCTTGTGCTCAACCTAGGTATCCTAGTCCATCAAACTCTCCATCCATACTAGGTCCTTATCCTAGTCCATCAAACTCTCCATCCATCCTAGGTCCTTATCCTAGTCCATCAAACTCTCCATCTATCCTAGGTCCTTATACTAGTTCATCAAACCTTCCATCTATCCTTGGTCCTTAGCATCCCAACCCTAGCTCATCAACCCTTCCATCCATATTAGGGTCCCACATTTCTCCATCTCCTATTCTTCAAGAACAACAAAGGCACACATCCTTGATCCACTTTCAAAATTCTTCCTTCATTAACTCATCCATCATACCTCCATATCATTCATCTCAATACACTCCTTCCATTTCTTTTGGAAGCAATTTGGGTGCCAAATGTCAAAAGCTTCAATATCAAAATCCACATGTATCAAAGGATCAACATGTCTCCTCGAAGAGTCATGCAAAAATAAAAGAAAATTTGATTCAAAATCAAAAGAAAAATCTGAAAGGCCACAAAGGCCCATCAAAGAAAAAAGGCAATTTTCAAAGGCCACAAAGGTCCATAAATCAAAAAGAAAAATGTCAAAGGCCACAAAGGTCCACAAAGCAAAACTTAAAGTCAAAATTCATGTGGATTCCTAAAAGTCTCATAAAATCAATAAAATCTAAATTGGCATCCAAATTTGCTAATCCAAAAGCTTCCTCTAATTTTCCATCTAATAACATATCACCTTCCAAATCCATTTTTCCTTCATCACTCCACCGCCCTTCAAGGTGTGTGCCAATGTTGATCTTGCCATCCTTTCCATCTATCCATCAATAGGCCTTCCAACCTCCTATCCATTATCCAACATTCATACCCCATCATTCTCCTTTAATCCAAACTTTTGCATAAGTCCTTAGATTCTTCCATCATATCATTAATCTGCCAACATTTAGGATTCTAATTCCCATTGCCATGGTTTATTAGAGGGATATTTGATTGTGAAACTTGATGCTTAAGTCCTTCCTCCATCTCCCTATCATCCATATCCTATCTTCCATATTCCTCTTGCACTCTACACTTAGGGACAAGTTTCATCCATCTTATCATTCATGGTCATTATCCTTTCTATGCCCATTCCTTACATTTCCACCTTTGATATTGACAAGGTTAAGGATATTCTTGAACATCATATATCTTATCTTATACACTTTATCCATATCTATCATCTGTACATATCTATCATATCCATATCATGCAATGGGAATCCTTATGTTTCATCATGGCTTGATGAAATTTGTACATATCTGCAATATTCAGGTTGTGTTTACACTGGGGGCAAAAAAACATAGACTACACAAGAGAGGGGCAACACATTTTTGGAACATCACAAATGGACAACTGACGGTTTTCCAAAGCACAATATACATTGACGCATCAAATCAACCACAACACCAAAACAATTACTCAATGCCAATGAAATCAAACAACATGGTCAAAACAAACGTTAATCAAAACACAAACATCAATGTTGATAACCAAGTTGGATGATCTTAATCTGAATAATGTTTGGAATACTTTAAGCAACATCTGAATTGTTGGTTGATTTTCTATCATATCTCTGGAGCAATTCGATGATGTACTGAACTAGAAAAGCAAGGCAGGAGTATGATTTTTCTTTGTCTGTTGTTTTCGAGGAAATCATTAGTACTATGCAAATTGGTCGCGAGACATGCTCTAGTAAGTATCATTGATGACATTTCGGAATTTGCATGGGAAACAGATTAACTCTTGTCTGTTTATGCAAGTGATACTCAGGTCATCTCGGTTCAATTATACCTAGATGCTTGTATTATCTTGCTATATCAAAAATCATGAAAGCAATACTCAGGTCATCACTGGTGCTAACATACCCTTTGATGCTTGTATTACCTTTCAACATTTCAATGCTCTATGATGACACAAAAAAAGCACAAATAAGCTCTCAGAATGGCAATATTGTACAGATACCCTGCATGGTTAGTCTAGATTATATTTCATTTTAGAATCTGCATTTTGCATTTATAGATTTTCCCAAAAGCTGGCAAAGTATCATAGTTTCATATCTTTTGAATAAATGACTGAGTACATTTTGACATTCACAAAAAAACATCATCACATACATTTTTCATACATATTTGCATCAAAAAATCATAAAAATAAAGCAAATATCATAATCAAACCATTCATATGCATTCATAAATTGTACCATCCATCATTTCACATACAATCGTTCATCAATAGATTGCAATCATATCATAACATTGCACTTGCATTTTCATATCTAAGAATCATGCATACATATACATCATGAGCATAACATCGTGAAACCATCACATAAAACATCATGCATATACACAATATAAGCATTCATCACATAAGGAATCAATCGCTGCATATCATATTATCTCAAAAATGAATGTCAAAATATACCAAGATGTTAGCTATGCATGACATAACATCATCAAAAATGGGATCATATTAGTGTGTATACAAACATCTCAACAGAGTATCAATAAGACATCATGCAAAAAGCACTACGAAGTGCTATCCTTAGACCGCATGCCTCAATCACATCTCTATCTGCCTGTACAAGTTGCGGAATCAATCTCCATGTCTTCAGGAATTTCTCTCGTAATTGTAAGACGCCCAATCTCTCCTGTTGAATAGGAAGAATCATCATGTCAATGCAACATCAATATCAAATTATCATGACAAATCAATCAAATCTGAATATCAATTTATCAAAATCCTGTTTGTTTTTAACAACTTTAGAAGCAAACTTATCGAACTTATTTGTTTTTCATCATCAAGAAAGCAAATTTACCAAAATCTTGTTTGTTTTTAACAACTTTAGAAGCAAACATATCAACAAACTATTTGTTTTTCATCATCATGAAAAGCAAATTTATCAAAATCCTGTTCACTTTTAACAACTTTAGAAGCAAACATATCAACAAACTATTTTTTTTTCATCATCATGAAAATCAAATTTATCAAAATCATGTTTGTTTTTAACAACTTTAGAAGCAAACATATCAACAAACTATTTGTTTTTCATCATCGTGAAAAGCAAATTTATCAAAATCCTGTTCGCTTTTAACAACTTTAGAAGCAAACATATCAACAAACTATTTGTTTTTCATTTTCATGAAAGCAAATTTATCAAAATCATGTTTTTTTTTAACAACTTTAGAAGCAAACTTATCAAACAACAATTTGTTTTTCATCATCATGAAAGCAAATTTATCAAAATCCTATTTTTTTTTAACAACCTTAGAAGCAAACTTATCAACAAACTATTTTTGTTTTTCATCATCATAAAAGCAAATTTATCAAAATCTTGTTCGCTTTTAACAACTTTAGAAGCAAACTTATCAACAATCTATTTGTTTTTCATCATCATGAAAATTAAATTTATCAAAATACTGTTTGTTTTTAACAACTTTAGAAGCAAACTTATCAACAACCTATTTGTTTTTTATCATCATGAAAAGCCAATTTATCAAAATCCTGTTTGTTTTTAACAACCTTAGAAGCAAACCTATCAACAACTATTTGTTTTTAACAACTTTAAAATCAAATTTATCAGCTACTATTTGTTTTCCAACAACCTTGGGAACAAATTTATCAGACAAACATCATCAAATCAGGGCATCGCAATAGGAAAAATTGGGGCATTTTATCACATTCCATCATCACAGGGGCAATTTAGGTCATCAATTTTTCATCTCACATTTTTCCACGTCAATTTCTTCACATCATCATTTTCGAACGATGAATCGACATCTTAAAAATCCTAAAAATCAAAAAAATTCAAAAAATCTAAAAATTCAAAAAATTCACAAAAATCAAAATCTTATTGATTCATCGTTCAAGGGGGCATATACCTATCAACATTTGACAAAGCATCTGGGGAAAATTTCAAAATTCTTTGAACTAATGTGTAAAACACATCACTTCAAAGAGGGGCAAAATGTATACACCTAAAAATGGTCACATCACAATAGTCTGGTAATTAATTAAATATTTTTAATATTTAATTAAATCTCTAATTCAATCTATGTATAAATAAATCTAAATAATTTATTTATATTGTTCATTCTTTCATTTCAATTAAATAAATAAGTTTATTTAATCACTTTTCTTATCCATTTCTTAATTAATTAAATAAACATTATGATTTATTTATATTAATTATCATATAATCTTGGCTTGGATATTTTATTCAAATAAAGATTAAATATTTCAAATTCTTCTAAAGTCCATTCGTAATTAAATATTCCAAATATTTAATTAATTCTTCTAAAGTCCATTCACAATTAAATATTCCAAATATTTAATTAATTCTTCTAAAATCCGTTCATAATTTTGATTAAAATCTTCTAAAGTCTATTCGCAATTAAATATTTTAAATATTTAATTAAGTCTTCTATAGTCCTAAAATCAAAAATCAAACTCACATGAAATTAAATAAATTCATTTATTTAATTTGGGATTATCTTCAACAACCGTGAAACAAACTTTCAAAACAAAAAATTAATTTCTTTGTTCCTGTGCAAGATTGTCCCTGTGGGTTGAAGACAAACCTCCATTCTTCTCTCCAACCTCCCAACATCTTCCATCTTCCTCTCAACCTCTCCATCTCTCACCATCCAAAATTACCAGACAATCTCACAGCCATTGATCTTTGCCAGCCAGGCTCTTGCCTATAAAAATCTATAAAAGGGACTGTCGGGTCTCTGAAAAGCATAGAATCTTTCATACAGGAAAACTATAGCCAATTTGCAATAGCACAGCCTTTTAGCATCCATAGCATTCTAAATCATAGCATAGCATAGTTTAGCATATTTGCAATCCATATCATGGCCAATCATCCTCATAGCTTAGTTTCAATAGCATCCATAATCCATAGCCCCTGTGCATATCCGTATCAGCATTTCACTCCACCAGCATATAGGATAGAGAAGTACTCTCCTTTTGCATACTCATTTTGTAGGTTGCCATTCTAAGAAGCTTTGCTTATACAATCTGAGAGCAGCAGCTTCAAGCAAATCCCTGGAGATAGAGGACAATGGAATGATTCTGAAGAAGCTCTGTTTGTTTTCTTTGAATTCAATTTATCCTGCTTTCTTTAGTTTAATGTTTCATTGGTGTTTTTATATTGTTTCATTTTGATACTAACGTTTTCCCACACACAACTAGTATAAAGGGTCATTCAATATGGTCATAGGCCTTGGAAAAGTCAATTTTGAGGAATAAATCCTTTTTTGAGAGTGTCCAAAGCATTTTATACCTTCTTAAACTATAATAATATTATCTATAATATATCTAAGATTTAATGAAACCAGTTTACTCAAACCTCATAATTTGAGGAAGGATATTGCACACTTTTAGAGCCAAAGCTTTGGTAATAATATTTCAAGAGACAATGAACAAGATGAGAGGCCTCCAATTATATATATCCTTCAGGTCTCTAGACTTAGGTATGAATTGAATATTTCCTTTGTTAATTAATTTCCTTAATGATTTGGATTGGAAGGATTCAACATAGAATTTTTTAGGTCCTTACCAACACAATCCTAAAGTGCCTTATAAAATTTACAAGAGAAGTCATCACAACCAGGAGCCTTATCATTGGACGAGGTATGAACAACCTCCTTGATGTTATAAATGAAGAGAAAATGATTATAGAAGGCTTGTTGTGTGGATGAAATTTGATAGGGAACAACCTAGGGGAGCTCTTGGAGGGCCTAGTCATGGTCATTGGAGTTTTTCTAGATAGTAAAAAACTTACTCATAATGCTTGAAAAAACCTAGAGAATATCCAAAATTCTTTGAGAATATTTTACCCATCCTTGATTTGTTTGATTCCATGTGAAGTGTGGCAAGACTTTGAGAGCTTGGAATAATTCTTTAGAATCTTTATCCCCAACCTTAATCCAATACAGTATGTATCTTATTTGAGCTCCTTTGGTTGAATGGTTATCAATAATTTTCTTTTGATGACGAAGCTCAACCACCCTAACCTAGAAAGAAAGGGAAAGGGGGTCATCTTCAATAGCTACAATAGCCATATGAAGCTTTAAGGTTGTGGCCTCCTATACATGGAACTAAAAATTGCTAGTTATTGTCCATAGATGTAGAGGAAGTGCGAAGTATGCATGATGGTGTTCTTCCACCAAATAATATAGCTAGTTGGATGAGTGGGTTAGGATTTTAGGTTCCACAACTTTATGATGTGTGCCAACAAAGGATGATAACTCAATAGATAAGTATTTAAAAATATATATTTTTACAAATTTGAGGTATTCCAACTTCCATTGAATTTTGAACTTGATGGGAATATGCTTTGAAAAGGTGATGCTTGGCAAAGGCTCTACCAAGAGTGAGAAATAGTTCGAAAAGGGAAAAAAAAGACTATAAAATATATCACATGATCCATTTGTTTAAGTACTCTATCAGAACCATCTTAGAAATTATTTTACATACTCCAATAGGAATTATTATGACAAAGGCCCAAATAAGGATCAAAAAACCCTAATTTACTACGCATGTAATTCCACATCTATTTTTTTCTAGTTGTCCAATGTAAGGGTATGGTCTCATATTTATCAAAGGTCATCACTACCATATTAAATTCTCCACACATAACCCAAGTGGAAAAATTTAATGAATAAACAATCAATTTCCATAAAAGAGATATCTCAAAAACATCATTACTAAAGGGCATACAATATACTAAGAGGGGGGTGAATCAGTATATCAAATCTATTTAAAACTCTTTAATTCAACATGAATCGTCATTAATAACTTATTCAGACATGAACCTTAAATCATCAAAGTCGTAAACATTAATCTGACAACACACATTCACACAATGAACACCAAATATATGTGGAAACCTAGAACATGGGAAAAACCATAGTGAGATGACTTGCTTGGAACTACTATCCAAATACAGCCTCACAAAAATAATGAATAACTTACAATAATAAAGTAGGCACCAACCTATCGGAGAAACCAATCCCCAATTGTATTTGTAGGCACTAACCTACCAAAGACACCAATCCCCCATACAAAGATCTAAGCACCAACTCAATAAGTAAGACACCAGTCCTACCAGACTATAGAGATATGGTATGCAGATCTTCAATACATATTACATAGCTTACTCTTGATCTAGACTTCCTTCAAACACTCTCTTGTATCGGATATGATCTTCTGATAATGGTGCCCAATGATTGGGATGCAACTTCCATTACAATAATTGAGCAATATTAAAACTCACGCTCATGTAAACTATGATGATTAGTCATTATATACATCCTAGAACATTAACACCATTTCATGTCAGCTAGGAATCCCTTAACACCATCCGCAATTATCCAGGTTGGCTAAGGTGGACCTAAATTTAAATTGATATGAAATGTGTAACGGTTCAGTCCTAAATCAAAGTTGTTTCCACCAATAATGTATGATGTTGTGTGCTTCCTTTAGAGATCTTAACCTAGACCTATTTCATCTTCACACACTTCCTCCAACTAGCACATGCTTCCCTTTTATAGCGCAAACACTCAGACTCTATTCACAGATAGCCAGTCAACACAAACAACACTCTGGTACATCCAACTTACTATCTGCTAAGTCTCCACCTTTGAAACTCTAAAATTTGATACAACATGAGTAGATTTACTTTAGGTTCAAACCACAAGGCATAGCATTCAACTACAAAAGAATGTAGATAAAAACACTATTACAATATATTACATTGCATGAGTAACAATCCACAAAATACTTCCTCAAACACTTCCAAACTACTTCCACCAATTAGAATAGATACAAGCATAATACATGTAGTATTCTTCATTGTTCTCAAATGCTCTAACATGAAATCATCATGGCAGAAATACTCCCTAATTACAAAAGCTCAAACACGATAGAAATAATTAAATTTAATTCTCATAGTTATGCTAACATCACTCCTTCACTTCTTTGACATCAATGAGCACTTTTGACATCAATGACAACATATGTTCAACAATCTCTCCCTTTTCATTGAAGGAAAACAACAAAATGTTGTTGGCATGTCAAGACAAATCTAATGTGTTAGGACTAGGAATTCCCCCTATCTAAAACAACTTTCCACTTTCTCCCCTAAGATTATTTAGCATTTTGAGTTCCATTCCTCCCCCTTTGACATCAATGGCAAAGGACAACTGCTTACTTCCTTAATCTAGAAACTTGTCTTCTAGATAGACTCCCCATAAGTCCATACTTAAAACCAAGTTTTGAAACACTCTGCAAGGCTACCAAGCCTACTTGCGACAAGGATTCAACACTCCCCCTCAACCTGTGCTTCCTCTTGATTCAAGAGGAGGGAGCAACCACTCCCAATTTCTATCAAAGATACTCAAAGTTCTCCTTGGGAAGCTACTATTTTCTCCTTAGTCTCAACATACTCCAACCTCACCTCTTTGTTTGTAACCTTATCTCTCATAAAATGATATTTAATTGCAATATGCTTTGCCATTGAATACATCACCGGATTCTTGGGAATATTTATAGCACTAATATTGTCACACAAAATAGAAATGGGTTCATCAAGTTCTATCTTCACCTCCTTCAAGTTTTGCTTCATCCATGATACCTAAGTGCAACATGAAGCAACCGCAATGTACTTCGCTTCAACTATAAAAATAGATACTAAAGCCTACTTTTTTCTTACCTAGGATACAAGATTGTCACTAAGAAAGAAATCTCTACCACTTGTGCTCTTCCAGTCATCTATACTTCTTGCCCAATATGCATTTTTGTATGCAATTAGTGTGAAGTTTTCACTTTTAGAATACCACAAACCAAAACCTATTATAGACTTCATATATCTGAATATCCTTTTTATAGATTTGATATGAGTTTCCTTAGGTGCCTCCTGCAACCTAGCTACCATCCCCAGTACTTGTATTACATCTAGTCTGAAAATTCATTTACAGGTAATAAAGGTCTTCCTTTGCATAGTTCATATGGTGTTTTAGCAATCTTTATTCTGATTTGAGCTCTATTAAAAATGTAAAATACAGTCTGAACTGCTTCTCTCCAATACATATCTGAAAACTTTGCTTGACTCAACATTGTTTTGGCCATCTTTTGTATAGTCTGGTTCTTCCTCTCAACTCCATTCTATTGCAAAGTTCTAGGATCATAAAATTGTCTTTGGATCCCATGCAACTCATATAATTCATCATACCTATCAGAAGTGAACTCTCCATCTCTGTCTAATCTTAGACACTTGATTGTTCTTCTTGTTTCATTCTCAACCATAGTCTTAAATGCTTTAAACTTCTCAAAAGCCTTTTATTTTTCTTTTATAAAAGTAATCCAATTCATTCTAAAGTAATCATCAATAAGCATCATAAAATACCTATCACCTTGAATGCTTTTAATCCTCATTGGTCCACATACATCTGTATGAATCAAATCCAATGGATTTGTTGTAGAATATTCCTTAGCAAGAAATGTGGTCCTTGTTTGTTTTCCCTCATGACATTGTTTGCAATTGGTATATGGAGGCTTCTTTATCTTTGGCATATCTCTTACCATTCCTTTTTAACTAATCCTTACAAGATCATCAAAATTGATGTGTCCCAATCTTTTGTGTTAGATCCAACTCTCTTCTCTTTGTATCACAAAGCAATTTGTCCCTTTACCTCACTAAGATGATATACATCATTGTTAGTCCTACTTCCTTCCACAACTAATTCACCAATACCAATCTTTCTAATTTCACAACCTTTAGCACTGAATGAAAGCTTGTAGTCTTTATCACACATTTGACTTGCACTCAAAACATTATGCTTCAATCATTCTACATATATAACATCATGAGTTTTTGTCTCTTTTCCATCAAGACTCAAAACACCCTTACCGAAAATCTTAGCAACAAAATGTTAGCAAGGGTTACAGATCCTCCATAAAACTTCTTGAAGTGCATGAACTTACTCTTGTTTGTGGCCATGTGCCTTGAGCATCCGTTGTTAATGATCCATAAATTCTTCTCCCTTTGGGTATGTAGTGTAGTCTGAGCCACCATGGATTTCTCTGATCTTTATTCCTCTGGTTTCTTCTTCCAAACCTTTTGTTTCACTCATCTGACATTCTAAATTATTTCCTTTTGAGTCCAATATAGGAGGACTCACAAAATTGCTTCTACAATTTCTAGCAATATGTCCAAAATTGTTGCATTTGTGACAAATAATATTGAAATTATACAGAAGTACAAATAATTTTTTTCTAACAAAATTATTTCTTCTTGTCAGAGCCTTTCTACAATTCACAGCCTTATGACCAAAATGATTGCAATTAAAATAATAACCAAAAAAAGAATGATTGAACCTGGAATTGTATCCTTGTCCTCTTGAGGCTTGTCTTTTGGATCTTCCATTTTGTCTCTGCACTTGGATGAAACCATCATTCAACACCATACTTTCATTGATTGTTTCAATTTTCTCAGACTTTGAACTTTCAGAACCATTCTCTTTCAAACTCTCAACAATAGACTTCACAGGTTGCCCAATCACCATATTCTTTTGTATATCAACAAAACCAAGGTTAGTTTTGATATGTGGTGATCTTTGGATTTATATTATCTGATCCAATATCTTTGTGTTCTTCCCAAACTTTAACTTCAACTAATGATTGAATTTTTCAAGGTCTTTCCTTAGTGACATAATCTCTACTTCAATTTTTTCACAATCCTTGTCTCTTGATAACAATCTTTCAATCAAAACTTCTTCAATCCTCTTTACCTCTTCGACTTGAATCTTCAAGTCAGTGACCATCTTCTCTACTTTATCAATATTTTGAGATAATTTTTATTTGACTTTCACTTCTTTTTCAAATTTTTTTATTCAGTATTTTAATTTCCTTTCTAGTGCAAAGCAATTCTTCCACAAGGTCTACTTTAGCATCACTGTCAATTTTGCTCTTTATTTCTACATCTTCTTCAAAATTTTCCATATCCATGAAGAGAGCATTTTCTCCTTCATTCCTAGAAGTGTCTTGGTCATCATCATCAGATGAGTAGCCTTCCTATATTCTTTATATGGAAACTTAGCCATGAAATTACCTACTTCACCACAACTAAAAAATTTGAAAGGAAACTTACCTTTATACTTTCTAGAACCTCTATGTACCTTTCTAACAAATTTTTCCTCCTCCGGATCTTATCCATCTTCTAAATCGAGATCATCTTGCTTCTTGGACACTTTGAATGCAACATCTTTCCTTATAGATTTTTCATTCTCAATTCTCATTTCATAGGAAATCAAAATTCCATGTAACTCATCTATAGTTAGAGTATTCAAATCCTTAGCTTCTTCAACATCAAAAAATTTTGCATCAAAATTTTATGGAAGGGATTTGAGTTCCTTTCTTACAATCATACATTCTTTCAATTCTTCACCAAGACCTCTAATAGAGTTGACAACCTCATCAACTTGAAGTAGGGATGTGGCAATGTTTTCTTCTTCCTTCATTTTTAGACTTTCAAATTGACCTCAATGAGTTTGAAGCTTTTTTTGTTTGATCTTTTCATCACCTTCATAGATGTTGTGTAACTTACTCCATACTTCCTTCATTGTCCTACAATGCATGATCTTTACAACTCAAAGTTAGATAAACTACATAAGATAGCATTTCTTGCTTTGGCATTATTCTCACAAATCTTCTTTCCAATCTTATCTCTTGGGGGACTTTTAGGGATCTCATATCCATCCACAACTGATTCTCAAACCTCAAAACCTAGGGCCATCAAGTATTCTTCCATCCTTACTTTCCAAAAACCATAATTGGATCCATCAAAAACTGGTTCCTTATTTGAATACAATCCTTCTTGAGCCATTGAGTGTTCCATCTTGAATCTACCTCAATTTGTTAAGATTTAATAAAGGAACCTACTCTACTACCATTGAAGGGAACACAATACACTGAGAGGGGGGTGAATCAATATATCAAATCTATTTAAAACTCTTTAATTCAACATGAATCATCATTAATAACTTCTTTAGATATGAACCTTAAATCATCAAAGCAATGAGCATTATTGGAGCTACTATCCAAATCCAACCTCACAAAAATAATGAGTAACTTACAAACATAAATTAGGAACCAACCTATCAGAGACACCAATCCCCAATTATAGTTGTAGGAACCAACCTATTGGAGACACCAATCCCCAATACAAATATATCTAAGAACCAACTCTATAATTAAGACACCAATCCTACCGGATTATAGAGATATGATATGTGGATCTGCAATACATATCACATAGCTTTCTCTTTATCTATACTTCCTTTAGACACTCCCATACACATCATATGATCTTTTGATAATGGTGCACAATGATTGGGATGCAACTCCCATTATAACACTTGAGAAATATTAGAACTCGTGCTAATCTAAACTATGGTTATTAGTCATTATATACATCCCAAAACATTAACACCATTTCATGTCATCTAGAAATCCCTTGACACCATTCACAATTAGCTAGGTTGGCTAAGGTTGACCTAAATTCAAATTGATATGAAACGTATAACAAGTTGATCCTAAATCAAAGTTGTTGCTTCCAATAATATATGATTTTGTGCACTTTCTTCATAGATATTAACCTGGACCTATTTCATCTTCACATGATTCCTCTAGTTGGTGCACACTTCCCTTTTCTAGCACAAACACTCAAACTATATTCACAGATAGCCAGTAAACACAAGCAACACTTTGTTACACCCAACTTACTATATGCTAAGTATCCACCTTTAAAACTCTAGAATCTAACATGAGTAGCTTTACTTCAAGTTTGAACCATAGGGCATAGCATTCAATTGTGGTAGAATATGGAGCAAAGCACTATTATATTATATTATAGTGCATGAGTAACAATCCATAAAATACTTCCACAAACACTTCTAGACTACTTCCACTAATTGGAATAGATACAAGCATTATATTTCAAGCATACTACATGTAGTCTTCTTCATTTTTCTCAAATGCTTTGACATGACATCATCATGACATAAATACACCTTGATTACAAAAGCTTAGACACGACATAAACAATTACATTTAATTCTCACTATTCTGCTGACATCACTTCATTCCCTTGACATCGATGAGTGCCTTTGACATCAATGACAATATATGTTCAATATTTAGAAACATAAATATTTATAATACTAAAGGAATATTTTTGATATTTAAGAGGATATAGTTGTTGAACACCTAGAATACTAAGAGGGGGGGTAAATCAGTATTCTACTAAACATTTTAGCTATTAACCATCAAAATATTAGAACACATGTAATTGCAATTATAAGTAAAGATATGAAAGAGATCATAACACCACACAATACATAAACACTAGGACTTTTATGTGGAAAACCCAAAATGGGAAAAACCACGGTGTGGATTAGCTCACAATATATTATAACCAGACATAAGATATTACAAGGGCATGTTGCCAAGACACACTATCCTTGAGAGGCTCACAGCCTGAAATGATTACAAAAATGGAGTGTGGCTCACTACCAAAAATTGAATTGATGGAGTACACCTTTCATGTGTTGATTTAAGTTCCAATTAAGCTTTGGAATACAAAATCCTACACTGGTTTGCAGGTTCACAACATATACTGCAATTCTACCTTGATACATAACTCGTACATATAATTTCACACACTATCCCGTATTACTTGTCAGATATCACAAATATATCTTATCTTCAATACAAAAAAAATTCATATATATGCTCTTACATCATTACACATCAATTAGGTCAGTCTAATTAGATGTATGCATGCTTAATTCAAAAAAATACCTTGTCGACTCAACAAAACTTCTTTCACGCTTAACCAAAACATGCAAGGCATAAATTAGGTCGGCAAAAACCTAAAAAGGATCTCTTTAATATCTACTTAATCTTCATACCTCTTGTCCATGTCATCCAGAGGAAGGCTCATACCACTTTGCACAACTCTGAGCAGAAAACTATATGTCGATCTTTTGTCATACATATCTTTCATCCCATTCAACCAAAATCATTGAAATCTTGTTCATAGATGCATTTAATAGTCCCGAATAACATACTAAAATCACATAAGCCGATATCTTATTATGAGCAATTTTAGACCAAATTACCAAATTAAGGTAACATAAACATTGTTTACTAGATCAGACAAAAATGTCACCAAACAATGTTGGCATTAATGACAACACACCGAAGGGTTTCTTCTTCATTCTTCCAACAATATCCCCCTTTATCATTTATGGAAACATGTGCCAAAAATGGATCTTCAAAAAACTAAGTTTGAAACTATACAAACTCCCCCCTTTCAAGTGTACACCAAAATTTTCAAAAACTTCAAAAATTCTCAAAAAAATTCCGCACCAAAACTTCTCTCCCTTTGACATCAAGGACAAAGGGTGAGATTGTTGGAAGAATGAAGAAGAAACCCTCCAATGTGTTGTAATTGATGCCAACATTGTTTGGTGACATTTTTGTCTAATCTCAGGGTCACCACTTCTTGTTCAAGCTTGATTCATTCATTAGTCTTGCTCTGAATTTCAGCTTTCTGATAGTCCTCAATTCTCCTCTTTTCTTCCACTTGCAATTTTAATCTATTAATGTCCTCATTTTATTTCTTTAACTGGTCACTGACTTCTCTATGCCTTTCCTTAAACTTTTTTATTTGCTCTCTTAAATTTTTGATGTACTCATTTGCCTCTTTCAGGTTTTCCTTTAGAATTTCTCACTTTCAATTATATCCAAGTCTTCAAGAGAAACGTTAAGTTCATATTTTTCAATTGTGTAGTCATCTCTAGTGTATTCAATTATAAAGATATCTTCTGAAGGAATAGGATACCTTCTGTCAGCCATGTGTTCAAACCTCAAGATCTTCCTCAAGGTGTTAGACTTTTATGAAGGAACCAAGCTCTGATACTAATTGTTGAACACCTAGAATACTAAGAGGGGGGAAAATCAATATTCTACTAAATAATTCAGTTATTAACCATCCAAATATTAGAACACATCTATTATAACACCACACAACACATAAACACCAAGATTTTTACATGGAAAGCCCAAAATGGGAAAAACCACGATGAGGATTATCTCACAATATATTATAACTGGTCATAAGATATTACAAGGGCACACTACCAAGACACACTATCCTTGAGAGGCTTACAACCTGAAATGATTAAAAAAATGAAGTGTGTCTCACTACCAAAAATTGATCTGATGTAGTACATCTTTCATGTGTTGAGTTTAGTTCCAATTAAGCTCTAGAATATAAAATCTTGCACTAGTTTGCAGGTTCACAACTACAATTTTTCCTTGATACAGAACTCATACATATAAGTTCACACACTATCCTGCATTACTTGTCACATATCACACATATATCTTATCTTCAATACAAAATGTTTCATATATATATATATGCTCTTACATCCTTACACATCAATTAGGTCAAGCTAATTAGATGTATGCATGCTTAATTAAAAAAAAATAGCTTGTCAACTCAACAAAACTTCTTTTGCACTCAAACCAAAACATGTAAGGCATAAATTAGGTTGGCACAAACCTAAAAAGGATCTCTTTAATATATGATTAATCTTCATACCTCTTATCCATGTCGTCCAGAGGAAGGCTCATACCACTTTGCACAACTCTAAGCAGAAAATTGTATGTCAATCTTTTGTCAAACATATCCTTTAGTCCATTCAACCAAAATCGTTGAAAACTTGTTCATAGATGCATTTAATAGTCTTGAATAGTATACGGAAATCACATAAGCCGATATCTTACTATGAGCAATTTTGAACCAAATTACAGGATCAAGGTAACAAACACTGTTTACCAGATCAGACAAAAATTTCACCAAACAATGTTGGCATCAATGACAACACACCAAAGAGTTTCTTCTTCATTCTTCCAACACTATTTACTATATTGTAAGAGACATTGAATAAGGTGAGAGGCCTCCAGTTACATTATCTAAAATATTTCTAGATTTATTGAAACCAATTTACTCAAGCCTCATAATTTGAGAAATGATATGGAGCACTTTTAGAGCTAAATATTTGCTAATTTTATTGTAAGAGATAATGAGAAAATTGAGAGGAATCCAATTAAATATATCCTTTGGATCTCTAGACATAGGTATGAATTGAATATTTTCTTTTGTAATTACTTTACTTAACGATTTAGTTTGTAAGGCTTCAAGATAGACTTTGTGCAGGTCCTCAACTAGGAGCCTTGCCATTGGACATAGTATGAACAACCTTCTTGAGGTAAAAAATGGAGAGAAATTAATCAAAGATGTATTACTATATGGAGAAAATATGATAGTAAACAACTTGGAGGCACTTCTAAAGGGTTTGGGCATGTTCAGGAGAGTTTTCTTAGGTAGTGAAAACTTTCTCATAATGCTTGATAAAATCCTTGAGAATATCTAAAAGTTCTTTGAGAATATTTTACCCATCCTTGATTTTCTTGATGTCATATGAAGTGTAGTGAGATCTTGGAATAATTCTTTAGAATTTATATCCCTAATCTTAAGCCAATGTAATATTTATTTGATTTGAGTTCCTCTAGTCAAATGGTTATTAGTAATTTTCTTTTGATGATGAAGCTCAATCACCTTGACCTGTAAAGCAAGGGAAAAGGGTTAATATTCAAGAGCTATAGTATCCCTATGAAGCTTTGAGGTTGTGAACTCATATGCATGACATCAAAAAACTTTTAGTCAGTATCAATAGATGTAGAGGAAGAAATAATTATGCATGATGGCACTATTCCATCAAATAATCTAGCTAATCAGCTAAGTGGGTCAGGCTTCTAGGTTCCACATCTTCCTGATGTGGGCCAATAAGGGATGATGACTCAATAGAGAAGTATTTAGAAATATTAAGTTTTACAACTCTGAGATATTATCACTTGCCATTGAATTTTGAACATGATGGGAGTGTGCTTTGACAAAGGCTCCACCAAGGGTGAGAAATGGTTGGAAGAGGAAAAAAGGAAAATTCAAAAAAAATCACACAATCTAGGTGTTTAAATACCCTATTTGAACCAACCTAGAAATTATTCCATGTATACCAATGGGAATGATTTTGGAAATGGCCCAAATTAGGATTAAAAAGTCCTAGTTTATTACACATTTAATACCATGTCTCTTGTTCACCAGTTATCCAATGTAAGGGTAGGATCTCATATTTATAAAAGGCTATCTCCTCCATATTATATTATCCACACATAACACAAGTGGAAGCATGCAATGAATAAACAATCCATCACCATAAAAAAGATCTCTCAAAAACATCATTTCAAACATAATATTTATAATACCAAAAGAATGATTTTTGAAATTTAAGAGGATCCAAATGATATAGTGGGCTCAAAACCATGGTCAACAACATGTTAAATCAACCTAAGAGAGAAAGAGGTGACAACCCCCTCCATGACCAACATCGTGATTACTATAAAATATAGAGTTGGTTGGCCAAATAACACGACAAGATGCAAAAATTAAAAAAACAGTAATCTTCACTTGATACAAATAGAGAAAATCTAAAGAAAATTAATTATGATGAACATCCCACATTGAATATTTCTTAGGGAGGTTACTAAGACCTTATATATTCTAGGAGAGAAATAAATTTAATGGGAATCAAGAGGTATTACATCACTATCTAATTCCTCAAGAGAAGAATAGTGATTTTGTAAAAAATATTCTAAGGATAAACTACCCAATTGGATTTTGGGAATTGAAATTCTTCAATTTTCTATAGCATACTCTCCCTTCTCCAACCACCCAAGTGAGTTACAATAAAATCATAAATAATTAGGAGAAGGGGGAGAGTGAATAGGAACTTTTGACTGAGAAGATAAAATTGATGCTAGCTAGCGCTTTCAAAAAATATTGGCTTGGAGGATGGCTCACCAATAGGTGGGAAAACCTCTTTCCCTTTATTTTAAGGTTTTGAAACATTTATGGGTTGTTCTTTGGCGATTTTTGGATTCATAGTGAATTTGTATTTTTTCTTTTATGGTGTAAATTGTTGTCCATTTTTCCTTAATTTTTTAGGAAAAATCTTTGTAGAGTAAGGAACCTCAGTAGATCAGGGACGTGATTTGACATGGGCCTTCCAAAGAGAAATTCTTAATCTTTTTCTCAATGGACTAGCACTTGAAACAAGTATTGGGAAGATTGAGGTATAGCACATGCTAAGTGACACAAATGTCAAATCTAGATGTCCACATATTATTTCAAATCTTTGGAAAAATTGAACTTGTAGATGGTGAAATCTGCATTTTGCTCAAAACAAAAAACATACATTAGTTTGTTAGTTTAAAACAAAGCAAATACAACATCCATATGAAATGATACAACAATGCTTTCAAGTGCAAACAATGATAAAATCAAGCTAAATAAGCATATGAAAAGCATGAAGTAAATTATCTCATATTGGATTGGTGCTTCTATGGAAAAAAGCCCTTTTCCCAATCCTTGATCAAGCTAAGCTAAATGATGAAATTGCTATGAATGTGATATGAAGATGGTGTGGGAAAAATCAGTTCTCAAGGAGAGTGACTTTGCAAGAGATGTAGATGATTGTGGAGTTGTGGAGGATTTGCTAAAAGATGAAGCTTCTATTTAAGGATTTTCAAATGCTAAGTGTTGAAGAGGGACCAATGTGGGACTAAGATTGGACAAATGAGAGGAAGACACTTGTCAAGTGGTGATTGGTTGATGCATGTGCAAGATTTGGGAAGAGTGCCCATGAGAGGGAGAATTTGAATTCAAATTTTTCAATAAATTTAGAGAGGGGGACAAGAAAATGAGCAATAAATGCTATGTTGGAGGGACAAATCAACTTGTCATGTTGAGTGAAAATGAGGGTTTTTTAATAAATCAATAAATTGATTTATTTGTGCAAGTGGAGATATCTAGAGAATGCAAGTGGGTAAGATTAGCATTTAATCAGGATTAGATTAAATTAATGATGATTAGGCTAATTTGACCTTTTAGGACTTAAATACTTGATTTATTTAATTCAGAAAAGGATGAAGTATGATTTGTGATTTAATTAAATAACAGGCTTGATTTATTTAATTAAAAGGAGGGTGATGGGATCAAGTTGATTTATTTGATTTAAACTTATGACTTTAGGAGATTGATAAATAAACTTGATTTATTTTCCAAATGGATAAATATGACCTAGTTGAATGTATTATGCCAATTTTGTGTGTCTACATTTTTCCCCTCTTTGAAGCAATGTACTTGTTGCGTTGGTTCAAAGAACAAACTTGCCGCAATCAAAATTTAAAAAATCTTGATTTTTCGGATGCCCCAGCGGAAAGAAGTACACTGGTACATTGCCCCCTCGAGAGATCGAGCGAAAAGATTCGATTTGAGGGTCGATCTCGCGATAAAGAGGTTCAAAATGGATGGTTATGGATGATAATGCAAATGATATGGTTTTAAGATGCTTAGAATAACAAATCTATATTATCCTAAACAACTTAAATGATATATGATGTGATGATGGATGAGATGGATGACGTGATATGCTATGATTATGCAAATGTATGATTTATGCAGATGCTTAGACTAACAGATCTATATTATGATGATGATGTGAATGCATGATGGATGCATGATGGATGAATCATGGATATAATGGTGATGATGATTAACTATTCATGTTGTGATGTTAGTGCGGAAGATGAAGAAATTAGATGATGACAAGAGGATCCACAAGCCAACATTATGAGAGATGATGATGAGAAATTATGATGAGAAATGATGATGATAGATGGATGATTTGCTTTATCAAGGATTGGGATTTTAAAAGGGATACTTACCTTATGTTTGATTACACACGTAGATACGATGCATCAAGGTATAAAGAACCAGGATGGCGTTGTACCTAGTGCGATGGACTTTGACTCGACAAGCAGATAGGAGTATTCTTGTTCACACTTGACATACAGAAACCTTGTTAGGGCGTACCAAACAAAGCAAGTATTCACCAAGTTATTTTACAAGAACGTCCAACAAGCACAGCAAACAAAAGGTAATGATCATTGCCCCATTCCTATCTCTCTAAATCCTTCGTTCGGATATCACCGAGAGGTCCTTGGAATGAGCGCAATAAGATAAATCAAAAGAAAAGATCAAGTATGCAAACAAGTCAATGTTCTTCATATCACTAGCCAAAAGGATGTGTTTTGATAGGATAAGATCCAAAGTGATATCCAAAATGATGCCCATTATCGGAACAATATATCCTAGGACATGCATTGTATAGGATGATGATGGTTTGATAAGTTGATTGATAGGTTGTTGATATAAAGTGGACTGACATGTTTGAAAATGATCAAGAGTTTGATATTGTTTAAAAGGATTGTTGTTTGCTTTTGATTTTACGATTGAAGCTTGCTTTTGCTGACGGCTATGATTGTTTCAGTTTGTTTTGCCAAAGGATGAAGGTGACGATTAGTTTATTATGGATGATTGATTATTGTGGGTGAAAGCGAAATGGGACGGATGGATTTTTTCAAATATTTGGATGTTTTTGATGTTTTGAAATGTTTTGAGGCTGTTTTTTGGTGTTTTTGAGATTTTTACAAATGTTTTGATTTTTGATTTTTTGAATGTTTTTGGATTTTCATGTCTCGGGGGTTGATCAAAGATTAGCCTTGCCTACGTTTAAGCTCAGAGATGATGTAGTTCGGATTCCAATGTTTTTGATGTTTTCTAATTTTTTACTTGTTTTTGGATTTTTTGATTTTCTGATGTTTTTGGATTTTCACATGATTTTGACAATTTGGATATGGATATGTGTGATGATATCAATGCTCTGTTTGGGATTTTGTTCAAAACCAAGCTAAGGTTGATTGATCTGATTGATGGATTGATGATGATGATAACATTGTTGAGGATACACAACAATGCAAGGATCGATTGACGATGATAACATTGTTGAGGATGCACAACAATGCAAGGGTAGTGTTAAGAAACACAAGGATATCCTGAGATGATGATTTTTTGATTGGATTTGATTGATCGGGATTGATGAAGCTTGATTTTGGAACAAAATTTGTTTCAAATGATTGGATGCAACGTTTTGAGGTGTAACTTAGATGCAACTGATAGTGATTTCTTGGATTGATGTTCGATGAAAGATGAAGCTTGATAAGGGATGTCTTCTTGTCAGAATATGCCATGGGCTAGTGATTCAGATTTTGGATTACAGATGCTTGAACAATTTGGTTTCACATTTTCCAATGTTCAGATCACCACATAAGTCAAAGGATACATATCAAGATTTATTCTTAAAGCAATATGTAAATACCTGCCCCCAGTGTCTAGCAATGTATGGAATGCGATGGATGGATGCTCAGATAGGTATATGGATGGATGGATACACAAAGGCTATTAAGGATTATCTTGCGATAAGATGTTCAGATAAAGAATGCTCATTTGGATAATGCTTCATGGCTCAGATAATGCTGCATAGGATAGGATCAATGAAAATGACCCATGTCAAGATGTTTTCCATAAGCACGTGTAAAGTGTGCCCCAAAATTCATCAAGATCAAGATAACTTGGATGATGGATGTAGATATATGCGAATGGATTGGATAAATGGTTCCTAGATGGATGGATTTATTATGGATAAGGTGGATGGAATGCTCGATTTATTTATGGATGGGATGAGATGCTTCCATCTGAACTGGCGCACGTAGATGCTCGATTCTACACATGACACCTATTTGCCAGGTTTTCATCATGGTCTTGCCCAAAGCGCCGCCCATGCGGTTTGCACTAGAGGACGATTTTTTTCTTTGCTTTTTTCAATCCTTTTTCTAATTTTTTTGGATTTTCATATTTTTTGTTTTTTTTGTATTTTTGAAAGATTCATCTGAACCACTTGGTGGTGTTGGCGTAGATGCCCCTGTCATAATGTGCCATCAATATCTTGCTTGAAGAAGTTGCTTTGCTAAGATAGTGCACTTGAATACAACTTTTGGGATTATTGATCTGCTTCATTGATACCGGAGATAACTTTGTCTTTGTGTGCACATCATGATAGAGTGCCTTTGAATCCTTATGGTGAAGGGTTGTTGCCAATACATGGTCAATATGAGAATTGGATATCATGCATGGAGGCATGGATGGAGTGTGTTTAGGGATAAGAGATGGATTGGTTGACAGTTTGGAACCTTTGACTCTCCAAACTTGGGAAGATGAGCAATGATGGGTGGATACGGAAGTGTGCATGGAATTAGGACCAACTGCTTGATACACTTTGTACGTCGCTTGAAAAGCATGCTTTTGATTTTTTGGACGTATTTGATGGATACTCTTTCCTTTTTTATTTTGCCCCATATTTTCTTTAACTAATGGAGTTTGATAGGGATGGTCTTTCTTTGTATTCTTTTGTATCCATTTATATTTGATTTTTCCATTATGCTTCTCAGCTTCTTTTGATTTGATAATGTTCTTTGTACTTTGATTCAAATCTTCCTTTTGACGTTGGTCCCAATGTGTGGATGGGATGATGGGTGGATGAAGATTCATGGCATGGTTGGTTGTAGTATTGACACTAGTTTCATCATAAGGACTCTTCGTGCTCCCTATGTTGAAGTTTGCTTGAGACAAAGTTGCCCCCAGTATGGTGGTAGTAGTACCTTCATGCTTTGATTCTGCTTGTTCTAAGAGCTCTTGTTTAGAATGTATTCTCTGATAAATGACCACCGTAGGTGACGTTCTTTCAATCTGCTACTCTGCTAACTTTGGATTATATTGTTTTGTCTAACTCATTTCCTTGAGCGGATAATGTTGGATATCCTTATTCATGATGTCCTCAATTTGAATTTTGGATATATCTAATCCTGGTGTTGATAACTCAGTTTGATTGTAGGAGTTGAACATCTGCTCTTTGTGTGTAACAAAATTTTGTTCTAGATGAAGATCATCTACGTGTCCATCCATAGAAAGCATCTTATGGGTAGATGGAGGAGTATGTGCTACATGGATATGATCATCTTGCATAGATAAGAGAGTGTCCATTAGATTGTTGTAGTATCTTGAAGATACAAATTCTTGATCTTGAATGATTTTAGAGTTTCTTTCGACATGCTTTGGATCAAGTTCTTGACATGGGTCATCTTCAAGGAATGGATTGCTTACAAAGGGTTCTTGGATGTCATTATTAGACATGGCAAGTGGTTCCATATCCTCAAGTGTCGAGTTATGTTCTTTCAATATCTGTAACCATGAGGTTGAAGGGGGTCAACATGTCTTGGAAAGGACCGTTGCTAGACCTTAGTGGAAGATTTTGATCTTGCTTTGGAATGAATTCTTGAGATATGTCCTCTAACTCATAAGGTGATGTAGAAACATTTTCAACATGATCATAGGCCGATGGATCATGTATTATGTTAATAGGATCAAACAGTCCTAACACTCCTTGAAATAGGTCACTAAAAAGTGGCTCTTGATGTATGGTGAGTTGGTCATCGGATTGTGTAGATATATCCTCAATGTGCTCCTCGATGGAGAGGTTTTGATCATTGTTTTCGACAATTGCGGTGGAGAGATTGACAATGGTATTATTGTCCCCAATAGCAATTATCTTTTGATCAATCAGGTCTTGGATGAGATTTTTTAGTCGAATACAACTTAATGTTGTGTGTCCCTTTGTTTTGTGATAATCACAATGGTGCTCCTCATTATACCCTGGTGGTTTAACTAAGGGTTCTTGATAGTTCCCATAGATGGGGAGCTTGATGAGATTTTCTTGTACCAATTGTTGCAAGATTGATTCGATTGGTCTCCCAAGTGGTGTGTATTGTCGCTTGTTTCTTTGTGAGATTTGCACTTTAAGCTGACCTTGTGGTGATTAATTTTGGAGATGTGGTGATTGATCTTCAAGATGTGGGGGTTGGATTTTTTGATGTGGTTGATCTTGATATCTAACTTCTTGACATTGGAGATTTTGTTCTTGATGCATTTGTGGACACAACTCAACACTTTGATGACATGGTTCAACCAAAGGAAGAGTGTACTAATTTTGGAGTGAAGATATCTCTTGGCTCAATAATTCTATAATTTTGGCATGTGAAGCAAGTTGCTCTAGTGAAATTTGATCTTGATTTTGCATTTGATTCCCTTGTTTTGGATTTTGTTCAAGCGGATTTGGGATGTACACTTGTGTTTGATTTTGGACAATGTTCTGATTTGGGATGACACTCAGATTTGGCATGATAGGTTGAAATTGACAATTGTTCATGTTTGGAATATTCATATGATTTGCAAATGTATCCATCCCAAAGTTTGTTGGATTCATGTTTCAAAAACTTGCACTTGGTACGTTATCCTTTGGCATGTAGGGATTTAGTGGGATGACAATGTTCATTTCAAGGTTCATGCATTGATTGTTCGATTGATGGATTTGTAGGTTTGGATTTAGATCTACCATTGGGAAATGTGTTCCAATCTTTGATTTGGTCATACTCACACTTATTGTGCCATTGACATTTTTCAAATGTAATGATCCCATGTACGGTTTGTATAGATGTGAGCATTGATAATCAATAGGTGTTGTAAGACTTTGATAGCTTATTTGACTTGGGTTACTCATGATGTATGGATCAAGTTTAGATTCCATGTTCCCTTGTGTTTTGACCTTGTTGCAAAAGTGACCTCTAAGGTTCTTAGGACTTAATGACGAGATGAAGGATGAAAGGTGTAAATGATATGAGTGATGAACGTTTAGGAACTTTGGATCAATGCTAGACTTAGGGTTTGATTTTGATTGTTTGATTTGTATGATGAACTTGTAAACCCTAAGATGTTGGATGTGATCTTAGGATGAACTTGTTCAAAGGATTTATAATTTAACTAGAGGTATGAGAAAGGATGCATTCCCATACTCCTAACTAAACAAGGTGATTCTAATTTTGATGATGTGCCTAAGTCTAGAATGATGTTTTCAAAGATCTAAAGTTGTTTGTGGGATGAAGATGATAAATGTTTGGATGGATGAAGTGTTTGATTTTATCCTAAATGAACCTAGGAAGGAATTGTTTACTAGGCCAAGATAGTGAAGAACATGCTTTTCTCTAAGAGTAATTCAAACCCAAAATACCAATGTTTTCTCGAAAAACGATAAAAATATAAACAAGCACATGTGTGGTGTCAAATTTGTTATCTTTGCTTTAATGACTTCTTTTTACCAAAAACAGACACTTGATTATGTTTCAAACTGAATGTCCAATGTCACAACTTCTTTTCATCCCACAAAGTGCTATGTGGAAGTTCCAAGAAATTAGGACAAGGGTTGCCTAATGTTGACCTTTGTAAGAGCAAATTAAGATGTAAACCCAATTACTTAGAAACCTCTAAGGACATAATCCCAAGGGTAAGCAATAGTTCTTGGGATTTTTCAAAGGTATTTGCTCTAACTAAGGGTTTGAAACTTTGATGATGGCGTTGAATGTTGGTTTTCCAATGTTTCGACAAATGCATTGTGTTTTCAAACAAGCAATGTAACATCCTAGCTCAATTGGTACATTTTTCTTGGTGGGCTTGCCTCATGCCCTTCGTAGTAGAAGAGATTATTTTACATGCAACCAAGGATAAAATATAAAGGTATGTTAAGAATGAAGTCTTAACCTCTATATTTCAACCAAGATCAGACATGGCAAGTAACTTCTTGGAATCTAAGTTCCAATGCACCACTTTGATAAACTCACTCAATGGATCAATAGGCCACTACAAACAAGGGTTCTAGTTTCGTCTTTTCGTTCGTGGAGATTGACCCATATGGCAAGAGTCTCCTTTCGGATCCATCTTGTTGGAGCCAACCATGTGATACTGGCGTTTAACCAATACCCACATTTATATCTCGGTTGGAAATACTCTTGGCGTTAGAGTGTTACCGGTTGAGTCGTTCCCTTGGGTGAGTACTTTTTCCCCAAGGCAGGCCCTCTAGGATAAACAATAGCAAAAAAACACTCATAGTTTGATCAACCTTTGTTTAGAAACAAAGGGAGAACACATGCTATATGTTTAATCACACTCGCACAATATGTTGTTCAATTTTAAGCCCAAATCGAAGTGTGGAGGTGATAACTTTATCTTACGCCAAAATCACCAAAAAGGCCTTTTGATTCTCAAGATCGCTTGGAAGCGCGAGAGAAGCGCATACGTCCTTTTCAATGACTTTAGTTTAAGTAAGTAACCACAAAACAAAGCAAACACACATTCATTTTATCCTTCCAAAGCAATTGTGATTTTGTTTTAAGCACCAAGATGAAGTGTGAAATTGCTTTTTCAATTCTTAGCCAAAATTGAAATCTAGTTTCTAAGTTTCCATTTTAAGACCAACTTTGAAAAGATCAAGACAATGATTGATTTTAAATCCAAATTGAAAGTGAGTTGTCTTAAAACGAAAAACGAGAACAAGAAATGGATGTTTCAAGTTATCAAAAATAAGCATTAAAAAATGCTTTCTTCAATTCTCCAACTTGAATGTGTTTGATATTTTGATTCTCATGTGAGAGAGACCATCATTGTTTCCTCACGCAAACTGCAAACAAAAATCCATATGTTAGAGCTATATACCATTTAGATTTCAAAACCACTGAAGAAAGAATGATAACCAAACCAATGACAAGAAACCCCCTTTTTGTTTAACTCTACGAAAGAGTGTGACTTTACACATTCACTTTCACTAGCTTTAAGCATAGTATGCTCAGACCAGTTGGATAATGAAGCTGCAATTATGGTCAAATCTAATGCCAAAGTACTTATATTAGTTACTCAATGCATGCAATAAAATTCAAATAAATATCCTTAGAATTCAACTTTGAGATTTTAACACTCAAAAAGGAATAATGGCATTTATTGCCACCCCAAAGATGACCTGCACATCAAACAAGAGCACATAATTGATGTCAAAAGATTATGTGCAATGATCAGTATCGAAAAATAGTGATCACAAGTTGTAGTATAAATATACGTTGAAATCAGACCCTTGAGAATGGTGTACACCTGTATATGTGTGTAGCACTACAAATAGTCTATTCAAATTCAAATTGAGATCTACTTGTAGCGTTAGAAATTTATTGTGCTCAACCTATTGCAGGAGACGTCCACTATATCAAATATAGTAAGATAGCCACTCAATCGAATTTAATAAGGCAAACAGTGCCTTTACAAACCCGCGCTTCCTCTCCAGTAAGAAATGTTATTTTAGAATTTCCTCCAATAACGCCAATACATTCCAGTGGACTGAATCTATGAACAGGGAACATGATATCTGCAACTTAAGATTTTTGTCAAAATAAGCAGTAAAATGCTTGTCTATTCTGAACTTATAAAGAGTAGGCATCCATATTCGAATAAATCTGTCAGAAAGAAAACATCTTGAGTCACATCATAAACAATCTAGCCTTTATAAGTCACACAAAATGTTGAAGAAAAGCCACACAAGCCCGCCAAGTCTTTTAAGATCTGCATAGTACATATCAAACCCTGCAATCTTAACTCCACGACTTAGCCAGACATTGCACAAAATAGGTCCAACAAAAAGTATAACACTAGATGTAAGAAACTAAAGCACGATTCAAAACAGAAAGCTTGAGGTACATTCCACAAAGCTCGAGATGTAATCATTGCGGGCCATAAGACCACACCTTCTTTCCTTCTGTCAATTGGTTCATGTGCCTTGTTTATGTTGCCGCATTCGATTGTAGTTACCTGTTACCTAACAAAAAGAAGATTGAGTATACCAGCGAATTAGGAAACATTTCAAAGCTTTTGTCATTAGCGTGAGCACTAGAAACATGAAAATGTTTAGAGGTTGTTCATTTCAAAGCTAAATGCAGAGAGTTCCTTTGAGATTAAATTTAAAACAAATCTATGTTCAAAGTAGTGATGACTGCAGGGCCAATGCAAAAAGATTAAGGTGAATAGAACTTTCAAACGAATGCATTTAGCAGGTGTAAAGACGTATTCCATCACTTGGCCCATACACCACCGAAACAGCGCGGCATAATGTGAGCATTTAATAAAACAAAATGAACCATGCTAACACCATTATAAAGTTCAAAGGAAGTTAAACAAATAGTAGATGATGATTTTGAACAATGATATTAAATGCTAAGTGGCGCTTTTAAATTGATTTTTTAAAATCTACATCGAAGAAAGAAATCGCGCGAATTTTAAAGCAATAAGTAATAAATATCGCAAAGAAGTAGACAATGCAATAGATGCAATCCAATTAAATGCCAGCAGCAGTTTTTTAATGGATGGGAGAAGGACGTGTCTTTCCCTCTGCTAATTTTCAGTTGAAATGAATGCACCAGAATGTGTGTCGAATCTACCAGTGTGCCACCACCATTTCTTCATAGGTGTGATGGTTGATGTGACAAAGGGTCGATGGAGGTATTCTTTAGCAATAGTCACCCCTGATTTTAGGCATAAAGTAGCTGCACTTACTCCTCACCATTGATGCCGGACATAGCAATACGTAAACCTGTATTTATAGCTGCAATAGTTTTGTCAGATGGATGTGAAATGTAAGAAAAGGATAAACAAGGCGCATGAATTTTTTTGACTGGATTTCTGAAATAAATGTCTCATGCAGTTGCAGGAAATGCGTATAATGAATTTTGTTGAAAAGACTCAAGCAAATGTCACTGGTAGGTATAAAACTGAGTTTCTGCAACTATTTCCAGTGTCCTTTCTGTGCTTCCTCCAGCGGTAAAAGGCATGGACAACTGACAAACCATTACCTTAATATGAAAGGGTTTGCATTGCAATAGACACCGTGAAGCAGCTTGAAGCAAATCCAACGGGTCCAAAAGAAATCCAAATATTATAAAGGTAGTACGTACATTGAGTGACAAAAGCTCACAAATTGTAACCATTAAGGGATACGCTAGAAATTCCACATGCATGTATCACAATTATGTGGATGAGAAAATCTATTGATTGTGTGTTTAAATCCAGCTCTTGTGGTTATCAACAATGCATCCATTATATGTGAAGAGTTAAAAAGAACGACTTCAAAGTAATACCAGCATGAGTCATTTAAGAGGTGAAAAAGGTCAACAAAAGCAACTCCAAATAAAGAAATATTTCAATAGTCACGTTAGAAAAAGGCTCAACTTTACCATGTTTGTCGAATTTCTTCCAACAAATACAAGCAAAATTCATATGTGAGATAAATGCGCAGATCCGGGACTGGGAAATGCACACTTTGCTTTTCTCTAGAATGATTCACAGCAAATTTTTATAATGCTAAGACTCCAACAATTACTGCAAATAGTAATAATCCCCATATAAATCTACAGATAATAATAAATCTGATATAAACCTACTAAATTCTGCCCTCCTTCTAGCGCCAGTATGTAGATGGTGAAATCTACATTTTGTTCAAAACAAACAGCACACATTAGTTTGTTAGTTTAAAACAAATCAAATACAACATCCATATGAAATGATACAACAATGCTTTCAAGTGCAAACAATGATAAAGCAAGCTAAATAAGCATATGAAGAGCATGAAGTAAATTATCTCATATTGGATTGGTGCTTCTATGGAAAGAAGCCCTTTCCCAATCCTTGATCAAGCTAAGCTAAATGATGAAATTGCTATGAATGTGATATGAAGATAGTGTGGGCAAAATCAGTTCTCAAGGAGAGTGACTTTGCAAGAGATGTAGATGATTGTGGAGTTGTGGAGGATTTGCTCAAAGATGAAGCTTCTATTTAAGGATTTTCAAATGCTAAGTGTTGAAGAGGGACCAATGTGGGACTAAGATTGGACAAATGAGAGGAAGACACTTGTCAAGTGGTGAGTGGTTGATGCATGTGCAAGATTTGGGAAGAGTGCCCATGAGAGGGAGAATTTGAATTCAAATTTTTCAATAAATTTAGAGAGGGGGACAAGAAAATGAGCAATAAATGCTATGTTGGAGGGACAAATCAACTTGTCATGTTGAGTGAAAATGAGGGTTTTTTAATAAATCAATAAATTGATTTATTTGTGCAAGTGGAGATATCTAGAGAATGCAAGTGGGTAAGATTAGCATTTAATCAGGATTATATTAAATTAATGATGATTAGGCTGATTTGACATTTTAGGACTTAAATACTTGATTTATTTAATTCAAAAAGGGATGAAGTATGATTTGTGATTTAATTAAATAAAAGGCTTGATTTATTTAATTAAAAGGAGGGTGATGGGATCAAGTTGATTTATTTGATTTAAACTTATGACTTTAGGAGATTGATAAATAAACTTGATTTATTTTCCAAATGGATGAATATGACCTAGTTGAATGCATTATGCCAATTTTGCGTGTCTACAGAACTCAATATAAATACATTTATGTAGATGAGCCTGAAAACCTATCAATCTCAACACAAATGACCTTCCCAGGGGAAGCAACAATGGTGGTTAAAAATTTCTAGTAAGAAAGATGTAAACTTGGAAACTCAAGACAAATTGGCACAAGAAGCATCTTCTCATTCAAGATGGTGGAATCTCACTTCCAAGGCTGAAATAATAATATTTTAGTATAAAAAAATACCATGTGCCATTCTTGAGAATATCCCCAGCATGGCTAGCCTCGACAAAGCAAAAAAGAAATAACCATTTAGTTAGGCTTTAGACAACACAATTTGAACCCCATGTGGGGCTCAATGTTTGTTAACCTAGTCCCAAAGCATGCTTTCGAGAGGAATTATTCCAATAAAACCCAATCAATATAAAATTCTCTAGCCACTTACATGCATAATAAAACTCAAGAATGGGTGAAACCACATCTGTTGGGAAATCAAAGTGCACACCTTAGGAAAAAATTGGAACAAACTTTTGGGCTACTTGTTTGGAGGGTCCATTGTCTAAAGCGTCCAAATTATCAACACCAACATGAATTGTTGGGTTGAATCTGTTTGATGCTATAAAAAGGACTTGATCAAATATGTGCAATAAATTCAAAAGGTTAAAGAATTTACTATGTTGAAGGCATGATTTGTTATAAGGATAGAAAAAGATAGAAAAAAGATACAAACCTTGGCAAATCCAAGTTACCAGTATCATAGAAATCCCTATTTTCATGCAAAAAGAAGTTCCTATCTTCACTCTTAACCCCGAAAAAACCTTCTTTGGTAGGAAACAATTCCTCTTCTTTATATATGGTGAAAGTTATTTGTTTCATTTTTTTCTATTAGATTATGAATAGAAAATTTGAAGACTATCTAGCATTTTAGACTAACATCTTATTACACTTGTTTGAAAAATATACAAATGCATAAAAAAATTCACATCTCACTTGTATTACAACTCTAATTAAATTATGTGTGTACATGTATATATTAGAAATGTGTCAATAACAGGAAGGAAGATAAGAAAAATATAAATAAAGATTTTCTCTTATATTTCATAAGATTTTAGTACATATTTTACATTAAATAAAAGATTGGAACACATAAATTTTTATACACAAAATA
The DNA here is from genome assembly GCA_007258455.2 of Sequoia sempervirens. NCBI lineage: Eukaryota > Viridiplantae > Streptophyta > Pinopsida > Cupressales > Cupressaceae > Sequoia > Sequoia sempervirens. Next base: position 648,685,371 of record VDFB02270651.1, on the reverse strand, counting down.
TATGTAAACACAACTAAGGAATTAACTTACAATACATATCTCTTAAGTGAAAGGATGTATTTAAAATCCATATAAACTAGCTTTAATATGTTATTATATAGTTAAAGCTTACATACACTCAAATGTACAATAATCCTTCATCTCAAGTGTCTACCCTTTTCATCAAACCTATATTATTGGAAAATATGATGTGGTAGATGGTAAGAGATAAATGAATCTAGTGTATATAGGCTATGATAGTTGACCAATTATGCATGTATAAATTGTGTTCCATAATTTTGGGTCATACAAACACAAAACAAAAATTATGCTAAACAAATTATCTTAACTTGGAGAAGGACCCAATAAGCCTACATAGAAACTCAATATTCATTATCTATCCCATTAATATAAAATTCATTTACCCTTAAGAAAGACCTTAAAATTATTAAATTTAGATTATTGCAAGAGTATTGTAAATATTGACTGAAATCTATTCTATTATTTAAAAAAGTGTGTAATTCAATGACTAGGTCATTAATGATCTTTTGAATACAATGCAAGAGGATATAAACATGTGTTTTAAATTGGTGTAGCACCTAATTTCAATTGATATGAATAAAACTTTAGTTATATTAGCTACTTGAGAAATAATTACATAAACCTATAGATCTATCCAAATTATATAGTTAGCATATATGCATAAAAATTCTTTGGTTGCATAAACAACACCATGCTATTATGAACTTGTGAATTAAAAAAATTACATTCTATTTCTTTTTAAACCAAGTGATAGATCTCGAAGTAAGATAAAAAAAAATGTACGACATAGAGAACTTTAGATTATTAATGCCACCCACATAAGAAAAATCATTAATCCCATAAGAGAATAGCCTGAAGTATGCTCAATATTACATTGGTAACTTGAACATATTCTAGACTAATCTATTTCCTTCTTTTAATTATCTATAGAGAACTTTAGATTATCAATGCCACCCACATAATAAAAATCATTAATCCCACAAGAGAATAACTTGAAGTGTGCTCAATGTTGAATTCATAACTTGAACATATTCTAGACTAATCTATTTCCTTTTTTTAATTATCTTTTGTCAATGTTATACAAATCAATATATTTTCCCACCAACTTGGTAAGATTGCATCAAATGTGATTCAACTATATAATGTTTTCAATTAACTATTAAAACAAGGTTGGATTAACCTTAGTTAAAAGAGTACTATTTTTTTAAATTGATTCAAATTTAAATGGTGATTAAAGTGGTTTATAATACTCCATGCAAAATTTACAAAGAGGTTTGAGTGAAAACCTAGAGCGAGATTTTGAAAATCCTTATTTCTACATGATTTTGAATATCAAGGAAATAACATAAGGGAACAATTTATTTATTTCATATTTATTTCTACATGATTCTAAATATCAAGGAAATAACATAAGGGAACAATTTATTTATTTCATATTTATTCACATTTTTTTGAGTTCATATCAATGATCATTTATGGATGGTTCCATGCGATGATGATTTCATTTATATTTATTTATATTTGAAAAAAATGAAGAATATTGGTGCTTCCATTTTTAAAATAGCATCATACTTCATTTGCATAGCCTTCCTCCACACTAAAATAAATTTATCTCATTTAAAGAAGTTTGGTTCTAAGTCCATTGTTAGATTTATTTCAGCAATAGACTCCAAGTTACCATTTTTATTAGATTGATTAGGTTGCCCTGATTTATATGAGCTTCTAGTTCTATCTTACTAATTTTGTGAGGTCTCAAATATTTTTAATGGTTTTATGGACTTATTTTTCCCATATTTGAAAATATCTAGGTTGGATGATTGGTACTTACATTTATTAATTAGTAGCTCCATAATTTTCTAACTATTGTTGTATTGTTCCCTAAATCTCATGTTAATATAAATTTTGAAACTTTTCTTTAGAGGGGGTTTCTATTTGGACATCCTAAGTTTGGACATATTGAGTTAGATATTCCAAACGATATTTAAACAAATATAATTCTAAATGATTTATCCTCAGGAATTTTATAAGGATGTTCTTTTCAAGATAAACTTGATAATTTTTTTAAAGTGTTGTAATTTTCATTCAACACTAGCAATAGGGTAAAAGAACAAAGTTGTGTCACACTTTATAAAGGAAATAACCAACACTGATCCAACTTTTAAACTTGAATCACTAAAAAGTGGCATATATGTTTTGAATTTTGAAAAGATGTAAACTAGTAAAATATGTATTTTTTAGTATATTTTATTTTTGTATTTTTTAAAAAAAAATTAAAAAATTATTTTAAACTAGTTTTTAATAAATTAACACTATAATTTAGTAACTGATAAAATGTTGAAAAAGAAGTTGCATGAGACGTCAAACTTTGTATAGTATTTTTTTTTTCTTTCAATTTTTTTGTGTATTTATAACTTGAAATTTTAGTGCATGGATATATTTTTTTCCAATTTTGATAAAATATATTTTTAAATAAATATTAAAATGTGTGAATCAAAAAATAGTTGTTTCCATCGACATCAACTTTCATATTAAATATTTATCTAAAATGGAAAAAAAATTATACCATCTTGAAATAGATTCTTTTATCTAGTGCATCATATTTTTTTCCATTTTTTCAATATTTTTTAATAAGTTTTAGTATTTTTCCTTGGCATGGTAATCAACCTAATATTTTGTGTTGATAACCTACTTTTAAAAAAATATATATATATAAAAATAATAATTAAACTATTAAAATAAATATATTTTTGAAAACTACACTTATGGATCTACAAAAGGGTATTTTTATAAAAAAAATTAAATGTTATTTACATTAGTAGGAGTTATTGAAACTTCAAGTTTTTCAAATAATTTTATTTTTTTGGTAAATTGGACTCAAAGTGGTGCTCCATATATTTTTAGCGAACAATTTTAGTTGAGAAAGTTGTGGAAGTATCTAACTTAGCTAGAATGACTCTTACTAGATTGAATATGTTTGACAAAAATTGATTTTTAGTTAGAAATACTTAAATTAAGTTGTGTTGATAAGTTGGTTGAAAGTGTGACACAGCTTTGTGCTTTTACCCAATATTTTTGGATGCTTCATAAAATATAATATCACCATCAATAATAAATTTCTTATGGGTCTCATTGTATTGTTAGAATTGTGAAAAACACAAGCCACAAGATCAAACAACGAACAAAGACACCTTCCACACGAGATATGCAAACAAAGAATTGCAATATTCCTCAACAAGAAAAAGCTACAGAATGAACCTCAAGAACCTTTAAGGAAAATAAAAGTCCTCAAAGGTTGAGAGTTCTATCAAAGGCATAAAAGCTCAAGAGATAATGCAATGAGGGTTGAGTGCTATATAGGAGAAAACCCTAAATGAAAGGTATTAGATCATGACAAGTGTCAACATCTCATGCAATGAGACATAATGATCTAATAATAGTTCTCTAGTTAACATATTAAATCACTCCTAAGTTCAGATTAAGTGCATGAGAATAAATTAGACTAATAATTAATTAAAGATTAATTAATTATTAGTTAATACATGATTACTATAATACCCCCCCTTAAGATGAACTTAGGGAGTAGCTAAAAACTCTAAAAAGAGAATTCATAATGGGTCCCAACAAATAAGGCTTGGTGAGGTACCCATGTATAAACAAAAGATCTCTCAAAACTAGAGAAAAGGAGAAAACCACAATGGGAGAAAACTCCTCTCCAAAAGAGAGAAAGGAAAATGAAGGACTGAAAAAGCCTCCAAATCAAGGTGAAGGACTAAGAAGCCTCTAGCCAAAACAATATCCCAAAAAGAGAGGAACATGTAGAACATCACTGAAGCACGAAGAAGTTGTAGACTACTATCGAATGATGACTGATATAGTGTTGAAATGAAGAACCTCCAGATTCAGGAATGCAAGAGTTTCCATATGGTAAATTATCCACCTCACCGAAATTGCATTCATTAGCTAAAATTCATGTTCTACAAGTAGTTAATTAATCAACATTTATATATTTTTAAAACATAAAATCATATGTTATTTTAATTTCTTCATTTGTATAGATTAAATGCATTTAGAAACCTCAAAAGACTCAATAATAAAAGCATGTGAAGATAAATCCCTTAATCTCAATAGAAGGATCAAGAAATTCAATCTCAACATAAATAGATGAAAATAAATCCCTCAATCACAACACAAGGCACACAAAAATCAACAACATAAATGTTCAAACTTCAAATGAGCTCAATATTATCAAAAAATTCAATAAACAATCAAAGTAAAACACTATTTGCATCTCTTAGTATTTCTCCCTCCTCATTCACCATTCATGTTTGATGTGTCCTGGAGTAAGAGAAGATTGGATCGAATTAGTGTTACAAGAAATGTGGGAGAATTTTCCAAATCAAGAAACTCTCATTAAAGAGGTAGTCTAAGAGAACTATTATATCTTATAACAAATAAATAAAATAAAATAAGAGCTTAAATAACAATCATCTTTCAAATACAGGGTTAAATCTAAAGCTACTTTGTCATAGACACTACACAAGACATAAACATGATTAATAAAAAAAAAATCAAATCATATTTTTTTTAATATTTTACAACACTATCAAATTAATATTTCTAATAACAATTATCATCAAACAACCAACCCCACTTTAACACGTAAACACAATGGTTCACTATTACATTCTATCCCTAGAGAAGCGAGTGACCCTTTGGTGTGACTCCCACTCAAAATAATCAAACCACTTCCATATACAACACTTTTCTTTCATAGGAAGAGAGTACTAAATTAGATTCGCCACTACTATGTTGACTTTTCCTATAATAGGAGTGATCTAGCAAATACCTTAGCAAGGGTGGACCACACATGCCATCTAGAATTTTTTGGCATTATGTTTGGGTCAATTTTAGGTGCCACATATTTTGGTGAACACAACATGAAGGGAAAATGGTTTTGGAGGATATTTTTTCATTCTCTTTCTCTCATCCTTCTCTTTCTTTCTTTCCATTTCCTCCTATCTTTCTATTTATTTTGTGATACTTTAAATACTCCTAAATATATCAAGACAAACAACTGTAAATGAATAGAGTCCCTCCAATGAGGCTAGTCCTCCATATTTTGGATGATATATCCCATTGATCCCTTGGAAGCTATTTATAATAGGTATGACTATTAGGACACTAGTTGTGATGGTAAGTGATTTAACTAAAATAACACCTACACATGCTACCAATTTATTAACTTTGATATCCTAGCATGGGGGGAAATCAAGGTCTCGTCTTTCAATCATACTTAGGTGTAAAAAGAGCTTGAAGGATTATAGTATGATGTGAAGTCCTTAGACAAGAACTTTTCTTTGTGGAGGTAAAATATCACATAAAAATGAAGTTTATTACCTCAAGAAAGATCTTATAGAGGCTCAAGTAGTTTGGATAGCCCTTGACATAATGATTAAAAACTCTACCTAGAGGGCAAGGGTAGAAAACCACAAAGAGAAAATATCTCAAACAAAACCCACCTCAAGTTAGAGAAGAACATAATATAAGAGAAACCTCTATGAAGGCTCTTATAGAATCCTTGGTCCAATGGACCAAGACTCTTGAAGCTAGGGGTGTTGAGAGGCCATTGCAAATTAAGCCCAAGTTAGCCAAAGATAGAGAACTCCAACTTGCCAACATAGCATGAATTTGTTTGTAACTATTACAATTGAACAAGGTCAAGTGTAAACCTAACTTACCCTACATAAATTTCTATTTACACAATGCTAGTGATAAGGATTTTGTACCTCATTTTCCCTCATCATACAATATAACAAGTTTTGACCAATAAAGTGAGATACCCATAATTTGAAATTTAAATCAAACTATCCCACTTGGTTTCCAAAATTTAAACATGGATTTTCCCAACTTTTTAATATTTTTGGGCACCAATAACTAGGCATTTACTTTCAAATGTAGTAGACTCCACCCATAGGGATTGTTTTGGGGAACCACTCCCTCCACACAACACATTTTTGAGAGCATACCTTGAGTAGATCTAAATAATTTGATGGATCACATAGTTCACATCATGTTGTCACAACCCCTCCTTGAATATCCTAAGTTCAAGGGGTAGGAGATCCTAACTCACACTGCACCAACTCCTCACTTATGATAGGGTGGTTACTAAGATCTTTCTAAAAACTTTGGAGGGAATCACCTTTGAGTGGGGTTATATACTTCTTGGGGAATCAATCCACTCTTTTTGATAACCATTAGTGAGTTTGTCATTGTGTTTAATATGAAAAAAAATTAGTCAAAATAATAATTCATGAATTCATGAGTGTGAAACAAGACATAAATTGATCAATAGCCCATTTCATTATATGATGGATACAAGTCCTCAACTCTTCAACTAGTCTTCCAAAAATGGATGACAAAGAGTTGTCTAACATTTTATTGCATGTCCTCAATAGAGACACATGGGTGGAGGTCCAAAAAATTTCATGTAAATCATATGAAGAGGATCTTGAGAGTGTTGTTAAGATAGATGAAGCTACTATTGATAATGAATGGAAAGAGTATAATTATAGGGAAAGATTGGTAACATAGGATAATGGCAACAACAGCCCCTTGACACCAATTTTTTTGCAGAACAATTGAAGTTTTTATCATGCCCTAATTTTACACATAAGAAAAGATCACAACCTAATTTTCTTTTAATAAGCACACAAACGCCATTCACTACTAGCCATGTCTACACATAGAAAACTATCAACAAGCATCAAGCGAGGTTGAATGAGCAACATCATGATTGACATGTCACCTGAGGGCGAGGTGTGGAAGAGAGAATACATGTAGGTTGCACACAAACTAGGTTACTCGGGGTTTGATAGTTAAAATACTTATGATTTTAACTTGTAATGATAAATACTCCAACTTACACAATATTTAATTTCATCAAAATTTTAATATTTCCAACCATGTTCTGCATTCTTACTCTGGATACTAGTATTGTCGGAGTTGAGGTATCAAAGGGTAAGGAGTAAAAGTTTGTATCATAGATCGAATTAATTAAATCATGGATATAGAGTTCCACTTCTTTTACTCCTTCTAACTTCACTACATTCCTCTAACTCACGCTCTATAAGACAAACTGATGTCACTATTTCTATACATAATTATATATTCTTCCAAGATAACATTCAATATAACTTTAAGATTATTATTATGCTAAATTACTATTATTCTTATTAAAAGGAAATTTTATTACCAATCTTTTAACATAGAAATTATCGTTAAGTATGGTATAAATAATGAAGGTGATGACATAATGAGTATTATGGTTATTCATTTGTTTGAATATCATTATGTAATTTCTTTTGACGAGATCATATTATTATTTAATAACAATAGAATTACTTATATATTAATGTCATTGACGGATATACCAAATGGTATCTTACCAGGATTATTACCTTTACCAAATTTATATTCTCTCTTTCTTTTATTCATCCCTTTCATGTCAATGTTATTTCATACAAATAAAGTATATTAGACCACCAATATTTTGCTATTTGCTAGAATATTAGTAACCTTCATTTATGCTATCTCGATGTCTTCATATATATAATTATTTATTCTTTTATTATATTTTATTTTATTTATAAATTTGGTTATATGAATGTCACTAGTTAATTACTTTACTTGTTAATGGTAAGGTTAGATTTTAATCATCCTTGTCGGCATTAATATTGACATCATGTATGTCAATATTAATATTCACTTAATATTATTTATGGTTAACATTAATATTAATATTCACTTAACATTAATATTAAAACGTGATCACCCCCACTATTAATGCCAATGTTATTATCACTAGCAACATTAATATTCCCAATAATCTTATTTATTTAGTATTAACATTAAATTTATTATAATTTTCTCCAAAAATATTGAAATCTATATTTGTTATTATAATTACTAAGTATATCAATATTGTTTTTGATACGATAAGCAGCATTTACAGGGTGTTGTACCCATTACACAAAGAGCCTTAAGGGCCAAAAAATATCAAGTCCAAAAACTATTAAAAACTAAGCCAAAAAACATACACAGTGGACTAACAACCAACAAACAAACACCGCAACAACAACAGATTAACTGGCATTTTCCCAGTTCTGAGAAAGGAGATTAACAACATCATCCCCAACCCATTCAAGGTCCTCTTCAGCATTTTTCTTGTCCATTTCATCCTCCATCACAGCAAAGAGGGTGTTGGTAACACAGTGGACCAACTTGACAGTGAAACGAGTCAAGCCACTGAATTTCTTGTCCATCTTTCCCATTCTTTCCTGCAACACACAGAGCTCCTCCCCATAATCCGTAGCCTTCTCAATATTAGTGTCTTCCACATCCAGAGGGTCCGAGGACTGGGAAGTTGAGTTCTCCTTATGCACTTTGCTAATATCAGGAATGGTGTGGGGCCCTCCAACATACTCATCCTCATCCTCCCCAAACTCCTCCTCATCCCTGCAACCTTTGTTGTCAAACCGCTCCTCATCCGTATCCATGTCACTAACCTGCACTTTCTTGTTATTTTTAGCTAGCCTACCAGACCTCCTAATGATGGAATTTTTTCCACTAGTCACCACCATAGCAGCGACCACCATGTCCCCCTTAGAGTCCCTACCCACAACATTCTTTCCTTTGTTGTCCATGGTCGGAGGCTCCATCAAACTCTTCCCCCCATCCTTAACTTTCTTTTTAGAGGTAGGTTTGCTAACAGACTTGGCAAGGGCCAACTTTAGCTCACAGAGACTAGCAGTAACACTAGTCTGGGAAATCCCCACACTCCCCTTAAGCTTCTTGGTAGCAGGTTTAGGCTTATGAGTTTCAACGGTAACTGGAGGGGTTTTCCTAATGGGACCTTTGGACTCAACTAGAGAGATATTGGCCACTACAGGGGGTTCAATTTCCTCAACACGGATAACAGAAATGGGTTTGGGTAGGCATAACGCAAGATGGAAGTGGTAGAGCCTCAAAATGAGGCCTTGGTGGAGTGGCAGGGGAGGAGTATCCTCAGGGTTTAGGCCAATAGCCTCAATACACTTTTCAATAGAGCTCTCTAAATCCTTAAGTAAGAAAAAAGGAAAGCTTAACAAAATTTTGTGTCGGAGGTGATTTAAAAGAGGGAAGTGATAGAAGTAGTAGGTTTTGTATCTACCTTCAAGGGTCACGTACTTCATTAGGGTGAGGTAGACCTAGTCCCAAGGCTGTAGGAGAGCCTCTCTCTCAAACCCCAACTGGTTGTGAACCAGTTTCTCATTACCCACAAAGAATACATTCGGGTTTTCATTATCTTGGGCCTTAGTATGCTTTGGGTACTTCTTACCAGTGCACAACAGCCTCGTCACCTGCACAATCACCTCCTCATTCACTTCAAAGGAAATACCACCCATAGTAACCCTTCTATCTTTCTAATAATTTGCAAACTGCGCAGATAAACTAGGGTCATGACCCACCAAACTTTCCATCAAAGGTTCCAACCCACCTTCAACACAAATGTGCCACACCAACAGATCCTTGTGGAATTCACCATAGTTTTTGGGCTTTGTTCACACCCTATCATCGCCCATTATGTTGCTCTACACATGGAAGAACTAGAAAACCTATGAGAGCAAAAGGTTAGAGGAAATGGTTAAGTGTATGGTCACCCGCACACTTAAGATTTTAATCCAAATGATGCAGCCTTAGGAAATCAAAGCAATGTATAGAATACACACTTGAGGAGTTAAATACCTAAAGGAAATCTTGGAAATCTCATTAAAGAAAATCTTCAAACACTTGCGGCTAGGTAAGCAGGACATGATGGGAATGGAAGGTTTGCCTTCCACATTGTTATTACACAAAAACCAAAGTAAGATGGTCGCGAGGCTAAATTTAGAACACCTAAGATCTCGGCTTTTAGAAGAGAAGCCAAAATAGTGAAATAGATAGGACCAATTAAAAGCTTTACCTTGTAATTATTAGTCACATCAAAATTAAAATCAAAAAACTTCATGGATATACAATAGCTTAGCTCAATCCCCAAAAGGATATTACGTAATGTACGGCCCAACTTGGCCTTAATCATAAAGTACTCTCCATAATTCCTCATAATGGCCTTTTTAAAAATGGACTCTGCCCCATTATTCAAATTTTTCCACTTGTAATACACCTCAACATTCACACCCATCCACATAATGCATAAGACAAGAATGTGGACCCCCCATAAGGCCCATGAAATTGCATAATTAGTTATTATCATGGATCAAATAAGGGCTTTGCTTTTTCAGGATTAAACCTTGAATACCTAGCGATAGGTTCCCCAAATTATACCAGCACTTAGAGATTTTCCAATGTGTGCCAAAGTTAGCTAAAGCATCAGCCACTTGATTACCCTCCCAGTAAATGAGGGTAGCATTCTTCAAATTCAACTTAGACACAAAAAGCCTTATGTCTAATAATATGTCTTTAGTACTCCACCCCAGTAATCTACCAAAGTTAATAGCATCAATGATGGACTTAGAATCACCTTCAATATGAAGGTTCACAATCCCCATAGTAACAGCTAAATGGATGCCCTTTAGTAGCGCTCTAGTTTACACAATCATAGAAGATTGGATGCCAATCCCCCCCGACTAACTAGCCATAAAATTTTCCTTGCAATCTCTGATAGCACCTACTATGCTGGCTTTTCTCGGGTTGCCTTTGGTCGCCCATCAAAATTAAGTTTATACCAACCATGATCCAGGGGTTTCCAAATAGTGCCCCTTCTAGCCAAGGATCTAGAGTTGTCATAAGAATTGGCATCAAGGTTTTGATGCCAAGCTTTGGCCATAATAATTTTCCTCTCAGTCAAAACTTTATCCAGGATTTACCCTTTAAAAAGTGAAATGTTTTCTGCTATGAGCCAAAATCTTATACCAAACACCTCCTTTGGGTTCATCTCAATGTTCTTGAAAATCCTATTGTTTCTCTCTTTCCATAAGCACCAGCAGATAATGGGGGGGACCTAGTTCCAAATCTCACAAGGTAAGGGGTGGATGAAGGGTCTAGTCCAGCTCAAGATAAAGGATTTTATGTCCTTACACATGGTCCACTGAATGCCCAAATGCTCTAGAGCCAACTCCCACACACCAACAACAAACGGGCAGTGTAGCAACAAGTGGTCCACCGATTCTTCATTACAGTTGCATAATAAGCACCTGTTGAGGATTTAGAATCCCCTTTTCCTCAAATTGTCCTATGTAAGAATCTTGTTATGGTAGGCAGTCCACCAAAAGAAGTTTATTTTTGAGATCAAGTGTTTGTTCCAAACCCGATTCCAAAGGTCAAGGACCACTCCCTGGTCCATCAACAGATTGTAAGCCATTTTAACTAAAAGATCACCCTCCTTGTCACGAGTCCAGAATAATTCATCCACCATGTTAGTTGATGGTAGTCTAGTAAGGGAGAGAAACTCCTGCAAGTACTTGGAAAGGAGGCTCAACTCAGGGGATAAAGGGAAGAAAAGGGCCAAATCATTCCACTTTTTAGCCCCTTGTAGGCCAAAGAGCTAATCACTAATGTAAACACCAAAGAACCGTTGTGCCAGCCTCATAAGGTTCCTAAATTCAGAGTGTTCTAGAGGGGTATCAAGTAACCAGGGGTCCTCCCAAAATCTAATTTTATTACCATTACCAATCTTACATTTCATCCTAGTCCTAAGCAAACCCTACAAACTGCAAATGTTCCTCTAGGCCAAGGAACCCAAAGGATGAACCTCTGAAAGACAGTCAATCAAAGGTCTATTTTGAAGATACTTAGCATTCATAATCTTGCACCAATCTTTCCTATTCTTTAGTTGGTCCCAGCCCACTTTGGCCATCAATTCTTTATTGGTACTAGAGATAATCCTTATCCCAAGTCCACCACAATGTTTAGGTTGACAAACTTTGTCCCATTTAACCAAAGCAAATTTCTTCCTTTCCTCAATCCCCGACCAAAGAAAATTCCTTTGAATTTTCTCAAACTTCTCAGCAATATATCTGGGGATCTTGAAAATGGAGAGGAATTAGATAGGGATACCTTGAAGAGCAACAGATAGAAGCTATAGTTTTCCAGCATGGCTGAGGATGGAACCTTTTCACCCAGCCAACTTCCTTTGGATCCTTTCAAGGATTGAATTCCAGAAGTCAAGAGTGACTTCCTTGAGAGTAAGGGGTAAACCAAGATAAATTGAGGGAAGAGAACCACTCATGCATCCCAGAATAGCAGTCACCCAAACTTGCAAGTTAGGAGTGTTGTTGAAGAAATAAATCATACTTTTATTATAGTTAATACACTGCCTAGAGCAAGTAGCATAGCTGTTGAGACAATTTTTCCATTTCCTAGCTTCAATCACAGAGGCTTTCCCAAATAGGAAGGTATCATCCACAAATTGTTGGATCACAATAGGATCCAAAGAAGAGGCAACCTTAATTCCCTTAATAGACCCTTCCAACAGCAGATTAGAAAAGTTCATGCTCAAGACATCCGCAATCATGATAAATAAATAGGGTGAAAGGGGATCTCCCTATCTGATACCTCTCCCAACATTAAAGAAACCAAAAGGAGTTCCATTAACCAGAACAAAGTACTTTACCATAGTTATGTATTCCATTATGAGTTGGTCAAACCCAAACTTAGCTAAGACTTTAGGGATAAAGTCCAAAATTGCCTTATCATAAGCTTTTGAAATATCTAATTTAAGGGCCATACTAGCATTATTACATCTATCCATGGAATGGAGTAGTTCTTGAGTGGTTAAGGTAGCATCTAAGATATGATGACCAAGCACAAACCCTTTTTGAGTGGGATTGATTAATTTGTCAAGGAGGGGTTTGATACGGTTCATTAGAATATTAGAGAGGATTTTATAAAAGGTATTGTAAAAGCTGGTGGATCTAAAATCATCATAGACTGAGGATCATCAATCTTGGGAATTAAGGCAATAAAGGTGTGGTTCAGTTGTTTGAGAATCTTACTAGACTTGAAAAAATCATGAGCAACTAAGACAAGGTCCCCACCAACAATCTCCCAAAAGATTTGAAAGAAGGCCAGTGGGAAACCATCTGGGCCAGGCACTTTGTAAGCCCCCATACTAAAATTAGCTAACCTGGCCTCCTTAGGAGTGACAGCACTGAGAATTCCAATTTTATCATTCTGGGAAATGATGGTTGGGAGAGGGTCCAGCAGCAGATTGTCCAAAGCTAGATTAAGAGCCTCAGTAGGGGCCAAATAATCCTTCTGAAAATAGTCTATAGCCAAAAGACTGATCTAGGTGGGCGTATTGATCACAGCCCCCTGCTCATTATGCAATTTAGTTATCTGATTCCTTTTATTATTTTTTAGGGCAGACACATGAAAAAAGGAGGTATTCCTATCTCCTTGCAGCCATTGAACTCTAGAATTTTGTTTCCAGAAAATTTCCTCTTTCCTGAGAATTTTCTCCCACTCCCTTCAGCACTCTCTTTCCTAGTTGCAGGTAGGCAAGCTGACATCCCCATCCTCCATTTTCTTTTGGATGGTTTTCAATTTATCCCCTACCACTCTTTTTTTCTGAAAAACATCCCCAAAAACTCTTTTATTCCATCCTTTCACCATACATTTGATATGTTTAAGTTTTAAAAAGATCCTGAACATGGGGGAGCCACGAACAGGAATATTCCACCATTCAACAACTTTGTTCTTGAAGTCAGGGTGGGAATTCCACATTATCTCAAACCGGAATTGGAACGGTCCAACAATAGAATGGTCATTCGAGACCAGCAGCAAAGGATTGTGATCAGAGACCATCCTGGGTAGAGCCTGAAGATTGGCACTAAGCAGGGTAGTCCAGTTGTTGGAACAAAGGAATCTATCTAATCTTACTTGAATTAAGCCCTCCCCAAGATGCTTGTTGGTCCAAGTAAAATCTTAGACCAATAAGTCAATGTCAATCAGGCCAGTAGAACTTAGAAAGTTTGCCAGATCAGCTATGTTATCAGAATAATCCACCAGACCACCACTTTTCTCTGAAGGATAGAAGGGGCAGTTCAAGTTCCCAGCCACAAGCCAGCGAGACCCCCTATTATTTTTAACCCAATCAAAAATATCCTACCACAAGGCATTTCTAGCATTTCTCTAGTTGGGAGCATAAACATTGATAAGCGACCAAGAGTTGCCCAGGTAAGAAAAAGAGACTCCAACACTACTCAAGCAAAAGAATAGTTCAGATCCATTAATCCTAGAGGGGTTCCACAACACTACAAGACCATCTGACGCCCCTTCAGCATCACTATAGGAGTAAATTCCACTTAGCCATAAATATTTATCAAAATTATCAAAATTTTCTTTCTTCATTTTGGTTTCTTGTAAAAGTAAAACATCAATCTTATATTCTAACACAGTTTTTTAGAGCAATATATTTATGAGAATTGTTCAGCTCTCACACATTCCAAGACATGACCTTCATTTTTTACCCTTCTTGGAGGACACTTCCAATGTCCTCTGTTTACCAATGGCTATCTCATTTGTTGTCTCTCTCAACCTAGTTTGTCTATGGCTAGGCCTTCCTAGTTTGGAGTCCCCTCCCACATCCGCCTTCTTCTTTCTCCCTCTTTTCTTTGGGGTTAAGTAGATTTCCTGGTCAACAGCTTTCTCCTGGTTTAAACCCTCATAAATAAGAATTGTCTCCTCTATAACTCTAGTAACCCCTTCTTCCCAAATTTTTCCCTCTTCACCCATTGTCTCACTAGTCCTAGCAGTAGATCCCACCTCCATTAGGGAGCCACCTAAAAAATACTCCCCACCAATAGCCTGGTCAGAGGATAAAACATCGACATCCAAAATCTTATCAACGGCCAGCTTCTCAGTCAGAGTAGGAATAGCAAGGCTCAAAGCCAGATCCTCACTTGAAATCTCTATCCCACTAGGAGGTTCCCTAGAGATTGAGGGTTCAACCAAGACTGGTGAGGAAAACTTGGCCAAAGATTCAACGTCCTTCATAACGTCATTTTCCAAAGGAGGGTGAGCATTAGCAGCAGAGTCCCTCGGGTTAGGCTCCCGATTAAAGGAAGATTTATAGTTAGAGATAAGGTGGCCAGGTTTAGCACACTTGTGATAGTAAACAACAGCATTCTCATAGCAGACTGGTTGAACCCAGGTACCAAACTTAGAGCATAGCTTCACAAAGTTAGGAAACATCTTATTGACACCAATATTAACACAAAA
Source organism: Sequoia sempervirens (assembly GCA_007258455.2). NCBI lineage: Eukaryota > Viridiplantae > Streptophyta > Pinopsida > Cupressales > Cupressaceae > Sequoia > Sequoia sempervirens. The sequence goes on along the minus strand of VDFB02270651.1, from coordinate 648,670,092 downwards.
GCGGGCAAACACTAACCTGGATTTGGACCTGGTAATGGAATCTGAAGTAATGAATTGTCCCAAGGAATCCCTAATGCTTTTGAAGATGGATTCATCCCAATATTCCAAGGGAAACCCAGGAGGAAAACCTAGACCGGTGTCAATTTATTTAGATCCATAGTAGGGTCAAAACCTAGCTTCCAACGACATAAGGCCAAACTGTGCTTCCCATACACCCAAGGCCCATAAGAGAGGACCGCAACCAAGTCATCTGAAGCTATGAATTTGAAAAGGAAGAGACCACCCAACATTGCACAAATTTCTACACTTCCTTTGAGGCACCATTTAGCAGCATTCCATCTTCGAACCATATCCACAGAAGGGTAGAAGGAGAGAAAATGACCCCCTACTGTGTTATCCATTAAGGAAAGAATCCTATCACTGACTGTATCAGAGATAGAAAAATTCGTTCTTGTGGCAGTGACTTCCTCTTCAGATCAAGGTGAGGGGCTCTTAGAACTCTGTTTACCATTGGTCAGCACATCCTTCCAACCTTTAACCTCTGGAAGGATCTCGACCGTCGACACCTCCACACCAGACAAGACCAAAATTACGGGTGACCCAGATTGAACCACAATCAAAGGATTAGACCCTCTAGGAGTGGCTCCTGAGGGACATGAGTCTGCATGTGACAGGGCGAGATGTGGGTCAGGAGGGAACAGAGGGGGACCGTGGGGTACCCCTAGCACAGAATCCACCATGCACGCAAGTTGTTCAAACGCAGATGGAGGAGAGAGGGGCGGGAAAAATTTATATCTCGATATTGTTAATTTTATCTCATAATATTAACATTCTCAATTACCAATATTGATATTAATTTAATACTATTGTCACTATATATATTATTCATAATACAAAAATACTATTTATTATTAGCGAAGTTCTTATTAAAAAATTCCTATATCCATTTAATATTCTCATAATTACTCACCTTTCTATTATAAGCTATTTTTAAAATTCCTACGTCTCATTTGGTAACATTTTAACCACCCAAATATTAATTATGTTAGGACACATTTATCCATCCTCATTTACCAATAACTCATCGTCAATGTGGGAGAATTATTTTTTTAGTTTGTAATGGTTTTCCTGCCCTAACATTGGGCGACTACCCTATCCATCCATGTTAACAAAAAAGAAGAGGATAGTCCTTATTTTTTTATTACTTTATTTTAACTTTAAAATCCTCACATCCTACCCTAATATGTGGCGTTCAGATGTTCCCCAAACTCTATTCTTTTTTTCTTTTGACTTGGCTTTGCAAAGGCTAGGAAAGGAGGCATTTGAGACTGGTTTGTTGTTGCATAAACAAATTCCCCATTTCTCATGGGGTCGACCCCATAGAGGAGGTCATGGCCTCCTCAAGGAGTCGTGACTCCTTTAATGGGGTTGTGCCCCCTATGTGAGGGGGATCATTGGCCTTCACAAGTAGTGACCCCCTCCTTCATTACTTATTATTATTTTTTGTTTATTTTCTTAAAAAAAATTGTATATGGATGCCTTGTACGGGTGGAAACTAGTTTAATGTATTACTCTACCACTAGCTATGGTGGCTAGTTAGAAGTCAATAGAGTTTGTTTTGTTAATGTTATTCTTTTTTTCTTTTTCTTTTTTTCATTGACATAGCAAGGCACTGCCAGGATCTATTTTGTTAGTTTACTTTGTTCTCATGGTTTTTCCCTTCCAACAAGGGAAAAATTAAAATATGTAAAAGCAAGAAATAAATGATTAATGGTGTGCTAATCTAACCTTATAATGGGTTAAAAAATGAATATTTTACAAGATTAATTTCCAAAGTTTATTGTTGATACTGTAGGTATTTCACAAGTCTAGCATTCAGTCCTAATCAAGAATAGCTTGTAAAATCCAAATAATTGATAAAATACAACCATATTAATATGCCCATTTAAAACTTTGCTCAAGGAAATACGATTGAAAAATATATTATATTCTTTCTTTTTCCTCTTTTTGTCTTTTGGCTAGCTACTCTAATTTAAAACAAAGGAAAGAAGATGTAAAAAGAAAATTAGACATCACATTTCCAGTCATACAACAATGGAAAGATTTATCACAATACTACATTAGTTCTTCATGAGTTTTATATCAGCCCAAATTATGAATGTATTTGCATTCCCTTCATCAAGGAAAATAAATAGAAAAGAGTATAAAATCAGTCCTTTATTTCATTATTCTATCTACAACCAACACATTCTTATTCAATTTTACTTGCAGGTCATATGATATTCTTCAATGTATTTTCAAACTAAGGATTCATACATCTTTAGACTAGAAATCACAAGGATAGTTTACATTCCAGTAAAATAAGACTCTCCTTATTTTTCTTGAGTAAAAACTACTTTTACAATGACAATAAAATTGATAAACTCATTGCAACTTTTACACACACCCCAACATCAACAACACATTCTGCTACAACATTGATAATGAAATTAATGAGGTAATGGGTCCACCATTTCTTCATAGATAGGCCTTTTTCCTTGCTTAATTTTCTACACACAACAACAAATACCTTTCCATGTACTAGTGGGAGCTCACCTCCCATCATAGGACTGTAACGGTCCACCCCCAAGTTTGGGGAAACTCAAGGTGATAGGGTGATTTTAACAACATAAACCCCATTTACAACAATTACAAATTTCACACAACATTTTGCAAGTAACACATGACAATTTCAAGCAAGCGCATTTACATAGAAACTCAACAACAAATAGTCACACACAGGTTGTTCAACATCACAAATAACACAACACAAGGGTTCTTATCCAAGAACCTCATAGAGGGGGAGCAAGGAAATCTACCTAAGGGGGTAATAACCAAAAAAAAATCTTGTATAACTAGCCACTTAATTTCTTTCAATTTCTTCACATACAACTCCTCTAGAGTTCAAGCTTCCATAACCCACTCTCCACATACACAAATTTTTAACATAAACACCATGAAAATGAATAACTATGGGTACTCTTACCCTTCAATTTTCTTCCCTCAAGGACATCTCCCTCACTCAACCCCACACAAGAAGCATAATCTCCAAAAATGGTAGACTTACTTATATCATTCAAGACACACACAACACACAACATAAAACAACAAAAGAAAACATACATTATTTTCCAAAATATATTCACACATACATTTCATAAAATAACACAAGAATGAGGTACCAACCTGGTTATCCTTCAATTTGACAACAAGGTTGAAGAAGAATTCCACTAGCAATTCTCCAAGCTTTTCCTCACACAAACACACTTCTCCAAGTTCTACTCTCCTTTCCTAAAGATGATAGCAAAAACCAACAAAATGAATGAATGAATCCCAAGGAAATTTCCTCCAAAAGAAAACTCAAACATGGATCCCTGATCCCTTCATCTTTGATTGTGAAGGTGAAAAGAGTCACCTCCACAATTGATCTTCCATTCCACTACCTCAACCTTGCACACTTCTAGTGTGAAGGCTTCTTAGGCATGCTTGACAGCAACTTGACCAAATCAGTTTGAATCTCGTCATTATTCAAAATGGCTCCAAAAAGTGGTTCATAAGTCATGAAAAATAGATTCTAAGTTCACAAAAATGACCCTATGTTCAAGTCCTATGACTTAGGACCATGAAAATTCATTAACAAAATAATTTGACATGCTAAACCAAATTTAAATCTTGGGATTTAAAATAAAAATTAAATTCAACACATAAAATCCTATTACCATCTCATGACTCTCATATACAAAATTTACACAAGGAATAACACCAAATACTACCCAAAACAACATACTTGCACATTACAAAATGAATCCACATCACAAGGAAAATTACAAGACATAAGACCTTAACCTCTCCAAATAGTTTAGGTCAACTTCACATGTAATTCACAATATGTCACCATGAAGTTTCCCCAGGTCCACTGGTCATGGACTAATCCTACACACTAGATTCCAAGGGTTATTTCATCATCAATAATCATAGCCGAAGCACAATATATAATAACCTGATATCTCTATATTAACATTTCAAGATTAAACAGATCTCAATGCATATTTTGATTTCATACTACTACTATCATATTCATCAATAAGACCAACTTCAGAGATGATTAAACATAAATTTATTACATGTGAAAGGAATCATAATCCATCAAGTCATAGAATCAACTACTCATAAAATAACAATAAGCAAGATCTTCAAGTTAGTTCAATCATTCACATAATATCGCAAAACAATAATCGATGAGAATAAGTATGTATGCTTGCATACAATGTATATGTGATAACATCAAGGTATGTCAAAAATCAAAATCTATGATAACAAAACAACTCATAATAAAAAGTCATCCATGGGGATCATACAATAATCAATATTAGACACATAAATCCCTAACACTAGAATGTGGGTCTCACAGTTTCACTATCAATGGGGTAACATGGATATTCCACCATTAGTAATAAAAATAACCATAATTATAAAAAATTGTGGTGGTGGAAATTATTACAATACAAGGAATCAAAATGTCAACATCATTGATTTTCCCTCAAAAAATTTACAAGAATAGATGTAGACTAAATGAGAATTCATACAACAACCATTATAATTTCTAATAGAAATTATGAGAGTTATATCTTGATAACTATGATCATTCCATAAAATAAGGGGCCATGACACCAAGTCATGTTAAGAGTATGAAAAATTCATATTAGATATTTGAGACATGAACAAAGCCATTTGTTTGTGGACATATTCTTACTCTCGTTAGAAAACCAAGTATATAATTTAGGAGACGATAACCCCTCAAAACTCAAATTTAAGGATCTTCCAAGATCCTTTCCCAACTTATCAACAAGGAAATAACTCAAACCAATCAACATTGAAAATAAATAACACAACCCCTTCTAAGGAAACAAGCAACCTAGGTCAACTAGGTATTAAATGTGATACACAAATTATAGGTTTATTCAATTTAGTTTAAAATGGGGACCTTTAGGAAGATATTTCAATCCCCCAAATAGAAAATCTAGGACATGTGATCTCAACATTTGGTCCTACACCAATCCCAATCAATACATATGACTTGATTGAGAACCTTAATAAATATTTCACTAAGATCTTGTTCATAGATATTTTAAGGAAATCTCCCTCCCATAATGTAAGGAGTAATAGGGATTAAATATTTAAGTTATAATAACCCCACCTCCAAAAGAGAAAATAAATCAAGTGGATCTTCACATGCATCTATTGAACATAGAATCATATGATTAATGTTTTTCCTTTCATTTAAATCATATGCCCATACATGTAAAGTTAAAAATATGAGGCAAACCCTCTTTGTATTTACAAGTGTGGATTTATAATTGTTATAAATTAGGATCATGGGATACTAATCATTATAAACAAGATATAAAATAAATAAAATGAGAATCATACAAACATAGAATATACACATTACACAAGATATACATGGGGAAAACCTTTTCAGGTAAAAAACCCCATAAAGAATTATTTTATTAAAACACTTACAATAATGGTCTATTATATAGCATAGACTAAACCTGGGGAATAATTCTCCATACTTCCACATGGCCAATAATACCTCATGTGCATAGTGATATAATTCACTATAAAGTCTCCAAATTCATCATCTCTCAAATGAGAGAGAACCTCCTTAAATATAGGATGAAGGGTGACATAATACTTGAAAGGATATTAGTCACACCTATTCAACAACCCTCATTCAGAAATAATCAATAATATAATTATTAGACTACAATTATTTCAAATGGGATATGCTTAATAATTATATAATATATAAGGTTTTATAACCTTATATTAGAACAATATATAAATTTTATAAGGGTATGACCCCTAATAACATTATGTTCTAACACTCCCCCTTAATGTTAATAGGGGGAATCACATGTCAATTTTCATAAAAGAAAAAATGAAGTACCCCGGTAATGTAGGTCTTCTTTGACAGTGATAAATGGGACACAAATATATGCCAAAATAAAAGTCATGTATTTCTGGAGTACATGAAAGTCATCTTGTCATAATTTATAATCCTGTTGTTTTAAAAATGATGTTATATATGAGGTCTTATAAAGATTTTTATTAGAGCCCAAGTCTCCTCAAATCAACCTCACCCCAGGTTCATTACAGGTTCATTACAGAGTGCCCATAGGACTTAATACAATGCTTTTATAAGTGGAAGATTTACAAAGAGAAGAACTTTAATATAATCCTATAGGACGTATACATCCAGGATTTAGCCATTAGGTGGTGGCATTGATATGCACACTCCCCCTCAATGGAATCACCTAAGGCCAAGCATTTTATTTGAATTTGGAGCATATAATGCCTGTCGGTCTTATATTATTCCTATTAGGTCTTACATCTAGGATTTATCCATGAGGTGGTTTTATGCACACTCCCCCTCAATGGAATCACCTAAGGCCAATCACTATGCAGAGGTTTTTTATAAGTGATGACTAATATTTCAATATTTTTCTTCTTTCTCATAACATTCATTTGTTTGAATAGAACTCGAGAGATTTTTTATGATAAAATACTTTTTGTTGAATAGAACTGGAGAGAACTTTGTATGATAAAATAATTTCACTTGAGCAGAACTTTTATGATGGAATAGAATAAAACTGGAGAGAACTTTAGTGATGGAATACTTTCACTTGAATATAACTGGAGAGAACTTTTAAAATATAATATTTTCTCTTGAGTAAGATGCCCATAATTTTCAATGTCCTTTTCTCTCTTTGGAAATGAGATTCTTTGGTAAGAGTAAAATAACTCTAGTTATCATATAGTAAAGTGGTACTTTTACAAGTATCCATTTGAAGCTCTTTCATAAATCTTCAAAGCCACATTGATTCTTCAGGAGTTACTTTTGTATTTTGAGTTTTGATTAAAAAAACATAGAACATAGCTTTCTTAATAGTATTCCACCATCCATATAAGAGCACCTGCATCATTTATTTTGAAGACGTAATCTATGGTAGATTTCCTATAAATAGAACCACCAACATAGTCAATAACATAATAATCAAACAAGTTTATTATGAGTGTAGAAAAAATATATCATGCATTTATCATTTGCTAATGAGAATACAATATTCCTCATAATTCTTGGATATAGTCAATTTGATTGTAGATCATTAGCAAGGAGAAAAAGAAATTTTCATGAACATAAGCATGAATAATTAGTCATGTTTTTTCAAAGAAAAAAAATCATGCTACTAATCATATAACAATTATCCAAAAAAAAAGCAACGAGTGAGCTATCCTTTCCAAGTTTGCTCCCCAAATAGTTTATTAGGGTGATAGCCACCCATTAAAAGTAGGTGCTTTTACACCCAATAGATTTAGAGGATACCTTAATCTCAAAAAATAATGTTAGATAAAGTAACATTTAATAGAAAAGAAAGTATAATAGTCAATAGATGCTTTGAAAGTTTATGAAATTCCATATTGTTTATGGATGTGTAAGAGTTAGAAATTTGTTATCCTTACCTTTTTTATTCACCTTTTCATCCTTGTCTTAGCAAAAGAGAATGAATTTGAATGAGATGCTACAGAACATGTATAAGTCTTTGATCATCTATCTTCTTTTCTTTTCCATCTAAAATATGTGAAGTAGGAATCAACTTAGGCCATTCTTCTTCATTCCTCAATATGGTCACTTGTCACAAAACATTCTTCTTCTTTAGGTGTTTCCTCTTAGAGTATTTTATCCCCACAAAGTGAGCTACAACTAGAAAGCATGAATGCATTGTAGGATATGAAAGAATGGATAAAGGTGGGGAAAAGCATTTATTTACACACAAAATCCCAATAACAATTATGTTAAGTTAACATGGAAGAGTCAGCAAGGCCCACATCAATTTTGAGGTATGCCACAAATATTAGTAACTCTATGGACCCATTAGGGTTCAGTTTGTTCCATAATAACATACCAAAGGAAATTTCATATGTATGATATGTGAGAAATAAATGTAGTACAAAAATAAACTATGAAGATGTTTTAAAGTGGTTAAAGAGCCAGCCAACATTAGAGTCAAAGGTTTTGGGGAAAAATAACCATTTGACTAGACATACGAATATCAATGCTTCAAACTTATTGACCTCTTTCTCAAAAAAAAAGTATATTAATATGCATACCCAAATCTTATACTATAGGGTCATTTACTACAATTAATAAGAAACATACATATTTTTTAAAAGTGGCATAGTGTTAATACACTTAATAAATGTATCCAATTCTTATTATTATAGAGAAAATAATCCTAGGAGACAAATAACTTCATACATCTTTATTAAAGCTATTGAGTATTGTCCATAGTTTTCATGGCCTTTCCAATGTGAGTTGTTGATCTTTCACTCAATCTAAAATTGTTACTTAATACTTTGAACTTATAAATATTTAAAGAGTTGGACATCATTTTAGGTTTTCCAAATAGGTGGAGATAAAAGAGACAATTATATAGGTGACTTTGCAACATACCAAGTTTTGATTATCTAGTGTAGTGATTTTTTTAGTCCACAATAGATGTGTATAGATATAAATCTAATATTTTCAGGCTTTTTTGTTATTCTAAGGCGGGACAATTGAACTATGATGTACAATTTTTATATCATATTGAAATTTCAATCTAAATTTCAAACTTATTGTTTGTCTTCCATTTATATTCTTTTGAGAATTTTTAAAGTGCATATTCCATAATGAGAAAAAAGGACCTAATGGTAAGCTATCACAAAGGTTCATCATTAATGAATGACTATAGAGTTACATTAGAAAAATAGTCAAAATAATGCAAGTTTACAACTAAGTGCATGCTCATTGAGGGAATTCAAGCTCGTCAACATGTATAATGAATATCAATTCTTTGTAAGATGAGAAGGAAGCATTGAGCTAGGCAAAACCCGTCAACATGTTGATTTTTAAACGTGGTGTTTATACGCCATAAGAGTTTTGAGGCTTCAGCCCTTCGTGACCATGTAGGCTATGGTGTTTCCTTGCATGAAACATGACTAATTTCAAAGATGAAATCAACCCGATAAGGATTGAGGAAAGCACTAATTAGTGGAAATCGATTGATATATGTGAAAAAAATTGCAAATGTATGCTATGAGGCACACCACCCATTCCTTCATCTTTTTATATTTTCCTTTGTGTTTTAATGTTTGATTAGATTGTAAATCAAGTAATTATAAATAGTTTGCTTCAACCCGACCCATTGACTAATCACCACTCACCACCTATGCTTCAACCTATTCAGGCAAGAGAGGAGATGTTGTGATGGTTGGAAATGAATCGATCAATCACTCAACCCGTGTGTTGAGTTGACACTTTAGTCAGATCAAGCATCGAATACAAGGGTGTTTCCTCGACCCGTGTGTGTTGAGCTGACACTTTAGGCTATTTGGCCTCATGGACATTATTAAAATTCTTCATTCATTCAAGCATCAAAAACAAGGGTGTTACCATTGAGACTTAATTTGTAATGTTTATTAACAAATCTTGTAACATTTTAACACACTTGCAAAGATCTTTATTAGCAAACTGTCACCTCTATTTGACACGATAATTCTATTAAACTATAATCTTCTAGAACACTTCCATTCAAATGTGTACGTGCTTGACACATGATACTAGTATGGATCTTTAAGAAAATATGTTAAAGATCTTTTCTATAAAAATTATATGCAATATAAAATTTATATTTAGCAATACTTTAAACTAGTTTCAATTATGTCATTATCTTCATGAATTATATAAAAGGGAAAAATATGTCTAAATGATTATGAATGGTGCTCAGGAGGAGTTTCCCATGAAACAGGGAGTTTTTACACTAAGTTATGTCTACCTCTTTTTTTGCAAGATGTGGGGATGATTTAAAAATTTGAATCAAAATGATTCTAATCTTAATGATTATTTTTGTATTATTATATTTATATTCTAATGTCACATTCTATGTATAGATTATGGTGACTAGACTTCAATCACATGTTGCTTTTTTAATTTCTATTATAATTTAATTTAATTTTCATATGTTTAGTGTGATTATAAATCAATGTACATAATCAACAACTTAAAAAGGTGAAATAATTAATTTTAAAAAATAGAAAGGACACATCAGATATATTGTAAAAAATGTCTTGTAAATGTGTTGATTGAGCATAAAGAGGTTTCCCATCAAGTTCTATATTTATTCTAGTATAATCTGTAAAAAATGATTAGTACAACCTGTAGATACTAAAAAATGTCCTAAATGATATTATACACTCAAAACATATTTACTAACATCATTTCTTCTTTAACCCATCCTCTTTTTGCTTCATTAATTAAATTAACCTATCTAATTTAATTAATTGCATCATTTTCATCTATTAACCTAATTAATTTAATCAGGTTAATTCATCCCCTTTCATGCTAACATTTCATCTCATTAAATTAAATACATCAAAGTATTTAATTTAATTATCTAAGTCATCTTAATTAAATAACCCTAAGTTATTTAATTAAATATCATTTCATCTCTCCCCCCCATTTATTTAATTTAATAAATATCACTTTATTTCTTCAAATCCCCTAATTGCATGATTAAACCTTGTTTAATTAGCAATTAAACTGATTTTCCTCTAAGGGGAAATATTCCCATAGAATATTCCTTATCCCCTTTTTGCACAATTAAGAATTTCTTTTAATTTGCAAAATGCCTTTTATCCTCACCCAAATGAATATTCCAAGGAATATTCTTATTCCTCCATCATTTGAAAAAGGGATATTTTCACTTAGCTTCTAATGCAAGTTTTAACCTTTAACCTTTTGAACAAGTTACCTTTGACCTATGTGAGCAAGTCAAAAGTATGTTTGTTTGAGGCAAGTGTGAGCCCTTGATTAAATCCCATCATGCATTCTCCATGATCCATGCATCTTCTTCCTTTCATCTTTGACCATTGATTGATCTTTTTTATCTCAACCCTCCATTTCTCATTTGCTCTCCTATAAATAAAGCACTATTTGGAGACAAATGGATCCATCTTTCAATTGCAAACTTATGTTGTTGAACTCACTTGCACTCACACTTCAATTTACTCACTTTTAGCTTGTTTTAATTTATTTATAATTGCATAATAGCTTAAATCATCCATTAATGGCTTCTATGCATCCATCTTAGTTTGTATATGAATTAGGGTTTTCATCTTTTAGCTTAGAATTAGCTTATATTAGCTTAGCAATTGCATAATTAGTTCATTTTTAGCATAAAATCATGTTAACTTAGCTTGTATCATGTTTAGTATAGCATAAACTAGGTTTTCATCCATTTATCACAATGGTTTCATTAATTCTCTTCCATAAAATCAATTGAAACAAACTCACTAATCATGGGATTGGGAAAGGGTCATTGTTCCCCATCAACACGACACTAATTTCAAAACAGGATAAGTTTCAAATGGGTTAGAGTAGGAATTTAATTGTTTTCATAGTTTGTAACTTTCAGTTTGTATAAATGCTTAGTTTAACTTTCAATTTGAATGATCTTGATTGGTAGATTGAGGTTTAGTGGATAAATTATGCTTCGATCCATCATGGATAGTGTGTAATTGACCCACCCTGACAATCATTGTCTCACATTCTAGCACTAGAGGGAGGGCAAATCGTTAATTTAACTAGTTTTTAGCTTGAATTTCATTTTTGTGTTTTTTTGCAGGATACAACAACGCCCAAATAACAAACAGTGACGCACTTTGAAGAGCGTCACCATATGGTGATTTCATCTCAATTTGAAACATCGACACCAATTAAATGCACTAGCATTGATTTAAATCTAGTGATGCTAATTTAATATAGAGGTATCAAAAAGTTCAAATGGCAACGCCCCAATTTCATACTACGACGCCCCCAGCTTTCAAATCACGATGCTACTGTGTGCAGTGATGCTCGACCAAATACCGACACTATCATGCTCTCTATTTTTGCTACAGAGCAATGCCCATTTTCACCAAAGCGACGCCCAAATGAAAAATCATGATGCTATCATGTGTAGCAACACCCAACTCTGGTAAGAAGTTTAACGACTATTTTTTTCAACATGTGCTTTAATTTTTTGACTTTATTTGAATTATAACATGTCACTGATTTCTCATTTTTCCTTTTTAGACTAACTAGTTTTGCAGATTTGGAGAAAAACTAGGAAAAAATTTACCCCAACTTGTTGGGGTCATAATTTTCTAATTGGTCGTCGAAATTTGAATTTGTTTGCACCATCAGAAAGCTCTCCAAGAGTACTAATTCAATCCCTAAAAAAGTGTGCCTATGGAATTCCCATTTTTAGGGACTGACACAAGTTTCAACCCCAAATTCTGCTCTAAAGGCCTCTGAAAACATGATTTACTACAACATAGAAAAAAATTTGAAATTTTGAAATTTTTAATTTTTTGTTTTTCTTAGTTGTAGTTATTGTAATAGTGTTTTGACACTTGTGGGGAAATTATAACCCATCATATCTTGCTTTGGTTTATGTTTTAGGACCACTAAATTTCCATTAGGTTTTAAAACTTACAATATTAGGACCAACTAGCTTTCAATTGGGCTTAAAATTCATTTTCAAAGTTGGTTAAAACTGAACCCTCACATCATCATTTTACTTTGGGTTTAAAATTGAACAAGGCAACTTCATATTTCATTTGGTGCTTAAAACAAACTCATCACTGCCTTGAGGGAATTTACAATAGTATGCTATGTTTTGTGATTGACAACATTGTTAGTGGATGTGTATGCAATTCTCTTGTGCCATTTGGAAATCTCGAGAAACAAAAACATTCCTTAACACTTTGCAAAATCACCTACACCTTTCAATTTGGATTAAAATTGAACCCCCTTGCGAGTGTGAGAAAAAGGCATAGCGTGTGTTCGCTCTCTGTTCATACGAATAAAGATGATTGAACTACGGATGTACTTCCTTGATATTGTTCACCTTTAGAGGGCCTACCTCCCCGCTTTGAAAGGAGGGAACGACCCAAGCAGTAACAAGCTAAATCCAAGCTCTTCCAAACCGTGATATAAATGTGGTTGCAATTAAAATTATGAACAATGGGAAGTGATACAGGATAGCTCTCCACCAGTATCTTTATGATGCGTAAAGCCCTTTTTCTAAGGGTTGGGAGACCTCTTGATGGAGTTTACCATTGCACCCCATAAACTAGAAGGCCTTATTACGAACCCTTGTTTAAAATCCAAAAATCCTTAATATTTGTTGGTGCAAGAATAGTTGTTCTGAAGCTGCCCCACATTTGTACTATTCAATTGTAAAAATAGAAAAAATCCTTTTGATCTCTAGATTTTAAGGATTTTGAGATTTGGTGGTCCCGAGAAGTGTGTGTCATGGAGGAGAGCTAGTGTCACAAAATCTCTAACTATTCACATTGTTTAGTGTTTGGAGAAATCCGAGTGGGGACTCAATAAATATGGCCATTTTGAACCTAGGGTTCTAATGATTGTGAGTCAGTGTAACACTTTGCTTGGTTCTAAAATGATGCAAAAACAAACATCCACTATCTTCCTCAAAATTTCAAATACTTTGGCTTAAATATGGATATCTTTTGAAGATATCCTTGATATTACTACTTGTCTTAAGGATTTTTATCCTTAGAGGTTTCTAAATTTCTTGACTTATATCTCAAATCCATATTTTCCAAATACAACATAGGAAATTATGGCTTCAACCTCATGATTCTCACAAAATAGACATTGTGAAAGTTATGATGTTTTTGACATAAAAAATTAGTTTGAAAACATAACCAAGACAAGTGATTATGGTAAAATAACCTCATTAATCCAATATTAAATCAAATGAACACCCCACATTGATGTATGTTCAAATTTTTTACTCCCTGAACACAAGCAAATTGAGACAAGGAAAAACATTGCAAACATTGAGTCCAAAATCATTGAGTTCCATTATCCAAAATCATTGAGTCTCACTTTGTCAAAATCATTGAGCCTCACTTTACCAAAATCATTGGTTCCTATTTCCAAAATCATTGAGTTCTTGGAGTTATTATCACTATAGAGGTATAGAATTTTTCTCACTACCTTGGTCTTGTCAAAACAAAGGTTCACTTTTAAGTCAACATTGGGTCAAACACTCACTCAACCCTTCATCAAATTTCATCTTTCACTTCATCCAAATTTTGCAAAATTTTGAGTACACCAACACTTTGTGACTTAAACATCAAATCAAACCAACCATCTAACTTGCCTATTTTGTATGTGAAATGCATCCTTTTCCATGCATTTAGACAAGTTAGTTATCATCTTTGAACTATTTCATCTTGAAGGTCACGAGTCTACCCTAAAGATTTACAAGTTCATAAACATCCTTTATCCTAACATCAAAACATCAAGAGAAAGTCAAAAGTGTTGTTCCAAAACGTTTGCAAAGATCACTTCCCATATCATCCACATTTTCATCTCCCATTACCACCATTGCTCCAAAAATACTTAGAGAGTCCCTTTTACCTAGATTTAAGTCAACTAGAGAGTCCAAACATTACAAATCTCAACACAAATCTCCCATCATTGACCCACAATCTATGGTTACAACAAGATCACAACACAAGAGAATCATGGAGAAAACCAAAGTCACATTCACCTCAAGTGATCCAAATCCTTTAGAATTTGATCCAAGAAGTCAAGTTACACAATCATAATAACCTTCATCACCATCAGGACCATATGATATAGAAGATGTCATGAACAATCCATTTGGACTTACTAGAGAAGAAATCATGGAACATCGAGCCTTAGAAAACGTGGCTCCAATTTCCCCATCTTTTGTTGCACAATCATTGACACAAGGCTTGACTTCATCTATGATTCAACCAACTTCATCCCTTATGCCAAGCCAACCCTTAACATCGAGTCTTGTAACTCGACTAGGAACCAACCTTGGTCTCACTTCATGTCTAGGAACAAGCACAACTTTGGGTATTCACAAAACGACCATTCCATTAAACACCAACCTTCCCCAAAACACAAGTTGGACACCAACCTTTTCCAAACCACTTACATTCCATGATGCCACAACAACCTCAACATTTAGAGCACAACCATCTTCATCCATCATCATAAATACCCCAAGTATGCCTAATGTTACACAAGGTAATGTGAACCAAGTGCCTCATATGGGACAACAAGGTCAAGTTAACACTCTCACAAAAATTCAACCCTTGATAAGTGGTTCCAACAACCCCATTGACACATCAAAACAAGTGGCTACCCAAGCTACTCAAGTCAATCTTCCATCCACATCAAACCCATCTATCATCAACCCAAATCAAAACAACACCTTGGTTGCAAATCTCATCAACCAAGGTAGTACCTTGGCATGTTGAAGAAGTTCCAAACGAGCCAGAAATATCCCTTATTGCACCCATACCCCCAAAATGTTGCGAAGAGTCTTTTACTGATGATATATCATCCACCCAAGGATCATGTCAAGAGGAGGCTCTTGAGGATAATGAAAGTTATTCTGAATCAAGTCAAGATCAAGAACCCCTATTCCCAAGTTTCACAAAGAACTAAGGGACATCTTCCAAACCATTTGAAACTCCAAAGATGTCCTCAGTATCACTCCTAAGATGTTTCTTTCAGATGGACATATAGACGTTCTTCATCCAAAACATGAGTCTCCCACTCTTGATATTCCTACACAAGAGCAAGCAGCAGTTGAGATTATTGATTCTTACAGTGATTGTGCATCATCAACATATTTTGAATCAGTACCAACATCTTTTGAAACAGTATCAACAGATAATGGTGTCATAGAATCAAAGAAAATAGTTCATGAGCGAGCAACAGTAAAGATTATTGATTCTTATAATGATTGTGCATCATTGACATCTTTTGAATTAGCACCAACATATTTTGAAGCAGTATCAATAGAAAACAATGTCATGGAATTAGAGAAAATAGTTCATATTCCTGAACAGCAACAACCCATAACAATATCATGTGTTCATGACAAGTCATATTCAGTGGTTATGGATCAAATGATACATTATCATGGCAAAGGATTAGGTATTTATAATACCTTCACAACATCGGGGGCAATCTTGTCTACAACAAACATCAAAATATGGGGCACGAAGGATCCTTATGATGAAAATACTGTCAACGCTACGACTAGTTGTATATTGAGCTGGCATTCACCCATCATCTCATATGCAAATTGGTACCAATGTAAAAAGAAGAATTCCTACCAAAGCAAGGCAAAGATCATCAAAGAAAATGAAACAGTAAAGCAAAAAGGAAAAATCAAATACAAATGGATACCAAAGCAAAATAAAGAAAATCATTTCTCAAAAACTCCATTAGTCAGAGAAACTATGGGGCAGAATCAAAAAGGGAAATGTATCCATCAAAAGAATCCTCAAATACAAAAGCAAGCTTTTCAAGTAAGGAATAAAGTATATCCAGTGGTTGGTCCTAATTCCATGAAAACCTTCATTCCCACCCATCATTGCTCATCTTCCCAAGTTTGGAGAGTCAAAGGTTCCAAAATTTTGACCAATCCATCTCATATTCCTTCATGCATGACGCCATACACTCCATTCAGGATATCCAATTCTCACATTGACCGTTTGTTGGCAGCTTCTCTTCATCTTAAGGATTTTGAAGGCAGTCTATCATGATGTACGTGCATAGACAAGGTTAATTCTGGTATCCACAAGGCAAATCAAATTTTTTCAAGGTCGCATTCAAATGCTTGTATCTTAGCAAAGTAGCTTCAACATGAGGGTAAAATCTTCAAAAAATCAAAAAAATCAAGAAAATAGTAAAAATAAAAATCGTCCTCCAATGAAAACCACTACGGTGGTGCTTTGGGCAAGTACTATGATGAAAACTTGGCAAACAGGCATCATGAGTAGAATTGATCGTATATATGATCCTTCTCAGATAGAAGCATCTCATCCTTGTCATGATAAAACTAATGTTCCCTCCATCCATCCAATCCAGCTTTGTCTAGATATTCCACTTTATCTTGATCTTAACAAAGATTCAGCATATACTTCAACTCTACTCATGGAAAACTTTTGATAGGCTCTTTACCACTTTATCTTGTGAAGTCCCATACCCCATATCTAGCATGCTAAAACTCTGCTAAACTCTTAGCATATACATTACCTATCTTGTTTATCCATTGCATTATGAAGAATTGCTAGACACTGGGGACAGGTTATTGCACTCTTGTTTTCGAATAGCTCTTGGTCTATGTCTTTTATCTCACAACATGACATCAACATTGTGATCTAGGTATCATTTTCCTTAAAATATCATCAAAAATCCTAAAAATATTCATAAAATATCATCGAAAAATCCAAAAACATTTGCAAAATCCTATACAACTAAAATCCAAAAACATTCAAAATCCCTAAAAAGGTCAAAACATCGAAAATCCAAAAAGTAGTACCCTTGTCGAACTACGACATCTCTGAGCTTGAAGGTAGGCAAGGCGATCATTGATGTGCCCCTGAGACACCCTAGGTCAGTCTTTTAGGAGTCCATCATAATAAATTGAGTTTTTCATCACTATTCATATCTTCATCTTGTTAATGGGTTGACTCAGTCGAACTACATGGTCTCTACATGTATAACATAGGCAAGGCTTATCTTTTATCAACCCCCGAGACCCCTAGGATAGGTCTTTAGGTTAGCTTCTTGGTTGAAATTCTCTTAAAACCCCAAAACATCCAAATATCTTGAAAAAACCCCAAAACATTTGAATATCTCTGAAAACCCCAAAACATCCAAAAATTAAAAAACACCAAAACATCCAAATATCTTAGAAAATACCCTAAACATTCAAAAATTGAAAATCCAAAAACATTAGAAAACATTCAAAAAACCTAAAAAGCCTCAAATATCTCAAAAAATCCTAAACAACCTCAGATAATCTAAAAATCCTAAACATTCGCATAAACTTTCAAAAATACCAAAAACAGCCTCAAAATATTTAGAAAATACCACAAAAACATTGAAATATTCTAGAAAATCCAAAACCACCCATCCCATCTCGCTTTCACCTGCAATAAACCTTCACCCATAATAAATTGATTGTCACCTTCAACCTTTGGCGAAACAAGTAGAAAATAAGTGTTGCAAGTTGTAAAGTGAGAACTTAAGTGTCAAAATCTAAAGTCTAAATCATAGGTAAATATGAACTCTCAATGATGTCTATCAAAATGATATAGAGAGAATGGATTGGGGCATCAATCATTATCTTTCATTTGTTGTGGTTGTGGGTAATCTTGTAAAATAATCTTGGCGCATACTTGCTTAGTTGTGTGTAGGAAGGTCGTTTAGTGTATGTTGTTGACTATTGCATATGCTTTGGTCCAATATATTTTAAGCTTCTAACTTACATTCCAATGAGGTTTTTGTATGTCAAGGTGTGAACAAGAACTATCCTATCTATTTACCGAGTCAAAGTCCATTACACTAGATACAATGCCATTTTGGTTATCAATACCTTGATGCATTGTGTCTATGTGTTATATCAAACAATAAGGAATGATGGAAATCCCAATCCCGAAATGTGAACAACACATCATCATACATTTCATCCTCATTTTCATTGTCTCATCACCATCTCTAATAAAGTCTCGACGGATCATAGACTTGTTGGATCTTTTGAAGTAATCATCAAAATTAACAGTCATTCATTCATTCTTCTTCTATCTTCTCTCTGCACTAACCTGGTATCATGACAATCAACAAAAACATCATCAGTGCATCCACCTTGCATCCACAAACCATCAGCATACATGCATCTCACAATCATATCATAATCATAAAACATCCATCAGCATAATCATTGCATATCACATCATACATACTGCATTATCATTTGAGTTGTGATGAATATACTACATTATTCTAAGCATCTTAAATTTTTGCATATCATACACATGCATTGCATTATCATTTGCATCCATACATCCATATACATACATCATCATCATAAAGTTGCATAGAAAATACATGAAAAGAAATGCATCCACATCATTTGCATCACATATCATTCATTCCATAGCATATCGTGAAAAGATACTGAAAAAGAACATAACATTGCATCCATCTCATATCATATCATCATCATATCGCATAGGCATAAATAAAGTGCATCCATACACAATCAATTATAATCATCTCATATCATATACATGAAATAAAGTGAGCACATCACATCATATAGAATCTGTATCCATATCATATATATATCAAAGAAAGAATGTCATGGTACAAAATCTGGATCAATGTATGTATAACGATCATAAGTGCAATATCCATGAGGCTATCAAAAAGGATCCCATGAATGTATATTTGTCGTAAAGAATGAGGCTACAAAATAAAAAAGTGTATATACATAAGAGCTAGCCTTAATGGCTACTACCCTCTTCGGCTTTCCTCTCAAGCTGATCCTCAGCTCTCAGACGTGCATCACTACACTGCGAAAAATTGGGTTGTCTAAGTGCCTATGGTACATCCTAGTGGTAGTGTTGCCTATAATACGTGGCCTCTATCATGACCTCTCTATACAATCTGGCTGAATCGGTCCTACCATGTGTGGCCACCATCATAACCTCTATCTATTGGCGCGGAGCAACCTCCTGGTCTCTCTCTTCGATTACAGCTTGTACCCTCTGTAAAGCCTAATCTCTCTCAGCCATGATGGCCACCACCTACTATCGTTCCTAGTCTCACTCAACAGTAATACCCAAATCTGTTGGCAAGCCTAATCTCACTCACTAGTCAAAGTCTATACCTGTTGTATTTGTGTATCCCTAGCATCTAGTGGTGGTGGTGGTGATGCCTATTGTTGTACAACTGGAGGTTGTTATCTGATCGATGAAGCCCCTAGAACCTGACCATCCTATCCATCCTAGCCACCCTATCCTCTACCTCTGACCCCCTTCCTCTGGGTCTCCCTCACGGAGGAGCACCTGTTGGATCTGTCAACCATCATGGAGGTATGAACCAAGCATCATATGCAAGCGTAGTTTGTGCTACCACCTGAACCTAATCATAGGCCTATGGCTAAGCCACTAATTGTCTGAAGCTCTCGACTGCCTCAAGAGTAGGAATGTTTGGTCCCCATGTGGGAACTTCTTGAGCTGACCTAGCAAAAATGGCCTTGTAACCATCATCTGGTTTGTCCTATGGCTCCCCAAACTGCCAAGCCACCCTGTTTGGTAAATACTGCTCAATAATAGTGTGCTCACAACCCTACATATATCGGGTCTTCCTGGCAAAGTACAACTATTGGACATCATCATACCAAGGAGGCATTTTTAGCCATGGGCGCCATTGAAAAATTATCATATCATCAATGACCTGTCGTCAATATGGGAGTCCAATTTGTCTAGTGTGCCTCAGTGTAATAGCATCTATGTACTGCCAAATCACAGGATCATCTAGCTCGATTTTTCCATCTGAACAATAGGTCGAAGCACGACGATATGCTTCCATGCCCAAATGTGTAGTAGATTCAACCTTGCACCAATGGCTATCCCATCACAGTAAACAAAATCATGCATGTCATGATATAGAGAAGCCAACATCACGGGACCCCATGCAAAAAGTGTCCTCCTGTGAAGCATGCGATGCCATGCCAAGCCCCATCCTAGGTTGAATCCTCTACTGTGTCTATCTGAAGCAACCAAACCAGAAATAATGGCTGCAATGATCAACCTGAAGGTAGGGACGTGACCTCTGTACATCTCAAGGTCGACCTTTGATGTCACCAAGGTGATGTCCTCAAGCTCCATCACCTCATGACAGGTATCAAATCCAGCATCAACATCATAGATCACACGGTCATCGTATATCGACAAACGCAAAATACACCATACATCCTCCAAAGTCACCGTCACCTCGCCTGTCGAAAGGTGGAAAGACAAGGTCTCACTGTGCCATCTCTCGCACAGAGCAATCATCATGGCTAAATATGTCTAGATGAGGGTGCATATGCAACATACCAGAGGTCGATCTCTCCCAGGTGCTCCTAGTGTAACTCTAACAAATCGCTCAATCTCTCCAACACAGTGGGTCTGTGCTCGTGTGACATCAGCGGTGGAATGACCTCCTACACCCACGAAGCACGTGGCATCAGGAAATCAATGAAATTTGACTCAATTTGGAATTTACATCTCAAAAATCACAAAAGTGTTGCTATTTGTAATAGCATCGCTATATTCAAATTTCAAATTGTGACGGCTAAAAGCATTTCAAATTACAAATCGCAACATGCATCACCAAACATACGAGCGTCACTATCTAAACTTTGGAAACCCTAACCCTAATTTCTAAATCGGAAGAAGCATCACTATACAAGTATGCGTCGCAATTTAAAATTAGAAACCTTAATTTTAAATTGCGACTAGCATTGCCATATACATATGTGTCACTATAATTCATTTCAACATCGTCAATTGCAATTTGGGTGTCGCTATATAGCAACGCGGCCAAAGTTTAAATTTCAAAGCATAATAAATGCATCCAAAATTCAAATTTCAAATCAAGTTTGGAGTTACATACTGGTGGTCCAGCGCCTAGAAGCCGCTGATACTCTCGAACTCGGTTAGCAATCTGCCTTGGAAGCTCTTGTCGAGCCATTTTTTTAGAGGGTTAGAGCTCAAAATTGCAAGAATCTCTCAAGTATGAATGCACAAATGAATGGAAAGTGACCCTTCTTGGCTTATTTATGCTAGAAAATTAGGGTTTTTTGCCCTAATTTCACCTTCAAGCTAGGGTTTATCATCATTTTCACCAATTTTTCCAATTTGGACCTAATTTTGCATTGTTTGTTGTGTTTTTGGCATAATTCTTTCATCCTAGAGCCTTTCCAGACCCTTGGGGCAGCTTTTAACCTTTATCGAGAAATCAACCCAAAATTCCAAATTTCAGCCCGATTTCTTAAGGGGCAAGGAATCAACTTTATCCTTCCACTGGGGCATCTGAAAAAATTAAAAAATATTTTTTTTTTATTTAAGCAACAGTTTTGATCCGGATAGCGTTATTCTTTGAATCAAAGCAGCAAGTACCTCGCTTCAAAGAGGGGCAAAATGTAGACATTGAAAAATGTCCTAAACAATATCATACACTGGAAACAGATTTACTAACATCATTTCTTCTTTAACCCATCCTCTTTTCACTTCATTAATTAAATTAACCTAGCTAATTTAATTAATTGCATCATTTTCATCTATTAGTTTAATTAATTTAATCGGGTTAATTCATCCCCTTTCATGCTAACATTTCATCTCATTAAATTAATACATCAAAGTATTTAATTTAATTCCCTAAGTCATCTTATTTAATTAAATAATCCTAAGTTATTTAATTAAATATAATTTCATCTCTCTCCCCCATTTATTAAATTATTTAATTTAATAAATATCACTTTATTTCTTCAAATCCCCTAATTGCATGATTAAACCTTGTTTAATTAGCAATTAAACTAATTTTCCTCTAAGGGGGAATATTCCTTATCCCCTTTTTGCACAATTAAAAATTTCTTTTAATTTGTAAAATGTCTTTTATCCTCACCCAAATGAATATTCCAAGGAATATTCTTCTTCCTCCATCATTTGAAAAAGGGATATTTTCACTTAGCTTCTAATGCAAGTTTTAACCTTTAACCTTTTGAACAAGTTACCTTTGACCTATGTGAGCAAGTCAAAAGTGTGTTTGTTTGAGGCAAGTGTGAGCCCTTGATTAAATCCTATCATGCATTCTCATCCATTGATGAGAATCCATGATCCATGCCTCTTCTTCCTTTCATCTTTGACCATTGATTGATCTTTTGATCTCAACCCTCCATTTCTCATTTGCTGTCCTATAAATAAAGCACTATTTGGAGACAAATGGATCCATCTTTCAATTGCAAACTTATGTTGTTGAACTCACTTGCACTCACACTCTCAATTTACACACTTTTAGCTTGTTTTAGTTTATTTCTAATTGCATAATAGCTTAAAGCATCTATTAATGGCTTCCATGCATCCATCTTAGTTTGAATTAGGGTTTTCATCTTTTAGCTTAGAATTAGCTTAGATTAGCTTATAAATTGCATAATTAGTTCATTTTTAGCATAAAATCATGTTAACATAGCTTGCATCATGTTTAATTTGGCACAAACTAGGTTTTCATCCATTTATCACAATGGTTTCATCGATTCTCTTCCATAGAAGCGATTGAAACAAGCCCACTAATCACTAGATTGGAAAAGGGTCGTTATTCCACATCAACACGATACCAATTCCAAAATAGGATAAGTTTCAAATGGGTTAGAGTAGGAATTTAACTTTTTTCATAGTTTGTAACTTTCATTTTGTATAAATGCATAGTTTAACTTTCAATTTGAATGATCTTGTTTGGTAGATTGAGGTTTAGTGGATACATTGTGCTTCGATCCATCATGGATCAAGCTTAATCGACCTACCCTGACAATCCTCGTCTCACACAACCTAACCAACTCTAATACCATGTTATAAATTAGGATCTTAGGATACTAATCATTATAAACAAGATATAAAATAAATAAAATGAGAATCATACAAGCATAGAATATACACATTACACAAGTTATACATGGAAAAACGTTTTTAGGTAAAAAAAACCCCATAAAGCATCATTTTATTAAAACACTTACAATAATGGTTTATTATATAACATACACTGAACCTGGGGAATACTTCTTCATACTTCTACATGGCCAATAATACCTCATGTGCATAGTGATATAATTGTAACATGCCCAAAGTTCTACTCAAAAAAATTCCTAAGTTTTAACCCACAAGTGAATAAACCATGATGCCAAACATAGCAATAATTTTTCTTTTCCAAAATGTAAATTACATGCACATATGAAATATACACTATTCCAAACTTCCATTGCATTCCATCATAATTTCACAAATCTTTCCATAACATTGATTTCATATTGAATAAACTCAAGTACAACATTCATGTTTACATCCTTCCATATAAACGAATTCAAAGTACATGCATAGCTCTTCGAAGCTTCCAACACTAGAAATATGTATGGTCCAAGTTGTCCACCTTCAAATCTTTGGCTACCAACTGATGAGGAGAAGCATCACTCAAGTGCTTTTCCTCCAACCATGGACTTACTACAGTCCCCACACATCTACCTAACATGTAAGATGGCCCTACCCTTCAACGAAGAGATTGGTTGGATAACCCCATAATAATAGCATTCCCCAAGCTTAGTGTTGTGTCCTACAACTAGAACTTAATCATACAATAGCTTCTGCCTATGAGTATGACAATCCCAAACTAGAATGTCTACTAGAACATAGTGAATTAACAGTGTAAACAGTGGCAACTTACACTACTTTGGCCAAAGTATTCATCACCCTAAATTTAGAGTGGATGTCATCCTATTTACACACCTCCATAGCTCAATCTGTTAAGACCACGCATATTCTATGCATAGGAAATTCCCTCCATTGGGTAATGTTTAACCCCAAGAACAACTTATTACCTCTATGTTTAACAAATGCATCTACTAAGTAAATAATTCAAGTAACTCTTACTTACCAATTAACCATACAGAATAACATAACGCCACATCATTAAATGAATCTAGTACCAAAGGTACAATTCCAACTATAAAAACTCTCCAATCAAGGGTTTATCTGAACACTAAATGACTCCCTTCAAAAGTATAAACTTAATAATAAATGACCTCAATTCAAAAGTATAACTTTCAATGATAAATGACTTCAATCAAAATATAATCTCATCAATAAAGGACTCACTCAAAATTATGGTCTCAACAATAAAATGACTCCAAAAAAAAGTATATTCAACAATCAAATCATCAAGTGAATCATATAGGTTAAACCCAACTTATTTGCTTCAATCAATAATCTCATAGACAACCCTACAAAATAGGTTATTCCTAACCTAGGGTTTCCAAAAAAAGTAATGTAATGATCAAGTGATCTCAAATAAGTCATAAAACTTCTACATTCAGTAAGAGTCAACTATTCACATGTTTCACAATTTTCTCTATATTTGTATAATATCTGAAGGAAATTATCAACTTGCGAGGTTTTGGTGCTTATGCATTCAAAGTCCTCTTCTCAATATGGTTCACATACAAATTATCTACAAGGTTCCCAACCTATCAATGATGATATGCCTATTATTCCTTTATTCATGTGGAGTTATTATCTACATTAACCACAAGGTTTCACCTAAATGTAATAATATTATAGTCTACTTGACTAAGTATAATTTCTAATAACCGATGAATAATTAATTTTGATTATTATGGGTACATGGAGAGGATGATAGTGTGTTTCTGCTTTGCGTGGCGATGTGGGAAAGCTAGGGTTTTGACACCTTAGCTTGACTCTCCTTCCATCTGCATGTGGAGCTTGTTTTGTTTCTATCAGGTCAAGTTTTAGCTGTGGTGTGGGGACAACAGTTGGGGTTTTCCGTTCTTTTTTGCTGTATAAATTGTCTGCTTCTCTTGTGTCATTTATTTCTTGCATGTTGGGTGTGGGTTGTCTTCTATGTAAAGCTCTTGATTTCTTTTCTTGGTACATCGATCTAGTGGTTTGGGCCTCTTGCAATAGGTTTTTTCATTCTCTTCGTAGTTTCCTTCTTGTTTTTCTTCTTGCTCAACTCTTGGTTGATCGATTAGGGTTGATATTTTAAGTGGGCTCGCTTTTTTGTTGTCATGGTAATGCATTTAGTTCATGATAAGGTGGATTGTGCTTCTCCTCTGTCTAGTGGAGACCTAAGTGCTTCTAATCCATCTATTCTTGGTGCTCTCAAATTGAAGAAGGTGAATGGGTGTTTGGTGAAAGCCCAAGATAGGTCATTTTTAGTCATTCAACTGGAATCTATAGTTGAAGATGTGGAGTACTACAGCAACCATGTTTTGATCTGTAAATTCATGGGGATGAGGGTTTCACTTCCCTTTTTGGACTCTTGGATTCACAAAACTTAGAACCCTAAAGGGGATTTTGATATTATGCTAGCTGCTAATAATTTCTTTTTGGTTGAGTTTTTGTGTATTGTTGATCAAAATAAGGCTTTCGAGGGTGGACCCTATTTTTACAATTAGGTGGGTCTTTTTATAAAACCATGGCATGGTGGCTTCAATTTGGTGGTGGAGCTCCCATCTAGGGTACTGATTTGGGTGAGGTTGTCATGCCTGCCTTTGGAATGTTGGAGAAGTGACATTTTGTAGATGATAGCATTGTTGTTTGGGAAACCAATTGGTCCCTCTCAGCAAACACTAAATAAAAGGGTTTTACCCTTTGCTTGAATATGCGTTGAAATTCATTTGAATAATCCGTTGTCGAATTTTGTTGACATGAGTATTGGATCTTATTCTTGGACACAACAGTTATACTATGAGGCTTTACCTTTCAGGTGTAGACTGTGCCATGAACATGGTCATCTCCAACAGAATTGTTTGTGGGCTATTCATGCTACTGGTGCGAGTAATGCTTCCTCGCATCCAGCTCAAAATTTGTACAAGGATAAGGCTCCTACTCATGGGATGGAAGTTGATAAGGAGGGATTTGTCTCAGTGTGGAATCGAAACAAAGATAGAGGTCAAAAGAGGACTCTTAAGGATAGATAGGAAGAGGATAATTTTAATAGGTTTGAGGCTTTGGAGGACTTGGTACAGGAAGAGGGAGTTCCCTTGGATGTGTATGGGACAAATGGCCCCTTGGTGGAGACAAACATTAGATGCATACCTACTGGCAGTCCCAACTCGGTGTTGATTGAGGTGTGTGAGGCTCAAATGGATTCAGATCTTTCTCCCTCTATCATTACTCTGGAAGAGTCCAGACCATTGTCAGAGGCTTTATGCAGTCCTAGTGTTATTGGTGCTAGCCTTGATAGTGCAAAGTGTGCTCCTAATTCCAAAAAATCTAAGCCTTATTCTTCTACATTGGGTGTGCAACAAAAGACCCCCAAGAAAGGGGCTTCAGAAAAGACTCTTAAGGTGGGGAGGAAGAAGAACCAAGAGAAGGTCAAGTTAATTAGTAAGACGTTGGTGGAGTCTAGTTCAGTGAGGACAATTGATTCCCACTTCTCCTAGCCTCAACGATGATCGTGCTCTCATGGAATGTAAGGGTTATGAAAAACATCCTTAGATAAAAGGCTATTTGTGATTTGATTCGTGCTAATTCTCCAAATGTAGTTTTCCTTCAGGAAAATAAATTATCTGTTGAAGGTATGTTGAGTGTGGCTTCAAAGATTTCGGGAAAGGTTAGTGTCTGTGTGTGGGAGCATAGGGCAGCTCTAGTGGGGTGGCTTGTCTTTGGTATCCACGCAAGGTGACTCCATTATGGTGGCTTTCATGCAGGTATTCTATTTCCTTTGTTTCCTCTAATTGGGAGTTGGGGGAGAGGATTCTCTTCTCCAATATTTATGCTCCTATTGATTTATTGAGTAAAGCACAACTGTGGGCTCGGGCTAGGTATGTGTGTTCTTTAGATTCCCTTCTCCCTTGGATTATGGTGGGAGATTTCAATGTTGTTTCCTTGTTGGAAGAAAAGAGGGGGGGTAGTACCCACCTAGATCCTTCTTCGGACCTCCTAAGGGATAATGTTATTTTTCTTAACTTGATTGATGTTAGACCTACTAATGGTATATTTACCTAGAATAATAAGCGAAGTCAAGAGGTTGCTATCTCTGAATGGATGGAAAGGTTCTTGGTGTCTAGTTTTTGGCTCAATGATAGATGGTCTACCAGCTCTGAGATCTTAGATTGGCGTGAATCTGATCACTGGTGATTAAGTTCTCAGTGATCTTCTCTCAATCTTCTAAGAAGCAGTCCTTCATATTTGAGCTCATGTGGCTCATAGATGCATCACTACATGATTTGGTTCCAGAATGGTGGTGCTTTGGAAAACCTACTTATGAGACTACAATGTACTATTTTTCTAAGCGGCTCCAATATGTGAAATATAGGTTGAAGCATTGGAATAGGCAATATTTTGGTAATGTTTTTCTGGCAAGGAGGGATGCCCAAGCTCACTTAGACTACATTACTAGGTAGATTCAAGACTAGGGTCTCACTAAGGATTTGGGTAGATTAGAAGTTGTGGTGATGAAGGAGGTAGAGGAATGAGATTTAAGGGAGGAGATATTTTGGAAGCATAAATCTTGAATTGATTGGTTGCAAGAGGGTGATAGAAACACTTCCTTTTTTCATAACTATGTTAAGGATAGGAGGAAAGGCAATGTTATCTCCTCCCTTGTGTCTTCGAAAGGGGTCATTATTTCTACCTCTATTGCTATTTCAAAAGAATCTATTAGATACTTTTCTTCTTTGTTTTCAGAGGACTCCCCTTCTATAGATGAAGATGAAGCTATGGAAGTGGCCAGTATACCACCCCTAGTTACCAATGAAATGAATGAGGCTATGCTCAAACTGATCTCCCTAGAGGAATTGGAGGATATTGTCTTCCACATGAAAAAATTTAAGGCTCCTAGACCGGATGGGTTTCTAGTGGAATTTTTTAGGAGTTTTGGGAAGTTATCAAAATGGACCTTATGGAGGTTTTCCAAGAGTCATAGAAGAATAAGCAGATGTTCAAGGCCATGAATGCAAATTTTTTGGCTCTTATTCCAAAAAAGGAGGGTGTGAATTCTTTAGATCTTCTTAGGTTGATCTCTTTATGTAATGTGGTGTACAAGATAATTACCAAATTGATTGTGGAATGTCTAAAGCCCTGGTTAAGTAGGTTAATTTCAGATCAATAGGGAGGGTTTGTTGTTGGTACACAGATTTTGGATGGGGTCATAATTGTTATTGAAACCATTCACTCTATGGATACTTTGAGAGAGAAGGCAATGTTCATTAAACTAGACATGGCCAAAGCTTATGATAGAGTTAAGTGGGCCTTCCTCTTCAATATCCTGAGGGCTTTTGGTTTTGCTAGTGATTGGATTGAATGGGTCAAGAGTTGTGTTACATCTACTTCTTTTTCGGTGTTGTTCAATGGAGAGCCCATTGAACTTTTTGGGGTGTCTCATGGCCTTAGATAAGGTGACCCTTTATCTCCCTACCTCTTCATTTTAATGGTTAAAGGTCTAGGTAGATTTATTAGATCCTGTGTGGAGCTAGGTCTCATTCAGGGCTAAGATTGGGGAGTTGGAATTCCCCGCCAATCCCATCTTAAATTTGTTGATGATATTGATCTGATGGGTATGGATCAAATTGATGAAGCTATTGCTATGTGAAAAGCACTGGATTGTTATTTGGATGCTTTGGAACAATGTATTAATGAGGGTAAATCTTTCATATACTTCTTCAATACTCCTAAGCTCATTTAGAAGAGAATTGTGGGAATCCTCAGATTTTAAATTGGCTCACTTCCTTTTGTGTATCTTGGTATTCCTCTGGCTATCCGTTCACTTCTGAGGCTTCACAGGCAGGATATTATCGATAAGTTTCGTAAAAAGGTTAGTCACTGGTCTTATAGGTGGCTCTCATCTGTCAGTCATGTAACCCTTTTGAAAGTGGTGGTTCAGGCTCTTCCTCTCTATACATGCATTTTGTTTTATCGACACCCTCTTGCTTTATCAAAGACTTTGAGAGTTTGTCTCAACAGTTTCTTTGGTCTGGTAACCTCCTTTATAGGAAGTGGAGCTTGGTTAGGTGGGATATGGCTTGTATACCAAAGCAGGAAGGTGAGCTTGGTTTGCATAGAGCTGGTTTGAATGGGCAAGCTTTGGATGCTAAGTTGTACTAGAGATGGTGTACTCAACAACACCAATTATGGGCTAGAATTCTTACTTCAAAATATATTGGGGATGTGGAGAGTGCAGATGTTCCTCATTTTAGTCTTTATGGGAAGGGCTCCATGATTTCAGACACTCTTAGAAGAGGGTCCAATTTAATTAAATAGAAGTTGTTTTGGATATGCAGCAATGGCTTGGATGCTCTATTTTGGTTTGATTCTTGGGATGGACATCCTCCTATTATGTTGTCACATCCTCATTTGTAGGAATTATGTAATAATTTCCTTGAGGCGGGTTGGAGTTGGGTGGTGGATTTCAAAGTGCCTCTAGTAACTAGTCAAATGAATTTCTACAGGTGGAAGGACCCATAGGAGTGGCCTCTTGGGGGATCAAAAGAGGATCAACATGAGTTGGCCAATATTCTAGCTAGGATGGTTTGTAACTCTCTTCTAGGGAGAGATTTTCTAGCTTGGGGAGATGGACTGAAGGGTAAATTCTCGATTTCCTCTGGATACCAGGTACTGGATAGGCAAGGGTTTGGGGGTTTCGTGGTGGAAACAGGTCTGGAATAGATTTTCCTAGCCTAAGTGTAATTTCTTTGCTTGGCTTGTGGTGTAGAAAAAATGTCTCACCTGGGAGAATCTAAGAAAGTGTGGATTCATGGGCCCTTTTATCTATTTTATGTGCAATTGCCATGGAGAGTGTTCCTCACACCTCTTTTTTCAGTGTCCCTTTGCTAGAATGATTTGGAATTTCTAGTGGAGAGCTTGGAACCAACCGTGTTGTTATGATTGTTCTTTGGAGGACTTTTGGAAGAGCTAGGGAAGGCCTCTAGTGAGGATTTCTTTTCTTGAAACAACTTGAAAAATTGGTCCTAGTCTGATTATTTGGCATATTTGGTTGGAACACAACTGTAGGATTTTTTTGGATAAAAATATTTTGGTCTGTCAACTTTGGAGGAGGATTTTGGAGGTTATTCAAGAGACTCTAGTGGTCAAGTGTGACCTTTTGGTCCCAGTGGATCCTAGTGATGTGAGCGTGGTCAGAACTTTGGAGATTCCAGTTGGTGGCAGGGGTTGTCCTCGGCCTGGGCAGAGAAGACCTGTGGCAAAGTGAGGACCCAACACAATGATTATTGGAGCCCTCCACCTCTGGGGGTATTGAAAATTAATATGGATGGCTCGTCTAGGGGTAATCTTGGTCATGTTAGGGTGGGTGATATTGACAAGGATAGCTCAGGGGTAGTGAGTTTCTTCTTTTCTTTGTATAAAGGTAAGCAAACCAATAACTACATGGAGGACTTAGTGATTCTTTTGGCTCTTGAACAGGCTTACGCCCTTGGTTGGAGGAGCATTGTTTGTGAGTTGGATTCTCAGGTTGTGATTGACATGTTGGATAAACAATAGTTTGATGGGATGAAATGGTAGCTTGCGGTTGTGGCAAAGCAAATTATTACTTTGAGTGGGATGTTGGATACTATCACCTTTTGTCATATCCCTTGAGAATGGAACAAGGTGACAGATTGCTTGGCTAGATGGGCTTCTAAGAGGATGGATACTTGGAAGGTGGAGG
>VDFB02270651.1:648337831-648638554 GCA_007258455.2 Sequoia sempervirens | reverse complement strand
ACACTATTCACAACTCCCACAATACTAATCCAAAATGCATAAGACCTAGTGCAAAGTGTTCCTATTATGAAGGCGCCTAAGAATGCATCACAAAACAGACCCTAATAGCAGATATTTATTTTATGCACCAATCCCAATGAGAACCAAATGGTACGGCCCATAGAGAGGGGCGATTTTCTTAAATAAAATTCAGTTCTTTAAAAATTCTGTAACTTGACAGAAAGGGGCGCCCTTGCCAAGGAAACACAAGGGAACAATACCCAAAACGACTCTTTTTGTATTTTTTTGACTTATGATAAAAAAATAGCAAATCAGCTACAGTGAAAAGACAGCTCCAGTACTTCACTAATAAACATGAAACTGAACTACAAAAGCAAACTCAATCCACAATGCAATCCTCACTACAAAGATTCACTCAACAACTAGCAAACCTCTCTAATAGGTGCTATCTCTCAAGCACGAAGTCGAGCCAAGCTAGGAGGCATTCATTCCTCGAAGCAGTCCAACACCATTTTGGCAACATAACAATATTCAAGATATGAGATGAAAAAATGAAGAGCAACTGCCTCCATATATAGACCCTTTGAGAGAATCGCTAGAAACCTCTAGAAGGTGCGCCCCACTTCAAGACCCTTTTAGGTTTTTGACTTTGACTAGGCTGCTCCTTCAAAATGGCGTACCTTTTCTTTAGTGATAAAATCACTTTAAAATAAAACATATTCTTCTCCAAAGGTTGGCGTCCAATTTCTCTTAAGCAATTATTCACATTAGAAATATTAAAATATTTCCTGATGATGCGTCCACCCATGTGGTCCCCTTTTTCAAAACAACTTAAAGTCATGAAGCTAGGCCAAGGGGTTATAATATTAAAATATAACATTATTTTAATTAAAATACTTATCTCTCCAGAAAAAGCATCAAGAGGCCAAAACAACCATACCAACTGAACTGATTGCAAAAGGAGGCCAACTGAACTAAAGCCAACAGGACCACTGCCAGAAATAGAATTTACTAAAAATAGTAAATTCGGAAAGTTGCTCGGATCAAAATGCATGCAATACCATTACGAAGCTTTCTGAAAACCCAGAAAGAATCCGCAATCCAAAATCCCAAACCTGTGATGTAGCCATAACTTACTAAAAATAGTAAGTTCTGGAAGCCGTCTGACGCAGTTGCAAGTCATACCTCTGCGAAGCTCTCTGAAAACCCAGAAGGAATCCAGAATCCAAACACCCAAACTCCAACAAGCAAAACCCTGAATCTTCAAGAGAATCCATCAAACAGCCGAAAACCCTAATTCTGCCACTGACTAGCCGACAGCACTGGGAAAAGGCTACCAATCACTGAAAAGTGAAGTGCTAAAAACGGGGACATTACAGTCCGCCCTTCCCGAAATTGCTTGTCCTCAAGCAATACCACCACAATTCGAGAAAAATTAAGACTGATCCATACCAAAACAAGTACGATCCCAGGTTCCCAAATCCATCTCAGAAAGGACCCACCATGCCACTGCTGCACCACTCTGATCACATCAGTGAAAACATCATGCCAATGCTGCACTAACCTCCCTTGTAATTCCAAGGTGTTACCATCCATGATACTCAAACTGAAAGATCTTAAAGGACTGAGATCAATATCATGCAACGTCTCATGTCCAAGATGCCCAGAGTCAACAGTAACAACCATACCACTGTCAACCATAATTCTAGGCAAGAAGAAAGATAGGTTACTCAATTCATAATTAATCTCCTCAACATACCTCCACATGGTAACAAACGAAACCCTGATAGCAAATGTGACATCTTCAAATCTTCTTGCAAGGAGGAAAACAATCCTTTGCAAGAGCTCAACAAACTCACTCACGTCTCCTCATGGAGCTACTATGCACCAACTGAATTATACCGACTCCATCATGAAAACTTCTAATCACTCTTACAGTTCCAACTCCAAGAGTCTCAGAATGATGAATCAAAACAAGTGGTAGTTCGTTGTTTTGAACCAACAATGAAAGGAAATTGTCAAAGTTAATATCACAAACCTCCATAAGACGAACTTCAAAAATAGGATAGGTGTGAAGGAACAAATAATCTCTGTTGTTCAAGGCTGAAGTCAACGAAATGCAATCTGATTTTAGTACTTCACACAAGGAAAAACAGCAACACCAATGAAATTTCCAAGAGTGAGTGTATGAGATGAATATTGAGTTGCAAGGTAAAGCCTCAAAAATGGCAGGAAAACACACTAGAACAATCTCCAACTGAAAATTACCACCTCTTTGACAAGAAGTGATGGGAAAACTCTCCCAAACGAGAGTAACTCCACAAGTAATGTGGCTAGTCTGCCTCCAACCAACAAGCTCATGTCCCCATATCTGCCCTTGTCTTGACCAATGATTAATGCCAAGAGCAACCAACTGTTCCTCTTTCCAACCCATACTCAAAATTTCTCTCCCATCCATTTGTTGATGAACAAACGGAACCATCAAGTGGCTGGAAAAGAAGGGAATAATACCAACCAAAATGGAAATTTGGCCCTTATCCCTCCAAAAGTCCTTTCTTCTTCTAGAAGATTCATCAACCTATTTTGAAGGAGATGATGCATGGATACCCAACTGATCCATGATTTTCAACATTTTGAAAATTGCATTATTGCAAGGGATTGAATCTCTGATTCAGCTAAATCTCTGAGGACGAAAACCTTTAGTAGATTGGTAAAGGGTTGGACAAACCCTAACTCTTTGGAGGAGTGGATTCGTGAAACAGTAGACATTGAGCAAATTGGTTTCAGAATTGGAGCTTAAAGGAACCAAAACATGGAGAGCAATTTGGGAAATTTTGTGAGTCTTCTATGAAGAAGTTCTTTCCAGATTATTCTCCATGCCTTCTGATAGTATTTTATGTTGGTGGCAATTATTTATATCCAGAGGTTGAGATAACTTTCAGTATTGAAGGAATTGCAGTTAGGGTTTTGCAATGATGTTGTTGTCATTGTTCCAGCCATATCAAGAAAATCGAGATATCATATTCAGATCATTTGATGCATTTACATTGGCATAAGTAATGCTCTTATTGTTTGATGCCTTTTTAATAAGGAGTCGATATCCATTCTAGCAATTAATTATTTAAATATGGACTATGGACTTGCATTTTGACTTGCCACTTGAAGGAGTTGATCGGTTCAGAGGATTTCATAATATTGGAAGGCATATTTTTTTGAAGGATTGTTCAAAAGTCAACGTCATTCCATTGTATGTCATTGCCTCATTTTGATGCACTCTAAGGAAGGGAATAACATTTTCGTGGATTAAAAGAGCATCGCCTCTTGAAGAAATCACAAATAAATTTCTTGCAATTTAATGCAGCCAATTTAAAAGAAGTCGTTTGAAAGTATAAACTGGATTTAACCTGAAGAGATCCAACTGAGTTTCTTTCAACATGTTATGAAGGGTAGATAATAATTTATCACATCATATTATGAGGTAGATGTATATTGCCGCTGTGGTTAGCTATTGAGGTGTTGCAATCGAAGTTTTAAATAGCTGCCACCGTTTATTTTCTCCTGCGATAGATATATATTCTCTGCCGCTTGTATAAAGGTATCAACATTTATTAATATCCTTTCAAGTTTGGTGCCAATGTAGAGAAAAGGACAAAGAATCGTCCAAGTATGGAATCGTGGAATTTGGAATGAGTGACCAATCAATATTTTAGTTGATGTATTTTCCTTGATATCGAGCTTCTCATTGCTATTGGGAGGTGCTTGCTTATGAGGTACTAGCCGCTAGGTTACAAAGGGATCGACACCATCATTAATGATTGTTGAAGACAACACTATTATTAGCTAAGGCAGGTTAGCTTCAATCTGAGTTGGTAAAGAATTATGGGATCTCCGTGGTTGTGGAATTGTCATGACCTTGCTCAAATCTGACCTCAAAGTGCTGATAAGACTCAAGGAATTTCGTCAAACACTTCTGATGCAAATTGAAGCTTGCTGGTCTGAGTTTCAGTCTGATGTAAAACTTGAGAAGATATCAAAGAACTCTAAATGCTTGAAAATTAATACTACAACGATAAACTATATTGTAAATGCATCAATTGTAATGTCCCCATTTTTTTTGGCGAGCATCAGAGTCGTAAGAGTTAGCCTATTATGCGACCCTCGTAGGCTGATGGATGGTATAGAGGGTCTAGTTGGAGTTGGCTCAGCTTCAGATTTGGCAGTTCTTGATCAGTTGGCTTTCGTTCGGGCTCATTCGGACGCTTTTTGTAGAAGTTGCTATTTTTAGCAGTTCTTGGCAGTCAGCGTGGGACCCCTGCTATTTTTAGCAGTAGGGATTTGGCAGCGTTCAGAATCACTTCCTCAGTCGACAGCTTCAGACGGATTGGGCATCGGATAAATAATGAGAGATATTAATATTTAATTAAATTAATTAAATATTAATTACTGGAGCATTATAATATAAAGTTATAATATTTCATTATAACTTAAGTGATTTTTGCTAAAGGGGTCGCCCATCATTGAAGGGGCCACTTTTAATTATATTTTATAATTAAAAGTGCTTTCGAAAACTATTGAAAAATTAAAAAGAAAAGTTCGAATTTATTTAAATAAAACCTAATTGAGAAAATTCGAACTCTTGAGGAGATATAAGGGTTTCATTGGGATTTGAGCTGATTATGTTATGAAATTGATTTTTTGATCAAGTCTTCTTCAGAGAACGAAGCCAAGGGTTTCAGTTTCTACAGGCATTGGAGAACGAGCCATCTTCAGTGTTGCAGTTCAGAGGCTGTGAAATATCAGCTGATCTATTGCATTCAGAGGGATATCTTCATTCAGAAGTTATCACAGAACGTTCACAGAGTTTTCTTTCAGCTTGCTGCAATAATCAGGTTTTCATCAAAATACTGTTGCTTTTTTAATTGCATGTTATTGGATCTCATTTGTAATCATTCCAGAGGATTAATAAATAAACTGGCATCAACATTTTCAGTAGATTTAATCATTTCCAGTATTGCATTATTTTATATAAATTTATTCAGCATCTTCTTTTCAAAACGCAAAAATGAGAAAGAATTAGCAAACCAGACAGTTACAGAAAAACAGGGAAAACAGGGGTTTCTACAGTGGTATCAGAGCTAAATCCTGCCATCCTGTGTGAGAAAGAAATAGTCCATGGTTGAAGCCGATTTCAGGAAAAATTAATTTCAGGGTTCAATTTATACCTGGCTTGGATCAAAATTATGAATATTAAGTTCCAGAAAGAACAAATCGATTAAAATATTGTGGCATCGAATTTTCTTTGGGAACGATCTACTTGCTGTTGAACCCGTGTCTTTGAGTTTCACTTTGGCAAAGGATTATATTTTTCTTAATATTCAGAAAGGTGAAGCTTGGAAAAAGACGAAATCTATATAAGCAATAAAATCGCTTAGCACAACTTGGAGATTAATTTCAGACTTGGCCGTCATTTTTGTGGAGGACGTGGCTTTTCACATCTGCAGAAAAGACAAATGCGACGCTTCATACGGGAAGTCTCTAGAATAAAGACAAAGTGATTGATTAATCTTTGGCGTAAACTGTGGAAGTTGAATCGCGACTTGTCTGAGACAAGAAGGGTTTCTAAGAGCACTCCGTTAAAGATAAAGACACATATTTCTGAAGGAGCCGGAATAACAAATTCGTCGGTCGTATATTGCTAAGATCGACGCTAAAGTCCAAGGCAGCCGTTAGGAAAAGACGTCGGGTTTTTCCTTGAGCCGTCAGAATTCTGTTGAATGATTCAGGGCATAAAAGACAAATCATCGGGAAATAATAATTAACGAAAGCTGCTTGAAGTCGTGGCTTTGCTAATGATCATCGCAGCCTACAGGAAAGGTGAATTAAGGAGTCGCAAATGAAGACAAAGAATTAGGGGGAAAAAATTCGTGTCTATCTTTGGAAAATACGAACTCTGAAGAGGACGTGGCACAAAAGACAAACTCTCCAAATGGGTGTCGATTAATATCATTAAAGGTTCGCTATTATTTTCAAAGGCTAGCGAATATTTGGCATCGATATAATAGAATAAGAAGACTCATTGACCAGAGTCGTGATTTCTAACTAGAGTGCGGTGGTCTCGCATCTAACAGAACTATGCTTGCATAGTTATATACTGTATTCAGCTACAGTTGCATTTTCATTACATCAGAAACATCAGTACAATTTCAAGTCTGCAATATCCATTCTTTTACTACCATTACAAGATTGCATATCAATAAGATAAGGAAGGAACTGGTTGCATGACATATGCTTGCTGTTGCATGTCTGGGCATGGTAGACTGGAATTCAATTATGTATAAGATCCAAAGTGTGGTTGTAGCTTCATCGGGGTTGATATTAGTCACAATCTGCACAATTATTCTGTGATAATGGAAGTTGCTATTAAATTCTGAGCATGGGAATTATCAAATTTGTTGCATCTGGTGGCTCAAAGTATATTGTTGTAGCATGCGGCAGTCATAAAATTGTATGAACTAATCTCAACCTGGTTATTCTAAGATTGCCATGAACTGTTACAAATTTTTGAGAAGAAGCCAGTAACAGAAAAATTGGAGCTGCGTAGTGGAATTCCAACGTGGCTTGTCAGATGAGAAAAAAGACAAACACAGGAGACTTTATCAAAAGCTAGCTGGATGCTTACTCTTCAGCGTGAATTTGCAAAGTAGGAATGATAGTGAGATCGTCAGAAAGAGCCTACGCGGAAATTTGTGGAGTCAGCGGTTAAAGACAAAAGATGTCTGATTTTATTTTAGTTGCCTGGGTATTAAATCGTGGGAAATTATAAGGTATTCTCCAAGGGGTTAGTCGCCAGTTTGGAAGATAAGGAGAGGTGTCTGTTGTGAAACCGATAGGCAAGCAAGCACCACAAACGTATTTGATATAAGAGACAAAAGAATGAGCTTCAGAATAGAGGAAGAATCGAATAAAAAAAACATTGGTCATGATTGGCAAGGCAAGTTGGACACAGCAGATAGAAGCAATAGATAGACGCACATGTGGAGGATTCGATAGAGTCTTTATTTTGATTGCCACAAGTTGACAGTTTCAGCTATATGTGATTGCAGGGATAGTGTTCATGAGAACTTCATTGTAAACTGAGTTGGCAATGTCAATAGGAAGTCGTCTCTTAATTGCACATATTGTAACCAGTTTGGGGAATGCTATATTGCAATATCAGTGAGTTTAGAAGTCCTGCATGCATGGTTACATCATTTAAATCAAGGAGAACACATCAAAAAACACTAAACTTGCTGATAGCAGGTCAAACGCAAACTGTTTGACAGAACTCCAGGGCAGCGAAAATGGGCGTCATGAAAACATTGTCCAGAAATAAACAGGTATTCAAAGAACTTGAACAATCCCAATACAAGCTCAACCGCGAGTTGTTGCGTATAGAACGGGCGCTTTCAGAGCTTGGACGGTCTAAAGGATCCAATTCACTTCCTATCATCAAAGGTCCGACATCGCAAAACAAAATGAAGTTGTGTTCCTATTGCGGAAAGCCGTACGACTTAAACCATGATTGCCCTTTGAGACCTAAGGGCAAAGCGCATAGAATAATGTGGGCTCCCTATGAGGATTCAGAACCTAAAAAAACCAACCAGCAAAGTAATCGTGAAGAATCTAAATCTGAACATGATGTCTTTTCAAGTGAGGTGTCAAGAAGCCTCTACAATGAGTTTTCAGCAGTTGGTGACCAGTATACAACTGATCCTAGGGAAGCTACACCTAACAGTTCTGATTTTCATGACAGCGATGATGAAACTTTGCATGAGCATGAGACAACAGTGATTTCACATATGCAACATGATCCTATTGAGTTGTCACATGAAGGGACTCAAGAATTGAGTACTAACGATGCATTATGTGTTGAGGATTCATGTCCTAGTGAGTCTGATTTTCCAGATCAGAATTTAGAAAATAAGTTAGAAGGTTCACATGTTGACATGGAATCCCAGGATTGTGAGTTGGAAGGTGATACAGTTACATCGGGAGTGGAAGTGTGTGAAGATACTGTTATATCAGCAGCTTCTACTTTATCAGTTGAACCATCCTTTGAGGTACATAGCAGCAGTACCTTAGATGTTGAGGTGTGCATGGATGAAAGCACACATGATGCTGCTTATCATGTAGTGAGTGATGACGAATCAGCCTCATATCATAGTGCATATTGTGAACTGGAAAACTTGTATGGGGGTCATAAGCTACAGAGTCATCATTTGGTTGGGCAACTAAAGGTGAATGACAATATGATTGCCACAACCATTGAGCATTTTGATGTTGCTCGTCAGATGTTAGCTACCTATGGTTGGAGTACTCCTTTGACAGATGAGCACGGTGATAGTGGTTTTTCCCTTGCAGAGATACACGCACTTCGAGAAGCAATTGGAATGATGAAACAAAATTACCTAAAACTACTTGCAGACAGGGATTTTCTTCTCGAGTGGGATTGCATTTGTTATAATGCATTGCAGAGGAAGGAGGAGGAGGTTGATGAGCTCACTCATGAGCTTGAGGTGACTATGGACTCGTTGGAGAGTGCTCAGTTGGCCCTTCAAGAGTCACAGTCACGGTTGGAGGAGTTGACCGTGGAGTTGAGTTTGGCGCAGTCTCCACCAGCTGCAGATATGGTACAGTTATATACAGAGGCAGTTGAGGAGGATCTTATATCCACGAGTTGTAGTGAGGATGGGGTTACACCTATCGCAGATATTGGTGCAGTCAATTCAGATGGGATGAGTGTTTTGGTTGAGAGCTCTTGTGATGAGATAGTTGATTTTTCCGAGGGTTGTGTGACAGATCACATCACTACTTCATCGTCGTCACAGGAGAGATGTGGGACATCATCCAGTATGGAGATTTGTACTTATGCTAATTTGTTTCCCCAGGACTATGATGGACAGCCATTGACAGAGGTGGGAGCATTTTATCTTGATTGCATCGTGAGGAGTGTTTATCATTTTTCCTTTGGTACACACACGGAGGATTCGATGATGCATCGGTGTGGATCGGCCCCGAAGTTATACCATCCGTTGTGGGATGGGTATTCACCATCTTCAGAAGATGGGATTAGCAACTGCAAGCGTCCGACTCAGCTATTTGCGGGGGACCACTTGCAGGAACAGCTATCAGTTTTACATCATGTCAATATGTATCCAACTGGGTTTGCTACTTCTATGTCACAAGGTTTTCTTATGGGTACATGGTTACAGGATGACTACGATGTCAGTTGGCATGATGGCTTGGTCAGTTATCACATTCATGAGGGTTTAGCAGAGGACAGGGAGAGATTCAGTGTAGCAGATGCTTCTAGAAGTTCTTTTCCCCGCAT
This sequence comes from Sequoia sempervirens, assembly GCA_007258455.2. Classification (NCBI taxonomy): domain Eukaryota; kingdom Viridiplantae; phylum Streptophyta; class Pinopsida; order Cupressales; family Cupressaceae; genus Sequoia; species Sequoia sempervirens. The sequence continues at coordinate 648,629,184 of VDFB02270651.1, read as the reverse complement.
GACAGATGGATGTGAATTCAGATTGTATTGGGATCCAGGTGGTGACAGTTTTGACACTGAGTATTGGATGGGTCCCATTGGGTTACTTCACCACTCACAACATGGTGAAGTTGGCGGCAGTAGAGCGCAGTGGCAGCCTGAGGATGAACGTCACGACAGACTTTCACTCTGGGTTTGGGATCCAGGGATAGCTTGCGCAGTTGAGTTTTTGTTGATGCTACAGGAAACAGTTCATGATGTGTGGGACATTTCACAGGTTTTCTTTTGGGCCTTCCGAGGATTGGAGTTTCTTTGCAGTGGAGATTGCTTGGGGACAAGCAATTTCAGGGAGGGCGGACTGTAATGTCCCCATTTTTTTTGGCGAGCATTAGAGTCGTAAGAGTTAGCCTATTATGCGACCCTCATAGGCTGATGGATGGTATAGAGGGTCTAGTTGGAGTTGGCTCAGCTTCAGATTTGGCAGTTCTTGATCAGTGGCTTTCGTTCGGGCTCATTCAGACGCTTTTTGTAGAAGTTGCTATTTTTAGCAGTTCTTGGCAGTCAGCGTGGGACCCCTGCTATTTTTAGCAGTAGGGATTTGGCAGCGTTCAGAATCACTTCCTCAGTCGACAGCTTCAGACGGATTGGGCATCGGATAAATAATGAGAGAGAGATATTAATATTTAATTAAATTAATTAAATATTAATTACTGGAGCATTATAATATAAAGTTATAATATTTCATTATAACTTAAGTGATTTTTGCTAAAGGGGTCGCCCATCATTGAAGGGGCCACTTTTAATTATATTTTATAATTAAAAGTGCTTTCGAAAACTATTGAAAAATTAAAAAGAAAAGTTCGAATTTATTTAAATAAAACCTAATTGAGAAAATTCGAACTCTTGAGGAGATATAAGGGTTTCATTGGGATTTGAGCTCATTATGTTATGAAATTGATTTTTGATCAAGTCTTCTTCAGAGAACGAAGCCAAGGGTTTCAGTTTCTACAGGCATTGGAGAACGAGCCATCTTCAGTGTTGCAGTTCAGAGGCTGTGAAATATCAGCTGATCTATTGCATTCAGAGGGATATCTTCATTCAGAAGTTATCACAGAACGTTCACAGAGTTTTCTTTCAGCTTGCTGCAATAATCAGGTTTTCATCAAAATACTGTTGCTTTTTTAATTGCATGTTATTGGATCTCATTTGTAATCATTCCAGAGGATTAATAAATAAACTGGCATCAGCATTTTCAGTAGATTTAATCATTTCCAGTATTGCATTATTTTATATAAATTTATTCAGCATCTTCTTTTCAAAACGCAAAAACGAGAAAAAATTAGCAAACCAGACAGTTACAGAAAAACAGGGAAAACAGGGGTTTCTACATCAATGACTTAATTTCATCTTTTACAATGCTTATAAATGAATTCAACAAGCAAAATATGCACCTACAGCCAACTGGTATTTCTACAAATAGTTGGTATGCAAACTAACAAGCTGATAATATCATTTACAGCCACTTGACATTATGTCAAACAGTTGGCATGCAACCTAAAGAGTGCAATATGAGCAACTAGAGTCTAGAAAAGGAACTTACAGCCAAGAAACTTTGTGACTTCTTAATTCAAATGCTCTTTCCAATACAATGCTGTTATTAAATGGCCAAGACTCTTGGCTCACAAGAAAGATCTCTTACATTGCTCAAATCTGATATTAAAGTTTGCCTACAGCAGTATGCATATGTATATGGAATGCTTAATGCAAAAACCTTCTAATGTAATGCCAAAGGATGCTGGTGGAGACAGCAATGTTTACTATCATAGAATGATGAAAAATACAACAATGAGATAACCTGACAATGGATGACTGCCTGAGCAAGAAGGTTCGATTCTCCTTGGCTGCAATAAATTTGTCTTCAAAACCCTAGCGCCCAGCCTCTTGGATGTCCAACGATGCCCTCCAATTTTATTAGATTTTATTTGCTCTCCTATCTTGAGATCGCCCTCTCAGACCCAGCCGCCCCTGTTTCCTTAATCAGACCTTTGTTAGAATTCGTAGCAGCTTCCAATCTCTCCTAAATGGCACTTGAAATGATCTCAAACCCTCCTAGATTAGTGCACTGCAAACCTCTTGAAGAATTGATGCCAAAAGGAAGAGAAATGTGCAAAATCGATGCTCCCATATGCAGACTTTGATGACTGTAAATTTCTGATATAAAAATCAGATTCAACAAGTCAACTCCTAAATGCAAATTCGATGAAGACAATAAACTCTAAAATGTCACCAATGCACAAGTCAATCAAACCATACAGAATTGGATCACAATGACTCAATAAGCTGCCATGAAAATCTGGAATAGACTGATATCAAAATCTGAGTATGCACAATGCAAATCGACCTCCAAAGAATGAAGACTTCAATTACAAAATGTCTCCAATAATTCTCCTAATCGAATACTACAAAAACTTGGCCGAAGGCCACTAAGTTTTTACAATGAAGCACAAATAGAAAGTCTGGAGTAACTTTCTCCTAGCTGCAATAATTTAGGTGATATTTCACACCCTCAAAATTGCCTACCAATTGAGAGTTTTCATTCTCAATGGCCAACTGTGACAACTGCAGAAACCCTAGGCTCCACAATGCACATCAACAACAAACATCAACATCAACAACAAATCTGGATGAGACAAATACATGCCAGCGGCTTCAGGAGAAGTATTTTATTTGTTTGTGAAGTCGATTTCTAACAAAGAAGACTGACGCAATAGCTGATGATAATTATAGTGCCCGATAATATATTTTTGAAGGAAGTCAAACAAAGGATGACTTTATTTGACCAAGAGAACATCAACGATAGACTTGTAGAGTTCGTGTGGTTCTAGCAAGGACGTGGGAAGTGGAAAGGAGCTCGTACCATTTAAAAAATCTTTTTCCCAACTTCTTGGGTAGTACGCAAATATCAATGATTTAGTTTGTCAATAAAATGGAGCCTAAGAAAATGAACCGCTGCATAGAAAATTGATATGTCACTCCTTTAATGACGCGGGCCAGAGCAAATGAAATTTAGACGGGAGAAAAAAAAGACAAAGTCAAAGCTTGTTGGAGTTGACGGGTTTTTTTTTTTGGAGGCATCGAACTAGTTTCTACTGATGGTGTTGCTGTTGGGTTCTGCTCATCAAGCAACCAATCAGGTTCTTTGTATATTGTAAACATTGCATATATATTGTTGCTACTCCAGCTGTTAGTTTATGCATTGAATGATCATTGTCAAGACAGCTATAAGAACACTGTGAACTGAAGATTGGTTGAATTGTAATTTATAACTTGCATTCCATTTTAGCAAGCATTATAATTAAGCTTCAGTCAGTTCATAGGAGTTTGAGCCTTCCTATTAAATGTTTGTGAAAATGCCTTATGGCTGTAGCTGCACATCCGTATGAACTTACTCATTATAGCTGCATTGATAAGCTGTAATCAGTTGGAATTTCATATAAATCCATTTTATGAAGTTTGGAATTGCTTGAGAATTGAATGATGAAATGTCTCCTTGTCGTACCTGTACATTCCATGAGTTTGCAGCCATCTGCTAGTTTGGGAAATCAGAAATTACTTAGCACTGCAGCATACTTTCATTGGCATACTTGGTTTAGAATGTCCATATAAATCAAATCAAATAGATGAAGTTACTCATCAGCTGGAAAGAGATTATTTCCTAAGTGTTTGACGAAATTTTCTCAAGCATCAAAAGTTAAAATTCAGTTCAAATTTGCAAGGTATCTTACAGTGGTATTAGAGTGGTTTCCTGCCATCCTGTTGGGCATTGATCAGCTGAAGTTAATCATGGCTACCACAATTACTCAGAAGCAGTGGGACAAGAGTATGAATAAGCTTTTGAAAGAGTTCAAAAAAATAAGTAAATTGCTTAGAGACCCTGCAACTAGAAGCAGTTTATCTCGATATATGACTTCCATTTGTAAGAAGTCTACATCACCAAACGAAAGGAAGGAGGAACAAGAGGTCTCTACAAGTGAGGTGTCTAGAAACCGCTACAATGAGTTTGCAGCAGTTGATAACCAGCATACAGTTGATCTTATGGAGAATAAAAATCAGACCATCATAGAGGAAGAAATTGGGCACAAGACACTTCAGGAGGACTTCAAGGTTGAAGAAGAGAAAGTGGTGTTTGAAGACAAACCAGTTGCTTTGGAGCAGCTACATGAAGATAAGGTCTCTTGTGATGAGTCTAGCATTCCTTCTTCCTATCATGATGAAGAGTTAGTTGTAGTTCAATGAAGGATTTTCATTCACATGAAGGTTTATGAGGCCCAAGATATTACGGAGGATTTGGAATTTGATCCTCTACTTAGTGGAGTAGCCACTAGTGTTTTGTCTTCACATGATGATGGAGGCATTCTACAATGGCATGATGTCATCACAGATTGGTTTGAGGACAGCAGCATTGTGCCTCACCATTCTCATGAAAAGGAAGCTTGTGATCATGAACAAGCCAATGATAAGATATCATCCTTTGATGGCAGCCCTACACCCATTGGTGGGTATGATGATATCAAGCATAAGAGGACTGATTTTGTGTATTTTGGCATTGAAGAGATTAAAAGGTCTGAAATGATGAATGAAGAATGGTTGAGAGAGGCCAAGAAGGCTAGATTAGTGGCTTCAAATGCAAGACAATGCCTTCAAGAAGTGAAAGACAAAGTCAATCTCATCAACGTGGCAAGACAAGAAGGAATAGATAACACTAGAAGACTCCTTACTCAAGGGAAGGAAGCACTTTGTGATGAGGATGATAAGCTTGGTCAATCGAAGGACCTGGTACAATTTGAGGTTTCTTCATGTGTTGGGGAGGTTGATCATTCTCTTGAGGAGGATGATAATGTTAGTGATGACGCTCTTAGTGGATCAGCCACCCAAGAGTTGTCCTTGGAGGGTAATGAAGGCATCTACAACTCATCTTTGGATTGATTACCTATTTTATATGATAGGGCAGCTATCTACTTGTTGATTGGTGACTTGATCTTCTCAGAGTCTTCATTGATCAATGACTGTCCTATTTGGGGTTCCATTGCACATCCATATTTGGCATTGTTTACATTAGCTATTGAGTGGACTCAGCAGTTCCAGTTGGTTGTGTTAGTGTTGGTGTCACATGAGATGTTTAGTAATGAAAGGGACATTATGCAGTGCTTCACTTGGGATCCAGGTGGAGGAGAGTTGTGCTTGTTGCTGAGATTGCTTGGGGACAAGCGATTTCAGGGAGGGCGGATTGTAATGTCCCCATTTTAGCCGATGTTGATTTCGATGGATATAGCCTATTCCTGGCCCTCGTAGGCTAATATTTCTGGTAAGAGGGTCCTAGTGGCAGTTGGATGAGGTTGGTTATAGTACTTTCCATTAGTTCAGTTTCAGTTTCCAGTTCTAGGCTTTTCAGATGATTATTTAGCTCAGTTTGGAGTACTTACTATTTATAGTAAGTTACTTTGCAGGGTCACTATTTTTAGATTGGCACCTGGTCACATGGGGAACTGACAGAGTTACCTCCTACTTTAGACGGCTCATTAAACGAACAATTATTCCAGGAGTTATTTATTTTAAAGTGACTAAGGAATTATTTAAATATTTAAATGTTATTATAAAGTTATAATGTAACTTTATAATAATAAAGTCACTTAAATTTTATAAAGTGGCTCAAATAAAACATTATATCTTAAAGTCACTAAAATAAAAGTAAAGTGGGAAATATATCTTTATCCCACATTGGCTAGAAAAGTGTGTGAGCTCTCCCAGGAAACATATAAAAGGATCAACAGGGCTCCTTTATGGACATGCTTGGTATATGCTTGGTTATAACTTTCTCTTAAAGAATTCTAGGAAGCTTTGGCTTTCAGCAGGTTTGAGGATGGAAACCTGTTGATGTGTTTTTTGTGACCGCACCAACGCAGAATAAAGTCGCCAACAGCTACCCTATTCTCTCTTGATCAAAGTATTCCGCATGCTAAGATTGCAAGAAAGTTCATGTGTTCAACTCCAAGGTTCTTTTAATGTGAATAGGCTCAGTTGGCTCAATGTGATTTGCTGGTATTTCAAGGGGACTTACACAATTGTTCGACAGTTGACAGCAGACAGTAGATTAAGGGGTTTTCATGTAATTCGAATGATTTGGCAAGCGAGCACAAGTTTCCTAATCCTAACCAGAAATGAGCTGAAATTAAATGAGTGTACGGCCTAAGAAGTTCTAATCTACTCTAAGGCGTGGGACATGGCGATCAATTCTCACAAGCTTCAACCAAGCTCTGTTTTGCCTCACTTCGGACAGCTTCCGCGGAACTGGTGCAATCTTCAGAGGAGTGACTCAAGATTTTCAGATCACGATCTAGCATGAAGACACCATCACAACAATGCATGCCAACATATAAACCATAATTGAAGTTAAGTTTCACAAATTTCTAGTTGACCACGCAAGGCGAACCCATCGTCAGCGAGCCCGCTAGTGGTATGGACAAGCGAAGTCTTGTTCAAATCGAGCACCACATTCCACAATTACCAAGTACTTGCATGAAATGAAATCTACTTTACTTTAAGCTACTTTAAGATGCTACGTGAATTGGAAGGACGAAGAAGCCTCAACAACTACTCATAACAAAGAAGAAATCACCATCAATGAAAATTATTTTATTATGAAAGCATTCATGACAACTTCTTACAAAGTGTTCAAAGGGAAGACTTTCCTTCCATTTCAATCTAAAATATACTATCAACTATCTAATTGCTCTCTACTCTTCTGCTATCCTAACTCTGATCTAATTCTAATGAGATACAAATGAGGGGAACTCCCCTTTTTATAGATGGCCAAGTCCAACGGACGGCTCAAATTACAATCGGCTGGATGGCCCAGATTGTACCACCTCAGCCCTAAACAAGATTTGCCCTAAAAACCGCCACAATGGAGAGTGGGGCAATAAATGAGCAATTAATGGCCACCATCCTTCTAGAAGATTCCAGCTTGTAGACGTGTTCACACTGTTCTTGATCTTCTTGACGTTGTTCTTCAACTTCTTATTTGTCACTTGAGTTATACTAAGTCTCAACACTTAGCCATTTTTTGCAACTTTTCTCCCTTCGAGGTTGAAATGTCATCTAGGATTTTCCTCATCATTTAAGTCATCACCGCTTGGTCTCGACGTTCCTCCTGCAAAACAAACAAGGAGAAGGGGATTAGAACACTTCATAATATAAATTCAACTTACTTAGCAGGATTCTCATGCTCTAATTTCCAAGCGTTCATCGCCTTCACTAGCCAACTTTACTTTCTTCATGATCTGTAGGCTGGGGCATATAACACCTGTGCATCGAATTTCAATGCCTTAGACAAAATTTCAACTCCCTCAGGGGTGCATTTAAGAGATGCACTTTTAAAATCATCTTTCAAGAGTGTTAGCTTGTTGACGTGGTTTTTGAGACCGCACCAACACAGAACAAAGTTTCCCAATGGATACTCTATTCTCTCTTGATCAAAGTATTCCGCATGCTAAGATTGCAAGAAAGTTCATGCGCTCAACTCCAAGGTTCCTTTAACGCGAATAGACTCAGTTGGTTGATGTGTATTGCTGTGTTCTTACGAGGGGACTTACACAATTGTTCAGACTTCTTGCAGTTAGCAGTTGGTATATGATTTGAAGGGGATTCTTGCGTGTATGATTTGGCAATATAGTTCGTTTTCCTAAAACTAATCAGAAATATGCGGAAAGTAAAGAGTATAGGGCCTAAGAAACTTATATTCTATTCTAAATGCAGGATATGTGGAGTTCAATTTTGGCAGACTTCAACCAAATTTCACCTAGCCTCACGTCGGACAGCCTCGGTAAAATTGGTGCAATCTTCAAAGGGATAGCAAAGGACGTTCAAATTATGATTTAGCATACAAACACCATCACAACGACGCATATAGGTATGCACATCACAATCGAAGTTAAACACAAGATAATCTCCAGTCGACCACGCAAGGCGAACTTATCATCAACAAGCCGCTAGTGGTATGGAATGAAAGAAGCTACCTCAATAAAACACCACACATCAAAGCTAACTAACTGCATGAAATGAAAATTATACTACTTGGATTCGAAAGGAAGAAGAGACCTTGCTAGCTATCCATGACAAGACGAATTCCACCATCAATGAAAAGATCTATTATCATGAAAAGTGTTACACAACAATCTCCACAAAAGTTTTCAAAGGGAAAACTTTCTTTCTTCTCCACACTAACAAAAATGTCTACAATGCTCTACTATGCTCTACTCTCTAGCTCTAGCTTTAATACTAATGTCCAATCTCTAATGTCTACTGAATTACAAATGAGGGGGACTCCCCCTTTATATAGCTAGCCCAGTCCAAAAGACGGCTAGGGTTACAATCAATAGAGTGGCCAGAATCATGCCACCTCAGCCCTAACCCTAAAAACTGCCAGAGTAGGGAGTGGTGTAATAAATGAACAAAGATTCCCACTCACTCCCAAAAATAGCAAAGGCAATAAATGCCCACAATCAGTCTTCTAGAAGATCCTCGTCCAGCAGTGTGTTCCCGTTCTCCTTCTCCCTAGCTGCAAACTCAACAAATCTGCCAAGTACAGCCTCGACTTCCTGAACTGAAATGGGTGGAACACAATCTAGCTGAAACTCTAACACTGTGACTGAATGCTCATGCCTCGCACATGACTTTCTCCAAGCAACCAAGGAATCTTGCGTGCTCTGAATCAAACTGGAGAAAGTAGAAGTGTTCTCGAAATCATCCTGTACAAAGGTCCTAACATTTGAAAAAAAAGGCACCAGCCTACCCCTCAAATTATCAACATTAATCTCATCTGGATTTAGCCGCCTAGCAAATATGGCCTCGAAAGTATTCTGAACTCCATCAATAATATTGGCCATAGCTTTATGTACCCTGGCTGAATCTGCCTGTGCCGCGTTGAAGAAACCACGCCCCGCGATCGCTAAAGAATACCATCGAGAGAAATCATATCGGTCATTCTCCTGAATGACACCTCCATCAATCAGCAATCGCAATGGAACATGCCTCAATGCCTCAAGACGCTGAATTACCCTGCTTTGATAGATAGAAGCATCGCCCCAAGCATGATCAACTGCCTCCATCCATGCCAAAATACTAGAGGCCTGCTGAAAAGCAAAAGCAAGGTCCTCCATAAACTTTTCGGTCTCAGCACGAACCCCTGTGACCCACTTGTCTGCTTCCTGTGCCATCTTTCCCAACTCTACCAAGCCACTGATGGACTCCCTGGGTATCTCTGCTGGAGGCTCAATAACTGGAATATCCTTCCCTCGAGAACGAGACAGCTGCTGCATATATCCGATTAAAGCCTTGTGTTCTCTTTTCAACCTTTTGTATTTTCCTTCCTTCTTGAATAATCTGTCTTTGAGGGCAAGATAGGAGTTATCACACTCCTCTACTATCTATGCACCAGTGGGGCGTCCTAACTCCAAAGTCGTGACCACATAATTCTCAGGCACTGCTTCATTTCGGTCACAATCAACTTGAGGTACGGCAACGTGAAGAGTACGGGAACCATCCTCTTCGAAAATTTTCTTGCTTTCTTCTTCTGTGGAGGTGCACTGATCCTGTTCAAAAACTCTTCCATTTCAACTGCTGGATCAATCTCCTCACTGGGGCTTCTTCTCATTCTATCCTTAAGCCAATCAGGCACATCGTACTGTATATCGAAGGGCTGCTGTTCCTGTGCCTCTACTTCTCGAATTTGCTCAACTTCTTCATCATTCTGGCGAGGCTCATCGTCCTCAAGTGGCTGAGTGTCCCCTGAAACTATATCATCATCATCATTCAAAGCCGCCTCTAACTCCTGCTGAAACTGAGGGTCAGTAATAGTCCCCTCATCATCCTACTGATCAGCCCTAATAGGTGCGTTGACACTCTGGCCAACCGACTCTCTCCGTGGAGGCTGAATATTATCCTGAACTACTTGCACCTGATTCAGTGTATTCCTCTGATCAGCAAATAAAGAGACCTCCTGTATACTTGGAGAACGTGTCTCCAATGGTGATGCAACTGTGACTCGTGGAGGTTCTGGCTGAGTAGGCTCCTGTCGAACTAGCTCCTTCTTTTTAGACTCTGGACCTCGTGTGATCTGTTTCTTCCTGCCAGTGGTGGGCGTCCTGTGATCTCCCATCAAATTGTAAGTCAAAGCAATTGACCTACTCTTCAATCTGCTCACTCGCCTATCAACCCATGCTCTAGTGAATGTTAGGATAGGAATAGAAAGAGTGTCCAAATCAGCAATCTTAGGTTCCGACCAATCTGGAGGTGGAAGTGGAGTATCTCTAACAGCTGCATAATCTGGATGAACAACATCCATATCCTCATTCACCTGGTCTGGAACCGGCACAACTTCACACTCCCTGATCAAAGTAATCGGCAACCGAGAGAACATCCTTTTCCTTACTTCAATCTCATCAGCTGCATCAGCCCAATAATCCTCAATGGTGGCCTTATGTTTAAACTCCTCTGACAGTACCCATTTGATGTTATGATGTGGATCGTAGTGCTGTAGGCTGGTGTGGTATGAAAAGTGATAAAATTGAAGTTCACTTTCAGCCTCTCTAGCTGCCTGTATTGAGGGACACATCTCATCCGAGTTGCCCATGACAACTGGAAATTCTACCCCTCCCTTCTTCTTCTTCTTTTGAATTTTATCAAAGGCAAGCAATTGCCTAGATATCTCTAGCATTAATATTCTATCTGTTGGGTACTTAGGCAGCCTATATGGGTACGATGAAAAACCTTGCAGCCTAATATAAGAAAACCTTGGAAACTGTATAAACCAGCACCCATACCTTTCAATCAATTCTTGGGCCTCCCTCGAGATTCTGTGATGTAACCGCTCCTGAAGCAATCTCGTGATATGCATGGTGAAAGCATCGTTGACACGCTTGTAATGAGTGGTACTCGCCAGGTGCAATTGCAGACAAGTGTCATAGATTTTAAACTGGTGGGAGCCACAACCGACAGGTTCCTTGTAAGAGATCCCTCTGTACTTCGTCATACGCGCCAACATATAGATGATGTAGGAGCTCATATAAAATGTCTTCGTCCTTCTTAGGCTCAGGAGCTGCTCATGCAGATTATCATTTATCATCTCGGCCCAATTGACATAGTCTTTCCCTTCCAGCACGAGGTTGATGTAGTAAAACATCCAAGGCTCGAAAATAAATGATTGTGCACAACCACCAACCCTGCTCAGCATCATAACGAGATCACAATATTCCTGCTTCAAGTCCTCCGCTATGATCTGCTTCGGCAACTTTGTACGAGAAGGCTTGGGAGTGCTCATCCAGTGAGTGTTAATTGTCTCCGTACATCTCTCGAAAGCAGAAGCGTACATCCGTTCAGCTCGCTCTCTGAACTTGTAAACCATGTTCCTGTGCACCGGGATCCCGAAAGCTTCACCAATGGCTGCCGGAGTAAGATTGGCTAGCACTTGGCCATCTGGTGACATGATCGATCTGTGATCCTTCTCGTAATAATTGGCGCACTCCATTATCAGCTCCGAACACTGAATGGCTGGCGGGAAACCAGCAGCTGCATATAACCCACTTCGAACAATATTGTGCGAAGTAGTCGAAGGCCGATGACTTCCAATTCCCAACATTCTGTTCTTGAAGGCCTCCAGGTTGACGGAGCCCAAGTTGGTGTCTGTCAGCTTGCCCAACTTTGAAATGAATTTTGATTCTGGCATGAATGTTTTACTCAGCTTCTTGATCACAGCTTGCCTGGATGCACCGTTGTTATCCTTGCCAGTCGCCCTTGCCTCAGCCATTTGCAAACAGTAAACATTCATCAGCAATTTAGTTTATAAAAATAAAATAAGACATTGTGTAGGGGCTGCAGTCAACTTCAAGAAGCTGCAATAACTTTTCTTATTTGCAAACCTCAGCTTCTTCTCCAATAAAATCGAACTTCAACACTCAGAAAAGGCTTCTAAGTAAACTTCAGTGACTTCACTATTCTTCAGCAACTTCAATCTGCAACTTTGATAAACTCGTACTTTGCACCAGCAAGTGCGCACTTCACAACTTCGCACTCTTTAAACTCTCAGCAATTCCTTGCTTTAAGGCGTCCTCTTAGCACAGGCAACTTCAATTTTCAGCAACAAATGAAGTAAATTCGCACCTCAACAAAAGCTTGGCAAGTGCGCACCTTCCTAGCATTAGCAATTCAGCAAACAAATTCAAGCTCAAGCAATCAGCAAGTGCGCCCTTATTGACTTCAGCAATTCTCCAACACTTGTACTGGCAACTCAAGGCGTCCTTCTCAGCAAATTCGGACTCCAGCAATAGCAAGTTTTCAACGCCTTCAACTCAGCAACTCTCTAACTTGGCAAAAATTTCGAACCTCTTTGAGCAATTTTCAAACTTCAGAGCAAGTCGAATTCTCCTCAGCTGTGAAAAGGAAGTGAGAAACTTCTTCATTTTATAGCTCAAAATCGAATTCTAGAAGGAGCCAATTATAGCCAGTACATTTAATTTCCACTACTCCACTTCAAAAATTCGAATTTCCCTCTTTGGTGTTTCTGACACTTGTCCGTGAACCTTGCTCTTCTAGAAGCTCGACTTTGACTGGCATCTTTGAATTTGTCTTCGAAAAATTTAATTTAAATCCATCTTTTTAATTCACCAGCCAGAGCTTTATCACTTGAATTCGATTAAAACTTCTCCTTAGCTTTGGAAAATTCATCACTGAAGAATTCAATCAAAATCATCTAGGCAACCCATCTCGAATTCATCATTCAGAGAAATTCATCTTGAAAACATATTTTATTCAAATTTGCCTTAGAGAATTTTAAAATTTCCCTTAGGAAAATTCACAATTTGAGCACTGATTAAATTCTTCACTGAAAAAGTGTTGGCGAAGTGCGGAAGACTTGGAAATCCATCTATCATCGCAAACGTTCAGTACCTAGAAGAAAATTTTCTTCAGAATGCTTCGAATCCATGGGTACCCAACGAACGGGTTCATTTAATTTTTTAAATTTTGAACCTTAGAAAATATTATTTTATCAGATTTAAATCCATTCTTCACCTGTGATCATCCTGTTGCTCTGACTTGAGAAATTTGAGTTTATCTGCATTATCATCCATCTCTGACTTCACCACTGAGAAAATTTGCTCGTGCTCCACAAAGGAAAATTTCACCACCTTGAGCTCCAGGCGTATTTTCTAAGGGAGAAAATATCTTTTTGCCTTAGAAAATTTTAAATCATCTTGCACTTTGAAAATTTGCTGTAGAAAATTTTATTCGTTTGCCAGTGAGAAGAACATCAACTTCACTTAGAAAATTTTATTCACAATTTATTTCTCATTCACCATTTCCATTTTACTTCACACTTGAAAGGCAATTTTACTTAAAAACTCCAACGCCTTAGAAGAAAATTCCATCACACCTAGGAAAATATCTTCAGTACCTTGCAATATTTTCTCACACATATCATCTTGGGCGCTTATTACTTAGAAGAAATTTGAAACCATGCCTTAGCATTTTGTCTTCACCACCTCACACGCCTTAGAGAAATTCTCTAACACCTACCACCTTAGGCGCATTTGGGACTTGAAGGGGAAATTCAAAATCACGCCTAGGAAAACATCTTCAACACTTTCCACCTTGGGCGCGCCTAGCATTTACCTTACATTGACCACGCCTTGAGGTATTTTCAACACTTTTTACTTCATTTACCACCTTGTACTTACCTTTACCACCTCAATTTGGGCGCATTTAGGCTAGACAGGAGGATGACTCTTCAACTTCACCCTTTTCGTCTTGACATGCATTGTTTTGGGCGCATTTTCATGTATGTGAGGGATAAGAACTTTGACTTGTTGACCCACTCCTCCCTTGGGCGCATTTTGACATAGCTGGTGGATGAAACTCTTACCACGCCTTGGAGTGACCCTTCACCTTCCATTTTTTGTCTTGACATGCATGCATTTGGGCGCATTTCACCCCAGCTGCAGGATGGGCGCATTTTGAAGGTGGTGGAGGATATTCAGACTTAGAAAAATTTTCAACTTTTTCCTTCTTCAAGTTGGTTGCATTTCACTATGCCCTCAGGATAAGAATCGTTGACTTTTCTTTGACCACTTGTACTTTGGGCGCATTTTGCCCCTAATGAAGGACGAGCTTCATTCTTAGAAATTTTCATGCCTCCTCATCAACTGGGCGCATTTTGCCATGTCTACTGGATGGAGTTCCAGACTTAGAAAATTTTCCTCGTTTTTGCCAGTTTTCATGCAGAAAATTTTCCTCGTTTTTGCCAGTTTTCATGCCCTGCTATTTATAGTAAGTCTTCTGATTTTGCACCTCTGAAGCTCAGAACGACTTGAAATTTTGAACACTGCATCCTCATGACCTTGTTGTTCTGTCGACCCTGCCATCTTTAGCTGACCTGCTATTTTTAGCCCATTTTTGAGGATGATTTACTATAAATAGTAACTGCTTGTTTCTGATAGCTCCACTGCTCTGATTAACTTGAAATTTGAATGAGGCGCTCCTCACCACGTGACCTGACTACTGGCATCAGCGCATGCAACTGACTTGCTATTTTTAGCCTGTTTCCAAATTGACTTACTATAAATAGTAAGTGCTCCATTTGACTTGAAATTTTACCAACAGATAGCCTGAAGGATGCTGATCGCGGTGGTTTACACCGGTTTTCAAAAATTCTGACTTTTTACCCTTCTTTTTAGGCTCTGAAGTTGGAAACCCTAATTCGCTCTGCATGCGTATCAAAAGATATCCGTTTGCTCTCGTTTCTGTGGCACTGCGATCAGCTCGTGATTTTGAACTGCTGGGAAGCGGCTGCCGGGACACACCTGCTAAAAATAGTAAGTTCCTTACTGAGTGATTATCTCTGTTTGCATGTCACACCATCGCGAAGCTCTCGAAAAACCAAGAAGGAATCATCCCACATGCAAAGAAACCCGACATGCAAACCCTAAAAATAGCCTCGGAGGCCGGATTCACGAAAGTTGTAGTCTCGTTTTGCATGTTATATCATTCGCGAAGGTCTCGAAAAACCCAAAAGGAATATCCAGACATGCAAAGAAAAAACTCTGCATCTGAACCCTGAAATTTGTCCCGGAAGCTGGACTGCTAAAAATAGTAAGTTGTCTGTTTTCGCTCAAATTTTGCATACGAACAGCCTGATGCACTCTGAATGCAGTGTGACTGTTGGAATCTCAGAAATGCTGACGAATTGCCTATAATTTCACACTTACTAAAAATAGTAAGTACCTCAGAATCAGATGAAAACTTGCTGAGAGCTTGCTGGAAGCATGCTGACAACAACGTTAAGCTCAGTTTTCAATTTATTCACTTTGTTTGACCTTGGATTGACCGGGAAAAATGAAACCCTAATTTTCAGACTTGGTCAATTTCATGCTTAAACTCGATGACGGGCACAACCCTCGAAAGACAGACATCAGAAAAGAGACGGAGCGAGAGAGAGAGAGAAAAACCCAAGCTAAAAGACCAAAATGGAGCAAAAATTAGGGGGTCCCCATTTTGAATGGGGCGATGTGTGAAAAGGTCACAACATAGCTTCAACTGCATCATCTTCAAGGAATTCACTTCACCAGCTGGAGCTCTGATACTCAATTTCGTTCATCTCTGACTCTAGAAGATTAGTCCCACGAAGAATTCAATCTGATTCACCTAGGCAATCGACTTAAAATTCATCCGCCAAGGCATTTTATCCTCAAAGACATCATTTATTCCCTGCCTTAGAAAATTTTTAAATTTTCCCTTAGGAAAATTCACAATTCAAGTGCCGGTAAAATCTCCATCCTAAACGCCTTGGTGAAGAGCACAGGACCTTGAAATCCACTCCCTGTCGAAGATCTTCAATACCTAGAAGAAAATTTTCTTCAGAACTTGTCGAATTCATGGGTATACAACGAACGGGTTCATTTAATTTTTCGAATTTTGAACCTTAGAAAATTAATACTCAATCAATTTTAATCCCGTTCTTCATCCCTGTGAACATTCGGTGTTGCTCCGACTCGAAGAATTTTTTAAATTTATCTTGCAATGTGTAATGTCCCCTTCTCAAGCCTGACATTTCTAGTGACCGTTAGCCTTTCTTTGGGAACCCGAAGGCTAGTCGGAAGTTAAAATTAGGGTTTCCTAATTTTGAGGAGGTCATTGCTCAAAGATGGTGGATTCAATGGCGGATTCCTTCTGGGTTTTCAGAGGGCTTCGCAGTGGTATGATCATCTCGGCATTCGAAGCACTTTTTGGAATTTACTATTTTTAGTAAATTCTATTTTTGGCAGCTTTCCAGATGAGCTCAGGTTGGTTGACTTTCGGCTTCAGATTGATCAGTTGACTTCATCAGTATCGGCTTCAGGGCACTTTCGGAGAAATAAGTTAAGTCATTTAAATTAAAAAGTCACGTTTTAATTATTATATTTTAACGTTGACCCTTGGCTTAGAGTTAATGACTTAAGGTTGTTTTAAAAAGGTGGTCATTTGAGGGTGGCGCCTCATTAATGAATATTTTAATTATTCTAAAGTCTGAGCAAGCTTGTTGAGCGCATTAATTAAAGTATGATATTTATTAAAAATATCAAATCAAAAGCTTGAAGGCAAAAGTACGCCCATCATTGAGGAGGATGGGTTTTGACCTAAAAACAGATTTTAGGGTTTTGCGAAGTCAACGGAAGGATTATAAAGAGGAGTCTTAGTGCATCATTCTTCATCTTTGGACTATGCTAATGTTATGCTGCCGAAATGGTTGCGGGAATTCTTCGAGGAATGAATGCCTCCTAGTCTGGGCTCGACTTCATGCTTGAAAGATAGCATCTAGTGGAGATTTTAGCATGCTTATGAGTGATTCAATCATTTGTAAGTTTGCCTTTGTTTTTGTGCATTGTAATCATCATTGTAATTAGTTAGATCTGATTTCAGCATATTAGAGGTATTTCTAAAAGTGCAGATTAGCTACAGCAGATCCACGTTTATATTCATAACTCAAAAAATACAAAAGAGTTAGTTCTGGGTATTGCATTGATAGTAGTGTCAAGGAAGGGCGAATATTTGTCTCCAATCTTAGATTTTATTGTTGTGTATTTAATTTTTAAAGTCAAATCGAATTCTTCAGCTGGGGCCGTACTTTCTCATGCATTGGGAATTGTGCATTTAATTATTTGGAGTGTTTAGAGTCTGTTTCTTCATATCATCTTGAGCGCCATTTTGTTGGGAGTCTTGTGGTTTAAGAATCAGGTCATTTGAGCGAGTGGATAGGGAGTTGTGAGCATTTGAAGGTTTTCTTAAGCTGCTGTTTTTATGAGCATAATACAGATTTGTAAAAAGAACAGAAAACAGAATTAATATTTCCGACTCATTGTGGGAAGTTGATGTGGCCTCTTGAATCAAATCAAGGGAATGATTATTGCATTGTAATTGGTGATTATTTCTAGTTCTAATCTCTTGACAAGCATATGCTCTTCATTCTGTAAACTGACAGTAGTACTGGCAGTATTTATTGAGCTTTCCAAAATCTATGTTGTAATGCTTTATTTCCTTCGAAGTTATTGTAATAGTTAAGTCTCCGCCCTATGGTAGCTACTTTCCCATCTTGGGTCAGCAAGCACATTCTGGGTGTCGAGCTCTTTCCTGTTTTCAGCATTTCATTTCAAGCTTTGTTTCCTGTAATCACTCCGTCATATGGTCGCCCCTCACTCCGCATTGGATTGGGTAGCACATACTTGACGTCGAGTTCCTTTCTGTACTTAGCGTAGAGGACCCTCTGACCAATGCTCACCATCATCGGTGCCATTCTGGTTAGAGTTTCAGCATAAGCAATTTCATTTAGATCCTCTGACCAATGCTCGCCATCATCGGCGCCATTCAGGTTAGAGTTGCTTTCCTGCACGTTTTGGTTTATCCATCTAACCTTAACGGGTGCACTGTTTGTAATTGGAAATCTGTTATTTGAAAAACGAAAAAAATTTGGCTTGGATTATTTCACAATGCCAGCATTCTCTGACTTCATCTCTAGAAAATTTATTCGTGCTTCAAGAAGAATTTCACCATCTTTAAGGTCTAGGCGTATTTTCTAAAGGAAGAAAATATTTTTCCTGAGAAAAATTTCGAATCATTTTGAAAATTTCAACCTGGGAAATTTTTATTCAATTTCATTCACTTTCCTGTGGTGAGAAAATTTTATCAACTTTACTTGGAAAATTTTCCTTGAACGCCCAACATGTTTGACCTTCATGTTTCATTTTTTGTCACCTTCAACGCCTTAGTTATTTTATCTTTACCAACTTTAAGATGGGCGCATTTTTGATGTTATGGAGAACATTCTTAATTTTCAACGCCTAGCATTACCACTTCACCTCTACTTAACATTTACTCTTTACTTGGCGCCTTTAGTACTTAGAAGAGGATGGGCGCATTTGGCACATGCAAGAGGGATAATTTACCACGCCATTGTTGACTTGTTGAATTTTTTGAGAGGTGGGCGCATATCAACATCAATATTTGGAGTATTTTCCTTCCACCCTCTTTGGGCGTACACATGACAAGGTGGACCCACTTCCAAGGCGTTGGGGTATATGGCGCATTCAAAGGGTCTTAATGCCACTTGTCCTCTTCTTCATGCACACGCCTTGCATGGACATCTTTTGTATGTATTCAACGCCTTGAATATTCTTCTTTGCATGGATGTGCTTTGTCCTTACATGCCTACATTTGGGCGCATATAGAGGAGTCTTCTTCTAATTTAGAATACTTTCAACTCTTCTAGTCAAAGGCGCATTTCACCCTATATTCTTCAAGTACTCTTCCTCTTCTAGGCGCATTTGGGGTGTTGGACTTTCATTTTTTTTTAAGTTCTTTGAGTATTTTCAATCACTTCTTCCATGATGGCACAAATCATACCTTGAGCTTTCAATTTTCGACACTAGAAGAATCTTATCTTCTCCACTTAGCTTGGGACGCATCTTGACATGTGAGCTTCAAGTTTACTTGCCTTAGGAAATTTTTAGTGCTCCTTCCAAGTCTAGGCGCATATCAAATGGTAAGCTTTCATTTTATACCTTGGACACCTAGAAACTTTTCTACCCATCTTTTTCAAGGGCGCATTTTACCCCTTGAACTTTGAGTCTGACGCCTTAGAATATTTTCCATCTCGATGTCCCCTTCTTGGGCGCATTTAGGGCCCTGTGCTTCATTTTTCCATGCCTTAGAGTGAATTCTTCATCTCATTCCTCATGGGCGCATTTTGATGGGGGAGCTTCCAGTTTTATTGCCTTAGAATATTTTTCCCTCTTCAAGCTTGCAAGGGTGCCTATGTGATAGGGAGCTTCAAATTTGCAAGACTTGGAATTTTTTTGGAGTCTTCTTCAAGGTTAGGCGCATATCATACCCTGAACATCAAATTCCCACTCTTATTCCTTATAGGCGCATACAAGAGGGCGGTCTTTCACTTGGGGGCGCAAATAGTATGTTGAGCTTTTAATTTTATCAACTCTAAGCTCAAGGGCGCATTTTGACCCATGGGCTCCCATTTTTCTTACTTAGGCAATTTTCAAACTTCCTTACTCCACCTTGGGCGCATTTTGAGTAGGCAACTTCAAGTTTCTAACACTTAGAAGATTTTCACCCTCATTCTCTCCTCAAGGGCGCATTTGACCCCTTGTACTTTCAATTTAGCAATCTTAAACAAATTTCAAGGCCTCCTCTTTGCCTTCTCAAGCTTGGGCGCATTTCCCTAGGCAAGCTTCCATTTTTCAATGCCTTAGTAGAATTTTCATCTGTCTTCAGCTTCTCAAGGTGAATTTTGACCTGTGAACTTCAAATTTCAAGTGCTTAGAGAATTTCCACCAACCTTCAGCTTTTAAAGGCGTTCTTCACTGGCTGGACTTGAAAATTTATCAATTTCAGTGAATTTTATGCTCTTTGCCTGATTTAGGGCCACTCGATCATGCTAACCCTAATTTGCTATTTTTAGAAAATTCTTCAAATTTTATGCTTTGGATTGACTTTTGACTCCAAAAACCCTGATATTGCTTTGTTCTGAACCTCAGGATGTGTTTGTGCTACTGATGCCTGACATCTGTCTGCACCTGCTATTTTTAGCAACTTACTAAAAATAGCAATTGCTTAGAATGTCTTCAAATTTCATGTGTTGAATGCCTGAAGTGTGGTGATCGTGGTTGGACGCTGCATTTGCATGATTGTCGTGTTTCGCCCTCGAATTTAGGAAACCCTAATTCCTCTGCACCAGCCTGCTAAAAATAGCAAGTGTCTGATTTTCCATCCTCTGCAACTCCATTTGATCTGAAATTCGCGCCATGGGATCTTTATCAACTGCTTGACCTGTACCTGCTGATGCCTTGCGTTGACTTGCTATTTTTGGCATGTTTCTGGAGGTGGTTTACTATTTATAGCACTTGCTCAGTTTCATGACTTCCACAACTCCGTTTGACTTGAAATTCGAATGACGCGGTCCTCACCACGTGACCTGCCTGTTGACACGAGCGCATGCAGCTGACTTTCTATTTTTAGCCAGTTTCCAAAATGACTTACTATAAATAGTAAGTGCTCCGTTTGCCTTAAAATTTTACCAGCAGATAGCTTGAGAGATGCTGATCGCGGTGGTATACACCGGTTTTCAAAAATTCTGACATTTTACCCCTCTTTTTGGGCCCCGAAGCTGGAAACCCTAATTCATCTTGCATGCATATCAAACGATCTTCGTTTGTTCTCGTTTCAGTTGCATTGTGATCAGCTCGTGATTTTGAAGTGCTAGGAGGCGGCTGCCGAGATGCATCTGCTAAAAATAGCAAGTTCCTGAAGGAGTGATTATCCCACTTTGCATGTCACATCACTGCGAAGCTCTCGAAAAACCCACAAGGAATATGCAGACATGCAAAGAAAACGCTGACATGCAAAAACCCTAAAAATAGCCCCGGAAGACTGAATTCTGAAAGTCGTTATCTCGCTTTGCATGTCACACCATCGCGAAGGTCTCAGAAAACCCAGAAGGAAAATGCAGACATGCGTTGACAAAATCTGCATATAGGCCCTGAAATTGGCTCCAAAAGCTGAACTGCTAAAAATAGTAAGTTGTCCGTTTCAGCTCAAATTTTACCAGTGAGTTGCCTGGTGTGCTCTGGACGCCGTGTGACTGTCAGAATCTCAAAAAAGCTGAAGGACTACTTGTAATTGCACACTTACTAAAAATAGTAAGTAGTCAGAATCTAATGAATTTTTTGTGAAAACCTGTTGGAAGCATACTGACATCAATGTTAGCCTCAGATTTTAATTTATTCACCACAAATTGGTTGGAAAGTTCAAAACCCTAATTTTCAGACTCAGCCAAATTTCACGTTTAGGCTCACAGACGGGAACGTCCCCAGAAGGCAGACATCAGAAAAGAGATAGACAGAGAGAGAGAGAGACAAAAACCCAAGCCAAAAGACCAGAATGGAGCAAAAATTAGGGGTCCCCATCTTGAATGGGGCGATGTGTGAAAAGGTCACTACAAGTCTCACAATCATTGATTCAATGAAGAATCATCGCTCTCCAATGAAGAATTCTTGAAACCCTTGCCCTTATACAAAAATCACAGAGAAGTTTTTAAGCAAAGTCAAATAATCACATAATGAGGTCAATTTGCTTCCTTTTTGCCTTTTACCCCAAAAAGGCACGACTTTCAAGAAGTGACGCCACTTTTTGTATAAAATACATTTAAAATGTATTTAATATCCTTTCCATAGTTGGGCACCCAAATAAATGACTTAAGTGAATTTAAATATTCACTTTAACATTTAAGTCATAAAGTGCAAATATTTCAAGTGGGATTAATACGTTATAAAGTTAAATAATAACTTTATAATATCTCAATAGACGATAAAACCCAACCACTGAAACATTAATAACTTCCTCCAAACTTAGTATTTTTCTGTGCCATCATAAGCTGGTGAATATTGAACAACAAACGCCTGTACTGAAACCAATACTGAAGTGAAGGAGTGGGAATGTCAAAACCCATCAAAACGGCCACTGACCCCCTAACCAAATCCTGTCAGACTACAAGGGTCCAAGAGATAGGCTAACTCAACTGCTCCTGATAACTGACTTGAGTGGGGACATTACAGTGACCTCCCCAAATTTGCTTGTTCGCAAGCAAACTCAAAGCTGGATGTTGTAGAATACTGTCACCCTCCCAAGTAGCATCCTCTGCCAGTAGATCTCTCCACTTGACCAGATATTCCCTGATAACCCACCTCCAAAGATGACGCTCTCTGGAATCCAGAATGGCCTCAAGTACTAAATCAACTTCCCCTCATCATCCAGGGGTGGTAAGTTTGAAGAAGGAATCACCTATTGTCCTAACGCCTTCTTGAGGTGTGATACATGGAACACATTGTGAACCTTACTGTCCACTGGTAAATCTAACTCATAAGCCACCTCGCCAACACGCTTGACAATCCTGAATGGTCCATAGTAGCATGGCTTGAGTTTCTCTGCACCCTTCTTCCAAAGGGTAGACTGTCTATAAGGTTGAAGCATCAGATACACCATGTCATCGATCTCAAATGACCGCTCAACTTTCCTTTGATCAGCATATTGCTTTTGTTGATTCTAAGCCCTCTGAATGTTATCATGAAGATCCCTCATGATATCCTGGTTCTCCTACAATAGATCTCCAGTACTCGGTACTCTGCAATCACTCAGCAATAAATCCAGGAAACTAGGAGAATCATACCCATATAAAGCCCTGAATGGTGTTATCTGGATGGTCATATGGTGAGTTGAATTATAGCAGTACTCACATAGATGCAACCACTTCACCCAAGCCTTCTGCTGCCCCAAGATGTAATTTCGTAAGTATCCCTCCACCCATTTGTTGACAACCTCCGTCTGTCCATTTGTCTGTGGGTGGTAGCTAGTGCTCAGAGTAAGCTCCATCCCGCATAGTTTGAATAACTCCTTCCAAAAGTTACCCATGAGTTTGTTGTCTTTGTCACTAACAATACTTTGAGGCAAACCGTGCAACCTGAATACCTCATGGAAGAACAAATCTGCCACCTGTGTAGCTTAGTAGTAGTGATTGGGAAGAAATGTGCGTACTTCATCAATCGATCTACTACCACATAGATGTTGTCTCTCCCTTGAGCTTTTGGTAAGCTCGTAATGAAGTCCATAGACAAGCATTCCCACTTCCTCTCAAGAATAGGAAGCGGCTGAAGTAACCCTGCAGACTATGTATGCCCTTGCTTGTTCTGTTGACAAACAGTGCATTCCCTGACATATTGAAGAACATATGACTTGAGACCTTTCCAAGAAAATCTCTCCCATACCTGTCTGTAGGTCTTAAAGCAACCGAGATGATCTACCATAGGTGAATCGTGAAAGGATCTCAAAACCCTGTCCCTCATCTCAGAACCTGGGAGTAAAAATATCCTCCCTTTATAAATAATATCACTCACAAGAGAGTATCTACTATCCTGGACTGTCCCATCTACAATGCCAGAAGCCCACGGATTCTTGGCATACTTTGCAACTATCATGTGTCTCCAGTCCTCTGTAATCTCTG
Organism: Sequoia sempervirens; assembly: GCA_007258455.2. Lineage (NCBI taxonomy): Eukaryota > Viridiplantae > Streptophyta > Pinopsida > Cupressales > Cupressaceae > Sequoia > Sequoia sempervirens. The sequence continues at coordinate 648,605,555 of VDFB02270651.1, read as the reverse complement.
CCATGGAGCCCAAATGAGGATGGCAAGATAATGCGTTAGCAACTATGTTCTGTGTACCTTTGACATGGGAGATGTCAAAATCATATGACTGAAGTTTGCTAACCCATTTTTGCTGTCTTTCATTCAAATCTCGCTATCCTAGGAAATGTTTCAAGCTGTTGTGGTCAGTTTTTACACAAAACTTACTACCAACAAGATACTGCCTGAACTTGGCCATTGCGTGCATGATGGCCAGCATTTCCTTATCATAAATGTTGTAGCTCCTCTCAGGACCCCTCAGCTTCCTGCTCTCGAAAGCTATAGGATGACGATCCTACATAATAACTGCACCAATACCCTCTCCACAAGCATCACAATGAAGCTCAAACGGCCTGGTGAAATTTGGTATGGCTAAAACTGGACAAGTAGTCATCAGATGTTTGAACTTCTCAAAACACTTATGTGCTAGAGGTGTCCAAATGAAAGCTCCTTTCTTGGTCAAATCTGTTAGTGGTGCAGCATGCCGCAAAAAACCACTGACAAACCGATGATAGAAAGCACATAAACCTACAAACCCCCTGAGCTGTGTCAAAGTCTTCGATGTAGGCTAGTCAATGATGGCTTGAACTTTATCTGGATCCATACAAACTCCCTCTCTGCTGATAATGTGACCCAAGTATAAAAGTTTTGTTGACGTGGTTTTTGCGACTACACCAACACAGAATAAAGTCGCCAACGGCTACTCTATCCTCTCTTGAACAAAGTTTCCTGCATGCTAAGATTGCGAGATAGATCATACATTTAACTCCAAGGTTCCTTCATGCAATAGAATACCCCCAGTTGGCTCGATGTGATTTTGCTAGTATTTCAAGGGGACTTACACAATTGTTCGACAGCTGACAACAGACAGTGGATTAAGGGCTTTTATGTAATTCGAATGATTTGGCAAGTGGGCACAAGTTTCCTAATCCTAACCAGAAATAAACTGAATTTAAAATGAGTGTAGGGCCTAAGAAGTTTATGTTCTACTCTAAGGTGTGAGACATGGCGATCAATTCTTACAGACTTCAACCGAGCCTTGCTTTGCCTCGCTTCGGACAGCTTCCACAAAACCAGTGCAATCTTCAGAGGAGTAGCGAAAGATGTTCAAATTATAACTCAACATGCAAGTACCATCAAGACGACGTATACGAACACGTGAGTCACAATCGAAGTTAAGTTTGAAAAGTAATCCAGTTGACCACGTAGGGCGAACCCACCGTCAGCGAGCCCGCTAGTGGTATGGATGAGCAGAGTCTTGTTCAAATCGAGCACCACATTCCACAATTACTAAGTACTAGCATGAAATGAAATCTACTTTACTTTAAGCTATTTCAAGTTGCTACGTGAATTGGAAGGACGAAGAAGCCTCGACAACTACTCATAACAAAGAAGAAATCACCATCAATGAAGAACTCTTTTTTATGAAAGCATTCACGACAACTTCTTACAAAGTATTCAAAGGGAAGACTTTCCTTCCTTTTCAATCTAAACTATACTATCAACTATTCTACTTTCTACTCTATCAATTTCTCTCTACTCCTTCTGCTATCCTAACTTTGATCTAATTCTAATGAGTACAAATGAGGGGGACTCCCTTTATAGATGGCCAAGTCCAACGGACGGCTCAGATTACAATCGGCTGGATGGCCCGGTGTGCCACCTCAGCCCTAAACAAGATTCACCCTAAAAACCGCCACAATGGAGAGTGGGGCAATAAATAAGCAATTAATGGCCACCATCTTCTAGAAGATTCCCGTTTGTAGACGCGTTCACACTGTTCTCGATCTTCTTCTTGACGTTGTTCTTCAACTTCTTCTTTGTCACTTGAGTTATACTAAGTCTCAACACTTAGCCATTTTTCGCAACTTTTCTTCCTTCGAGGTTGAAATGTCATCTTGGATTATTTTCTTCATCACTTAAGTCATCACCGCCTGGTCTCGACGTTCCTCCTACAAAACAAGCAAGGAGAAGGGTATTAGAACACTTCATAATATAAATTCACTTTACTTACCAGGATTTTCATGTTTTGATCTCCAAGGGTTCATCGTTTTTCCTTAGCCAATTTTACTTTCAAATTCTTCATGCCTTAGCCAAATTTCCAACCTATCTTGCATTCTGCTCGGCGCACTTCACTCTGATATTTCATCCAACTCAGGCTCGAGAAAATTGTTTTCATCAGGAACCCAATCAAAAATCATCTAGGCGATCATTTTCAAATTCATCCGCCAAGGCATTTTTAACACATTTTATCCCTTGCCTTAGAAAATTTTAAAATTTCCCTTAGGAAATTCATCGACCTGGTGCCCATCAAAATCTTCACCCCGGAAGGCTTTGGCGAAGCGTGGAAGACTTGGAAATCAACTTCTCATCGAAGATTTTCAATACCCAGAAGAAAATTTTCTTCAGAACTTGTCGAATTCATGGGTATACAACGAACGGGTTCATTTAATTTTTCTTGAATTTTGAACCTTAGAAAAATAAATCTTCAAATTTATTCCTATTCTTCATTCCTGTGAATATTCTGCTGCTCTGACTTGAATTTTTTTATCCATCCTGTGAAGTTGGCATCATCTAACTTTTTCCTGTCAACTTACCTATGCCTTAACAAATTTCTTCATCCCCCAGCCAACTTAGGCGTATATTTTCTAGAGATGAAATTCTAACACTTTAGAAAAATCTTGACATCTTATTATCAATATGGGCGCATTTCACATGGCTTACTTCAAATTTCCACACTTAGAAAATTTTAAACTTTTGATATTACCTCTTTCAAGCCAGGCGCATTCAACATGGTGGACTTCCAGTTTCAATTCCTTAGAAAATTTCACCTCCACTTCCTTGACTTAGGCGCATATAAGAGCTCAAGCTTCAAATTTTGGACACTTAGTTAAATTTCTCATCCATCTCCAGCTTCAGCCATGGCGCATTTGAGGCCTTCTACCTTCACTTTTTAACACTTAGAAAAACTTCACATGCCTCTCTTTCAAAGCTGGGCGCATTTCAGCCTTCTCATTTCAATTTGAACGCCCCTTTAATATTCTCAATACCCTCCCTCTGAGCTGGGCGCAAATAAGGTCTTCATCTTGCAATTTTCATGCCTTAAATCTGGGCGCATATGCCATGAGTAACTCTGAGTTTGTACGCCTTAGAATATTTTTCAAAACCTCCTCTCTTAGCTGGGCGCATTTTGCCCTCTGTGCTTTCAATTTGATGACTTAGTCAAATTTTGAAGTCCTCTCTCCTCATTTAAGTCCTTGGGCGCACTTGGAGGGGTGAGCATCTAATTTTCCATACTTAGAGAGTTTTCCAACTCCTCCACTAGCCCAGGCGCAAATAAGAGATCATGCTTTCAATTTTTTGAACACTTAGAATATTCAAAGTCGTTCTCCAAGTTAGAGCTTCAAGGGCACAGTTTAGGGGGTGAACTTCAAATGTGCAACACTTAGAAAAATCTTTGATGTCATCTTCTTCCCTAGGCGCAAACAAGAGGGTAAGCTCTAAATCTTGGACACTTAGTCAATTCTTACCTCCCTTCCTTGTTGAGGCACATAGGGGTATGCCCACCTTCAAATTAAATGACTTAGAAAAATTTTAAACTCCATCTTTCAAGCTTGAGGCGCATTTGACCCTCTGAGCATCAAATTTTTTATACTTAGAAAATTTTCCAAGCTTCTCATCTTCCATTCTCCCTCAAGGGCGCATCTGGAGGTAGCCACCTCAAGTTTGGATACTTAGAAGATTTCTTGGAACCTCTTCAAGCTTGGGCGCATTTTGGAGGTGCTACTTCCATTTTTCCATACTTAGAATATTCTCCAGCCTTCTTCTAAGTCAAGGCGCAAATGGAGTGTCTAGCTTCAAGTTTTGAATGCCTTAGAGTAATTTTAGCAATCTTGAACCTCAAGGGCGCATTTCACCATGCCAACCTCCAATTTCAAACACTTAGAAGAATTTTCCATCAAACCTAAGTAGTCAAGGCACCTAGGAGAGCAGGAGCTTCAAATTTTAAGTACTTAGTCTAACTTCATCTTCTTTCTCTGACCTTGGGCGCATTTCCCTAGGCAAGCTTCCATTTTCAATGCCTTCACTAAATTTCCTGCCTCATCTTCAGCTTCTCAAGGTGCATTTGGCCTGTGAACTTCAGATTTCAAGTGCTTAGAGAATTTCCACCAATCTTCAGCTTTTAAAGGCGTTCTTCACTGGCTGGACTTGAAAATTTATCAATTTCAGTGAATTTTATGCCATTTGTCAAATTTGTAGTGATTTGCTCATGCCAACCCTAGCTTACCCTAACTTTCTATTTTTAGCAAGTTCCCCAGATTTTGTGCTTTGGATTGACTTTTGACTCTGAAGAGCCTGATTTTGCTTGGGTTGACTCTCGGGATGTGATTGAACTGTCGGGGCCTAATGCCTGCCTACACCTGCTATTTTTAGCAACTTACTAAAAATAGCAATTGCTCAGAATGTCTTCAAATTTCACGTGTTGAATGCTTGAATTGCGGTGATCGTGGCTAGATACTGCTTCTGCCTGACTGCCATGTTCTGCCCTTGAATTTAGGAAACCCGAATTCCTCAGTGCCAACCTGCTAAAAATAGCAAGTGTCTGATTTTTCCATTCTCTGCAACTTCGTTTGTCTTGAAACTCGTGCCATGGGGTCCTCATCACCTGCTTGACCTGTTCTTACTGAGACTTTGTGCTGACCTGCTATTTTTTGCATGCATCTGGAGGTGATTTGCTATTTATAGTAACCGCTCAGTTTCACGACTTCCACAACTCCGTTTGACTTGAAATTTGGATGCTGCGATCCTCATCAGGTGACTTGCCCGTTCACACTGGCGCCTACTGCTGATTTACTGTTTTTAGCTAGTTTCTGGAACGCCTTACTATAAATAGTAAGTGCTTCGTTTTTTCTTCAAATTTTACCAGTAGAATCCTTGAAAGATGCTGATCGCAATGGTATACACTGGTTTTTGAAAATTCTGGCATCTGACCCCTCATTTTGGGTCTCGAAGCTGGAAACCCTAATTCACCTTGCATGTCTATCAAACGACCTCCGTTTAACCTCGTTTCTGTTGCATGCCGATTAGTTTGTGATTCTGAAGTGCTGGGAGGGGGCTGCCAGAATGCATCTGCTAAAAATAGTAATTTCCTGAAGAAGTGACCATCTCCGTTTGCATGTCACATCACTACACAGGTCTCAAAAAACCCACAAAGAATCACCGGACATGCAAAGAAAACCCTGACATGCAAACCCTAAAAATAGCCTCGGAAGGCTGAATTCTGAAAGTTGTTATCTCACTTTGCATGTTACACCATTGCGAAGGCCTCTGAAAACCCAGAAGGAATCTTCAGACATGCGTTGAAAAATTCTTCATATAAACCTTGAAATCTGCTTTGGAAGCTGAACTGCTAAAAATAGTAAGTTGTCCGTTTTAGCTCAAATTTTGTAGGCGAGTAGCTTGATGCGTCCTGGATGCAGTGTGATGATTGAAACTCCAAAAGTGCTGAGAAAACACCCTGAACTGCACACTTACTAAAAATAGTAAGTAGCCGGAATCTGATGAAACTTTGTTGGAAACCTGCTGGAAGCACACTGACTGCAATGCCAAGGTTAGATTTCAACTTAATTACTCCATTTGATTCTAGGTTGACCAGGAAAGCACAAACCCTAATTTTCAGACTTGGCCAACATTCACATTTAAACTCAATGACGGGCACAATCCCCGAAAGGCAGACATCAGAAAGGAGACAAAGAGAGAGAGAGAGAAAAACCAAAGCCAAAAAGACCAGAATGGAGCAAAAATTAGGGGTCCCCATCTTGAATGGGGCGATGTGTGAAAAGGTCACAACAAGTTCCTCCATACCCAATGCACACTTGGACTCCTTGGCGTACAAGGACTCCCTGTCAAGTATGCTCAACACGGCATCTAGGTGAACCATGTGCTCCTCCCAAGATCTGTTGTAGACTAATATGTCATCAAAGAACACTAGAACGAATTTCCTCAACTGACGTTGGAAGACCTTGTTCATCGTGGACTGAAAGGTGGCTGAAGCGTTGGTTAAACTGAAAGGAATAACCAAAAAGTCAAAATGTCCATAATGACACTTGAAGGCAGTCTTCTCAATGTCCTCTCAAACTCTGATCTGATGGTACCCTATTCTCAAATCTATCTTCGAGAAGTAGCAAGCCCCATGTAGCTCATCTATCAACTCGTCAATACGCAGAATGTGATACCTGTTCTTGATGGTTTTCTTGTTCAACATCCTGTAATCGATAAACATCCTGAGAGTACCGTCCTTCTTCACCAATACAACAGAAGAAGCAAATGGAGACTTACTTGGCCTGATGTGTCCCATAGCGGGCAATTCTTTGATGGTTTTCTCTATCTCATCTTTCAATCGCTTAGGGTGCCGGTAAGGAGTAATCATAATGGACTTGGTGCCCTCCTCCAACTCAATAATATGCTCAATGCCCCTGTTTGGAGGTCTACCATGAGGTATATCACTACACACCTTAGTATGCTTCATCCGAAGCTCCTGAACATCAGGATGATAAGGCGTTTTGTGCTGCTCCTCATAAGATGGCTACATCTGACACGTTGCTGCCCACTCAACCATGTCATGCCGAATTAATCTTTGCATTCTTCTGAGTGTTATCTCCTTCAAATTGTTGTCTTGGATAGCCTTGAGTATGTGGTTAGTCCCATCAACCTTAAATTTCATCTCCATATCTCTAAGGTTGAGTGTGAACTCGCCTATTGGATGAAGCCACTTCATGCCAAGAACCACATTTGTGCTGCCCATCTTCACCACATAGAAATCTGCTTTTAACTCGAAATTATTGAGCCTCATGGGCAGATCCAGAATCATTCTATCACAGGTAAGAGTATATCCATCAGCAACCTTCACTCTAATCCCTTCAAACTCTTGAGTTTGAATTCCTTTTTTCTCAACCAATCGTGCATCTATAAAATTATGTGTTGCACCTGTATCAAGCAACGAAATGACCCTTTGACCAGCCAAGAGTCCATGTAGTCTGAAAGAGCCTTCTCTTTGCATGCTTGACATGTGAGCTTCCTGTAGCTCAATCTTAACTTCATTTTCTGATTTTTCTAACTCTAAATCATCATGTACAGCTTGCTGGTCTGAAAAATAAGTCATATCTTCTCCCTCAAAATACCACTCCATGTGCCTATTTTGACCTTTAGGCTTGAGGGGACAATCATGGTTAATATCATATGGTCCCTTGCAATAAAAGCAAAGCTTCTTCCTATGTAAATCATTGATCGTTTCTCGATCCAAAGGAGCTGCAAACTTTTTCTTTTGGTTTGAGTTTTTTGATTTCCTTGGATCAAATTTGTTATCATTGTAAGATGAAGATGGTTTGGAAGGGAACTTACTACGAGGTGCGGTAAGTTCCATGCTACGAGCTTTCCTCGTAGCCTCTTGCAAGGTAGGTGGATCGAATTCCTTGATCCATTCTTTCATAGGCTCGAAAAGGCCCTCTACGAAGAGTATGACCAACCTCCTCTCTGATATGCCCGTTACCATGACTGAGAGCTTCTGAAACTCTCCAATGTAGGATTCTAAACTACCCAACTGCTTCAGTTGAGCGAGATCTCTAAAGTATAGCTCTGGATCTCATTTGTCGAATCTCTCAACCAACCTATCTATGAACTCCTGATAAGTTGTGATCCTGTCATGCTATAGTGTAACCATGCCATGGTGCCACCAGTCATGGGCTATGCCATCCAAGTGTAGAGCTGCGAACTTTATCGCATCCTCTTCTGCCATAGGACGTAGGTTTAAGAATGTATCCAGCTTGCTAACCCAAGCTCTAGCTGTGACTTTGCCACTGCCATCAAAGGTGGTGAGAGTGAGCTTACTGGTAGCATACTTGAGATCATTGTTCCTGTGCCAAGGTCTCCTATCTATCCTATTTCGGCTGTGCTCTCTTTTCTGTGTTAGAAACCTATCAAAGTTAAGGTGATCCTTAACTCTCTATGGCAAGGCATCCCACTCATCATGTAGAGTCATAATATTGTCTCCAAAGTTCACGTTAGCTTCCTCCTCATCCTCGTTACCCTCTTTTGGCTCATTCCTGACTAAGGTAGGGTGAGTAGGTCTGTCACAGGTATGTGTAGGAATTACTGTCCTGCGTGGGCCTCCCTGTACACTACCTTCCTCCTGTTCTAGATTCGGTCTCAATGAACAGTCAAATTATTTATGTTTGTACTAAGCTACTATAGTACATTCGACACCTGTTCCTGGCTAGCTACAAGTCCTCTCAGTATGTCTCTAGCTTCATGATCCTTATTGTTACTAGGATCCTTGTGTGGCTCGCCATCATTCCTATCACCCATGTTTTCCAATGGTACCTCTTCGAACTGATTATCAAATGGTCTATTCTCAAACGGGAACTGGTTTGTCTACAACCCTGGTCTCCTGCGTGAGTAAAACCTATGTGGTCCAAACTGATTATGATGCATATGAATGTTTAACCCTCTAGGCTGGCAGGATTAAAAGCTCTGATACCACTGTGATGAGCCTAACTGGCTCCAACTCAACCTCTAAACAATAATAGCCTGTTTTTGTGTTTTGTTTGGTTTTTGATGAATTTTAAAGAAGAATTGTAGACAAAAGTAGAAGGTGCGCCAAGCATAAATGGATATAAAACTGAATTTAAAACTAAATCTGAGAAACGGTAATTGTATTATAGATTTGGCAATTCAAACAAGAAATTGCATACAAAAGACATACCCGAAATTCTCTAGATTATTTAAATAAAGGAATTTGCACATGCTAGGCAGGAATGGTTGAAACTGATGAAATAGCATTCCTGGAGCTCAGATCTGCTTTCTCCCACTCTGAAACTGGGGGAAATGTGCTGGAAGAGGTAGACGCCAGAAATGAAGACAAGAAATGAACCAAAAGCTAGGTGTTTCGGCTTTCTCCTTCACATGCCCTTTCCAGGAGGCACACCACCCAATGCAAATGGTACGGCCTCAGTAGGTGATGATGATCCTTTATTGAAAGAAAAGAAACTGTTGAAGAATGGCGTCCAAAATGTGAAGCCTTCTCCCTTATTACAAACTAGAAAATACTGAATAGAATTCTAATGTAGCACAGATGAACTTCTGTATGAAGCTCCCTCAATTGCAACCATTCAACTGATCTCTCACAGTCTCACAATCACTGATTGAATGAAGAATTGTCGCTCTCCAATGAAGAATTCTTGAAATCCTTGCCCTCAGGAAAAAATCATAGAGAAGTTTTTGAAGCAAAGTCAAATAATCACATAATGAGGTCGATTTTCTTCCTTTTTGCCTTATACCCCAAAAAGGCACAACTTTCAAGAAGTGATGCCACTTTTTGCATAAAATACATTTAAAATGTATTTAATATCCTTTCCATAGTTGGGCGCCCAAATAAATGACTTAAGTGAATTTAAATATTCACTTTAACATTTAAGTCATAAAGGTCAAATATTTCAAGTGGGATTAATACGTTATAAAGTTAAATAATAACTTTATAATATCTCAATAGACAATAAAACCCAACCACTGAAATATTAATAACTTCCTACAAACTCAATATTTTTCCGTGCCGTCAGAAGCTAGTGAATACTGAACGACAAACGCCTATACTGAAACCAATACTGTGAAGGAGTGGGAATGTCAAAACCCACCAAAACGGCCACTGACCCCTTAACCAGATCCTGCCAACCTACAAGGGTCCAAGAGATAGGCTAACTCAATTGCTCCTAATAACTGACTAGAGTGGGGACATTACAAACAACCATAGGTGTGTGAGGTGAAATGGTTGAATCAATGATGGAGAACTAGGAGGGGATGTATTAGAAGTGGGAGAAGGAGCACAAAAGTAGAGGATATAATTTGAGACTCTTGATTGTGCTAAAGAGTAGGAGACAATTCTAGTCTTATCCCCTTGTTTATTGCACCTCTGGGGGATTTGAACCTTGGTAGATGGCATCGTGAAGGAACATATCGTCATCCTCATCAATTGTGCTCAACTAATTAAACTACAACCCTATGGTATAGTCTATTTTTGAACTAGCATGTATTATAGTATGCAACCACTTTTTATTTTTAACATATCATCAATAATATAATGCACTGATCCCAATGCACCATTCTTTGGTTTTTACTAGCATTGATATCAGACCTAGATTGAGTCGATGAAATTTGAAAGTTGGGAAGAGAGGAGTTCAAAAGGCGCAAAGGTCAAATTAGGTTGTTGGTTGTTGAAAGCCCTAGATATGGCGAAAGAAAACTACTAAATCACATTTTTTTAACAATCACGTTTTTCCGGTCTTGAGGGCATGTGTGAGTTGTAGAATCATCTTTTGTAGTCACATTTTGAAGGCATGGGTATCTAAAGGAAAGACAACCAACAAAAATCATGACTAAACTAATTAGTTGTGATCACATTTGCTAGTCATGTTCACGTTTATTTATCATAATCAGGAAAAGTTGCCCTTTTGTTTATTGGTTTTATCAGTACTCACGTGAAAATCATCTTTCTTAAACTATTGTGTTTTCAGGTCGTGAGAGCACACACGAGTTGAAAAATCGTGTCTTTTGCAGTTGAATTCCAGAGGTGCGGGCGTTTGAAGAAAAAATAGTCAACAAAAACTAGGGCCGACCCAATTAGTTATAGTCACGTCTACAAATCAAGGTCACATTTTTTTGTCGTGACCAAGAAAAGTCACACTTTTTTTGCTGATTTTATTTGTCACATGATGTTCAAAAGGCTTGTGTGGCATTTGGAAGGTCGGGTTAGGCTTTTCCAAGTCTACAAAAGCCATGGAGGGACATTAGGGCACAAAAATCTTGATCATTCCTGATTGAATTTTTCTCTTTTCAATATCACAGTGTTTGACACATGTAAGACCAAATTTTTGACTTTGGACAGAAACATGATACAACTAGCTTCAATAAGATCACTATCCTGCAACCTTTTTGCCATTTATCTTCCATTTCTTATCTTTTCTTTCAAATCCAATTCTTCCAAATTGACATGACATAAACCAATTTGTTTGATTTAAGAATACTTGGTGATCAAATTTGAGGGACTGTACATGGTTTGGAAATGAATGCATGTTTTAAGCCCAATGATTTTTATGGAGGAGTTTTGTTTTGGTTTTAGAGTGATCAAATTGTTGAGAAAAGCCCTTCTAAGGCTGTCACAAGACTGTTGGCAAGAATGCAGCTGTTAAACACTTGAAAAATCAGTCATAAATATAGAAAAAATACCTCTTTATACCTTCCAATATGGCTGCTGTTATGTATTTATGATATATTACCTTTTGATAATCGAAAACCTGCTGAAATCATGATGAAAAACCCTAGCCATTGTAATAAGCATCCTTAATTTTTTTTTGAAAAAACTTGTTAGCTCAAAACAGAATGAAAATGCTAAACAACTTTCCTTTCCACATTTTGATCATCAAGTTCCTAGTGTGGGTGAGGTGAGAGCATACAGTGTACGGGATTACAATTATACTTGAAATGAGCAGCTGAAGCCTGAAATTAACATCCACTTATTCAGTGGGGTTAGTTGGGCACATCCACTTTGGAGTTGGAAAGCATATACAATAATCAAATGCAAAGTAAGCTCTTCCACTTCTCAGTGGTGAGTGAGTGCAACCAATAAACAACTCTTGGACTTTTCAGTGGTGAGTGAGTACTAGAAAGCCACTTATTTAGTGAGGTGAGTAATAAGAGCCACTTATGCAGTGGGGTAAGTAATAGCAAGTAACAAGAGCAAGATCACTGGTGGTACTATCACCCAGTGTTACAATGTTAGCTCTTACAATTCATATCCAAACCGAATACATATCTGCTGTTACAAATACTAATGTGATATGAAGCTGATTAAAGCACCCCAAATGAACCCCCAACTTAGGAACCTAACCGCCCAACATTGTAATAGAAAATATGCCTTAGAATACAGCAAATGGAAATCTGATATAAGTCTGAAACTTTGCTGCAGCAGTCTAGACAGCGAGATAGATGACTCAAGAAATTTCACCCAGCTACCTCTAACGTGCCAAAATGATCACCAACTACCTTAGCACCACAGTTCCATCTCACACCAAAACTCATGAAAAGAGTGTATCACTATTTTGGAAAGGTATATCAACTACAGTTGCAACAAGTAGCAACAAGGGTAGGACCCCCTAAAAGCACTCCAAACTCCAAATCAAACTCCTGCAATTTGAAAATGAGTCACACCAAAATGTAATGCTAAAACACATCAAAATAGTCCATATTGGAAAACCCAAACTAAAACTTCAAATCAACTCCAATGGTGATTCTTGGCTAGAATCACACCACAATCTAGCTAGGGAATATCTTGCAATTCTGAAACTAGAAATCAATGAGAGATTTCATCTTCAAAGATTGAAGAGAACCAAAGCCATTTTGGTAGTATAACATTATCATTCTAAATCATATCCAAATGAGCCTCCAACACCTTTTATAGCTATTTTCGTTGCTTTTTTCCGAAATAGTGCTTTTTACTTTTTTGAAAAAGCAATTTTTGTTTTTCACTGCTTTTCGAAAAAACACTTTTTGCTTTCTCCAAAAAAGCGTTTTTCTTTTTTGATACTTTTTTTTCCCAAAAAAGCACTTTTGCTTTAAATTAAATAATTCATTATGTGCAAACATTTAATCACCTTTTCCATCAAATTCCCTTTTAAAATAAAATAAAACCCTTTTCATGTGCAAGACCCCCTTATTTCTCCTAGATGTCCAAAAAGGGAATTAAAATAATTTTTCGAAAATATATTACACTTAAGTTATCAAAAATAATGATAAAACATTATAACTTAAGTGAACAATTTAATTATTTCACCCCCCAAGTTGCGAAAAATCTCAAAACACATCAAAATCCAAATTTGACCACACCAATATGATACTGAGGCAATAGGTGAATAATGGAAGCCAATTTGGTGACTTAATATAAATAGATGTGCTCTCCAAGAAGTTTGGAGCACACCTCATAAGTCAAAAAACACTTCAAAGAGTCATTTAGATCAATATTGCCCATCGAACTCATTTCCAATAATAGAAACCTTGTAACTTTGAAACCTTCAAGAACTTTGGAGTTCTCCCAACTCACCTAGATCTTACAAAAAAACTCCCAAAATCAGCTAACACTCATGGAACAACATCGCATAAAAATGGGGACATTACAATCACGGTCTAAAAAATTATCACAAAAATATTGGATTCGTCACAATTAAAACTCTAGCAGATAGGAGAAGATGACTGAAAATTGCCTCCACAATGCTAGGCATTCAACAAAAGTTAATGTCCCCTTTTTTGGGTTCTCTTGCATTGCAGTTGGTTATGACCTTCTCTATGTGTATCAACCTTATCAGAGGGGTTATTTAATGTTACCGGTGAGCTTAGATGATCTAGAGGACTCAGATGTCACTTTTCAAACTTATTTTCAGCTTCTAGTATGTTCTCCAAGATTCTTGAAGAGAGCATCTATTTATAGTAAGTCACCTGGTTAGGCTCGATTCTCATTATTCATCATTAGTATCACTCTAGTGCTGTCATATTTTGATTTCGATAGTTTCCTCAAATCGGATGTATTAATGAGCTATAATTTAATTATTTTACTAAGGTTGCTAATTTTATTAAAATAATTTAATGGGCACCTTAGTATAATAGCTCGTTGGAATGAGAATTGAATTTTTTTAATGTTTGATGTTGATAAAGTGATTTTTGGTTCTGGAAATGGTTAAATAATAATATAAATCACTTTTTGGAGTAACAAGGCTTATTTAATTTTAAAGTGATTTTGTATTATATTTTTTGAAAATCTTCCAGAAATGTTATAAAAGGAGTTTTGTGAGCTCATTTGGGGAATGCTTAAAAATTGATAATAGGTTGTTGATGGTTTGAATACTGTTCAACCAAGGGCTTTGTGAGGATGAAAACGCTCATAGAAGACATTAGCTATGAAAGTGAAAAATCATACTTGGCTGATTTGCTAGTGGTTTCATTCAAGAACTACGCAGGAACTTTATTGATGCAATATTTCAGTTTGTTTGCCAAGCAATAAAGCAGATCATTGTGGGCAGATTTTGTGAAGACTAAACAACAATTTATGAGTGTCAAAATGTTCCGTTTGGACCCTTCATTTGCTGGTCGTACCATCTTTGTGCAAGCTGTTCAACCTGGAGGAAGGGCACGAGGTTCCCAGGGCAAGGTGCTTAGGTTTTGAGGCAAATTTTGACTGGTTTGGGGGCACCATGGTGTGAGGAACACTCAGCAATAAAATTGGAAGTTGAACAGCTAGGGTTTGGAGGAGTTGGTTGTCATTTTTGGAGCCACAGGTTGCTGTTTACAGTCCATTTGCAAACCTTTTATGCACAATAACAAATGGGTATGTTTGTATTGTCACTTGAGATGATTTGACCATCTGGGTATTGTAAAAATCACTGTTATATTGCTGTCCAAACTCTATGATAGTTCTGTAATTCATTTGTAGCTAGTGGGTAATTTCAAATTTTTAAAATATTCAGTGTTGATGCCTTATGAATATCATTGCAAGTATTTTTATTTGGTTTCATTTGTTATATTTCCATCAAAACACATATTCTTATTCAGAATATATATAGGGTGGTTGTTACAAAAAGCACTTTGAAATATGGAATTTGAAGATTGAAAACCCTTGCTCAGCAACTTAGAAACATTACAAAACCTAGGGGCTCCTGTTGGAATTCAATTAAAATCACTGAAACAATGATGACCTAATAACCTCCATTGATGGTAAGCTGCAAAGCCCTGAAGATTTTGAATGATGAAGAAGAGAAGAATGAAGTATTTATGGACAAAAGAATCATTTGTTTCTGGTCTTCTTTTTCCTTCTCCAAATATGCCTATATATAGATTTGCCTTTTTTTTTGTTTGACAAATTCTGTGCCTCCCTATATAGAATGTGCCTTTGAGTGAGGTTGCTTCTTTTAGAATGAAATCTGCTACACCTTTATAGAGCACATGCCCATGATTGACAGTGCACATTTTTGAATGTTGAAATCTGTTCTCTCCTATATGAGGCATACAGTCATGTATATCCTTGCATTTTTAAAAAACTTGCTTGTTTTTGATGAGGAGCACACTTGACTACATAGGTGTATTTTTTGCATTTTGGAAAGTTTGTAAGTCTATTATGGGTTGTGCACGCAGGTATATGCTTCCACCTTTTATATTTTGAAAACTCATCATTCCTTGATGAGGCACATGCTCATAAATAGGGATGCATTTTTGTTTTTGAAATGTTTAGCAAGTCCTTATCGAGGCATGCACCTATTTATATGGGTGCAAGATTTTGAATTTTGAACTTGATGTTTCTCCTTTATTGGGTGCACACCTTTACAT
This sequence comes from Sequoia sempervirens, assembly GCA_007258455.2. NCBI lineage: Eukaryota > Viridiplantae > Streptophyta > Pinopsida > Cupressales > Cupressaceae > Sequoia > Sequoia sempervirens. The sequence goes on along the minus strand of VDFB02270651.1, from coordinate 648,590,117 downwards.
TAGTGAGTGATTTTCAATCTCCAGAAACTTGCGAGTCTTCAATGGAGTGCACACCCTATACTCGGGCAATAGTTTTCATTTTTTGATTTTCATGCATCTCTTCTCACAGGTGTGTGGCCTCTAACTAAGCAACATGTTTTATGACATTTTTCTAGTAGACTGGTGATTCAAGGATTTACCTATTGAATCACAAGCTTTGTGCTCTTGATCCATTGGTATTTAACATGATCAATGTAAAATCCCCTCTTGGATTGGATGATATTTTTGTGATTTCCTCAGTTTGACAATGTGAACATTTTGTCAAACACTTACCAGGCATATTGCAAATGATTTGACAAACAGTTACGATGCATTATGTTCACAGTTACATAACACTTTGTATCATCACCATTAATTAAATGATTATGCCACTTTCAGGAACTTATGACAATAATATATTTATTTCAGAAATACTTCCACTTCATTCATACTTGGCAGCCATTGCAATAACCAGAACTTCACATTCAGCAGTTACACATAAATTCAGAATTTTGCATACAATGATATTGTCTGACCTGATAGAAGGACCACGCTTGCTTATCCTAGCAGATTATACTTTGGCCTGATATGTGTCGACCCAATATAATGTCTTCCATGCTGGCTCCCAGTCAGAAAAAATAAGTGGCGGCCAATCTTTGTTATAAGCTGCGATAGGAGTGAATAGGAGAGGCGGCAATATTACTCCTTAAATTTGGCACAATATCACCAAAGATTATCAGCAATATAATGTGTGAGTTTGAGATGTAAATGAGCCTCCAGGTCGACAGGAAAAGGGCCATGGCAGATGTAAATAAAATTTGATATCACCTTGTAATACCACAGCTCCTCAAAAATACTAGGCGACAATGTTTGAAGACTGACACTTGAGCAGCCTGCTTACTCCTTGATATGGCGATAGGAAGGAAAATAAGGAAACCCAATTATGTAATCGCTTGGTGACTATGGGTGGTAGTTATAATGACCAGTCCTTTCTTCTTCACCCCTCCCTTGTGAATTTATCATTTTGTCTTTTATGCTCATTCTTTTTCTCCTCACAGATATATTTATTTCTATAAATGTACAGGAAACATGCAGGTCTGACCTGTAAATGGAGGCAACAATAAAGGAAGCATTTCTTCTCACATATATTTCTTTCTAAGAAATCTACAAGAAATCTGCATGCCTGACCTGTAAATGAAGGCAGCAATGAAGAAAGCTTTTTTTTTTAATCTGACCTCCCTTACGAATTTAAAAGAAAAGAAGGAAATAGAACCCTCTTCTGCAGTTTGCTCATTGTTCTTGGGAATTCACACCTGGAAAATCCAACATCATTTCCCTCCAGTATCTCCATTATTCTTGTATCATTATGTTCTTATCTCCATTTCCTTTGGTTGAAAATTTTCTGATGGATGGCACATTTTCTTCTATCTTGTTTTAGATTTTTGACAGGGACTACTTCTGAAAACAATCTTCAAAATATTTACTAGTTCTTTCCAAAGTATGGATGAAATGAAAATCATTTGTAATGAAAAGAATTGTGGAAAAGTAAATTTCTGAAATGAAATCCTGAACACGCATCCAGAGAAAGCGAGTTGTCAAGTCCTTCCTGTCATCTAGACCACATAGCAAGTAATCATACATCAAACTTATCCAGAATGCAATTGTATAGGAAAGAGCATAAGATCATAAAAGATAAAAATTCTGAAATGCAGGAACAAAATTGAAATTTCAGAAATAAAATAGACTTATCTTAATCAATCTTTGCCTTGGCAAGAATTGGAATCCTTCACACAGTTAACCTCTGAATCAAAGTCATCAAAGTTATGGATTTTGCATCCATAATGTTCTGTCAATGGGATCTCATGTAAGTTGCAATTAAAAATGATGGCATGGGATTGATTCCAAGATTGTCAGAAATGTACAGTAATTAGTAGATTTTGTTTTTGGAGTAGCAGATGTGAAGGTAACTATTAGTCTTGCTACATGCATTGATTTGCAGGTTTATTTATCTGATACACATGGAGACCGATACAAGATCCTTGCTAGATCTGAAAATAGAGTACAGGAGGTAAACATCATTAAGAATCGTTATATTTATAAGCAGTTGGTTATTGTGATTTAGTAATATGCTGAAATGCAATCTTTATCTACAGATTATTGTGCAGGCATCACTTGACAGAGATGAGATGAAGTCAGTTATTGTTTCCTGTACATCTCGAGTAGCAGGTCAATAGATAGCATGTAGGGGATGCTTATATTCAACATCAATTCTCTGCCTTAATAATTTATAATTGCATATCCTTTTGTTTAAGAATTCATCATATTAGAAGCAATGAAGTAATTGCTTGTAAGCTTGGTTTGAATTACCATTTATCTGATTTGAGCATTATTTTTCCATAGCTGTGGGCCTTCATCAATCTACATATTCATTTGGTAGTAATAAATTTTTTCTCTCAGGCTAATAGCCATTGTAGATAGAAGTTTGCTGATGTAGACCATGTAAAATTGATCTATTGATCACTTCTGAGAAATAAGCTTATTTATCACTCTTGCTTTCAAATATTTTATTATATTATGATAGCATGCAAGGTTCAAATTAGCAATATCATTCTTTTCAACACTTCCCTTATGTTCATTGTGTGTTTTTTATTTTCTACAAGATCCATCCTACATCTATTTGCTAGATTCTAAGCTTGCTTTTTTATCACATTAATCTGCAATTGATTGAAGTGTATGAATGATCTGTAATTGCACAACTTACAGCCCTGCAACTTTTTCAGACAGATTCTTGGATTTGGTTATATTGCCCATTCAATGCACATACCACTAAATTTTAACACACATAATTTGAAAATTAATGTTAGCTACAGCACATCATCCCTTCAACGTCCATGGCTGATTCCTGTGCTCTCATGACTTCACCACTGAAAAATCAAATACATCTACAGCTGTATGCCAAAATCAACTGTGTACAAGGGTGAATGTTTTAGGATACAGGTATGCTGCTGAAACAATATCCTACACTATTGCAATTACCTGTGTATACATCTCATTACTATGTTATAACATCCAACTCACATATTCCTTAATAAGATATCTAGAAATTATAAAAAATGCAAGGAAATCACAAAAATAGCATCCACATAAGGAACACTCAAGTTTCCCTGGAAGAGATACTTGTGGGGTGTCAAAACATCAGCAAGAAAGATTATGCTTAATTTTTGCACCAAAGTCATATTTACATTTTGTATAAAATGGTGCTATTCTATCATGGAGCTTGGAATCTCCATTCTCCTGACCATCTAAGAAAACTGTGCTCTTTTGGTACGCTATATGCTCTAAAGGTGACCAAAAGTACTCCCAAACCTCTGGAATGAATGCAGTTTGAACATTGGATTGGTAGTTCTGCCTTACCAAATCTTGTATTTTAATTACCCTAGAGATTCTTAGGTTCTTGTGACCAATTATTGACCCTTTGATCTCCGTATTTTCAAAGCCAAGAATCATCTTATGATCAAATCATGTTAGGACATTTGCAAACTTGGCCACTGTCATTCCCATTCATTGTTTCAATGAATGTTTTAACATTTTCAATGGATGATTCCATTCAACAATTGCAGTGGATAGTTCTAGCAGACAGTTTATGGCAATTCTAGAATGATTTCATTTATAGTCCCTGTGGATAGTTCTTGATGATGTTGTATGGTTGCAAGTGGCCTATTTCAGATATGTAGCTCCCTAATGGGAAGACATTCGATCCCAAAAAGATCAGGCATTTGAGAAGATGAGTGCATTTATACACATTGGATTGAATGCATTTATCAACATTGAGTTGTCCATTTGCATCTTAACTCTTGGACAATCTTAGGTATTCTATAGACTCATCTCCAAAAGTATTGTAGAGATTGATATGCAAGATTTAGGATACTTAACAAATTGTCCCACTATTAGTCTATGTAATAAGTGTCAATTTTGTGTACAGTTGTATGGTACAAAATTTTCATATTGTGTCACAAATTGTAATGTCCCCGTTTCCGACATGATCACCTAGTGCTAGGAGAGGGAGTTAGCCTATTCATCATTCCCATAGGCTAATCCATGAGGTAAGGGAATGTGGTTTGAGCCTTGAATAATTGAAAATAATTCTTTTATGGTTCAATTAATTTTTATTTGGCTAGGCGGACTTGGGAATTAATTTCCCATAATTTAATATTATTTTTGGAGGTGCCAAAATATTTTTTATAATTTTTCTATGAAGGTGGGTGGCCCCTTTTGGGAATAAAGGAGGGAAAACAATACAATAAAATAATAATATTTTATGTCCTTATGTGGTGCACCCCAATTGGAAAAATAAAAAGAAAAGAATTCAAATTTTAAAAGTGAATTTGGACGCCCAAATTGGGTAGGCCAAATTGGGGGGAAAAGGTAAGTTGGATATAAATATAAGGACTTGTGAAGGCATTTCATCATCACGCATAATATTATTTTCAATTTGAACCAACAACTTGTTGCATTCATTCCAAGGATGAAAACCGTTGTGAATTGTTGGTGAGTTGGACGAATACCTAATCTCATCTTGGGAGGACTTCATGACGGAGGTCTACTTGTGCTTCAATGGCATTTTGTGAAGGATTAAGGGTTGGAGAGTAATATTCAGATTTGTAGATTAGTTTGAGCAGCATTTTGAAGGCAGATTATGCATTGTTTTGCCCTAGGGTTTCACCCTAAAGTGGAGTGCACCATTTGGAGGAGAGGCGACTAGGGTTTGGAAGGGCGACTTGGTGTTTGGAGACCATTTGTGTGCTTTGCAAGGGTTTCAAACCCTCATTTTTAGACCAGCAGGCCAATACACCCTTTTGGTAGGGTTTTGAGGCATCAACATTCACATTTTGCATACTTTTTGGCATTTTTTGCATAGATGGAGTAGTTCGCCCAGCTAGGGCATATTTGGAGCAACATTCCTATGCATTTTTGGTATGTATTCAGACCTGATTTGTAGTAACAAATTTCTGGGTTAATTCTGGGCATGTTTAAGCCCATTTTGTGATGTACTTTGCATAGACAATAATTCTAATTTGTAACAACAATTGGACAATTTGAAATCAGATTTGTTTCATGTTCTTGTGACCATTCATGTTGCTATTCATTGTTGGTTGTGTTCATGATTGAAAAGATAAATTTAACTGCTATGTTGTTTGAGCATTTGGTGGCATATATGTTCGCTGTTCATGTTTGTTTGAAATAAGAAAATCATATCAGAATCTAGAGTTTTGAGCAAAAAATAGAAGTGCGAAAAAATAGGGCAGAATTCTGAGTTTTGAAATCAGATTTTTAGGTCAAATCCTAGTTGGGATATTTCAATGGTATTAGAGCTTTGATCCTGCCAGTGTGGAGGGTTTATATGCAATCACCATTTCAATAATACTATTATAGAAGTGCAGGGCAGCAAGATACACAAGGAATGGAAGGAGGTGGAAGTCCTAGAAGGAATGATCAACCTAATATGGAGGAATTTTTGCACACTTTTGCCCAACACCAACAACAAATGTTGCAAGCATTCCAACAATAGTTAGTGGTAGTGATTGGACAGTTGAGGTTAGACCCACATACCCCAAGAGAGAACAACTTTGCAAATAATAACATGGGTAGAACAACTACCAATATAGGGAGAGCCACTACCATAGTGTTAGATAGGCCGCCTCATCCTACATTCGTGCAAAGGAGAGAAGAAGTAGCATCCGAAGAGGAAGAAGACACACACATAACCGATGAGGTAATGGTTGCCAATGATGAGTACCAAACACTTCCAACAGAGGTTAGGAATGCAATCACATTGAATCAATTCGTGAACGAGTGGAAGGGTAAGGAGGGCAAGCAAGAAAGGAGACCTCAAAGGCAACACAAGAAATACAAAGAAGCTTTGAACAATATTCCTCTCCCTAACTTTGATGGCAATGATAAGACAAGTGATAGAGCGAGGGTACACAAGTTCGATGCATTATTGAGGCTTAAGCCCATGCCAGAGGAGGATGCAATTCAATTTGCAATTATGCACCTAGGAGTAGCTTATGATTGTTGGCATCATGGCCTTGTGACACAAAACCATGCGATGATTCATTCCTATAAAGAGTTCACAAACAAACTCATTGCTAGGTTTGATAGGAAGGATATAAAAGTCTACTATAGGGACTTGGCACATTTGAGACAAATAGGGCGTGTGGACTCTTACATCAATGAGTTCTAAAGGGTTGTAGTGATGGTTTTGGATATGACAGAGAGAAGGGTGACAATGTTATTTATGGAAGGATTGCATGATAAGTTGAAGGGTTTGGTGAAGGCCCATACGCCTAGTACACTTGATGACGCTATTCAGCTCACACTTGACCTTGATACTACTCCATCATTTCAGCCTCAAAAGAAGAGATTCAAGGGCTCAAATTCATTTTAGAAAAGGTTCATTCAGCCTAAACCAACACCTCCTAGGATGGATAATGAGACGAAGAATGAATTGAGTAAGAATAAGTGTTTCTCTTGCAAGGAGCCTTGGGAACCTAGTCATAGATGCCTTGGGAAAGGCAAGGCACATCTCATAGAGGTCATTTCTGATGTTGAGAGTGAAACAGTTGAGGACACTAGTTCAGATAGTGATGTGGATCATACAGAGCAGCCACCATAGTTGGAGCTTGAGCCAAATGCTCAAGAGGATGCAACACATGTCACCATTGCTTCTATTTTAGGAGTGCCTAGATATCATCCTTTTCGGGTGAGAGGGGTCCTTAAGGGACAACGAGTCACTTGTTTGATTGATAGTGGAGCCACACACTTCATTGACAAGGGGTTGGTTGCGAAGAGGGGGTTACAAGTTGATTTTTTAGGGTTTAGTGTGATACTAGTTGATGGCTTTACCATGATATGCTCTAGGAAGGTGTCCTCGCTTAGCATTCAGATGGGTGACAACACTTTGACTGATGATTTCTATGTGGTGGGACTTGGCGAGATTGATATTGTTACATCCCTTTTGTCTTGAGATTATGACAATGAAATTATGGTCATTATGTTAGTTGTGATTAACTACCTTTTCATGAGAATGTGAAATTGGGGAAATAATTTTAAAATTAATTGGTTATAACTGTAATTATGGACGATTTCCTTATATATGTTCATAGTGAAAGTGTTGAAGAGTTTTAATTTTATTAAATGATATCGAGAGCGGTCTAACCCTATTCCTTTGTCAAGTGGTTGCAGGATTGTCAACACCTGAGGGAAAGGGAAATATCATCAAGGAGAGATCGTAGTCTATAAAAGATAAAATTATTATCAAGCCACGAATAGGTGAAAAGTGGCTACATTAAAGTCGTAACCTTGGGATATTTCTCACTTAATAAAATAAATTATAAGAACAAGTCAAATTAAATTGAGCATCATCGTACTCCTTAGAAGTTATGTAATTAGCTTTATGTGCACTTTGAGAGTTAGTCATGTATTTAAAAGAAATATATTAAAGATAATAATATTAATATCAAATTTCTTGCCACCATCCTAGCCTTCTTGCCTTTTGTAACACCCAAGATAAAATTCAAGCAGTCGCATGTTCTTGGATTGGAGGTTTCAAGACAATTTTCCTTATTACCGCAAGCTTACTCTCCTTTCATACTTCATTCGTTCTTGGTTGGAACACAATCATCTTTTTCTTGGCATTCGGTTGAGGATTATACCATACTCTTTCTGATTGGCATTTTGCATCATCGCAGCTTCACTCATTACCCTCCATCTCTGTCTTTGACATCAACTGTCTAAGCTTACTTTCTCATTTTCATTGGCATAGGCTTTGACATCCTTGTCTTGGCTTTCTTCTTGATTCTTGGGCCGAGTGTCATTTTGTTTGTTTCCTCATTCCGAATTCTTGGTCGACAAAAGCATTTGTATTCATGCAAAGTTCTTTTCCACAACAATTATCTTGACGGCAAGGTAAATATTTATTTTGTAGTTGTTAGCAGGATCGTTAGTGGAAGACGACAAGGGTATGGTCGAGTTTAGATGTCTTATCAGGGACAAGATGAGTACCATTTAATTTGATATATCTTTTGTATTTCAAGTCTTTATTAAATTCAAGAATTTGTTAAGCATTGTTAGCAATTCTTTGATATTGATGTCTTGAATGAAGTGTTATGTCTTCAATCCATGTGAAATCTCAGAGTCATGATCTTCGAAATGTTGTCCTTTTGAGTTAGGAATCTATCATGTTTTCATCCTACACTCGATTTAAAGCTATTAATCAGATTTGAACCTGGCTTGTTTTATGAGCATACACCTGAAATGCCTGTGAATCATTCTGACTATGTATGGAATGAAGTCTTCATCTTACTATGTTTCTATGCCAAACCTGGTAAGATCATTAGCTTTATGTTGTCTTCATTTAAATGGAATCTTTTTACAAGCTGTAGGAATCATTTCTGTACTATCAAAAAACTATCATTATCTTCTCTGTAAGAATGAATTGAATTTAATACCTCTGTTGAGAAGGCACGGAGATTAGTGCCGAATTGTAAAACCTCATTCTCTCATTTGAAATTCAGTAATTAATTCCTATTCCTGAATGTGAAAAGAAGAAATATGAGTTAAGCCTCTGATAATACAAACACTTTGAATTAAGAATTTAAATGTTGAGCAAGGGTGAGAGTGTTGACAGCATGAGATACGTGCTCGTTATTAATAAAATCCTTGGCCAAGGTTATGATGCTTAAATTAAGCATTTGTTAGCTATCAAGAACCAGATATACCCCTAGTCAGAGTGGTCTTTCTTGTTAGGAGTTACCTATAGTGAAGGATCGACCAGGTAGTATAGGTTCTTGACACCAGGCTCAGATGGCATGATGATAAAATGTGATCCTGTATTGATTACCCTCGTGAAGGGTTGGGTTTCTTCAGTTGAAGGAACATGGGAGACTAGTAGGTCTTTGGTTGGGCAGAAAAGCCCTTGATGATATTTCTTTTTCCCTTGATGATAAAGTCTTGCTCAAGCATTCCAACAGGTAGCCTTCAAACTGTACTTTCTTGTAACTCTTCTCTCTCTTAATTTCAGTTATAAATACTTTAGCAACTATTTCATAGCTGTAATTAATGCTCTTTACATTTTGAAAGCAAAGAAAAGTTAGTTATTGTTCTACTATGATTTCAGTTATATGTATACAGTTAATTGTTTTTTTTTCAGCAGAAATTGAAAACTAAAAGTTAGTTGAATTGATTATGATGTAATTAATTTCAAATTGTTTATCTTCTCCATTCAAAATTGCAAGGAAACCCTAGGAAGAAAACTGGTAGTTAGTTTCCATTCTTAAACTGAAGATTAGTTAGAGTGTTGCATATGGTATCAAAGTGAATTGGGTTTAACACATGGACCTATGAGCTCATCACGAGAAAACCCGTTAAGCATTCAACAATTTGGCTAAGGTTTAAAACTGGTTTGATGCCAGAAAGGCATAGAGAAAAACCAAGGAAACTATTAGGAAGATTGTTTTTCCAACACTTACCAAAGTCAATGGCTTAGAGAAAGCCAATTGAGGAGTTAAAACTTTAAGAGCAAAACAATTCTGCTAAGGTTGCATAGTTGAAATATTTTGAGACTTAGACTAGAAAGGTGAAACCTTGGTCAGTTACTAATCAGACTAAGAGCTTGGTTAAAGCAGTGTCTGTAGGAGTTCAAGAACAATTTTATTTCTCAAAAACATAAGGATGGGAAGATCTAGAAGTAATTAATCAAGTGCAGGAGCAATGGAGTGTTGAAAAATCCTAGAAATTATATCAAAGACTCATAGATAAGATGGGTTATAGTCTAACTTCTAGATGGCTTGGAATGAGACAAGTGGAATAAAAGGATCAATAAAGGACAAGTGGTGATATATTGGCATGGAATGCAGAGGAAAATGGTATACGACCTGGAAATACTTTTGTTCACCAAGATCCATGAGAAAACCAATTCCCATATACAAATACTTAAGTATAAGTAAAGGCGAATACAAGATTTTTAATACCTCGTGAAGCCTTTTGGAAAAGATGTTAATGTGTGGAAGAGGACATAATTAAAGAGGATCATTTCAGGCAATATTTTGATGAATAAAGATCAGGATTAGAATCATTCTTTGAAATTTTGTTAAGAATGTGCTTGGAGATTGCAAGATAAATCATAACAGTGGTAAGGAGAAAATTTTAGTAATTCTCATGATATTTTGGCCAAATGATTGTGAACTATGAGTTATGCCTTTCGGAGGAGCTAAAAAGTACAATTGCAGCAGTGAATATAACCATCACCGAGGTATTTAGTTAAAGCTGTTTATGTTTTGAACAAGTAACCTATTTAGTGAAGTAAGGAAATAGAGTTTTGTAAAGCAAAACGAAGAAGAGAAGTTTGTGTTCCAATTGTAATCTTTGTGTGTTGCTAAAGCACAATCTTATAATGTCATCTAAGCGATGAACGATAGATACTCCAGGAAATAGGAGTGGATGTGTTATAACCTTTATTATTGCAATAAGTTGAGCATGATAAAAGTCTTAAGGGATTTATTTGTTGCGCTTGTAACACAATCTCTAACCCATTGTAAGTTTTTGGAAAGTCGGAATGTAGTGCAACAATCTACTCCCTTGATAGTGACTTAGTTAAGTCATGTAGTGCATAAAAGGTGTTCCTCTGGATTTTGACACTTCATTGGTTTTTTGATAAAACTCCTTTTAATACTGGCAAGGAATGCCATTGTTTAATCTCTTTATTTTGAAATGGTCTAGCCACCGAATTTTGAAGATTGTTAATTTTATGGCCAGTTGGTCAAAATTTGATTTAATGTCGGAAATGAGCTCATTCTTTTGATTTATTGCTGAAATTAAAAGTTGTTTATATTTTGATATTGAGTTAAGTTATTGTACAAGAACATTTTGGTTGTTCACTATGTTTGATGTAATGTTCATCTCTATCATGTCCTGGATGGGCCTCTTATGGATCCTGTAAGGAAGCAAATTGTAGGAAAATGCACTTGGTATGTTCTTAACTTTACAAAAGAAAGAAACCTTGTGTTATGGTATGTGGGCAGACAGGTAGTCCAGTAAGCCCAGGTGATTAGTCTCTCCAAGTCAAGTAGGGTGGTGAACTTTATATATAAAACTATGGCTAGAGTGAGTGTCGTTGCCACTATGTGCACTCGCCAGTTCACCGTTCTCCAGGCGCTTAGCTAACTAGAGTTGTCATACTTAGTAGGAGGGTATCCTTAGTAGTGCGACAAAGTTGGTTAAGTGGGGGTACACACCAAGGCTCAAATGGCAACTGAGAGGGAATCCTTCTTTTCAGTGGCATGCCGAGTCTTGGAGGACAGTTAAACTGGAAAAAGAATTATGATCCTTTCTCTTGTTTTTGCTTAACAACTTATTTTAATGATGCATTAGATAAATGAAATTGGTACTTGATGAAAACCTTTCAACTAGAAAAGTGAAGGTTGATGTTAACCTTTGGTTAAATTCTCTTGGTAAACCTGTGTTAAAAGTAATTGATTGCTATACTTAGGAAGAGTATCCACCTTTATGGTGTTTTTTATAACAACTTCTATAATTCTGCTATCAAGACGATTCCATTTGAAACATTGGACAGAAAAAGATGTCGAATTCTTGTAAGCTGGGTAAAGCTAGAAGACAGGATTAGCATTAGTCCAGGAATGTTGTCAGAAATGGATAAACAAATCAAACCGATCAGGAAAGATTGGTGGAACGTATTAACAGATAGAAAAGCTAAGTAAATGCCAACCGTACTCTAACACAATTGGTGGAAGTCATAACCTTGGGATATTTCTCACTTAATAAAATAAATTATAAAAACAAGTCAATTTAAATTGAGCATCATCGTACTCCTTATAAGTTATGTAATTAGCTTTATGTGCACTTTGAGAGTTAGTAATGTATTTAAAAGAAATATATTAAAGATAATAATATTAATATCAAATTTCTTGCTACCATCCTAGCCTTTGTGCCTTTTGTAACGCCCAAGATAGAATTCAAGCAGTTGCATGTTCTTGGATTGGAGGTTTCAAGATGATTTTCCTTATTACCGCAAGCTTACTCTCCTTTCATACTTCTTCATTCATTCTTGGCTGGGACGCAAGCACCTTTTTCTTGGCGTTCAGTTGAGGTTCATGCCATAATCTTTCTGATCGACATCTTGCATCATCGCAACTTCACTCATTACTTTCCCTCTTTGTCTTTGACATTGATTGTCTAAGCTTACTTTCTCCTTTTCATTGGCATAGGCTTCAACATCCTTGTCCTTGCTTTCTTCTTGATTCTTGGGCCGAACGTCATTTTGTTTGTTTCCTCATTCTGAATTCTTGGCTGACAAAAGCATTTATATTCACGCGAAGTTCTTTTCCACAACAATTATCTTGATAGCAAGGTAAATCTTTATTTTGGAGCCATTAGCAGGATTGTTAGTGGAAGACGACAAGGGTATGGTCGAGTTCAGATGTCTTATCAGGCATGAGATGAGTACCATTTAATTTGATATATCTTTTGTATTTCAAGTCTTTACTTAAATTCAAGAATTCGTTAAGCATTGTTTGCAATTCTTTGATATCGATGTCCTGAATGAAGTGTTATGTCTTCAATCCATGCGAAATCTCAAATTCATGATCTTTGAAATGTTGTTCTTTTGAGTTAGGAATCTATCATGTATTCAGCCTGCACTCAATTTAAAGCTATTAATCAGACTTGAACCTAGCTTGTTTTATGAGCATACACTCGAAATGCCTATGAATCATTCTGACTATGTATGGGATGAAGTCTTCATCTTACTTTGTTTTTATGCCAAACCTGGTCAAATCATTAGCTTTATGTTGTCTTCATTTAAATGGAATCTTTTTACAAACTGTAGGAATCATTCCTGTACTATCAAAAAACTATCATTATCTTCTCTATAAGAATGAATTGAATTTAATACCTCTGTTGAAAAGGCATGAAGATTAGTGTCGAATTGTAAACCTCATTCTCTCATCTGAAAGTCGGTAATTAGTTCCTATTCCTAAATGTGAAAAGAAGAAATATGAGTTAAGCCTCTGCTAATATACACTTTAAATTAAGAATTTAAATGTCGAGCAAGGGTGAGAGTGCTGACAACACGAGATACATGTCCGTTACTAATAAAATCCTTGGCCAAGGTTATGATGCTTAGATTAAGCATTTGCCAGCTATCAAAAACTAGATATACACCTAGTCAGAGTGATATTTCTTGTTAGGAGTTACCTATAGTGAAGGATCGACCAGGTAGTATAGGTTCTTGACACTAGGCTTAGATGGCATGATGATAAAATGTGATCTTGTATTGATTACCCTTGTGAAGGGTCGGGTTTCTTCAGTTGAAGGAACATAGGAGACTAGTAGGTCTTTGGTTGGTTGGAAAGCCCTTGATAATAAAGTCTTGCTCAAGCATTCCAGCAGGAAGCTTTCAAACTGTACTTTCTTGTAACTCTTCTCTCTTAATTTTAGTTATAAACACTTTAGCATGTTATTTCATAGTTGTAATTAATGCTCTTTACATTTTGAAAGCAAAGAAAAGTTAGTTATTGTTCTACTATGATTTTGGTTATATTTATATAGTTAATTTTTTTCTTTTTAGCAAAAATTGGAAACTAAAAGTTAGTTGATGAATTGATTATGATGTAATTAATTTCAAATTGTTTTTCTTCGTTCAAAATTGCAAGGAAACCCTAGGAAGAAAACTAGTTAGTTACTTTTCAGCTGAAACTGGTAGTTAGTTTCCATTCTTAAACTGAAGATTAGTTAGAGTGTTACAGATATTGTTTTGGGAGTCTAATGGCTATAGTCTCTGGAATGATATATACATGATTTCTAGAAGATTGAACTTGAGTTCGTGTCTAATGGGAAGAATATTGTTGTGAGGACACTTTCAGATGGAGGACCGAGGGTTGTTTCAACAAGGAGGATGGAGCCATTGTCCAGGCATGATATTGCTTGGGCAACCCAGTGCTTTGTATCTTCCAAGTGTTCTTTTAGCAATCATCAACATCATGTTGATATCCAAACTATGCTTGATAAGCATAGTGTGGTGTTTGGAGATATCCCTTGTGGTAGGGCACCAGATCGTGGATTTGAGCATGTCATTGAGCTTGAGGAGGGTGCCAAGCCCATCATTACCACACCTTATTGTCATCCATGACACTTTAAGGAGATTGAGAAGATGATTAACAAGTTACTTGATATGGGACACATTTGGCCAAGTTCCAGTCTCTTTGCTTCTTCAGTTGTTCTAGTGAAGAAGAAGGATGACACCATGAGGATGTGCATTGATTATAGGGCATTGAATAAGAATACGATCAAGAACAAGTACTCCATCCCCAAGATCAGTGAGTTGCTTGATGAGTTACATGGGGTAGTGTATTTCACTAAGATTCATCTTTGTTCGGGATATCATCAGATTTGTGTATGTGAGGAGGGTATTCACAAGACAACATTCTGGTGTCATTATGAGCACTATGTGTTTTTGGTTATGCCCTTTGGTCTTACTAACACTTCTACTTTTCAGTCGTGCATGAATCGCATCTTCGCAAGCAGTTGTGTAAGTTTGTATTGGTATTCTTTGATGACATTTTGATTTATGGTAAGACATGGGAGGAACATCTTCAACATATTGAGGAGGTGTTGAGTATCATGGAGGCATAGTCCTTGTTTGCTAAGGCATCCAAGTGTGAGTTTGGGATGACTGAGATCCTCTATTTGGGGCCTGTGATTGGAGTTGATGGAGTTTGAGTTCACCAAGAGAAGATACAAGCCACCACCTAGGAACATTTCAGATTTGAGAGGATTCTTGGGACTATGTTGCTATTATAGGAGGTTTGTGAAGGGGTTTTCACAACTTATAACACCACTCATAGATCTCACAAAGAAAGGGGCATTTAGGTAGTCGGAGGAGGCTCAGGATACTTTTGACAAGCTTAAGTGGGTGATGAGTTCTTTTCCGATTTTGGCATTACCCCATTTCACATAACCCTTTGTGTTGGAGTGTGACACATTAGGAGAGGGCATTGGTGGAGTTTTGATGCAGAATAAACATCTAATTACATTTGAGAGTAGTAAGTTGAGGGATGCATAGAGGCTCTATACCACCTATGATAAGGAGATGCTCACCATCATGCATGCATTGGCGAAGTTTAGACAATACTTGGTGGGTAGTCAGTTTGTGGTTAGGATTGACCACAATAGCTTGAGAAATTTCCTTGCACAAATGAACCTGAACGAGAGGCAATAGAAGTGGATAAGCAAGGTTCAAGTGTATGACATCGACATTAAGTGTGTAAAAGGGAAGAACAATGTGATCACTAATGCTCTATCTAGGAGGCCTACCCTTTTCTCTATGTCTGAGATTTCAGCAGATTGGAAGTGTCATCTTTTGGTTGAGTATTCCAAGAATAATCTTGCTTGTGAGCTTATGGATGGAAGGAGTTAGGATGATAGATATAAGGTGGTAGATGGTGTGATATACTATAAGGATAAGATCTATTTGGTGCTTGAGTCAAAGTTGAAGGGAAATATTTTGAGGGCCATTCACAACACTCCTCTAGTAGGACATCCAAGGTTTTTTTCAAAACCTACAGACAGGCGAGAGAGATTCTCATGGAAGGGTCTCAAGGATGATGACTTGCAGTTTGTTAGAGAGCGTATGACTTGTCAACAAAACAAGTCTAAGCATACTTTCCCCACATGATTGCTTCAACCATTGCCTAATCCAAAGCAGAGATGGGAGAGTATTTTGATGGATTTCATCACTGGACTTCTAAGAGTTCAAGGTAGGGATTGTATATTTGTGGTGGTCGACAGATTGACCAAGTATGCACAGTTCTTTGTGATCCCATCAGACTATTCAACACTTCAGGTGGTAGAGTTGTTCTTCAGGGAGGTGTTTAGGTTGCATGGTTTTCCTAAAACCATCATGAGTGATCGGGACAACATCTTCATTAGTGTGTTTTGGAGAGATCTATTTTGATTGGTTGGTACTAAGTTGACATCGAGCATTAGTTATCACCCATAGACAGATAGCAGATAGAGATTGTAAACAAGTGGGTGGAGGGATATCTTCGCAACTATGTTGCAAGGCAACAACGTGCTTGGATTAGGTGGTTACATTTGGGTGAGTATTGTTACAACACCACCCATCACATGTTGATTGGCATGTCTCAATTTCAAGCCTTGTATGTACATGGTGCTACATCTTTTGTAAATTTGGCCTTTGATTATAGTTGTGCTCCAGGGGCTAAGGAGTTGATGTAGGATAACCAAGATATCCTTAAGGCACTTAAGGATAATATTCAATAGACATAGAATCAACAAAAGATATATGTTGATAGACACAAGGTGGAGAGGAATTTTGAGGTTGGTGATTTGGTATTCCTACGCCTTCAACCATATAGACAATCCACCTGAAAAGGAGCAGTGCGGAGAAGCTGAAGCCTAAATTCTATGGACCTTACAAGATTGTGAGGAGAGTTGGAGAGGTAGCATATGAGCTTGAGCTACTAGCAAATAGTAGGATCCATAATGTTTTTCATGTGTCCCATCTCAAGAAGGCTCTTGGACAACATATTGTTTCTTCTCCAAATCGTTTTGATTCTGATTCCTAACAATATATTGGAAATGAGGGAGCAACGATTGAGGAGCAGGGTGATATGTGAGTATTTGGTGGCATGGAAGAATTTTCCATTGGAGGATTTGAAATTGGAAGTAGAGGAAATTTTGCAACATCTTGGCTTATGATTGCTCGAGGACTAGAAATCTCAGGAAGGGAGGATTGTAATGTCCCTATTTGAGACATGATCACCTAGCGCTAGGAGAGGAAGTTAGCCTATTCATCATTCCCATATGCTAATTCATGAGGTAAGGGAATGTGGTTTGATCCTTGATAATTCTTCTATGGCTCAATTAATTTTTATTTGGCTAGGCGGACTTGGGAATTAATTTCCCATAATTTAATATTATTTTTTGAGGTGCCAAAATATTTTTATAATTTTTCTATGAAGGTGGGTGATCCCTTTTGTGAATAAAAGAGGGAAAAATGTACAATAAATAATAATATTTTATGTCCTTATGTGGTGCACCCCAATTTGAAAAATAAAAAGAAAAGAATTCAAATTTTAAAAGTGAATTTGGGTGCCCAAATTGGGTTGGCCAAATTGGGGAGAAAAAGGTAAATTGGATATAAATACAAGGACTTGTGAAGGCATTTCATCATCACACATACTATCATTTTTCTGTTTGAACCAACAACTTGTTGCATTCTATCATGCCCAAAATTTTCCATGTTGGGCAACACAACCAATTTTTTTTAACAAATAACATGTAAACCACTATTAATTACGAACCATGACTAAACATGGCATGTAAACTACATGCATCCAACGATTTGCTTATGCCATGTCATCATGGACATGTTGCTCGATAGCGAGATGAGGGAAGTGAGGGAAATTGGGTGTATGGAGTTCATTCCACACACCCCAAGGGGAAAGGTTAACCCTAATAGTTTAGGTATTTCAAGTAGAACTATTATTTAAATTTTGTTTCAAGGTTGACAATAGAAGTTTGCATATTGAATCACATATCCAAGAGACACAGTAACATTATGTACTAATGTTAACTTGACAAGGATAAAATTGATATTTAATTGAAACTATAGAACATCTTTCTTGTTAACATTGCCTAAATATGACAATGGTAAGATTATTAGTCATAGCTCAAACATTGCCCCAAGGGTATTACGTTAGGCCAATAACCCCAACAATCATCATCAACATTGTTGTTAGTGTGCCTAGTAGCCGGTCTTCTAGGGAAGAAAGTAATGTTTATTTGTTTCTAATTAACTTTTATCAAATCATCTTTTTATTCAATAAGGTTATTCGAGTCTCGAATGACATTGTCGTCAAGACTTTTCTCAAACTCAATAATAGTTTGACTTAAAATCTCTAGTTTCTTTACCAATATTATTTCTTCTCTTTACCTTGACATCACAATTTAATTTAAATCTGAATTTAAATTAGTAAAGTTGTCATTATTTAACCAAAATAATAAAAATAATGTTTATCCTCCTATTTATGGTAATAATATTTTTACTTGTTAACCAAAATCACATATAAATATTAATATAAATTTTACCATGGTGATTAACAAGGATATTGTTCTAAAGGTTCCAAAAGAAGACCGATTTTGAGTATAATACGGGGTTTGAGATGGGGTTTGGTTCCGAGGAGTTTGTTGGGTCGTCAGCATCTATAGAGGTTTTGTCAGAGTCGCCTAAGTCTCTTGAGCGGAAGCATAAAAAGAGGCTAAAATTGCTAAGCCCTCTAAGTTTGATGAATATTGTACTGGTAGTGAGGAGGTGAAGGGTTTTGAAGACTTCAATATCACACAGAAGGTCAAATTAGGAAATTTTCCTGCCCTTGCTGTTAAGAATCTGAATTTGAAGGGCGTTGCTATTTCCCTTGGTAAGAAGATGGAGGAGAATGTCGATGGGTTTGAGGAAATGGAATCCCCTACGTCGGGCAGGAAGAGGAAATTGTGCTTGAAGGAAGGGAGTTCTCAGAAGAAGGCTAAAGGTAATGTGTGGTTGTTGTAGGATGATATTGTCCACGTGGACCCTGTTGAAACTCAACGGTTGATGTTGGGCATGCATTTGAGAAGGTGCGGGATCAGTGTGTTAATGTGGTAGCTGAGATTGAGTGGTCTTTACACATAATTGAAGTCCTTGGTGGTGGTAACAAAGAGAAGGGTGTGTTGTAGAATGAGAAAGATAACAAAATGTCCTCGGAGGATCTTGAAGATGACAGAGATAATTTCAACTGTAATAGGGAGGAACTGCCCAATGTGTTAGGCATGGCTAGAGATGGTTCTTTGCTTTTCTTTAGAATTTTCAAGTGGGTGTTCAACAGATTGAATCAAACTAATATGAAGGTTTATTCTCTAGTTAACAAAGTTGGGGTTTCCCCTTCTTCTAAGGAGTTGTTCATCCAAGATCAAGTGAACCAATTGGTTGATGCCCTTAAGATAGTGACTGATGAAATGTTGAAGATGAAAAAAGACTTTGAATTTAGAATTGTAGTGTTGGAAGATAAGATGGACAGAGCCTACCAAAACCTGGAAAAGGTTGTCAATGTTAGTAAAACTGTTATCTTGAATGAAGTTGAGGGGCTTCAATTCCTTAATGAGAAAGCTAGGCAGTCGATTGGAGACTCGTCTGGTGTGAAACAAGCTATTGATGGCTTGATGGATCTCCCCAGTGCTCCAAAAGATGGCATTGGTGAGAAGGGTCCATGCACTCAGACTCACAACAAAACCAAGAAGAATATTGAGGTTCCTACTAAGGAGATATTTGAGGCCATGTACATGCATCAAAAGATTATTGATAGTGATTTGGAAGCTGCAAATATTTTGAAAATTTTGTAGTTGGTGGCTGGTTCTACCCTATTGTTTCACTAGTTTTTTGTTCGTTGTTTGCTTCTTTTTGGCTGCTTCGTCCATTTTTTATTATCTTTTAAAGCAAAAGTCTCTTTTGGAAAAGGTTTTGGGGTCCCTTCAAAACCTGCTTTACCTATAATAAAAAAACAAGGATATTATAAAACTATTTGTTGCCAATGATTTTAATAAAATAAATTTCTCATAAGATTAAGATTTAACTTCTACAATTTTACCAATATAAGCTTATTCGCATATGTAAAACTCCACCTTAAATAATGATTGTATAAAATTGTCAAATTACTAGTAATATAATTAATAGTGTTATATACATTATTGTAGTCTTTGGCTTCATCCCAAAATTTCTTTATATCATCTATTATTATTTTATTCAAGTAAAATGTGAAGTTGTCCCCATAAGAAATGTTGAATGTACCCACATATATATATATATATATATTACTATTATTGATAATAACAAATTTATTATCAAGATTATTAAGTCATAATAACCCTATTAATAATAATATCCCATGTTCACTTACTATCAATGTGAGCTAGACCAAAGTTATCAACATGATGCAAATGAAATTTAATATTATTATTTTTATTCTATTACTACTATTAATATAAGCTTGACTGTCTGATATTAAAATATATTTATTGTATATCATTATTAATAAAAGAATAAACTTTTGGTATTAATGGTATTTAATAGGTATACTAGTATTATTTATTATTTATGATAATGGTGACCGAGCCAACAATAATGCCATAACAATTACTAACCCCCTTTTTTTTCAAATGCACATTTTCCTTACAATCTCCCACCGAATGATTAATTTGGATACATTAGTATTTTGATATTTAAAAAGACCATACATTTATTTATTGCGGAATGATAATGTGATGCTAATTTAAATACTTTAATTCCCACGCTACTTGAAACCAAATGAATGCTATTGCAAATAGCTCCCAGGCATGTTGAGTTGTTCGATCTGATCGACAGTGTGAGCACGAAGTGGCCTAAAGATCAAACAACCCTAACTTTCCTTGCTCAAACTAAAACAATTAACTTCTTTTCAAGCAAGGGTGTGAGAGGTGAGGCAACAACGCTCAACACAAGGGTGTATGGAATAACCCTCTCCTGCCACTTCTACATGCGTTCACAAGAATGTTTGATGGTTGGGAAAAAGTGACACAAAAGGGAGATTGCATGCATTAAAATTAGTTATACTTCATTTCTCTTTCTTTTTTTTTCCTATGTTTGTTAACAACAATTTGCCTAATTTATTCAGGTAGGGGCGAATTCCAAAGGCTTGTTTATTCATTCATTTCTTGCAGACAGCTATACCTCTCATCCCAGGTCTATTGGGAAACCCTTGCATTTGGTCCTACAAGGGTCTCAGATTAATATTTCATGTGCGTCTTTTTTTTGTTTTACATGATTTCCATTTTTATTTTATTTTTGGGGTTGAGCCTCGGTGGCATTGCAACTCTTGTAAGGGGTTTGCGACACCCACCAGGGGTCGTCCCCTGCCCAACAAGGAGAGGCAGGGGACTCCCCTCCTCCTCAGGTTGCGACCTGGGAGGAGTGGGGAGATCCCCGTCCCTTGCCGACTGGATGCCAACATGACGCCCAATTTGACTATTATTATTATTTCCTTTATTTTTTCAAATAAATATTTTTGTTTAGATATATTTGTTTTTTTTTTTTATTATTATTATTATTACTTTATAAAATGTTTACTAACATAATTTCTCTTCTAGTTTGTGCAGATTTATCGGAAACAAGGTTCAGTATGGAGCAATTTTAAAACCATGCACAGGCCCAAGTTTATGCCAAATGCAGCGAGGGATATGAAGCTAGGTAAGACCCATGGTTGTGTAGGTCTACCATTATTTCTAGATCTCAAATAGTGAGTTTCTCTTTAGCCTAATGCAGAACACAGCAAGGTAGTGTATGTTTACAATACCCCAACTCACATGGGTTACTATGTAAGATTTTTCAAAAAGGAATAAAAATAATTGGAACTTTATTTAATGTATTCTTGTTTCCATAAGATTAGTAAGCATACTTTTGAGAATAGACCAATTATAGGAACACATGATGTAGCTACATGTTGTAACCAATTTACACAAAAGATAAATAGCTCAAAATTATCTTAAGTTCTTTTTTTTTCATCACATATACAACAAATATGCAACAATAGACTATGCGGAAAAAGACATCTTGTTCTCTCTCTTTCTTTCTTTTATTGTGAGCAACATGCATATGAGTAACAAGTTTCTAAATGAAATAAGAAAGTGTGCTTTTTACCTTACAAAGGAATCTTCACACTACATTACTTTAATTATATTATTGTCTAACATGTGCTACAAAGATAGTTTCATTGAAATAATGTATTGAGTATCCTACATAAGGAAGATGATGATAAATCCATATTTGTAGGCACCTTCTCTTGTACAGTAAATATGCAACAAACAGTCTATACAAAAAAAAATGAAATGTTGTTTCTCCCTTCAAACCAACAGTATGTTTATCTACTGCAACTCTCCTATCCAGAGCAATAAATATGGAGCTTCTTAAGCTTATGAGAACAATAGAATAGTAATCATTGAACAAAAATTCAATTTTATATTTCAAATATTCATTGAGCAAAGGATTTTTTTTCAACTATTTATTTCAAATAAAATACAAGTACGTCATAAACAAATATCTCCTACACTTTACAACTTAGAGAAGTTGTAAACTTCCATATACAACATTACAACCATAACTTTATGGAGTGATATTTAAAGTCTTATATACATAACCCCCACTTTACAACACACAAAAGTTGCAGGATATCACACAAGGAGATTTGGGCTTCCCATCACATGAGCACCAAAGCAAGGAAAAGCTACGAATGGTCATACTTCTATCCATCTACACACCAACAAAAATCCCTTCCAAATTTGCAAGTTCTTTAATTGTTCTATCTACACATAAAAAAACTCGTTTAATCCCATGGGGTGCTCACCACCCAACCGTAGGCTAGAAAACCAGCCACCCCATAGCTAGGAGGCTTCCAAAAAGATTGGGTTACACACAAGCAGCCCCTCTCAAACACTAAGAGATAATTTTTTCACAAGGTCATACATATTTCAACACACACACATTAAGACAAGGAGACATCACAACAAAAAAACCAAATATTGGTTTTAAGGGGAGAGTTAGGAGGATCACATCCATGGGGTAATTTCTTTGCAATGACACTCCAATATTTCAAACTTTCAATCAATAATCTCCTTAAATCATTCTTTCACCCATACTATCCTATTTTAACATAAAAGGGTACTCATACCCATTTCTTCCAAAACTGAAACACAAGCCCCCTATGGGGATCTCTCCCCCTCTATCCCCCACATGGGTTGCTCACAACCAACATTGAGGAGCCAACCCAACACATTGAACTCACATAACAAAACATTTACACACCACAACAGAAAATTGCACTCAACAACAAGAAAATTCCACACAACAACATCAATATAGCACACATTCATTCATAAACAACTTAAAAAATGCAAAATTTTACCTCAAGAACTTTAAATATAACTTGATGTTTAGCTCCAATTCCCTTCCAACTCTTTTTCTAGCTCTTGCAATTCTTCCACACTTGGCCAAAACCAAACTAGAAACTTTTTCCAAGATCTCTCATGTTTATTTAAAATTCTTCAAAACTTCATCCTTGGATGATATGATGACAAGTGTCATCATCACCTCCAATCCCTTTTCCTCACACATGAAACCAAGCAACCACAAAGTCCTCTTTTGCATTTAAGAGGCATGGTGCACACATGGACTCCCATTCTCCCAATTCCCTTCTCATAAGTGAGATTGGGAGACTCAATGGGGATGTGAATGGGTCAAGTCCATCCCCTCACTGTAAATAATTAACCAAAAGTAACATATTTGACCCTTTTAAAAATGCCTAAAACATTAAATCCAAATTTTACATTTTGAGATCACATTTAACTTCAAAACAATTCAAAAACACTAAACCCTTAACCCATCACATGCATGTCTCATAGCACATTACAATTTACACAAAATAACATGAGACTCTAGCCCCTCGATATGGGTTGTCTGGATTCGCACGGTAAATCACATTGGTCTTTTTGGTTGCCTCTGATTTCCATGGCTATGGAAGGTTAACCTGCGCACTCAATTTAAACATTAGTCCAACTGCCAAGATAATTTATCAAAACAAACGAATACGATTAAACGTAATATACACACATGTTCATCACACATAATAGATATTTAAGGAATAATCATTGTTCACACTTTTCTTTCTAAAATTTAAATTCTAAGTGGTTACAATTTAAAACAATATCAATTGCATTACTAAAACATTGATTTATGACATTTATAGTCACTTGCATAATAATTCAAATAAAACAATATCATATATGCATCACATTGCACGGTAATTCAAAAATTCATTTTTGATTAAAACGATATCACATATTTTATTTTGAGCATATTGTTTCAAATTTCATAACATTCATGATACCAATTTGATTAACTAGCATACTCATAAAATTACGATTCATAAGATAACTAATCTAATACGCACATTAATGATTCAGCCCAATGTTCATAATTAACCATCATCATAATGTAGGTGTAATGTCATAAAATTGCACCCCTAACAATTTCACATTTGAGAATTTGGCCCCCGCATTTATGGTGCCTAGCCACATTTATGACAAGAACCTTATGAGTTGAAATTTCACGATTTCAACTCCATAAGGACCAATGATGAAGCGATAGTAGTCTGCCACCTTGTTTCTCATAAAATTTCAAGTTGGGCGTCTGTGTCATGTCCTTGAATTGAAGAAAGCATTAAATTAATTATTTATAAAGTTATTTCAATAAATTAAAATCATAAAGTAACTTTATATTTAATTTATTTAATAAAGTGACTTTAAATAAATATTATATCATAAAGTCACTTAAGTAATAAAATGATATTTTATTCTAGAAGCTTCGTGGAGGTGATTGAGAAATCTATTTAAGAAGATGTTGGCTAAGCATTTGATGTACTTGATTTAGAATTCATATCTCATTACCATATTGGTAAGAAGTTGAAGCTAAATGCTTAGCTTACTCAAGGGTTTGAAGACTCTAGAGTGCCAGGTTCGGTTGTGAAAGATCAACCCTAGCTAGAAGTGTTGAGAAATCCATCCAAGGTTTCTACATTGCACTTCATTGGAGAATTTAATAGGTGCAATGGCTATTGTATTATTGCATTATCTGAGGGTTTCATATTTGCAACAACTAAGGTATTGTTGCAAATATTTTTGAGAGGTTTGCACAACTGTAGTAGCTAAGGTATTGTTGCAGTTAGTTTTGGAAAATTGAAGATTTGCAGTAGTTGTTGTATGACTACAATCACCATTGGAAAGAGTCATTTATTGTCTCATTGGGTTGTAGCAGTTGTTGTAATGCTTCAATTGCACTAGAGATAGAATTCATGGTTGTTGGATTATCTTGGCACCAATTTAATGGTCATTGACCAAATTGGTGAAATAAAAGAGAAATCGATTTGAAGGAAATATTCTCAGTCTTTGGGGAAGTTGTCTTCAGTTTGGAGGTTTGGTTTTAATTTGAAGACTATGAATTTGGTGGGAAAGTTAGATCGTAGGATTTGTTGTAGAAGATCGATATTGCTCAAATTCTTAATATTCCTGGAGTTTCGATAGAGACAAGAAGTCTTTTTTTTTTAAGCCACAACATTAGAAAATTATCGGGCCTCACTTTATTATAGGAGTCGCTAAGGAGTTTGGCATTGAGTTTGTTTATTATTCATTACATAGTAAAATCATGGCTCATAAGGGAATTGTGGTGTTGCCACTAAAGAAAAAGCTGGACAAATCTGATATGGAAGAAAAGACTAATGGTGCTAGAACAAGACAAAATTAATAGTATTGTAGCTTCATATAGTCACTTTCTTATGATATTTGGATGGAGGAAATTATTGAGATATCACTTTTAATATGGGAAGGGTTCAATAAAGTATTTGAAGGCATTAGATATAATATCTAGAATAGGACAAAATTCCGCCACCTATGCAAGAGTTGGGAAAAGTAGAGAAAGAAAAATTCTGAGGAAGGCGATTAGAATAAAAGAAGATAAGACAAGTTAAGTGCCATTTTAGAAAATTGTGAAGTGTTGAATAGTCAAATTTCCTGAACATTACGGGTTCGATAACCTTTGGGAGGAATCAAATATTATCATCTGAATTAAAACGTTTCTTGAAGACACCGTCTAGAATAAGGGAAGTACGCGGGAGTCAATAAAAAGACGTCTTTTCCAAACACGTCAACTATAGGTGGGAGGTGCAACATACATAAGACTTGTTTGGCATTGAAGAAGACACAACATCATCAATCGTTGCCATCTTGCGGAGCTCGATTTCCAGGTTCTATTTCATTGCATAATTTGCATCAGAAAATAAATCATTGTCTTTTGAGTTTATAAGTTACAGCTGCATACTTGATCTGCATATTCGAGTCTACATTTGTAATGTAAACATCTCTTCATTGAAGACAATTAAGCATTTAATGTTAATGGAAAATGTGTTAATGGAAAATGTTGTAATTAACTAGCTATCTTTGCAATAGTTATCATAATCATTGCATTTCATATTATTTCAGGTTTGCACTTGCATCATTGTGTTGCTACCACTTTTTGGCATGATCATTGGTGTATTAAATATATATTGGAGTTGATTTTAATTGAGGTGTCAAGGCTTAGTAGTCAGTTGCATCTCCCATCATTATCTAAGCTAGATTGCATGACAAGTGTTTGCATAAATGACCATTGATTGCAAATGCATATCAAATATCTCTCTTTATTGAAAGATCAGAAATACTTGCATTTGTATTCAATTATCCATTTCATCCTTTAGCACATTTCAGTTAAAGAGTCTTGCATGTTCAAATATCATTCTATGCATCAAAACACAAAAAGAAACATCAAACAACAGTAGGAAGATTTTGTCAGGAAAGTGTTTGACAAAATTCCTCAAGTTGCAAAATTGGAAATACAAGCAAATTTAGCAAGGCTTTCTACAACCTATGTGGTGTGCTAGCATCCCTATACTTTCGCGAGTTCAAACGAGGAATCTTGGAATCTTTGACCCATGACATGTGTCCCTATGGTAGGATTTTGAGAGTAATGACTCTTCCCACCCATGCAGCTACACAAAACTCATTCCTTCACTCTCAGTTTACAACTTCTCTCATTCAATCATTCATTCTAACATTTTAGCATTCTCTCATTCTAACTCTCTTCTCTCGCTCTTCTCTTCTCGATATCATTTCTAAGGCAAAGCTCTGCCGAGTTGAAGTCTCTTCAACAGCCAAAACTCTCTTGCACACACTCAACATTGTGTCTATCAAGCTAAGAGGGAGCCACAAATTGCTAACACTCTCTTGTTTCTTGTCTACTTTATATCATACTATCTATTGTGTCTTTATTTTGTGATATAGGTTCTCCTCTTGAGCGAGGTTTTCTTTTATCATGTTGTGTATATTATTCTCTTTTTCTATCTAGTTTTCAGTGGAGGTGGGAACACCAAAATGGTGGTTTGACTATGGCAAGCCCCAAAACAACCTCAAAATTTTCTCTCATTCAACTTGTGTACAAGTTGCTTGCATGGAGCTTTGTGGGAGTCTTCGAAGCATAGGACCCTTTATAAGTTAGTTCTTTGCCTCCCTCATTATTTATTAGAATTCTGTGTTTCTTGTTTTAATTTAGTAGTGTAGACACTTAAAAATGACCTACGCCTGCAAGCTCTATTTTTCATCTTCTTCTTCCTAGCATAATTAAGACATTTCAATTATGTCCTTGGTCCACTTTCGTCTATTAATTAAATAATTCATAATCATTTAATTAATTCATGTCTTTTTATTATTCATGATTATTAAATAAATAAATTTTATTTATTTATTCAATACATCACTAATTGTCTAGTATCTTCCCATAATTCCAGTAATTCCTCTTGATTAGTTAAATAGATAAATTCCATTTATTTTTTTAAATATGTCACTAATTCTTAAGTCTTCTTATAATTAAATAGATTATTTAATTTATTTAATTATTGGTCATCTTTTTCTAATTAAATAATTATCTTTAATTATTTAATTTGACATTTCCCTCTTTTTAGTAAATAATTTAAATTAATTATTTATTGTCATGTGGTCCCACCTTTTGAATTAAAGTAATTTTTAATTCAAAATAGTCTTTTTCCTCAAAAATCAAATAATTTCCATTTATTATTTGATTTTCTAGCCACCTCTTTTTCTGTGCCAATCTTATCTCTTGTCACATGCATTGTCAACCCTTGATTCGACTCTCTAAAAATCAATCTTGTCCATTCATTTTGAATTTGACTTAATGTTTCCCTAACCCGAATTGTGGGTTGTCAAATTGAATCTTGTCCATTGATTCTAGGGCATTTGTCAACTTTTGATCTTGGTCATTCACTCAAAATTGCATTTTCTATAAAATGGAAATTTTGGTCTCATTTTGTCATCTCTTGTAATCTTGTTTTGGTCATCTCATGTCATCTTGCTATCTTGTCATCACATGCAATCTTGTTTTGGTCATCTTGCATTATTGTCATTTTGTCATAGGCATAATTAGACATAGTTTAGATGCTTACTAGTTGCATTGTAGTTCTGCAGTTGATAATTAAACAAACCTTGAATCTGGAACTGTTAGCAGATCCTTTGTAGTTTTTTCAGAGGGCTTAGTGCTATGTCCATACAAGACGCCAACGCGTATCAAGGACTTTAGTGTGCCATGTTGGCTTCCTGCTCTCGTATTATCATCCTTTGGCTTAGAGCTTCTCCTTCTATCTCAAAAATCTTAGTGATCTACTCTTTGTTTCTAAAGTTGTTTGCCCGTCACTACTCTTGAAACTCTGCTTTTAATTTGTCTTTTGTAATCTATTTCATCTTATTCAATTTGAGGTAGTTTATGGAAATTCATTCCCTCATACTCTTTTGGTAATCAAGAGACTCATGAGTAGTGAATCCCCCTACTCTACATTTTTGGCGATCCCATTGTGAAGCATGTCAAATCATTTCTACAATGTTGTAATAACTATGACAATGATTTTTCCAGGGAATATTTTGATATGTTAGGTGATGCCCTAGATAATTTCCTAGAGGCATCTTCTTCTATCCGTAGATATCTTGAACAAACTTCTTCATCACAACTATCTACTTCCTCTTTGCAAGTTGAGAAGTCAGTAAATGTGGTGGTAGTCTTTGCAACCCCTTAAAATCCTAAGGGACCTATCATTTACTTGACTCTATCTAGTCGTTCTCCTAAAAGGATTCATTCTATATGTGGAGTCCCATAATTTGATGACTTGATAGACCTATTTATGAGATTCTTAAGAGCTACAGACTCTTCTTCTTATAATGTCGTAGGGAATACATATAACACTAGAAGAAACCAACAAAATATGAATCAATCTACTTTTCAACCTACTTTGGTTCCTACTTCTTTACCACCTTCTCAACCAAGTATTCCTTCAACACCTAAACCTACAACTAAAGCACTTGGTGAGTATGATCTTGTCGAGCAACTCTGTGTTACTCCAGCCAAGATCTCATTATGGGACTTGCTTTAGACCACTCCAGTTTATCAAGGAATGTTGTAGGAAGCCTTGCAAAAGATCCTCTTGCCTACTTCCATTAGGATGGAGGATGTTGATGCATTGATGGCTCATATTTGTGTGGATTCACCAAATATTGTGTTCTATCTGCAAGAACTCCCACCCCTAGATGTATAGAACCAAGTGGATTTGTTGATGATTATAGTTAACATTAATAATATTGGTACTAGATGTTCTCTCATTGAAACTAGTTAGGCTCTCAATGTGTGTGGCATAGATTTATTACCTAAGATTAAATTTGATTCTTCTTTAACTACTTCTTTGTATATTTGTGGATTCGACAATGTTGGCCATCAAGCCCTAGGCACGATAATCTTTCCTTTGAGGCTAGGCCCCGTTACTATACCCACTTTGGTATATGTGATGCTTGGTCCTTTACCTTACAATATTCTTTTGGGAAGACCTTGGATTCATGCTTTGGGAGCTATAACTTCTACTTTGCATCATTGTTTAAAGTTTATTGCTAATAATCAAGTAATTACAATCAAGGTCGACCCTAAGGTTGTGCACCTTTGTGAGTTGGTGGCCACTGGTTAGACCTCGGTTATTTCCACTCTTAAGAATTGTATTCCATCATTATCTTCTGATGAGTTGGTTTTCTCTTCAGTAGTGCCTACCTTGAAAGCTACCCCTAAGGCAGATGCCCTTGAAGAAGAAAAACTTGAAGTGATGAATCCTAGTCCTCCCCTTCCACTTCTTCTTCTAAATCGAATGCTTGTCTTGGTGACGATTGGGGGTCCTTGGACTTCTCTGATTTATTCATAGGAGAATACAAGGTAGATCCAATCCACCTCGACCTTCTGATTGTTTCATATAACTTTTCCAAGAAATCTAATCATCCTCCTGTTGAGAGGGACAATTGTGATCCTATCAAGGAACAAAATTGTTCTCCTATTGAGGAAGATAATGATGCTTTTGTTGAGGAAGCAAATGTTTGTAACCCTACTAAGAAGGATGGTTGAGATCTCGTAGATATGTTTGACATTCATTGGTGGAATGATGCTCTTTATGTGGATCCACCCTCTTCTTAGGCTTTTCAAACACATTACAACTTTGGATACAAATTGGTTTCTAAGTATGGTTATGGGCGTAAAGACCTTGGATGTATCGAACAAGGAATTCAAGTCCCTATCCAAGTTAGGCCTCACAAGCATCACTTGGGGCTGGGTTGCTCTCTCAAATAGTCTAAGAAAAAACCATGGTGGAGTGTTAACATGATTTCCATTGAGCCCCTTAACCTAGTTCATCCTGAACTGATTGAGGGTAAAGTAGAATCTAATGAAGTTCCCCTAGAATTTTTCTCTTCAGAGGAAGAACTGGAAGAATTCTTAGGTGTTTATTCTCATTTTCCTTATTTTCACCATAAACTACAATTCTTGTATCACTTGCATAAACAGGCATACTTTTGAGAATCCATTTTGAGTGTGTATTAGGAGTCCCCTCTATCTAATGTGGAGATGATGTTCCTATACCTTATCCAGAAGAACATAATTCCCTCCTAAAGAGGGATACTACTGAATTTTTCATGGATCCTAAATCTTCTAAAAGGGTGATTAAAATTGGAAAGTTCCTTTCTTTAGAAGAAGCTAAACAAAATTCCAAGCTATTACTTTCTCATCCTAACATTTTCAATTGGTCATATGACCTGACATGCCTAGTATTGATGAGTCCGTAGTGGTCCACAATATTGACCTATGTCCCAATGTTAAACGTGCTAAACAAAAGATCTGAAAGACGAATCCCAAGGTTGCACTATTGGTTAAGACTGAGATATAAAAGCTTCTAAAATTGGTCTTTATCTATCCCATTGACTATTTTCCTTGGATACCGAATATTGTTACTGTTAGAAAACCTGATGATCATATTCATATTTGCATTGACTTTTGTGATCTCAATAAGGCTTATCTTAAAGACAACTTTATGCTGCCTAATATCAATATCATTGTAGAATTGACCTCAGGCCATGCCTTGTTGTCTTTCATGGATGGCTTCTTAGGCTATATAGTAATAATATTTTTGGATTAAAACTATGGGTCAATTTTAATCCAGAAATTCTTAGGCTATAATTAGATTTGTATTAATCAAGATGATTAGTATATGACATCCTTCACTACCTCATGGGATTCCTTCTTCTATGTGGTCATGTAATTTGGGTTATCCTATAGAAGTAATCAACATAAGCAAAATAAGCTATCTCAATATCAATATTTACCCTTGTCCTTGATTGCTTCTCTTCTTTTACGATAGATAGTGTCCCTAGGAGAGAAAAATGGCATTCAAATGCTATGGTGAATTTCACCTCGCTTGTGCCTTCAGATAAGGATATAAAAGAATTCCAATTTGTGGTTCATATTCTTCGCTCTCCTATCATAACTGATCAACCTAAATCCAATTCTCTCACGTGTGCTCAAATGGACTTGTAGGAATGGTATGCTAAAATTTACAACTATTTGAAGACTAGAAATTTTCTTTACGATGTGACGAAGAACAATCGTACTCGGATACATAAAATTTTAGTCTGATATGTTGTACTATCATATGTGCTTTATCAAAAAATTTACAATAGTCTTCTTTGGTGTCTTACTAAAGTTGAGATACACCTTACCCTTAAGGAAGACCATTTGGGATCTGTGGGTGGAAATTTTGGTGGTAAATATTTGGTGCAAAAACCAATTCACATGGGATACTTTTTTGAAAACAATGGAACAAGATTCTTTTTCCTTTGTCAAGAAGTGTCTGCAATGTCAACAACATATTCATCTCATGCATGCTCTAGCTCAAGAGCTTCAAAATTAAACCTCTCTTTTTCCATTCACAAAATTGGGGTTGGATATTATTGGAAAAAAATCACCTCCTTCCAAAGGACATATCTTTATCATCACTGCTATAGATTACTTCACAAAATGGGTTGAAACTATTCTGCTCCGATCCAAAAATGCTAAAGCCATCTGTAGCTTTCTTTTGGAACATTTCATTCTACCCTTGTTTCTAATAATGGTACACCATTTAAGAACAAATAGGTGAAGCAATTCCTAGAAAAGTTTCACATTCAACATAGATTTTCTACACCGTACTATCCTTAATCTAATGGCCAAGCCGAAGCATCTAATAAAAATCTCGAGCTCATTCTCCAAAAAATAGTAAACAAACACGATAGAGATTGGCATACTCAATTAACATATGCCTTGTGGGCTTATCACACGAGTGTTCACACAACGACTGGAATGCCTTACAACCTTGTGTATGGTGTTGAGGCTATCATGCCTTTAGATTTGGAGATTTTGTCTTTGCGGGTTTCCCTTAAAGGACTAATTGATGATGAAACTTACCATTCTAATCATTTGCATTAGCTTGATTTGCTTGAAGATTACCGGTTACAAGCCCTCAACCACCTTAAAGCTTATCAATGATCGCTTTCTAAACACTACAATCAGGGTGTTCTTCCTAGGAATTTGAAGGTAAGCGACTTGGTCCTCTATGAGAATCAAAGAAATGTAAATGCACTGCTCGATCAAAAGGGAAAGTTTAGTCCTAATTGGTTAGGCCCTTACATTGTCATTTCCATGTATGGTTTCGGCGCCTATGGATGGAAAACCTCTAAAAGAACCTATCAATGTGATGCATCTTCGTCGATACTATGCATAATGTCTATGTGTCATGTGTATAATGCTCATCCCTTGCAGCTTGCAATTTATCATATTATGATATTTATTTATTAACACATCATTGCATTTTGTGTTATGATGTGAACATGTGTATGTTTAATTTCTTTAAATAGGAACTACATACATACATGTGTTTTATTATGATTTGTGTCCATGCATTGCATTTGATTACATCTTTTGGCTAGGTAGTTAGATCATTATTGTATTTAATTAACGTAAATTCATGTGTGTTTATTAGATCATGATAGCATCTAATCTAAACATACATACATAAGTATAACATCCATCACATAATCATACATGAAAGTAAAAGCATACACATAAAACAATGAACACCATGATGTCAAAATTAGAATCTCATATTTATATATATATACATATATATATATATGTATATATATATATCAAATGTATGTCATGTACATGTATTGTCCCATTGTGAATAAAAAAATAGTGGTGATTGTGTATTTGTCAATGTCCATACATAAAAAAGTATTCTATACAATGTATATCATCGGTACAAAAATGGTGCATATCAAAATGGGCATCTAGTCCCTAGGTGCATGGCTCCCTAAGCCCTCTGATCCTAGTGGTTAGTGGAGTTTTCCCTCCTCGGGTCCCCTCATAGCTATGAATTAGCCATTGGCATTGCAGTTGTTGCCTACCCACTGAGGTCATCGAGTCGGATCTAAAGAGCATTATGTGCCCTCTCAAGACTCTCAAATCTCATCCTTGCCTCGTCTCTCTTGGTGAGCGTAGCCTGTAGCTCCACCGACTATTGATCCCTCTATCATGTAAGGGTGGTGACATCATTTGTCCTCTATACCACCTCCACCCTTGACTCCTCGTATTCTATCCTAAGACATGTGATAGGCTCAAATAAGTGGGCATGTTCCACCGTCGATGCCAACCTATATGCATCTGGGATGCTCCCCTAGATTGGTACGGCTAGGGCCACCTCTAAAAAGCACAACATGATGAACGCAGTCCACTCCTATGTACCCACTACAACCACAAAGTAAGTGGACTCATCAATACCACATGATATATACCAAAACATAAACATATATATGAGACAAAACTACAAGTATTGAAAAGAAAACAACATAATTAACTCTGGTACCTAGGTCCCTGACTTGCTAGTGTGGGTCAGGGGGAGAAGAGGCATTGGGACATGTGCCTCCTACGCTAGTTGTTGCTACTGCAATTGGGCCAATGGCTGTTGTAATGGAGTGAATTTTCACCCCTTGCAAATTCCCCATTTATA
This sequence comes from Sequoia sempervirens, assembly GCA_007258455.2. NCBI lineage: Eukaryota > Viridiplantae > Streptophyta > Pinopsida > Cupressales > Cupressaceae > Sequoia > Sequoia sempervirens. The sequence continues at coordinate 648,555,939 of VDFB02270651.1, read as the reverse complement.
CCCCTTACCTTATAAAGATCAAACCAGAAGATGTTATCCCACCTCATCCATCCACTTTCCATCCATTTGGAAACTGTCTATAGCATTGGTGGGGTAAATCATGTCACAGATGCTAGTGCGACATGTAGACTTTTGTGCAGTACAATGCCATCCTGACAGGATTCCTGCCTATAGAATCTACAAAGGAATTACTATTCTCCATTGAAAATGAAGCGTAACGCCCATGCACCCTTGACCAACCTCGAATGACTCTTTTGGGCTCCTATTCATCTTCCAAAGACTATCTTCTTCATTCAATTTAGCTTCTTCAATCTCACTTGATCATATTTCACTTCTACACACTTCATTTCACAACACTTCCACCATTTTTGAAGCTCCAAGTCGATACTTTGTTGGTTCCCACTCCTCTCATTATTGCAACAATGTTGCCATCCTCAAGCTTGTGAGCTCACATCTCCCTTCGTGTGCCTTGAGTGCATCTTGTTGGGGAGGTGATATCCATTTACTTAGCATCATTGTTTGATTTAGTAGCATATTTTTATTAGCATTGCTTGGTATTTTTCCATTTTAATACTTTCTTTATCTCATTTTCTCTATTGTGGCTATTTTGGTTGTCTGTGGAGGTGGGAACACCAAAATGGGGGTTTGACTGCGACAAGCCCATAAACAAATCAAGAAAATTTCCTCATTTTGTTGTGTGTAGGTATCATGTTCATGTGGAGCTTGTGGGAGGCTGGACTAATCATAAGTTTGATTTTCACCACCTTCACTCTTGTCAAATTCTATCTTTTAAGTTAAAGTATTATTTTTGGTGTCTTAGTTTATAGTTGTATTCTACTTTTCGTCATCGTATAAAACTACATTTATCAGGTTGTTAGTGAGTTATTTTTTAGTCTAGATTGTACTTTTTACTCTTTTTCTGTACAAACACTAACGCCTGACTGAGACACCAATGCGCCACATTGTCATCTATTTTTTGTGCTAGAGTCCTTTGGCAGAGAGTTGCCTAGGTTGCAGTCTAGAATCAAGAATTTTCTCACCTAGTTTCCTAAACTCCCAAGTTGACAAAAGGACAATGATAGATTATTTTTCCTTCCTTTTTCAACCTCTCAAACATCAAATTTACCTTAAAAAAATCCTTTAGCATGAGGTAGATGAGGGTAGCTGATTGTTCTAGACCCTCCTGTGACCTGGCATCTTGAGCAGTTGGTCCCCTTTTTCTACATTTTGGTGAACCTAATGAACTGTTCTAGTTCTATTTGGTAGTGTTGAAATACTCTTCTCTTGTGTTATATGTGTGTTGTGGTTGTGTGTGTTGTAGGGAACCTATTCTTGCAACCCAACCTATGACCCCTAGTGGCGTAGCTAGAAGAATCCTTAAGCATTGTGAAGCAAAACCTTGAATAGGTCACTATTTAACTGTTGAACCCTTCAGGGCTTTTGAGAAAGTCCTTTCTAGAGTACGTAAGAGATGACTTATTTCATGCATCTTCCCATCATGTCTATGCAGCCTACAAGTGAGTCTCTTGCTATAACATTTACCTCACAGGGTTTGCTGATGAATGCTAATAAAGAACCCTCTCCTTTGTACGTTCTTGCATGTATCATGGGAACACCGTAACTGGCGTTCTTGTTGACCCTACATGCAAGATTAATGTTATCACATAAGAGATCATGTTAATAAAAATTTTACATAAAGGTGGGTATGATGATTCTAAAGCCACTATACATATGCATGATGGGCTTTTTGTTCCTCCCATCGGTTTTATCACCATGTCAGTCTCGGTTGGCCACAAGACTATGAATGCCCTCTTTGATATTATCTTGGGGTTTTATTTTTTTAGAGTGAAACTAGGCATTCCTTAGCTAGTTTCCATGAATGCAATCCCCTCAGTGATCCACAAATTCTTGAGGTTCTCTCATGATGGTTTTGTGCATGTAGTCCATGACACCAGTTACAAACTGATGGTGGCGTGTGGAGGCTACTCACTTGATCACTTCCGCCTTATCCTTGTTGGTCTGCTCCCTCCCAGGACCTACCTATTGTATCAAACTTATGTGAAATACAAGAATGGGGGCATAGCACCAAAAGTGATCTGCCCTCCTTCTCCCTATGCCATTTTAGTTAAAGCTTTCATGATAGTGCAACATAAGGCTGCCTTTGTTGCTCGAAAAAAGAAGTTTTCTCAAGCTTCTTCTCCTTCCTTTATAGTTCCACCTGCCTTTTCCTCCTATCTTGTGATTCCCTTGACTCCCTCCCCTATGTGGTTCTTGGGGAGTCTGATGGTGCCCACTTGGCCGAATGCCAAGCGTCAGGTATTTGACCTTACTATCTTTCCCATAGTTCCTCGACCCATCTTGTATGGTAAGGGGAAGGGTCCTCGTGGAGCTGCCTCTACATCTTCACCTTCATGGCCTCCTACCATCCCTACCCCTAAGGTATCAAATGGGAAGAGGCTGACTGTTGAGGTGCTTGAGTCTACTTCCCCACCTATGGTTGCCTTTGCTCCTACATCTCTTCCTTCTCCTATATAGGAGTCACTCCCTCCATTGAAAATGATTGTGATAGATATTTCAATGACTAAACATGAGCCTTCTATTCCTCCTCAAGCTACAACCTCTAACTATTGAACCTGAAGAAACCACCTTGCATGCAAGTGTAAGCATTAGAGGAAGGCTCTAGCTACTAAGTAGTTTGCCTTGCGAAAGAAGGAAGGGGAGCCAACAACTCTTGTTTTGGTATCTTTTATTATGTCCTCTTCTACCCCTTCTACTTCAATTCCCTCCACCTCAATCTTTCTTCTAGCTCCCCCTACGAGCCTAGATGATCCTCACCCTAAAAGGGTGTAAGTGTTCATTTCTCCTTTTGTTGAGCCCCCTCTTCTAATGTCCCTTCCAGACATCCCACCTTTTCCCAAACTCGTGGATATGTTGAATACCTTGATGGTGTCCGTTGTGGTTTTCTCCTCTTCGTCCTCACCTTCTACTTCATCTATGGGGATCTCGCATTGTTTGATGAAGCACAAGTTGGAGGATGACCCTGCTTGCAATGGGGGTCAGAAGAAGGGATCACCTTCTTCGAAAGCTGGTTCTATTTTGGCTTGTGTTGTCCTAGTGACAAATGCAGCCCTGGTGTCCCTGAAGTTTGTCACTACCCTCGATTCTTTCAAGGAGGTTGGCAATGGATCTTGGGCGCCTCCTTCATCACCCACTTGGATGACACAAGGCACTCTTTTCAAGTGCATGTTCAACTTGGTGGACGATGTATAGGCTTTTTCGATGATTTTTGCAAAATTGTTGATGTTTACCTCATAGGGGTTAAGTGAAGAAGACCTCAAGGGGCCCTCTTCCTTATCTCTTGTCGTAGGACAGTCGGAGAGTGATCCCCTTGCTATCCCACTCTTGTAGGATCATCTACCTTCCCCTTACAATGATCTAGATTGGGAGAACAATGAACTCTTGGTTGATGAGCACAAGGAGGGAACATCTTCTTTATCTATAGATTAGATTTGTGTGTGTGTGTGTGTGTTGTGTTTCCCCCGTGCTTATCTTATATGTTCCTAGAGGACCCTTGTCACCATTGTAGGTGCTTGGATACATGATTTTTTTTGTGTGATAAACTTCTTCTATTTTTGACATCATTCTTCTCTTTATTGTGACTTGATTTTTGACAATTGGGGATGATGCAAAGTGTTGGGGTCATTTAGACCTCCCTTCCATGTTGACCCAATTTTGTATTTTTATTTTGTTTTCACATGAATTTCTTCATATGGTCTGATATAGTAAAGGGTTGATGACAATTCATTTATATATTATTATATTATATCTATTTATATTTATGAGTAGCTTTGACCTCGAAATATTAGATCCCCCTATCTCTTGATGTATGTATTTTTGTTTATGTTATCTTTTCCTTGCTTTCTTTGTGATGTTTTGGTGCTTATGTGTTGTCCCTTGCATCCCTGACAACATTACCACAGTTACATCTTGGCATGTTTCACGGGCCACAAGATCACTTTCATTCTTACTTTTCTCTCCTTAGGATTTCATGTGCCTTTGAGTTTAGTACGCACCATCCTAAGGGGGGGCTATCATACTATTTCAATTTTCAAAATATTTATTTGGTGGCTAACAAATCCCTTGCTAAAAATCCTTTATTTTTCAAAAATTTCATTCTTCAACATGGATCCCTAGCAAGATCTTTCATTCATCACATATTCGCAAGATAGAACATGAAAACTTTTCTTCAAGAAGGGAGTACTTTTTATGATAAAGAAGTCTAAAAACTTTCCCTTGCAAGGGATTATTCTTTCTTTCAAATTCCTTGATGAAAGGAATCTCTCACAAGGATTCCTTGATGAAAGGAATCATTGGCAAAAAAATTCTATCTCTTTTCAAAAATGTTATTGCTTTCAAATAGAGCATCCCTTGAGTGGACCCCTTTTCTTTTGAAGGGTTCTTGAGGGATCCCTTTTAAAGCTTCTCCTTCATTTATTGACTATCTACATGACTTTTTGTTTATCTGCATGCATGAATTTTTGTTATCTAGCATGTTTTGTCTACAAATTAACATGTTTCTTTGTAGGGGCACCTACAAAGCTTATTTTTAATCAACCTTGCAAGATTGAGCACTTGTAAGGGCCTATCAGACTCTGCAGAGCCTCTCACATCTGACTTCCCTCAAGACCGAGCACCTGGAGGTGCCTCATTTGCAAGTCTGAGGACCTATAAAGTGCTTTCATCCTATGAGATCTCTTTGTTCAGCTCTGTAGGACCAAGCACCTATAGAGCCTTTTGTTCACCCTTTCGTAATTTTACAGACCTACGACACATTTTGTTTAACTCTCCTTAGTACCAAGTACCTATGGAGCCATCTCCTCTTCCTATGCTTTCGGGTGTGTCAGATTGTGGTATGCTTCCTTGATGGTTTAGGTATACTTTCTTTAGAATCTTTGATCTACTTTACCTCACATTTGGTAGCACATATGCTTGCTAAAGTGGGGGGAAAATTTTATAGAGTGAATTTGCACTCCTCCTAAATTCCCCATTTATAACCCTTACCTTAGAAAAATCAAACCCAAAGATGCTATCCCACCTCATCCATTCACTTTCCATCCATTTGGAGGTTGTGTGTAGCGTCGATGGGGGAATTTCTATTAGGGATGCTACTGCAACATGCAGACGCCTGCATAATGCACTGCCATCCTAACAGGATTCCCACCTCTGGAATCTACAAAGGTGTTAAAACTCTCCATTGGTGATGAAGCGCAATGCCCCTACACCCTTGATCAACCTCAAACGGCTCTTTTGGGATCCTATTCATCTTCAAAAGACTATCTTCTTCATTCAATTCAGCTTCTTCAATCTCACTTGATCATATTTCACTTCTATACACTTCATTTCATAGCACTTCCACCATTTTTGAAGCTCCAAGTCGGCACTCTACTTGTTTTCACTCCTCTCATTGCTTGCGAGCTCACATCTCCCTTCATGTGCCTTGAGTGCACCTTCTTGGGGAGGTGATATCCATTTACTTAGCATCATTGTTTGATTTAGTAGTATATTGTTGTTAGCATTTCTTGGTATTCTTCCATTTCAATACTTTATTTATCGCATTTTCTCTATTGTGGCTATTCTAGATGTTCGTGAAGGTGGGAACACTGAAATGGGGGTTTGACTATGACAAGCTTCAAAACAATCTCGATATTTTTCCCCATTTTTTTGTGTGTAGGTATTGTGTTTGTGTGTAGGTATTATGTCTGTATGGATGTTAGTGCCTAACTAAGATGCCAACATGCCACACTTTCATCTATCTTTTATGTTGGATTCCTTTGGCAGAGAGTTGCATAGGCTATAGTCTAGACTTGAAAATTTTCTCACCTTGTTTCCTAAACTCTCAAGTTGACAAAAAGATAGTGAAAAATTAGTTGTCCTTCCTTTTTCACCCTCTCAAACATCAAATTTTCCTTAAAAAATTCCTTTAGCATGAGGTAGATCATGGTAGCTATTTTTTCTAGAACCTCTCATGATCTAGGGTCCTGAGCAATTGGTCCCCCTCCTTTACAGTTGCTACTAACACCACCACTAAAAATAGGATGACACATGGAGGGGATGATATCCTCCACTGTCACCTCAGTATTGCTATTGTAGTGCCCACCTCCTCTTCCTACTGCTCAGCACCACCACTTTCATTTCCTCCTTCTCCTCCTATTGTTTGTGCCTACTCCTAGACACTGGCATCCCCTCTGGGGGCATCTTCTAGGAAAACTGGAGTAGGATCATGCTGCAGCTACTAGGTCCCAAAGCCGACTGCGATACCCACATCATCTATGGGTAGCATCAGGAGGTGATCTCATTCCTCGACCTCATCATCACTCAGAACAATGTCTCCAATTGTAGGTCATTGACGATTGCCTAGTCTCATGGTGCTCCTGAATACTAAAGAGTAATATGGGGGCATTGGCGAGATGGTCTGTATAATACCAAATTGCCACATAACTCACTTCCAATAGAAGGGTATACTACAAAAATCATTATTACCAACCAAAAAATGATCGTGTTGCATGTTTCGCAGCTACCTATGGTCATCTACCCAATGCATGCCTCTATATGGCTGTCATATAACCTGGTCAACCTACAAAGCGTCAAACTATAGTCTCTAGATTTGGAGGTCCTCGTAGCTCCACTGACACACTAACTCATACGCGTGTGCTATTGGGGTACTATGGTCTATCCCCAAAGGATACCCAACTGGCCGAGTACAAGTAATGTGAGAAAATATCCACACCTGAAGAAGCATGCAAGTGGTGAGGCTCATGTTCTTGTAGTGCATGAACCTATCCAACTCCTAGTACAAGTGTGCAAGTATGTTGCAACCCCATGGAAAGACATTTTGTTGCTCCTCCATGGCCCTAATAATGTGGACGAGGTCCCCGTGAAGGTGAGATCCCTACTCATCCATGGTCACCCACATGGTGGCTGTCACAACTATCACCCTCTGCACCAGAGGAACCACCGTGTTGTCATGCTCAAACTAGCGAATATAGATATGGCCCATCTCATCGCTAGGTTTTATACATCCTATGCAGTATCATATTCCTTTGAATTGTTCTCAGGCCGACCGAACATCATCTAGTGCCACCCATCATCTATGAATGGGGAGGTCGGTGATCTGGTAGGTGTCCTCCAACATGACGGTCATCTTTCCTGTCAGAAGGTGGAATGTTGAGGTGGTCGCATCCCATCGCTCCATCAGTGCCATGAGCATGCGGTCATGATACAACATCTTTGGCATAGTGTAAGAATACCATAGGCCTACCTGATGAAGAAGTCCCTCCTCATCCAAGGACATGCATTGTGCTTGGTCTCGAAGCATCTGAAGCATGTACCTGCCACCATTCTCCCACATCTCTAGGTAATCCTACAAAATGGAAAAGATTCCAGTTAGATCCATCTATATCAAAAGCTTCTAACTTCTACATCAAAATTTATCTAAGTATGACCTTTGGGACATAGGAGCGCTATAGAGATGTCTGCACGAAACGTTGCTATTCGAGGTTTGCTATTGGAGCCACCTAGACGGTAGCGCACTTGGAAAACCCCAGTGTAGCCAAAGGCCTCCAACATGATGTTGGTATGCCAACACACTAGAAAGATGCCCTCATGCCATAGAGATTCCTACGCTTTGAATTTTCAAAAAATTACTATAAAAATGCACTAAAATCTACAAAAGGAAGCTTTTTAGACTCACTTGATCGACCGCACCTCCCTAGGCAATTGCTTGGCATAACTACTTGATCCTAAGTTCCTCAAACTCTCACGTGCAAGGAATTTTTCTGAATTTTTTCTCATAAAAGTCAACTCGCTCATGGTGGATAGTGAAAATGATCCTTTTGTGGGCCCTCCTAGGTATATGTAGGCCCTTTGGGGACCATTTTTCCTTGTGATCATGGTCACCTCTTTACCATATTTTTCTTCCAAATCAGTAGATTTTTCTTCAGCATTCTTCTCACCTTCGTAGCTTTTTCCAATTATTGAGCTGACCTAAATTTGAGTTTTGCATAATGAAACTTCACATCAGATCCTGTAGTTTCTCGCTGAGCTCAATCACTGAAGGCATTGTTGGTGCCTACCTACTCGATCCCTGTGACCTCTACAGTATCCTTTTTGGCATATAGATCCAAAAAAAAAATTGTTTTCTCTAATGTATTTTCTACTTTAGTGTAGCTATTTTTTCACAAAAATCCACTCACTAAAGTGGGTCCAAAATATAATGTCATAAAATTGCACCCCATGTCAATTTCACATTTGCACATTTGACCTCGCATTTATGGTGCCTAGCCGCATTTATGACAAGAACCTTCTGAGTCAAAATTTTGTAATTTCAACTCCATAAGGACCAACGATGAAGTGATAGCAGTTCACCACCTCATTTCTCATAAAATTTCCAGTTGGATACCTACATGGCACACTACCATCCTTGTACTTTTGTGAGTTCAAACAAGGAATCTTGAAATCTTTGACCTGTGACACTATCCCTGTTGTAATATTTTGAGAGTAATGGCTCTTCCCATCCATACAACTACACAAAACTCATTCCTTCACTCTGATTTTACGACTTCTCTCATTCATTTATTCATTCTAACATTCTATCACTCTCTCGTTCTAGCTCTCTTCTCTTTCTTTTCTCTTCTCAATCTTATTTCTAAGGCAAATCTCTACTAAACTGAAATCTCTGCAACATCCAAAGCTCTCTTGCACACACTCAACAGTGTTTCTATCAAGCTAAGAGGGATTCATAGACTATTGGTAGCACTCTTTTTTTCTTGTCTACTTTCTAGTGTACTATCTATTGTATCTTTATTTCATGATATGGATTCTCCTCTTGAGTGGGGTTTTCTTTTATCACTTTGTGTCTATTATTCTCTCTATCTATTTGCCTGTTTGTGGAGGTGGGAACACCAAAACAGGGGTTTGACTATGGCAAGCCCTAAAACAACCTCAACATTTTCTCTCATTTTCCTTATCTACAGGTTTCTTGTGTGAAGCTTTGTAGGAGGCTTCGAAGCATAAGACCTCTTGTGATTTGGTTCTTTGCCTCCCTTGTTATTTATCAATATTTCCTATTTCCTATTAATTCAATAGGTTAAATAGACCTAGGATATGGAATTGTTAGCAAATCTTCTGTAGTTCTATCTAGGGTTTAGTTATTTGTCTGTATAGGATGCCAATGTGTATTAGGGACTTTAGTGTGTCATACTAGCGTCTCACTCCCTCATTGTCACCCTTTGGTTGAGAGCTTCTACTTATGTCTCAAAAATATCAGTGATATTCTCTTTCAGTTTTTGAAGCTATCTACCTGTCATTACTCCTAAAACTCTACTTTTAATGTATCTTTTGCAATCTCTTTCATCTTATTCAATTCATTAGCCAATCTGAGGTAGTTTAGAGTAGTTTGTTCCCTGGGACTCTCTTGGTAATCAAGAGACTCATGACCAGTGAATCCCCCTTCTCTACAATAGGATAAAAGTAAAGTATATACAAGCATAGTCATGTGAATAACAACAAAACATGAGGTCCATGTGTCTATTTGACGATGGGCCTCACATCATCCCCCTTAGGAATGAAATTCCTCCTAGAATTCATCAAAGAGATGAGGATATAGATCCCTCAACCGTGATGCATCCTCCCAAGTGGCTGAAACCTCATCATAACAGTCCTTTTGGACCCTGACCTAGTCCAACTCTCAACCTTGAAGGGACAATGTTTGATGAGATAAAATGAGAATGGGCTACAATGCCAACTACCTATCTACCTCCACCTTCAAAGTAACCCAATCTAGGACATGAGAATCATCATGAACATATCGACGTAAAAATGACCCATGAAACACATCGTGGATGTGCGATAAACTAGGTGGCAAGGCTAGACAATAAGCTATTGGACCTATCTACTCCAAAATATAAAATGGTCCCAAAAAGAAGGTGCAAGCTTATAGCCTTTTCCATAATGGATTGGACTCTTATATGGTCGCACTCTCAAGAAAAAATAGTCACCAACTGAGAAGCTATGATCTATCCTCTTAGCATCGCCATACTTCTTCTGACGATCTTGTGCCTCTTATAAACACTACCTGATCAAGACCACATGCCACTCCATATCATGTACCATCTCTGGACCAATAGATACTATGTCCTCTATCTGATCTCAACTCAAAGTAGTCCTACAAGGCCTGTCATATAATTCCTAATGTGGTGGCATACCCAACTGTGATGCTCATTATTATAGGAAAAATTGATCAAGTCTAAATAATCTTCCCACCAAGATTACCCATCCATCATATGCATGCATAACATATCCTCTAATATGTGATTCACCCTCTTAGTTTTCCCATTTGTCTCGAGATGGTAAGATAAATTGAAATTGAGCTGAGTGCCCAATGCTTGTTGCAATGATGTCCAAAACATTGACATTAAGAGTGAATCTCTATCTAATATAATCCCATTAAGAGCTCTATGCAATCTAATAATGTCATCTAGGAATACCCTCACCACTTCTAGTGTTGTATAGGTCATACGCATGGGTGAGAAGTGGGATACTTTGGTCAAATTATCCACAATCACCATGATGGCATCATGGCGGTGTGAGGACAAAGGTAGACCAACAATGAAATCCATAGAAATGGAAATACCACTTTCACTTAGGAATATTGTGTGGGTATAGTAATCTTGTTGGATGTTGATGCTCTGCCTTGACTCTTTAACACTCAAGGCATCAAGTCACATACTCTATAATATCTCATCACATACCTTCCCAATGATACAACTGTCTAAAGCCAACATGCATTTTCACTATTGGATGTGTTGTATATGGTGCCCTATGTGCCTCTAACAATACAACTACATGAAGGTCCACTACATTGGGTACATAGATGTGACCTATGTATTGTAGTAACCCATCAAACTCTAAAGTGTATCTTGAAAATTTTCCCTTAAGGGCCTTTTGTGACTGGATCTCTTGTTGTACTGCTAGCTACCACATCCTCTAGTAAATATTGTAAGATCTGACTCCAAATATCAATGCTCAATGACATGGATGATATCTCATGAGACCTCCTACTCAATGCATCTACTACCACATTCTCCTTCCCTTTGATGTAATCCACATCAAATTCATACTCGCATAAGAACTCCATCCAACACCTTTGATGAGAATTTAGATTCAGCTGTGTTAAGATGTACTAAAGGCTATGGTGTCCTAAATGCAACTCAAAGTGATGATCTAGAAGAAAGTACCTCCAATGAACTAGAGCATGAACCACCATAGCTAAATCCAAGTCGTGCATAGGGTAGTTCAACTCATGGGTCTTGAGTTTTTGTGACTCGTATGTGATTACTCTACCCTCTTGCATAAGTAATGTGCTTAAACCATCAATCAATGCATCTATTTAAACCATGAAATATGCTGAAGGATCGGGTATTGCTAAGATAGGAGCACTAGTGAGATGTTATGTGAGGGTCATGAAGGTCCTCTCACACTGCTAAGTCCACTCAAACATTTTCCATTTCCATTGAAGGGAATTGATAGGGTGTGCAATCCTAGAGAAACCCTCGATAAAACGATAGTAGTAACAAGCTAACCCCATAAAACTCTTGACTTATATCATTGTAATAGGTGTTGGCCAATCCATTATGTCCCTAATCTTCAATGGATCTACTAAGATACATTTGATAGATATAACATGACCAAGATAGTGAACCTTTGAATGAAAGAAGGCACACTTCAACAAGTTGTCGTATAACTGATGCTCCCTCAAGCACTGTATAACTTTCCATAAGTGCTCCTCATGCTCCTCCTTGGTACATGAATATATCAAAATGTCATCAAAAAATACAATCACAAAATGATCCAAAAAGGTGTGGAATAACCCATTCATGAGACTCATGAACACTATGGGGGCATTTGTCAAACTGAACGGTACCACCATAAATCTGTAGTAACCATATCTAGTATAGAAAGGAGTATTATGTATGTCTACCTTAGCAATACTCAACTGGTGCTAAACTAACTTAAGATATATCTTTCAAAGCACCCTAGCACCTGCAACTGGTCAAACAAATCATTGATCCTCAAAAGAGGGTAACAATTCTTGATCGCTACCTTATTTAGTTGTCTATAATCTATGCATATTTGAAGGAATCCGTCCTTAACAAAGATGATAGGAGTGCCCCAAGGTGAGACACTATGATGAATATGACCCTTCTCTAACAAATCCTCCAACTGAAGCTTTAGATCACTAAGCTCATGAGTGGCCATCCTGTAAGGTGTCGTTGAAATTAGCTCTGCTCCTAGTACTAGATCAATATGGATATCAATCTCTCATTGAGGTGGAGTCCTTGCAAGCTCTAGAGGAAGCACATCTGAAAACTCTCTAAGGATGGGGTGGTCATCTAGTGATGCCTTTTTCTCCTCCTCATCCCTATCATTAATAGTGATGGAAAATAATTGACATCCCTTTTGCAAGCATCGCTTCAACTACATATCTAAAATCATGTGAAGGGAAATAGGTCTTTGAATCCCTATAATCACTACTGGTGCACCTTGATCATCTACACACTCGACCACCTTTCGATGAGAATCCTAGCCCGATGTGCATTGAGCCAATCCATACCTAATACCACTATGTAAGAGCCTAATGGAGTGACACAAAGATCCACTAAAGTAGATAAGTCTCCAAGCTATAACAAGCTACCTCTCACTACAGAATCAACCAATACCTTAGCCCCTAAGGCTAACTCAACCTCCCGCCTATCATCTTTCCTAGATGCCACTAGCCAGCTATGCTCCACTATAGATGGGGAAATGAAAGAATCAGATGCCCCATAATCAAATAAAATAGAAACATGAACATCACCAATCATACCAAGGGCCTCAATAATTGTGGCCTAATGATCAACTTGGTGGTTCTCGACTGCTGCAAAGAATCAATGGTATTTAGCCACATCACCCATGTTGGCTTTGACCCTACCAGACACTATCCTCTAGATGTAAAACCTTAGGGGCACTCTCTAGCCATGTGTCCCACTATTCCACAAACGTAACATGGTCCTTGAGTCTGAACTTGTGTTGATTGAGTCATGTTACCTTGTTGATCTCTAGCCCCTACTAAACCCACTAAAGCATCCTCTAAAAAATTGTTATGAACATGTGGGTGTAGCACCTTGTGTTTGAGGATGTTGATCACATCGTGATCCCTGTGTCTTCCATCCCTTGTAGGTACCACCCCAGAAAGCCTCTTGAGGCTCAGGCCTCTGACTCTGTTGTTGTTGTGGTGGTGGTCTAGGTAGTAGTGATGAAGGTCTAGAACCTCCCCAAGGAGAGAATGGTGGTCTACAAAATCCCTATGACTGAGTAGCCTGATTGCAGTTTTTGAAACCACTCTCATGCCTCTTTGGGACTTGCCCTATATTTTTGTGAACCATGATTCCCAACCTACAAAAACACAAGAAACAATCAATATGTTAGATCAAATGCATGGTTAGAAACATGATTCCTCAAGATATTCATTTGAAAGTAAAGGAAGAGGAATTAAGTTAAGAACACAACAAATTTGAAGCAAGAATATCAAATCCTATTCTAAAACCATGAAAACTCTTAATCTCTTGAGGGAGTTGGTGCCAATTTGATGTGAAATTGGCCCTTTCCCAACTCCAATGGTGTGATGAAGATGCTTGATGAAGGATTGATGCTTGTAGTGATGACGTTAATGAAGCTCCATGTTGAAAATCTGCAAAAAACCTAACTATGCTTTGAGAAAATGGATGAAAGTTGCTATGGATTTAAGTATAATAACTTTGCATGAATTGTGGATGATGAAATGAGGAGATTAGCCTCTTATTTATAGAATGAGAAGATGGATGAATGTCCAAAATAGAGAAATGTCGGACTAAAAATTAGCCAATGGCCAAGTGCCACTTGTCAACTTATGAGTGGATGGAGGATGTGCAAGTTTTGAAGAATGTGTCAATAAATGCATATATTTGAATTTTGAATTTTTTGAAATGACATGCAAGAGGGAAAGAAGGCGCATTGAATGCCACTTGGCTCAAGGAAAAAGGAATTTGTAAGAGGAGTAAATGACTTGTTGGAAGGACAAATTCCACTTGGATTTTGAATTCAAATTGAGAGAATATTCCTTAAAAGATGTCTTGTTGAGGAAAATAGAGATTTAATAAATCAAATAACTCTATTTTCATGTGCAAGTGGTAAAAGATGGAGGATGGGACATGAGAAGAGATTAAATTAATCAAGGTTAATTAATTTAATGAAGGGATTAAATGATGTGACCTATTTGACTTAAATTTGTGGGTTTATTTAAATCAAATATGAGAAGAATGTGATAAAGGATTAATTAAATAAGGACTTTTGATTTATTTAATTAAAAGAGATGATGTTAGATTAAACTAAATAAGGTTTTAATTTATTTAATTTAATAAATAGACTTTAGAGATTTAATCAAATAAAATTAATTATTTAATTAAATAGGATAATTAGATCATAATGATTAATTTAAAATTATCGAGAAAGGATGACTTAATTAGATAACCGATTTATTTAATTAAGAGAGGAATATTGATAAATTTAATTAGATAAAGGTATTTGATTAAATGGTTAGACCGAAGGATTATTCTAGATGAAACGATGTTAGTGGTTAGGATCAGATGTCCAATGTCAATCAGTACATTTTACATGTCTACATTTTGCCCCTCTTTGAAGTAATGCACTCGTTGCATTGGTTCAAAGAATAAACAGTCTTGATCGAAGCCAAAAAAGTTTTTTTTTCAAAATCTTGCCCCACTACTACTCGGCAAGAAAAAACACGCCAATATATTGCCCCCTCGAGAGATTGGACGAAAATTTTGATTTTTGGGTGATCTCGCGAAAAAAGAGGACAAGGTGTCTAACATGTCCAAAAAGGCTCCAGGAGGCCAAAAACGTGTCTAAATGTAATTAAACAATGTAAAATGGGCCTCAACTAGACAAAAACAGGTTCAAGAGTCCAAAACCCTAGCAGGATAGCCAAACAGGGTGAAAAAACCCTAATTTTCAGGCTTAAAAGGCCCCAAGGGGTCACTTTCAATTCATTTTCACACATCCCTTTAGCAATTCTGAGATTTGAGCTCTAACATTCTGACGAGATGGTGCAACGAAAACTCCCAATGCACATTTTCAACCGAGTCCGGACATACCAGCTACCACCCTACATTGGGGCACCGGTAAGTGATCCTTACTTAAGCTTCATTTTTCATTTTTCACGTTCATTTATTGCTTTTAAACTTAGCTCTTCTACAACAACGCTATATAGCACCGCTCGGTGTTAGATTGCACCACTTTGGTGGAGTTTGGACTTTGAAAACAAATTTCAAAATTTGACGCTCATGCCCTCGCTAGCGGGGTCTTTTTAAAGTGCGACGCGGCAGTGCTCTATTAAACAAGAATCTTCCCAAACTGCACCGCTCGACAGAAAAGTGCACCGTGGTGGTGCTCTTTCAGAGTTTAGTGGTCCAGCATCGCATTTTGGACTTTTCAAACTATGGCACCTTCACAGATAGCGATGCTAGGATGGTTTCTTGGACGCTCAGGATGAAATTTTCAAAAAATTTAACATGGTGACCTTTCCTGATGCAAGATGCGGTGAGGGAGCTCTACTCCCAGAAGCACAAATCGTGAGAGATCTTCGGTTATCTGCAAGACCTCAGTGACAGAGATCAGGATCGGCTGCGGAACATGGGATTGTGGTTTATTGCATATGCAACACCTATGCAGACCCACCTTGGGATGATGTCACCGAGAGATGGGACAGTGAAACCTCGTCGTTCCACCTTCCTACTAGCGAGGCCACTATCACCCTGGAGGACATGTGGCGGATCCTCATATTGTCGATTCACGAGTAGCGTGTTATTTATGACATGGATGCCAGACGGGATGCCTGTCACACAGTCCTTACTACATAGGACATTATCTACTGCGAGGGTCAGATTGAGCTTGAGCGTCACAGGGCTCTAGCTTCTCCCTTCTGCTTGGTGGTTGCGGCTATTATTTCAGGTCTCATTGCCCTAGATCGATGAGGTCAATACTTTAGTCTTGGTTGGGGACTCTGCTGGGAGGGCATGGTGATGCACGATAGGCCAGTTCATTTTGCTTGGGGGCCTGTTCTTCTTGCTTCACTCTACAGGGATCTACACGAGTACATCTACCTTGACGGTAGAGCACTCGGGGCTGGTGTTACACTCCTCCACGTGTGGGTGAGGGAGCACATTTTTGTTCTTCAGCCGCGAGTCATTGTAGTACCAATGGGTCCCGATGATCCCCTAACATGGCGTTACAGAGGTGGTGTGTCCTTTACACACATAGGTGAGCACGAGATTCTTCATTGGAGGAGGGTCCTAGATGAGATGCAATTTTTCACATGGCACCCATACCTTGGTCACCCTGGATGGGCTGATGATGCCCAACAAATCTTCTTTTCCCATCAGGACCAGTTTATGCAGGGACGGGAGCATACCATGGTGGGGAGATACCTGCTAGGGCAAGTCCAATGTCAGTTTGGTGAGGCACAGGATCAACCAGACAACGCCTACGTGGCCATATTTTCCCATAATGTATCACAAGGCTCATGGAGGAGATACATTCTCACCTCAAAGACCGTGGACAGCTTCTGACAGTTGGTGGCTTAGTCGTGGGTTTACGATCAAGGACTTGCGGATCGAAGGGTTACTCAGGCTTACAAAGATTGGTTTTGGCCACCCCTGCGATTGACCATTCCAGGAGCACCCGCCGCTCGGCGGAGGATGAGGGTCAAAGGGGGAGGACAAGGATGAAGAGATGGTGTGTGGTAGGATCAGCCAGTTGAAGCTCCAGTACAACTGGCTTAGGATGATGTTCAGATGCAGGACTGGGAGTAGGCACTAGCCAGGTAGCAGAATCAAGTAGATGCACTGCCATGAGCCGAGGGTGAGGGTCAGCCTCATGTGCAGCCTGCACGAGCACAACCAATAGGGAAGCTAGATCCTAGACACAGACTAATTTCACAGTTACAGGGTCAAGTTCAGACCTTGACAGTGGAGAGGGATCAAGCCAGGGCCGAGAGAGACCAAGCTAGGGCTGAGAGAGATCAGGTTGTTTTGTAGAGGCAGGCCATAGAGCTACAGGTGGTTGCAAAGATGGGCCAGAGACAGTAGCTGAAGAGTAAGGCATCCTCCTCCTCTCAGAGCATAGTGTCCCTTCGATCTTACAGGGAGGTCGTCCGGGAGGCGGACTATTACTGTATGCACTATCATCAGGCCGTACCCAGAGCAGAGTGGGCCCCAAATTACTCGCAACGGACCAGCCACAGACCAATAGAGGGTCATGGTGATAGGGGCAAGGGCAGCAGACAGGACGGGTAGACCTCACTTTGATCGAGATTATATTTTTCATGCCATATGGGCTCATTTTTGATACCCTGATGGGCCTTTTTGTACTTATTGACACATATGTACAGTGATCCAATTATTTTGTACTATGACAATTACTCGATGATGATAAATATATGAGATGATGATTTTGATATGATGTGATTTGTATCATTTATTTATGCATTTATGGATGGTTCTATTTCTATATGCTATGCAATGATGTTATGGTGTGATGCAATGTGTGTATGGATGCATTTATTTCTGATGATGTATGCATTATGAATAGATCTTATATTATTCTATTTATTCATGATATGCAGATGGATTTTGTATGATATGTGATGTGAATGGATGATTATTTGTGTTTATAATCTGTATGATGATCTATGTATGTTGATGCAAATGATATGATATGTGATATGAAATGTAATATGCAAAATGATATGGAGATGATCTATGATGTATACACGAAATGATATGTGAATCATACTTATAAGATGATTATGGATTTACGCTTTGCATGTAATGGATTTTTATGTTCCTATTATGCTTATAATGATATAGAATAATTTATGCAAAATGGTTGCGATGTGGTTATTTATGAGGTGTTCTATATGATATGGATGACTAATGGATGATATAATGCAGTGTAAATGCAATGGTCGTGCTTTATATGATAAGTATTGATGATGCAATGAGATGGTTTTAAGATGCTTAGAATAACAAATATATTATCCTAAACATGTTAAATGATAATGTAATGTATGTGATGCATTTAATATGATGTGATATGGTGATGCTTTATGTTATGAAAAATGAATGTAATGTGGGAGATGACTTTATGATGTTTATGTGATGTGAATATGTATGCTTATAATGTGATGGATTATCTATAATGTTCTTGTACCTATTATGTTTGATTATGCGGTAGATGGTAATGTGAAATGATTATGAAATGTTTATGCAAATGAATGTTATGCAATGTGATGGAAAAATTGGATGCAATGTAATGAGAAAGTGATGTGCTTTTTTATGGAAAATGCTTATAATAACATGTTTATATGGTGATGAAAATGCAATGCATATGTTTCCTATATGATATGTTTGTGCAATATGCTAATGATTTGTGGATACAGGATTGATGAAGATGATGATGATGATGATGATGATGATGATAATCAACTGTCATAGTACTTTGTTAGCGTGATGAGCAAGAAGGGATGAAAGAGAAGAAGTCATTTCAACAAGACATCAGATGATGAATATGCAACTGATGATGACTACTTGCCGAGGAGTTGGGATTTTCAAAGGGCCAATTTTCTTATGTTTGATAACACACGTGGTACGATGCATCAAGGTATAGAGAACTGGGATGGCATTGTACCTAGTGTGATGGACTTTGACTTGACAAATAGATAGGAGTATTCTCGTTCATACCTGACATATGGAATCCTTGCTAGGATGCACTTTAGAAGTTTTAAACATCTCGGACCAAAACACGAAAAGATATAACCTATCAATGCAATAGTCAACAAGTTGTCCAAAACACCTCCATACATATCTAACAAAGCAAGTATTCACCAAGGCTATATTACAAGAACGTCCAACAAGCATAGTAGACAAAAGATAATGATCGTTGCCCCATTCCTATTTCTCTAAATCCTTTGTTCGGATATCATCGAGAGGTCCTTGGAATGAGTGCAATAAGATAAGTCAAAAGAGAAAGATAAAGTAAACAAACAAGCTGATACTCTTCAATACCGCTAACCAAAAAAAAATGTGTTTTTAAGGATAAGAACCAAAACTATTGCCAAAAGATAATGCCCATTGTAGGAAGGATACATCCTAGGACATGTTAGTGGATGGCAGCACGTCATTTCATTTATCCAAAGTGTTCTCTCTGATAAATAATTCCCATTGTAGGAAGGATACATCCTAGGACATGATGTTATTAGATGATTGAAATGGGGTTGATTGGATGATAGGTTATCGATACAAAGAGTTGACCAACTTATTTACGTACTGACTTAGACTTGAGACTTGACGTTTTGAGTTTTCACTTTTTACCAGCTAGACTTGTTTCTAATTGTTTCATCAAAGGTTGAGGATAATGATCATTTATTATGAGTGATGTTATTGTGGGTGAAAGCAAGATGGGACAGATGGATTTTTTCAAATATTTGGATGTTTTTGACGTTTTGCAATGTTTTGAGGTTGTTTTTGGTATTTTTGAGATTTTGCAAATGTTTTGATTTTCGATTTTCCAATGTTATGGGGTTTTCTGAGATTTTGACCAAGAGATTAACCTAAGGACCTATCCTAGGGGCCTCGGGGGTTGATCAACAAATTAGCCTTGCCTACATTATACACGCAAAGACCACGTAGTTTGACTGACGACTTGACTGATTTACAGATGACAATATACATGATGAAATGTTAGTTTATTATGACGAACTCCTAAAGGACTAACCTAAGTGTCTCAGGGGATGATCAAAGATCAACCTTGCCTATGTTCAAGGCTCATAGACTTGTAGTTTGACAAGATGACTTTGTTTTTGACTTTTTGACTGAATTTTTGACATGTTTTTGGATTTTGATGTGTTTTGAATGTTTTTGGATTTTGGTGATTTTTTGATGTTTTTGGATTTTTTGATTTTAGGACTTCAAGAATATACATGAATTCGATCCGATCAGAACATGCCCCCAGCGTGATGTAATAGACTACTTCGATAAAGGCAGGACAAACTGACCTTGAGGGTGGGATGAGTAGTACTAGAAGGGATCATGATATGAGCAATAGACCAAGCTATGGTGTGGATGTGGATGGATGGGTGATGGATGAAGATTTGAATGCGATGGATGATGCAGAACAAGCCGTGAAGATCTTGGTGGATGGAAAGTGCTTATTTACACAAGGCACCTATTTGCCAGGTTTTCTCCAAGGTACCCGCCCAAAGTGCCACCGAAGTGGTTTTCACTAGAGGATGATTTTTCTCTTTACTATTTTTAATCCTTTTTCTGATTTTTTAAGATTTTTAGCTTCTTTTTATTTAAATTTTTTTGTTGTCACTAAGATGCTTGTTTGCCAGGTTTTCGCCAAAGTAACCTTTTTTAAGGATATTTTCTGATTTTTTTAATTTTTTTGGTTCTATACCTTGAAAGAATAGGCATGAA
The DNA here is from genome assembly GCA_007258455.2 of Sequoia sempervirens. Taxonomy (NCBI): domain Eukaryota; kingdom Viridiplantae; phylum Streptophyta; class Pinopsida; order Cupressales; family Cupressaceae; genus Sequoia; species Sequoia sempervirens. Next base: position 648,535,309 of record VDFB02270651.1, on the reverse strand, counting down.
ACTTTTTGAGATGAGAGCTATTCATGGGCTCTTGCAGAGGTTCCCCTTCGGGTGTTGATAACTAATATGCCCATGAATTATAGCTTGTTGTGATAACACATGGTCCCAATCGGTTGGGTTCAAATTTTCCTTTATTGTTTGGATTTGGGACATTCTTCTAATTCTCCTTTAGTACCAGTTCTCCGACTTGGAATGTCCTGCTTCTAATTTTCTTATTATAGCTCCTCTTGAGTATGTTTTGATAGACTTGCAAATGATTTAAAGCATCTATATGCCACTCATCCAGTAGCTCCAACTCATTCAATCTTGATACTCGATACTCCTCATTCGTGATGAGGTTTTGTAGTGATATTCTTAGTGACGAGAGCTTGATCTCAAAGGGGAGTACTGCTTCTAATCCATAGACCAGGGAGAAAGGGGTGGCACTAGTGGGTGTGCGGATGTTGGTTCGATAGGCCCAGAGGGCGAGATTGAGCTGCAGATGCCAGTCATGACCTGTGTCATTGACTATTTTCTTGAGGATTTTTAAAATGTTTTTTTTGTGGCTTTTGCTTGGCCATTGCCTTGGGGATAGTATGGGGTGGAGAAGCAATGTTAGATTTTGAATTTTTCACATAAGTTGCGGACATCCTGATTTTTGAATGATGTCCCATTATCTGAGATAATGGCTTGTGGGACACCATAGCGGAAAATGAGATAGTTCAGGATGAACTTTGATATCTACTTCCCGGTTATATAGGTCATGGGTATGGCTTCTACCCACTTGGTAAAGTACTCGGTGGTTGTTATGATGAACATGTGGCCATTAGATGAAGTGGGAGTTATTTTTCCAATGAGATCGAGTCCCCACTACGAAAAGGGCCATGGCGTGATGATGGAATGAAGTTCTTGAGTTGGAGCATGGATGAGGTCCCCATGCTATTGACATTGTAGACACCTTTTGACATGTTCATGTGCCTCTCTTTCCATTGTAGGCCAATAATACCCCATCCTCAGCAGTTTCTTGGCTAGGGTCATTCCACTCGAGTGTGAACCACAAATGTCATTATGTACTTTAGTTAAAGCGGTCAATTCCTCCTCAACGTTTAAACAGCGTAATAAGGTTCCCTATATGCTTCTACGATATAAGTTATTTCCTAGGATGACAAATCGAGATGCATTTTTGACAAAGGTTCATTTTAAGGTTGAAGGTAAATCGGTAGGTATGACCCCTATTCGCAGGTAGGTATAGATGTCATGGTACCAAGGATCACTGGGACCAATGATTTCACACACAAATTTTGATTTTGGTACCTTGAATGCAGACAAGAGAAGCTGCTCTACCAAGAATTCATGTTTTAGAACATTACGAGGAATGTCCAGTAGAGATCCAATCATTGCCATGGCGTTTGTTGCTCTGTTGTTGGCTCTGGGTATTTGCTCAAATGTGATCTCGATAAAGGATTCCTTGAGAGTCTCCACTAGTTTCTTGTATGGAGTGAGCTTATCATCCTTAGTCTAGTATTCACCGTTCACTTGGTTTATTATCAGTTGGGAGTCTCCATATACTCTAAGGGCCATGATGTGCCATTGCACTACTATTCTGAGACCTATGGTTAAAGCCTCGTATTTTGCTATGTTGTTGGTGCAGGGAAACACCAATTTATAGGACCTTGGTATGCAGTCCCCTTGTGGGGTGATAAAGAAGACACCTGCTCCTGATCCATGTTGCGTGTATGAGCCATCAAAGTAAAGTTTCCAGTGGTCAGCTATGTTGACGTTGAAGATAGATTCGTCTGGAAACTCTGAGATGAGAGGATTCTCTGAATAGATTGGTGCTTCTGCAAGCTGATCTGCAATGACTTGGCCTTTAATTGCTTTTTACTCCACATATTCAATGTCATACTCTGATAGTATCATAACCAATTTAGCCATTCTGCCAGTGAGCATTGCCTTTGATAGTAAGTACTTGAGGGGATCAATTTTGGCGATGAGTTTTATTTTGTGTGCCAACATGTAATGTCTAAATTTTTGTGAAGCAAACACTACTGCTAAACATGCTTTCTCAAAATGTGAACCATGATTCCCAACCTACAAAAACTCAAGAAACAATCAATATGTTAGATCAAATGCATGGTTAGAAACATGATTCCTCAAGAAATTCATTTGAAAGTAAAGGAAGAGGAATGAAGTTAAGAACACAACAAATTTGAAGCAAGAATATCAAATCCTATTCTAAAACCATGAAAACTCTTAATCTCTTGAAGGAGTTGGTGCCAAGTTGATGTGAAAATTGGCCCTTTCCCAACTCCAATGGTGTGATGAAGATGCTTGATGAAGGATTGATGCTTGTAGTGATGACTTCAATGGAGCTCCATGTTGAAAATCTACAAAAAACCTAACTATGCTTTGAGAAAATGGATGAAAGTTGCTATGGATTTAAGTATAATAACTTTGCATGAATTGTGGATGATGAAATGAGGAGATTAGCCTCTTATTTATAGAATGAGAAGATGGATGAATGTCCAAAATAGAGAAATGTCGGACTAAAAATTAGCCAATGGCCAAGTGCCACTTGTCAACTTATGAGTGGATGGAGGATGTGCAAGTTTTGAAGAATGTGTCAATAAATGCATATATTTGAATTTTGAATTTTTTGAAATGACATGCAAGAGGGAAAGAAGGTGCATTGAATGCCACTTGGCTCAAGGAAAAAGGAATTTGTAAGAGGAGTAAATGACTTGTTGGAAGGACAAATTCCACTTGGATTTTGAATTCAAATTGAGAGAATATTCCTTAAAAGATGTCTTGTTGAGGAAAATAGAGATTTAATAAATCAAATAACTCTATTTTCATGTGCAAGTGGTAAAAGATGGAGGATGGGACATGAGAAGAGATTAAATTAATCAAGATTAATTAATTTAATGAAGGGATTAAATGATGTGACCTATTTGACTTAAATTTGTGGGTTTATTTAAATCAAATATGAGAAGAATGTGATAAAGGATTAATTAAATAAGGACTTTTGATTTATTTAATTAAAAGAGATGATGTTAGATTAAACTAAATAAGGTTTTAATTTATTTAATTTAATAAATAGACTTTAGAGATTTAATCAAATAAAATTAATTATTTAATTAAATAGGATAATTAGATCAAAATGATTAATTTAATTATCGAGAAAGGATGACTTAATTAGATAACCGATTTATTTAATTAAGAGAGGAATATTGGTGAATTTAATCAGATAAAGGCATTTGATTAAATGGTTAGAATGAAGGATGATTCCAGATGAAACGATGTTAGTGGTCAGGATCAGATGTCCAATGTCAATCGGTACATTTTACGTGTCTACAATTTCCTCTACAATAAAGGATTTTTCCATAGCAATCCGAAGGTCCTCCAGGTCAACCATATAGGAAAAACCTAAAATGCCCACATTCAAGCCTCTTATGAAATGATTGATGATGGGTTTCTCATCTTGGATATAGTAAACATACTAAGTAACTCAAGAAATTTTCTCTCATACCGAGCCATAGTCATTCTAGGTTGATGAAGATCATGAAATTCATCTATATGACATTTCCTAAAGTGCCTTGATATATACTAAGCTCTGAACCTCTCAAGAAAAGTATCCCAAGTAAGAGTGTCAAGGGAGAGGTGATGCTTGCATTCCTCTTGATGCCACCACATGGATGCATTAACTCTAAGAAAATTCACCATAAATTGTGCCTTTGGGTTGCTTGTATAAGTGTGTAGCCCAAAGAACCTCTCACGATGAATAAGCCATGCCTCGGCCTCTACACAGTCTATGGATCCTAAAAAATTAAGTGGCAACAATTGAAGGAAATCATGAATCTCCCCCCACATCTCTGGGTGACCTCACATCATTTGCTATCTTCAACAGTGGAAACTTTGGTGGTACCTCCAAATGCACTGGTGTTGACTCTCTCTCTCCTCACGGTGCTCTGCATGACTACAAGGGGGAGTCCTACTACACTCTCGATATTTAGCTCTGCATGCTTGGGAAGAGTGATGTGATTGCTCTCACTGAGTTTCCTCTACTACTGATGGTAGCTTGGCATGGATAAATCTATTCAAATTCTCATGAGTATGGAGGATTTGGGAGTTAACAATCAATGGAGGATCTGGTTGACCTGCCTTGGAAACATGGGTCCCTGTTAGTGATGAATCTACCTGTTCCCCTCCTGTGTCACGTCCACGTCCATGACAATTACCACATCCTTGTACACTCCTCATCTTATCCATCCTGCAAAATTTCATGAATGTATAAATACTCATAACATAGCTACATACCCAAAGTTCCCATTGTTGGAACCTTGTCTCTTATGCCAAATGTCATGCCCAAAATTTTACACGAAGGACAACACAACCATTTTTTAAAAAAAAAACATGTACACCACTATTAATTACTAACCATGACTAAACATGGTATGCAAACTAGAGGCATACAATGAGTTGCTTATACCACATCACCATGGATACGTCGCTCGAGAGCAGGATGAGGGAAGCGAGGGCAATTGGGTTTACAGAGTTCGTCATACACACCCCAAGGGTAAAGGTTAATCCTAATAGTTTAGGTCTTTCAAGTAGAACTATTATTTAAATTTTGTTTGAATGTTGACGATATAAGTTTGTATACTGAATCACATATCCAAAAGACATAGTAACATTATCTACTAATGTTAACTTGACAAGGATAAAATTGATATTTAACTGAAACCGTAGAACATCTTTCTTGTTAATATTGCCTAAATATGACAATGGTAGGATTATTAGTCACAGCTCAAACATTACCCCAAGGGTATTATTGTTAGGCCAATAACCCCAACAATCATCATCAACATTGTGTTTGGTAGCTAGTCTTCTAGGGAAGAAAGTAATGTTGTTTATTTGTTTCTAATTAACTTTTATCAAATCACCTTTTTATTCAAGTATAAGGTTACTTGAGTCTCAAATGACATTATCACCAAGACTTTTCTCAACCTCAATAATAGTTTGACTTTAAATCTCTAGTTTCTTTACCAATATTATTTCTTCTATTTATCCCAACAACATAATATAATTTTAAATCTCAATTTAAAATTAGTAAAGTTGTCATTATTTAACAAAAATAATAAAAATAATGTTTACCCTCTTATTTACACTAATAATATTTTTACTTGTTAACCATAATCACATATAAATATTAATATAAATTTTACCCTAATGATCAACAAGGATATTATTAAACTTATTGTCACCAATGATTTTAATAAAATAATTTTCTTGTAAGATTAAGATTTAACTTCTACAATTTTACCAATATAGGCTTATTCACATATGTAAAACTCTACCTTAAATAATGAGTGTATAAAATCGTTAAATTATTAATAATATAATTAATACTAATATATACATTATAGTAGTCTTTGGCTTCATCCCAAACTTTCTTTATATCATCTATTATTATTGTATTCAAGTAAAATGTGGAGTTGTCCCCATAAGAAATGTTTTTTATTAGGAAAATAGGTTTTGAAAGGGTCCTGAAACCCTATACAAAAGGAGCAAGCTCCTAATTAAAGAAAAACATTGAAACCTAGTAGCCCCCAAGAAAAAAATCAACCATCAGCTAAACCAGTAGCAGACAATCAGCAAGCACAAGATAAAAAACATAGGCAAAAAAGAGAGACAACTACTACTACAAATTCTTAAAAGGATTCTCACTACCTAGACATCACTGGGAATAACTTTGTCGTGCATCTTAAAAACATTGTTAAGCTCTTTGACATAAACCATTCCACCTTTCTTCATTTTACTCCTGGTCTGAATGCAAGGACCCTCCTCCTTACTAGTCTTGACATTATCCAATAAGGCCACATCCTTCAGGACCATCATCTCCTTCCCATCGAGCAATGGCTTACCAGTCCATTGTCTGGATTTTTCATTTAGCACTATCAATCCCTCTGCACTATTCTACATCAACACAGAAATCACAATAACTAGGGTAGAAACATCTTCAAGAATCTCCAAAACTTTTTGTTCAATAGCTACCAATCTGGATTCATGATCAAATTTTAACTTTTCAACATCAACCAAAAATCTACTGATGATACCATGCATAAATTTGACCTTTTTGACAACTGACGATTCCAAATTGTTACTATCAATAAGAGATACATTAAATTGGGCCACATAATCAATCTTCATAAGAAGTTGCTTCACTTCATTTAGAAGCCACTTAAGCAGCAAGAAAATATTACCATTCCCCTCTCTCGCTAGGCGAACAACATCATTACCATCCAGAAACTAGAGAGCTTCATAAACAGCATGAAACTTACCATTTGGGGTGACCATATTCTCTTTACCAACATCCAAAGACTCGGCTTCCAGATCAATCACCTTATCAGGACTGATATCTTTGTTGTCTTTCCTTTGCACCAACTCCTCAGGAATGTGCTCCAGGCCTCCCAGTGGCTCCTCCATAGCCTTGCCAACCTTTTCCTTCCCTTCACCCAAAGAAGGGGCACCTTTTTCCACAGAATTATTCCCCACCTTCCTCATTCCACCGTCCCCTAACTAAATTCTTCTTTTAACACCAATTGGAGGAGGAGAGTCTGCCTTTTTCACTTTCACTTTTTTTTCCAAGAGCCTTTACCTTCCCCTTCCCACTCCAAATCAGTACTTTTAACACCAATCAGAGGAGGAGACCCTGCCTTCTTCACACTGGCTTTTTTATTTTTAGAAGAGCCTTTACCTTCCCCTTCCCAATACAAATTAGTATAAGAGCCCTTCAACCAAGAAGAGGATTCCTCTTTCTTGGAGGATTTAGCAAGATCATCTTGGGGGTCCTCAAAGGAGTTAGACCCAACATCCTCCCTTTCATCACTATCTGAACATCCCCTATTTCAAGATCAGAGAGGGTATCCTTGATCTTATGCTCTTTATGTAATTTAGGAGTCTCAATTATGTAATTGGCCTTGATATGCTCAACTATTAGGAGCACTAACCCCTCATGAAAATAGGGGTTGATCAAATTATTGTGGTAGTCCAAAATACCATTGTCTAGAGATAGTAGCAGATAATAGGGAAATGAAACAACCCTATTATGTCCAAAATGAATTAGGAGCATAAAATGGTATCCATAAATCATAGAAAACCTACCATCCAACGTAAAGAACCTCATCATGGCCATATCCACCAGCCTCCAAATGGGGTTCTATAATAATTTTTCATAACCTCTGCCTCCCATCTTCTTAAGCTTCAACCTCTTGTTTCCTTTCAAGAAATTTGCAACAATAGATTTTGTGGCCAACCATTCCCTATAGAACTTTATACCGTTTGTGGAAAGAACAGACACCTCCACAATCAAATCCTTAGTGTTGTGTGTTCTCACAACACGCCCCAAGACTATAAGACTTGGGGACCCAAGTGAAAATAATAATTCTTATGGAAAAAGCTAGCAAGTTGAAAAGATCACCGGAAGTGAAAAGTAAAGAGAAATTTTAATCAAAGAGTACTTCGTAATGTAAGTGTTTCGGGTACTGGATATCAGGAACCATAAATGTTTGAAAGGTAAAAGGTGGTGCAAATATTGAGCAGAATGTTCTGGTCTAACATTTGGAGTTTGGTAAAAGGGAAGTTCTGGTAAAACCAAAGTCTAGGGAAAGTTCATGGGTAAAGCTGAATACTGGGTACCGAGTACCAGGGAATGATGTGAAATGATTTTTTTTTAATCTTAAGGTTATCTAATGATTCTGATAGTCCAGTAATCTGGTATATGTAGAAGATAATTATGCAAGTATTTATGATATGCTACAAAGCACGTTATTTATGAGATTTATGTACTAACATTTGAATAATGGTTTTATTTACATGAGATGTTTATAAATGTTTTTCCTTAAAAAGGGATTTAATATGTGGAATTTGTGATTGCAGGAGATGTAGATGGCGATGCAAAATTTGGGTATGGATGTTCAAGAAAACTTGAATCATAAATAGCATTATATCCAAGTTGGGTTGCTTATTCTAGGAGGTTATAAGGTAGAGGGCTTTGAATCCACCAGAACACTAGAGACCCTGCTATTGTACTTACAATGGAGACAAATTCCAATCTTCGAGAGAGCCCATTCCTGAGAGTAGAAAACCAAGAATAAAACAAAGTGTAAGGGTGAAAATTCCACTTGATCATTCCAAATGTATGGGAAGTTCCTACACACTATCCCGATTCGAAGTATTATCCTAGCAATGATTAAATATTAAAACCCAAAGAGCTTCAATGTGCAATTGGAGTTGACCTTCGTTGACTTCAATTGTAATTCTCTTATCAATCACTACATTCCACGTGCCTTGATTTAATTGGTCCCTTGGATTTCCTCTCATGTATATGTCTTATGCCATTTGTGCCTTGTGTTCTATAAAAGGCAGAGGATCTTTTTTTTTAAATTAAGTCCAAAATTTGTGGATGTCGAAAGAGCCAAAACTTCTTTAAGTTTTGTTCTTTTTTCCTATTTTTTGAATCATTTTGGTGTAAAACTTTATATGCACATAGACATTGATTAATATCAAATCAAATTAGATAGCTACCTATCTCATGAATCTTTTGTAGCTGGTTTTGTTAGTTCATCCAAACAAGACTGTGTGTTGCGTTGTTTAAGGGTGCATGCAGAACCTACTCGGTGTCCAAACTAAAACCCCTCTTTAAAAGCTCGCACCATTTTATATGTAGTTGTGAAGCAATCTGGTGAAGTATAAAGTGGTTTGCTCTATTTTAGTTAATTCTCAGGGGCATGCATGGAGAATAACTGAGAGAAAATTTTAATTTTCAATATTTTTATGCTTTATTTTAGAATAGATATTTAAATGCCTTGAAAATGTTCTAAAAAATAAGTAAACGGATGGAAATTTATTGAGAAATCTTTCATTTTCTATGAAATTGTTAAATGCTTAATGCTAAATCTACTTAAGTGATAGCAAAGAAATTGTTGATGTTCATGAAATATTATTTCAAATCTTTCAATTTCATGATATTTGTTCTTCAGTTCCAATTGAAAATTCAGTGTATGATATATATATGATTTCAATCAACCATATCCCCTTTAAGATTAACAACAATATCATATTATACTCGAGAATGGGCCTAGTACAATCAAGACCTGATTACTAGAGACTTGGGATTGAACTGAGTCAATATTTTCCTATTAAAGAAGAATTCCCCTTTAGATTGTCTTTGTTCCATATCTTTGAAGAAGGATAGGCTCTTTGCGGTTTATTCATGAATAATTTATTCACCTTGTTGTTGTGAGTAAAATCATCATCAACACTTATTAATGTTGACTTCTACTTCAAAGATTCATAGAACCCTATTCTTCAAACAATTCACGAACTCTCACGACACTTGGGAATCGAAGCCATGGAGTTTCAACATATAAGGCGTCACACCTACCCTCTCTAGAATCTGTCAAACTAAGTCACTCACCTTTGTTTCATCACAAGTTACAGGATCGGTTCTATATCTATCACCACCCATTCTAAATTTCCCATAGGAAAGCAGAGCTACTTCCCTAGAAAAGAAATCCATTAGAAAAAAAATGGAAACAACAAAGAATAAGGAGATACAAAATACCCACAAAGTGTGTAACCTTGACAGCCTCAATACTGGTTGACATCATAGAACAAAGCCTCTAGTATTTCCCATATCTCTACCATTGAAATCTAGGTGAATAGGGAAACACATATGTCTTTTTGAAATAAATATGCAATTATTTCTAGGAACCCCTCCAACCATCGTTTGAAACATGTGAACTTTTTTCATCAATTACAATGGTTTGAATTTCAATGGGTAGGACATCATTGGAGTCCCAACGCTTAGGAGCAACCACCCCCATACTAGCAAGGCAATTGTTAAATTATTAGCCTCTCTAAAGACATTGGAAAAATAGACATCTTCAAAGGTATCCAAGGTACCTATGGAGTCCTCAATTAAATTTTTTATAGTCCAGGAGGGAGGGCTAGCTCTCTTCAAACTATTAATCACATTCAAGGAGTCCCCTTTGAACTAAAGTCTTTTGATCCCCTTCTATTGTGCTAATTTTAATCCATGGATGTTGAATGTACCCATATATATTTATTAGTTTTTTACTATTATTGATAATAACAAATGTATTGCCGGTATTGGCATGGTGTGATGGTTTAAAGGTGGCATTATTGTTTGTGCCACCAAGGTTCAAACCCCATTGGGGTGGTATTGTTGAATGGTTGTAATCCGGTTCATAGCTCTGGTCAAAAGCATTTACCCCTTGAATAAAAATAATAATAACAAATTTATTATCAAGATTATTAAGTCATAATAACCCTATTAATAATAATATCCCATGTTCACACGCTATCAATGTGAGCTAGACCAAAGTTATCAACATGATAAAAATGAAATTTAATATTATTATTTTTATTCTATTACTGATATTAATATAAGTCATAATAACCCTATTAATATGAATGGAAAAAGGTTTGTTTATTTATTCATTTCTTGCACACATCCATACCTCTCATCGTACGCCTATTGTGAGAAACACGCATCTAAGTAATACGTTTCTAAATGAAATAAAAAAGTGTTCTTTTTACCTTACAAAGGAGTCTTTACACTACATTACTTCCAATTATATTGTTGTCTAACATGTGCTACAAAGATAGTTTCATTGAAATAATTTCTTGAGAATCCTACATAAGGAAGATGATAATAAAACCATATTTGCAAGCACCTTCTCTTGTATAGTAAAATGCAACAAACAATCTATATACAAAAAATAAAATAAAATGTTGTTTCTTCTTTCAAACCAACAGTATATCACATTTATCTACTAAGACTTATTACTATCTGGTAAAGAAATAAATATGGAGCTTCTTAAGCTTATGAGAACAATAGAATAGTAATCATTGAACATAAATTCTATTTTATATTTCAAACATTCATTGAGAAAAGAAAATATTATTCAACTATTTATTTTAAATAAAATACACAAAAGGGTACTCATACCTATTTCTTCCAAAACTGAAACACAATCCCCCTATGGGGTTCTCCCCTCTCCATCCTCCACATGGGTTGCTCACAACCAAAATTGGGGAGCCAACCCAACACATTCAAATCACATAAAAAATTTATGCACAACAACAAAAAATTACACTCAATAGCAAGAAAATTCCATACAACAACATCAATATAGCACACATTCATTCATAAACAACTTAAAAGGGGAAAAATCCTACCTCAATAAGTTTAAATATAATTTTTTTTTTAGATCCAATTCCTTTCCAACTCTTTTTCTAGCTCTTGCAATTCTTACACACTTAGCCAAAACCAAACTAGAAACTGTTTCCAAGATCTCTTATGCTTATTTAAAATTCTTCAAAACTTCATCCTTGGATGATATGATGAAAAGTTTCATTGTCTCCTCCAGTTCCTCTTCCTCACATAAGAAACCAAGCAACCATAAAGTCCTCTAAGAGGCATGGAACACACATGGACTGCCATTCCTCCAATGTCCCTTCTCATTAATGAGATTGGGAGTCTAAATGGGGATGAGGATGGGTCGAGTCCATCCACTCACCTCAAATTCATCACCCCTCTTACAAGCCATTTAAGAGGGGTAAAAAATGAGGTATGGCCAAGGGTATGGCCAAAAATTGATCTCCAACCCTTAGGTTATATATCTAGGGTCTTTGAAAAAGCAATAATTAACCAAAAATAACATATTTGACCCATTTAAAAATGCCTAAAGCATTGAACCTGAATTTCACATTTTGAGATCACATTTAACTTCAAAACAATTCCCAAACACTAAACCCTTAACCCATCACATGAATGTCTCATAGCACATTACAATTTACACAAAACAACATGAGACTCTAGCACCTCCATATGGGTTGATTCTTGCTTTCCACAGTAAATCACATTGGTCTTTTTGGTTGCCTTTGATTTCCATGGCTATAGAAGGTTAACCTGTACACAATTTAAACATTAGTCCAACCGCCAAGACAATTTATCAAAACAAACCAATACGATGAAGTGCAATATATGCACATGTTCATCACACATAATATACATATAAGGCATAATCAATGTTCACATTTTCCTTTCTAAAATTCAAATTCTAAGTGGTTAAAATTTAAAACAATATTAATTACATTACTAAAACATTAATTCACGATGTTTATAGTCACTTGCATAATAATTCAAATTAAACAATATCATATATGCATCACATTTCATGGTAATTCAAAAATTCACTTTTGATTAAAACGATATCATATATTATATATTGAGCACATTGTTTCAAATTTCATAACATTCACGATATACGTTTGATTAACTAGCATACTCATAAAATTATGATTCATAAGATAACTAATCTACTACACACATTAATGATGAAGCCAAATGTTCATAATTAACCATTATCATAATGTAGGATAAAATTAAATTATATCCAAGCATAGTCATGCAAATAAAAAGAAAGCATGAGGTTCATGTGTCTAACTGACGATGACCCTCACATCCTCCCCCATAGGAGTGAACTTCCTCCTAAATTTCATAAAATTGGTGAGGATATAGAGCCCTCAACCATGATGCATCCTCCCAAGTGGCTAAGACCTCATCATAACGGTCCCACTAGACCTTGACCTAGTCCAACTCTCGACCTTGAAGGGCCAATGTTTGATGAGATAAAATGTAGATGGGCTCCAATGCCAACTACCTATGCCAACTACCTATCTGCCTCCACCTACAAAGCACCCCAATCCAAGAAGTGAGAATCATCATGAAAATATTGTCATAAAACTAACACATGAAACACATTGTGGATGCATGACAGGCTAGGTGACAAGGCTAGATGATCAACTACTAGACCTATGAACTCAAAAATCTCAAATGGCTCCACAAAATGAGGTACAACCTTAGATCCTTTTTCATAATGGATTGGACTCTTATGTAGTCACACTCTCAAGAACACATGATCACCAACTAAGAAGCTTTGATATGTCTTCCTAGAATTGGCATACTTCTTTTGATGATCCTATGCCTCTTGTAAATATTGCTTGGTCAAGACCATTTGTCGCTCCATATCCTATACCATCATTGGACCAATATATACTCCACCCTCTATCTAATCCCAGCTTAAAGGAGTCCTACAAGGCCTACCATACAATGCCTGATATGGTGGCATACCCAAGGAACTATGATGCCCATTATTATAGGAAAGCTCAACCAAGTATAAATAATCCTCCCATCGAGATTGTTGATCCATCACATACATGTATAGAAATCCTCTTGTCATGAAGGATTGTGCCTCTAAGTGCTAAGTGCGAAACTTGACAATCCTATGCAACATGGGATCAAAATCAGGTTGTTGGTGACCTATAATGAGAATGAACCTCCAGATTATGGGTTGGTTCCCCTTTTGATTTCCTATAAACTAATGGATTTGGTTGGAAAAGAGATAGAAAGATGCTCTAAAAACATAAATAGAATCCTAGGAGGTGATACACCAATGGTCTGCAATGGAAACTAATATAGCTTTTACTTATAACTTTGAATCAAAATATTACTGGTTATGAGATTCATAGTTCATATTTTTCCTAAAATTAAAATCATTTCATATGAAGGATCTAACTTTTAGTTCTATTTGAAGGTAAGATGGGTTTACACATCAAACTTCACCTAATATTGATTTAACACAACATATGACCTAATTTAATAAGAAAAACATTCAAATTGCATTTCTTAGATGAAGTAGAAGACAAAGGAATCACATGAATCATAGTGAAATCTATAAGAACAATACATCCACAAGGTAATAAGAAAGCTCCAAAAAGGGATCAATAATTGTTTTCTTTATTGATTTCAAAGAAAAAGTTCCTACTACATGAAGATAATCTATGTTGCAATAATCTCTCTCAACTCATAATGAGAAGGAAAATCAAGAACCAACCTCAATAATGAGTAGAGTTTGCAATATATGTTGAAAGGAGGCCTAAAAGGATCTTCAGTTGATTGGAATTTATGCTTTAGTCATCTGTTTTAATCTATGCATGTGAAAAATCTTTCCTCTGTCGTGCAAACTTGGAAACCATGAAAAAGGGTCTTCAAAAGTGGATCAAATTGAATGTTTAGTTGGCTAAACTCACCTTGAATCATGGCCAACCCATGTGGGACTCCAAAACTGATGTAAACTGAGCTTTGTGCCTCAAAATCCTCCTCAAATGATGGCTTGAATCAATGACAAATCCAAAATAGAATCAAATTTACTTGAAGTCAAAAAGAACTCCATCTTATGTCTTTATGATTTTGGGACAAGGATAAAGTGTTTGAATGAATATTAAAGATAATCAATAATTATTACTTTAATGTTTGTTATGGAAAAAAACTATCCCTCTTCATGGAAAATATTAAGGTAATTTATAAACATTACCTCTAATATTTGTTTATACATTTATCTTTGTTTTAACTTGATACAAAGACATATGAGGGAATTCTATTCTATTTATCTCCTTGGACTCTAGATTTTATATTACACAATTGGGAAAAAAAAACTGAGCATGGTCAAGGTATTAATACTTATGCATTTTTTGTAAAACAAAGTGACAAAAACACTTGGGGCAGCTAAAATTAGAGTTTTTATGGAAAACCTAAAAAAATCCCTAAAAGAACTCATGGGCTCATCCAATTTGCACTTCTCATTTTTCTACCTTGTGTCCTTATGTTGTTGCGCCACTAGGGTTTGAAGCTTTTGATGGTTCTATGGACGGCTGGATCTTTTCTCCCTTTTGGTAAGTTGCTATTTTTTGAATGAAAATGATGAGTTTCTTCTCATATATGTGAAAGAGAATCGTAGATGTTCTAGTTTGCACAAAAGAATGAAGAAATTTGTTAATTTCTATACTTGTTTATTCTCTTCCTTTTGTATTAGTTGCTTTTTTTGGAAAGAAATGTTGGAAAACCCTCCTTTTTTTGAGTTTTGGAAGCATTATTATCTTTGGTGGCTCCTTTTGAAAGAAAAGGACAACATAGCCACAGAATGATACATGATTTTCATTTGTGTCATCTTCATGCTAGAACCACCATTCTGATCCATTAGTACATAAAAAACCATGGTCACAACACTCTGTCAGATGAATTTGATGAAAACCCTTCAATATTGTTCTCATGTTGTCATTATGACTGTCTTATTAAGTTGAAACTTGGTGATTACTTCTTTCTATTGGCGACTGTCTTCAACATTAACTCTCTACCTTGTGGATTGTTCTATGAATGTTGAAGTTTTCCCTACAACTGTGCATTTTTACTTTCCTTCTCCATGTTTATTGCTTAAGCACTGTATGTAACACTATTCCATTTACACTTTACATGGTTAACCATTCACTGTCATTATAAAATGACCTCTCAATGACTTGTATTGGCTCCCTTATTATGATTATTATGCTTTATTCATGGTTGTCCTTTGGAATGAAGATTGTGGCATTATCCTTTATTGTCATTGAACTTATCATGCTTGCATTAAGAAAAGTGCTCCTAAAATGGACCTTAACTACTGTCTATGCCACTTGATTAATGACTGGTTTCATGAGTATGACTACATTCATGAACTTTTCCCATTGACACGTTCATATTTGAGACTGTCATTCTTCCTTTACATTTCTTTGTCATGGAAGCTCATAACCTTCCTTTTTCCTATGACTATGATCTTGGCCTATGCCCTTTAGGTCTATACTCTGCCATGCATAGATCCTTTTTTTCACTGTAGCTAGTACCTTTCATGGTGACTGTCCTATCAAAACACAAACCTTCCTTCACAGTCCTCCAAGCATGTATGATATTCTTGGTTATGCCTAAGCTCAAACTCCTCCATTGATTGTTCCTATACACCTTATTGTCTTTTACTTTGCAAAGACTCCTTTGATGTTGGCTTATAGTTGACCATCTTTATCTATTCATCATTTTTTATTTCCATACATAGTCCAACATAAAAGGCTATTTCATTCTGACCTTTGCATGACTATGATAAAGCTACTAAGATGATCCTGCCCCCTTTATGAAATGGTTACCTTCTTTTAAGAGAAGGATAGCAATGGAAACAAGGTTATCACTTCAAATGCTTTAAAGGATAATATACTTCCCTCCCTTGTTTAGTTGTCACCATTTTTTGTTATTGATTCTTATCAAAAAGTTTCTACCCTGTGGTATCAACACAACTAAATCTTTTAATATTCTCATGTTTTGTTGGAATTCAAAATGCTAATATGATATTTTATTGAAGGGAAGCATATGTTTTGAGAAGAAACTATATAAGATTTAGAATTTCAACTGAGTTTTGAAACTTTTCTCTCAAATAAAGCTCTTCATTTCCTTTTGTGCTATCAAGTGCTCTATAATTGTCTCACTATGCACAAGACTAGAAAGATTAAAACTCTTTTATACTACTAAATTGATATCAATTTTACCTTAATATGCTATCATAACTCTTTTGATGAATCAAGCGGACTATCATTCTTTTATTCAACTATTTTTTTTAATATTTATGATTGTCCTTATAAATGGAAGATTGATATACATTTCCTATCCATTCAATGAGCTTTTTGATCATGACACTATGACTACCCTGTAGTCTTTTTCATTTGATTGTGCATATGAAGGTGACTACCCATTTCTCATCTCAAACCTTGAAACTCTTCACCTAAACTAGCATGATTATGCCTTGTCTTGACATGTAGGTGACTGTTATGACTTGCATCATTTTAATTTATAAAATTTACACTTTGTTCCTCTTTTGTAACTAAGAGGATAGTATGTTGGGCTCAACCCTTGTGGGAGCCACATACTGTGATGTTGAGCGAAGTAATCTTGCAATGGAAAATTTAGCTATACCTACACAATGAACAAACAAGTTAATAAAACAATGTAGCTCAAAGCCTTATGATGATTGATGATTCTTTGTTTTTCTTGGAACTTCATGATACTTTCCTTTCTGAAACATTTGTAGTTGCCTGATTTGATATATTATAAGATATAGGGTGTATGTTTGTTGGTTTTAACATGTAAGAGACCTAGAATCCTAAGCTCTAACACAACTTTTTATGACTCCTATAGATACTCATGAAGTCACCAATGAAGGAACAGAGGACACAACTGATTAGCAATGGGGTTCATCATTCAACCAATGACGGATCCCTTTTCTCTTATATGTCCATTTACTATCACATTTGTATTCTATCCTTTATTATATGTCAAATTAGTTACTCCCACAACTTGTGTAGGAAATTTATAAACATATCTTGTAATGAATTTAAACAGTTACTTAATGAAAAAGCTTGTATACTTTTCCTTTTCTATAGAACAGTTGCATGATGAAATTGAAAATCCATTTCAGCTTAAGCAAAAACTCTTGTGTACCTTTTTTCCTTATAAAACAATAGTGTTGTTCTAGCCTAACCTAATTGGGCTGGAAAGTAAAATTAGGTAACATTTTTTGTGACCTCTACTATGTGCTTGCCTACTAAGCATCTTAGAATAGCAGCATAAAGTTATCCATTGGGCATAGGAGTCAATTCCTATCCTCTGGTCTTCTATAAATCCTTTGTAACTTAGTTGTTAGAACATGAAACATCAACAAGAAAGGTCCTCTAACAGGACAAACAACTGGGAAACATCACTTAGGGAAAGGAAAACTAAGAAAACCCGTGCATAAGCACTTGGAGGAAATTGAAACAAAGCTAACCTAATATTTACAACAATAGATCAAAACTCAATAACAAAGCTTAAGATGAATCCCATTGACTGGGATTGGTAACTCTTAACCATCAAGCTTTGAGAGTTGGAAAGCATTGTGCATCTTGCAACCTATAACAACCTAGGGCCCTTACCACATTGCATCAAACTTAGTGTGCTTACCTGGCCTACTTTTCAATTCATCCCATTTGAAGAACAAATCACCTTCTTTGAACCCTCTTGGGGTAGCCTTCTTGTCAAATTTTCTTTTCATTTGTGCATGGTGAATTTCTAAGTTTCTCAATGCTTCTTCCTTACCTCTTCAAGCTCAATCAACTGTGCAAGCCTGATTTCCATAGGTTGCTCCTCTAACATATCCAACTCCTTGATCAAACTTAAAGTAGGAAACTCAGTTGAAATTGGAAGTCTTGCTTCCTTACCAAAAGTCAAAACATAAGGAGAATTACCTATTGCTCTTTTCTATGTAATCCTATCAACCCATAAGGTTGATTTGAGCTTTTCATGCTAGGCTCTCTAATTATCTTGAATCATCTTCTTGATGATTCTAATCAAGTTCTTATTAGTTGATTCAACTTGTTCGTTACCCTGAGGGTAATAGTTGGACGAAGTATTGAGATAAATGTCACTCTTCACAACCCAATCTAAAACTCTTAAACCAACAAAATCCAAAGCGTTATCAAAGATTATAGATTCAGGAATTCTAAACCTTGATACCAAATCTTGATAGAAGTTTAGAACAACAATCTCATTGGCCTCCTTCAATGCCATACCCTCAATCCACTTAATAAAATAATCAATTGCAGTTAAAATCCATTTGTGACATGCACTTGAAGGTGGGTTAATAGGGTTAATAAAGTCAAGTCCCCACTTAAGAAAAGCCCATTCATCCTTAATTGGATGCAAAGGCAAGGCTGCAAGCTTCTACATTCCTACAAATGATCATTTGGTACATTTCCTAACTCAAGCATAACCATCTTTAAACAAGTCAAGCCAATAGTAACCAACTCTCATGATTTTTAGAGCTGTATTTCTTGGTGCAAAATGGCCACCAGAAGATCCATCATGAAATTCTTAAGGAACTTTATCAACTTGATTAGAACCTATAAGGTAGGGGGACAAACCATGTTAAAGGCCCTAGGTCATGAAGAAAATGACCATATTCATGTCAGTCGGCCAAAGAGGGCATTACAAGTCGACTAACAATGAGAAGTGTAATGCCTCTATAGGCTCCAGTTGCAGGAATCTACCAGGGACGTAAGCGCGTTGCGCGGACGTCTACTCATCGTGTGGGCATCCTCGACAAAAATTCATGTGTCGACGCTCAAAAAAGGAACCAAATGGAATGAAGGCAGTGGGCTTATGTGGAATTTATCCTTTGAATTTGGTTTTCTAAAGTGGAGAAGGGAAAAAGGGGAATTTGCACATGGGGAGAAAATTCACTCCTATACATTTTTCCCCCACTTTTGCAAGCACGAATACTGATGAGTGCTTTGGTAAAGTAGATCAAAGAATAGTAGGGTTAGAAATGTACTCCTAAACCATCGAGAAAGTAGACCACGATCTAACGAACCTGAAGGTGCAGGGAAAGCAAAGGACTTCATAACTTCTCAGAACCATGAAGTTGAGAGTGTCTTATAGGCTCGTAGACCTACAAGGAGGTGACCCCCAAGATATCTCACATGAAGGAAGCCCCAAAAAGCAAGTGTCGCATAGGCTCTCAGGCCTGCAAGGAAGGTATCCTCCAAGATCTCTCACATGAAGGAAACTGAGACAAAGCACCTTACATATCTGCAAACCTACAAGGAGGCATCCCCCACAATCTCTCACATGGAGAAAGCCAAGGAAACGCCTTACAGACCTACAGACCTACAAGAAAGGTATTCTCCAAGATCTCTCACATGAAGAATACCCAAGGAAAGCACCCTATAGACTTGTAGACCTGTAGGGGAGTGACCCCCAAGACCTCTCACATAGAGGAAACTCAACAGAAGCGTCCTACATGTTCTCAAATCTCTAGGGAAGTATCCCCCAAGATCTCTCACATGGAGGAAACTCAGGAAAGAAAACTCTGCAGAGTCAAGAAAAAGCTTCACAGGCACACTTGCAAAGTGACATGTCTATCCTTAGGTAGAACATGTCAAAAAGTGGCCACACAGGCAAGTAAGGGAACAATCATGCAGACCATCAACAAGTTGGAAAACTTTCGAAGGGGTCCCTTGGGAACCTAGAGTGAAGAAGGGGGGTCCACTCAAGGGAAGCATTATTTTTAAAGTACGGAGAGATGAGTCTTTCTCAAATCAATCCATCATCAAAGAATCACCTCATAAATAAAGAGAACGCCCCCACGTGAGGGGAAGGTTATAGCTGCTCCCACCTAGGGGGGAAATTTTCAAGATCTTTCAAAAGGATTCCTAATTCTAAATGTTGTTTTCGAAAAGGAATGTTTATAAGGATTCCAAAGAAAAGATACGTTGGCAATGAATGTGTTTTCTGAAAATCAAAATGTTAAAGGAGAGGCGTTGTCACACATGCGAGGGACAACTCAAGCAAAAAAGAGAGAAAGATAAAGGAAAAGAAAGAAAGGAAAGAAAACACGAACAAAGGGCACATAGGTAGCCTAATATTTTGAGGTCAAAACTGCTCATATATATATATATATATATATATATATATATATATATGTATAGTAATAGTATATAAAATGAACTATCATCAACCCCCTACTATATCAGACCATGTGAAGAATGCACGAGAAGACAAAGTTAAAATAAAAAATTGGGTCAGCACGGAAGGGAAGCCTAAATGCCCCCAACACTTTGCATCATCCCCAATTTACGAAAAATCAAGCGCAAACATGGAAGAATGATGATACAAATAGAGGAAGGTTTATGACACAAAATCCATGCCTATATCCAAGCATCAACAGGGGTGACAAGGGTCATCCAGGCACACATAGCATGATCATGGGGGAAACACATCACAACACACACACACACATCTAATCTAAAGATCAAGAAGAAGGCCTCCCCTAGCACTGATCAACCAAGAGGTCATCCGCTTCCCACTCTATATCATTGTAGGGGGAAGGAGGATGAGACTACAGTGGTGGAATGTTAAGAGGATGAGCTTCTGACCCTCCCACAACAAGGGCTTAGGAAGAGGACCCCACAAGGTCCTCTTCGCTGAGCTCTTGTGGATCTAAGGTCAGTGACTTTGTAAAGATCATTGACAAGGCTGAAACTTCATCCATAGAGTTAAACATGCACCTTATAGGAGTGCCATGTTTAACCTCGATGGACGGGGCAGGCTGCGCCTAAGATTCACCACTAGGCTCGCCGAAACGAGTTGGGAGCGGTGGTGAACTCAGGGGAAGCTATGATAGGTTATGTCACTAGGACATAACAAGTTAGCATGGGACCACCTTGTAAAGAAGGTGGGCTCCTCTTTTGTTCCCCATTGCAGGAGGAACTACCCTCCACCTTTTTCTTTGTTGGGGGATGCGAGCTCCCCATAGATGAGGCAAGAGTTGCAAAGGAAGAGGAGGAGAAAATAATAGTAGACACCACTGAGGTATTTCATATATCTAGGGGTCTTATGAAAGGTAGGACATCCACAACATACATCAATAAGGGCAGCTTCATTGAAGGATCAATGAACACTTGCACCCCCTTGGGGTTAGGCACATTCATACTCGCAGTGGAAGCTGGAAGCGATGCGGAACTAGACTGAAGGGAAGCAAGGGGAAGGAGAGAGGAGGACACTGTAGGAGGCCCTAAAATAGGGGCAATCATCTCTTCTTCCTTCCTCTATGAGGCGGCCTCTCAACCAAAAGGGCCTTTTGCCGGTACTTATGCTTGCGCTTAAGGAATTTTCTTCGACTCTTCAAACTAGAGGCCAGAGGCTGCAAAGGGATGAAGGGCTCTTGCTTGACCATGGGAACATCCACTACAACCGTCTCTAGTGGAGGAACAAACTCCTATATGGGAGCAGGAGGAGCAGGTTGAGGAACATCAAGGGGAGTCAAATCGAGCGGCTCGGTAGTGGGCCTCTTCCCATTCACTACCTTGGGAGCAGGAACATTAGGAGGTTGTGGATTGAATTCCCTTTGGGAACCTTTCTTTTTTTAGTATAAGTAGTACCACGGTCTAGGGTATTTATTAGGGAGATCTGAGATGTTGAGCTTGGGCCTGCACCAAGTAGGTATCATCGGACTCAGTGGGTAGCCATTGGGCTTACTCATCCAATAATCCTCCCAAGAAAGGGGAGAGGAGAAGGTAGTTCGGGAAAAGGAAACCTTCTCTTTTTCCTTATAGGAAGGAGAGGGAGCTAGCGCGGACTTCTCCTTTCCCTTCCAAGAAGGGGGAGCAGTTGGTGCAGGCTTCTCATTCTCCTCATGGGGAGAGGAGGTAACCGACTATCGTATCATAGGAAGGGTCAGTTTCAGTTGTCCCTAAAGGCCAAAAGATAAGACGATGACCCAATTAAGGTTTCATTACACAACACCTTCGAAACCTTCCAACTACACCAACTAGGGGTCACAGGTTAGGTTGTAAGGCAATAGCCTCACAACACTCACACCTACAACACTCCTAGAATACGAGGAAAGTGACTTTCAATATTGCAAAACGGATCCAAAATGGTTCACATCGGGTTCACCAAAATGTAAGGTAGGGGGACCAACCACGTTCAAGGCCCCAGGTCACGAGGGGCCAAGAGCGGAAGGCTGCCCTAGCTTACCTTAGCTAAAATGGGGTGTTAGGAAATGGAGGATGAGAATGATGAGAACTTTAAGGTCCTTTGATCACTCTGTAGTCTCGAAACTTAGAATGGGGCTAGGTGAGCCAGTTTTTAGGTTCAACACTACACCTCAGGAAGCTCTTTGCCCGAGGATGAAAGTGCGGTCCTGGGACGACAACGTGACACATTGGCATCTCTCAAGTGCATTGGCACTCGTACGACCAGAGGACTAAAGAGATAAGGTTAAACTTTGGAAAATAGACTAACAACCTAGCTAACTACTTCCAAAGGGCCAAAACAACACTATGAAGTAGAAAAGATATGCTCTAATATGATAAAATAAATACACAAGAGTTAGGGTGGCAATAATGATCTCACAAAGGAATTTGTTTGCCAGCTAGCTCCTAGTAGCACATTCACCTACACACAAAGAAGAGGAAAATTTGGTTGGGGTTTTTAAGGGGTATGCCTTAGTCAAACTCCTACTTTGGTGTTTCCACCTCTACGGATAGCCAAGTTTGCAATGATGGAGAAATAGTATGATAAAGAAGGAAATGAAGTAAAGAACACTAAAACACTACAAAATAGTAAATGTGCTTACTCAACCAAGTAATAGAGGAGAGGAGTGGAAAACTTACCACCTCCACCAAGAGCACTCAAGGCTAATTGGAGAGAAAATGAGAGTAATCAAGCTTCTATTGCAATGGTGTTGTCCCACACTTGCTCTACTAAATTGATGGAGTGATGTTACTGCTGCTATGGAGTGGAAAAATGTTGCTAAAAGTGCTTGGGAATGCAAGAAGTGAGTGCAAGAGAGTGTGAAGTAGTTGAGTTGAAATCTTATAAGATGAAATGCATGTAGAAGGAGAGAATGAAGAAAATGACCATATTTGGCTCAGTCAACTAAAGAGGGCGTTGCAAGTTGACTACCAATGAGAAGTGTAAAGCCTCTACAAGGTCCAACCACAGGAATTTGTGAGGGACGTAAGTGCGCCACACGGGCGGCTGTGTGCCACGCGGGTGTCCCCAACAGAAATTCATCTACCAAAGCTCAAAACAGGCACCAAATGGAACAAAGGCAATGGGCTTATGTGGAATTTAGCCTCCAAATTTGGTTTTCTAAAATGGAGGACAAAAGGGGAATTTGCACATGGGGAGAAAATTCACTCCTATACAAAACCAATGCACCGTAACAGAACCCCATGAAAATCCTTCCTATATAAAATTTCATTAGTAATAGCAAAAGGAATTGCTTGGAGTTTGAAATACCTTCATTTTGAGCTATCCAAGCCTTGAGGACACTCACCAATTTCAAGATAATTCTTCATATCTTCCACCCAATTGGAGGAAGGAGTTGAACAATAGCTTGTTCTTCATTGCTAATTGTTATGATCTCTTTTTTTAGCCTCTTCATTGTCCTTTTCATTTCCAGCCAACTATTCACATAAACCCTTACCCCTTACAAGCTTGGTTACCTTAATTTGGACATCATATTCCATTAACTTGGTAATCCAACCAAATATTTTTCATTAATGTCTCTGCTCAATAGGAATCTTTCACTATAGGATGAGGAACCAACAACTGAATCTTATTGTTATAAAGCATGTGCTCTCATGAGGTGCTCAAGTTTTGGATTCAAAGGCCTTTGCCTTTGTTTTACCGGTTTCGCATTTGCTTCTAACTCTATGGTGTGTTGTTCCAACGTTGGATTGAATCCCTTCAAGTCTTGATACTCCCAGGAAAATACATCAGTAAACTCTTGACAAAGTAAAGTGAATGCATGTCTCTCCTCCATAGTACATACCTTGCCAAGTTTCAAGAGTTTATCCATGAAGATTTCAATAGGCTCATAATGCTCTAGTTTGATAAATAAACTCACCTTTTCTTTTCTCATCTAATCATCTAAGTTAAAAATGGACTCAATTGTTACCAATCCCTTTGGTAGCTTTTTTGATTTCAGCTGAAGAATTTGATCTTCATACTGTTTAGCCAATTTATGTTGATTGGAAGCTGAAAACTCAGCCTCCTCTATCAAGAAATTAACAATTTGTTAATTGCTTTGAAAAACCTACCAATGAGTGTTATTTTCTAGGAAAAAAGGCCTAATAACAACCTTGACATACTATTTCACATTTATATCTTTTACATTAGCTAGAATATCAAATTATGCCTCTATTGCAGCCAACCTATCTACTTGTTTATTCTGAATTCTAGGAATGGACAACAAGTTGAAAGCATGAAAATTTTCAATTAAATCCTAGACTCTATGCTTATAAAGCTTTAACAAATAATTCTTGGTGACATTGATATCTGTTACTTGATTTGCAACCAGCTCACTATCACCAAAGACTTTTAGACAGCTAATTTTCTTCTTTCTAGCCCATTCAAGACCATGCACAAGGGCCTCACACTCTGTTGTATTATTAGTACAACTGAAAGTAAATCAGAATGCATAATAGTATTTCTCACCAATTGGAGAAATTAGCACAACACCACCACCAGCTCCCCTTTTGGTTTTTGAACAATCAAAATACAAACTCCATAGTTCATTAGACTATTGTACTTTATGCTCCTTTTCATATTTAACCAGGTTTGGGATAGAAAGTCCATGCTCCTAAATCATGTACATACCCATATTTATTTGTTCCAAATGATTAAAAGGGTCTTCCTCATGATTCTCAGCTGCCAATCGATCTAAAACAAGATCAAGAATGCTTTCAACCAAAGTGTTAGGCTCTTTGTCAGGTTGTTAATCTACTTTATCTTATTCACAATAAGCAAGATTTGCATTAGTAGCATTAGGCACAAAAGGTTCTATGTGGTCTTGTTATGCCTTGCATAACCACCCCACTTTGATCTGGATCAAAATGGGTCCCCCTTTGTCTTTTCCCTTTGGCCTTTGGTTTTCTGCCTTAGGCGTTTTCCTTTCAAAGTTCTATCGGAGGCAGAACCGGGACCAATACCGGACTTGGAATTTCTTTCTAAGTTCAAGTCCTAATCCGACCCCAGTTCCGGTTCCAACAGACCTTGGTTTTCATTTCTTTTGTTCTTTGTTGGAGTCGGGTCCGAAGGCGGGTTTGGAATGTTGAACTTTCTCAAGTTCCTCATTTTGGTCCCGTCACGGGTCCGACCTTGCCTTTTCTTTGTTCTTCGTTGCTCTTTGTCGGTTTGTGTCCATTGCCTTGGGTGTTTTCTTTTCGGCGTTGGGAATTTTGTTTCTTGTGTTTTGGCGGGCCCGAAACCAAAACGGAGTCTGAACTTGGAACTTCTTCCAATCTTCGTTTTGTTCCTTCCCTGGCCCTGGTCCCGCCGCTTTGGTCTTTTCTCCCTTGCGCCTCTGTTCGCGTTGATCCGCTTGTCCTATTCTTTTCACTTTGTTTCTTTTTGCTTGGTCGTGG
Source organism: Sequoia sempervirens (assembly GCA_007258455.2). Lineage (NCBI taxonomy): Eukaryota > Viridiplantae > Streptophyta > Pinopsida > Cupressales > Cupressaceae > Sequoia > Sequoia sempervirens. The sequence continues at coordinate 648,509,416 of VDFB02270651.1, read as the reverse complement.
GTTTGTCCTCCCCCTTTTTCCTCATTCTCTTGCTTTTTTCTTTCTTCCTCCTCTTTTGGATGGCGTCGGAGGTGGGTTCGGAACGGGATCTGAACCCGAAACTTGGAAAAAAATTTGGTTCATATTTTGGTTCCAACCTCGGTTTTGCCTTGTTCGTCTCTCTGCTCCAGCTCCCCCGGTGCTTTGTTCCCATCCTTTGCATTTTGGTTTTTCTCGAGGATGTGGATCCGGGATGGGGTATGAACTAGGAAGTTGTGATTACTTCCATGGCTTGTTCCCATCCCAACTCCGGTCCCGAGTCCGGTTTTCTTCTGCCCCCGCCAGTTTTCAAGGCAAGGGGTGTTCGGGGTCATTTTTTTGTCCTGATCCCGGTTCCGCCGGGATGCGTCCGGTTTTACCCTATTGTCTCATTTTAATTTTGGTCTCGGTTTCGCCAGTTTTGGTGAGTGTGTTCCCGTTTTGTTTTGACCCCGGCTCTGCCGGTTTCGAAGGTTGCTGCTCTTTTGAGTTCTGTTTTGGTCCCATTTCCGCCTCCGCCAAAGTTGTGTTTATGTTGAAAAATTTGGAGGCATAATATTAATGTGTGCTTCTAACCAAGACCTTGTTTTGCAGGATCCAGACGTGCGCATGAGGATGTTTCTCGAGTGAAGTCACGCCAAAAGGAGGATATTGGGGAGACTCGAAATGAACGCAACAAGTTTGATAGGATGTCCTGCCGACTCGAGTTAGGTCTTTGTTGGAAGGTCTCCCTGAGTGCGTTGTCTCTCACCGACAAGGATGTCTTTAGAGAAAGTGTGGGCCTTCGGCGTAATGTCCCACTGATGAAATGAAGTCTCAGTGACAAAAGTGGCTTCGGGTAGCTATTTTCGTGTGACAAGATGTCTCAGCGAATGGGTGGAGTCTTACCGACAGGAAAGCCCGGCAAGGGTGGGTTCTTATATCGCCATAGGGTTATCTCCCTACCAAGAGGTCTCAGTGAGGAAAGAACCTCTCACCGACTAGTGCAAAAGGGGATTCCATTGGTGATCATCAGAAAAACAACCGGTAGGTCACGACAACCAAGCAGTGAGCATGCGGAGGCTTTCGTCGAGACATGAGGTTTCTATGTGACATCTCCCCAACGAGGGAGGGTTACAGCGATACAGGTGGAACAAAGGAAAGCATGTCAGTATAACTGAAGAGAAGTCTGGGTGACTATAGATGGTCACGCTGAAACAAAGGAGCTCGAGCTTGAAGAAGAAGAGTGAGCTCAAGGAGAAGAAGACTTTTCCATGAGGTCACAGCAATAAGTGACAGTCTCCCCAACATGAAAGATGAGCTCGCTGAAGCGTCTTCCCGACTAGTGTTGGTCTTTCTGATATCAGCGAATCTGCCAGTGAAAGAACTTATCGTTGTAGTTCTTGGTGCCCGCCATCACGTCTTGGCGAAGGCGGATGTCCTGCCGATAGAAAAGAGGGACCCACTGGAAGAAATAGAGTTCGCCGAGAGGACGCGATTTCACCATCTTGTCTGGCCGAGAGGAAGCAGTCTTGCCAAGGATCCTTGCTAGGTCAGTGTGATCTTCGTGGCTCGCCAAAACCTCTCACCGACTGGCCCGCGCTACACCGACAAACTTGCAGAAGAGTGAATCTGGAGCGGGAAGAGCGTTGAAGGAAGAAGATGAAGTCGTGAGTCAACTGGACAGTTGTGAGGTCTGCTGACAGAGGAGGCTCAGCATTAATGGCGATATTTTGGAGTACTCGAGGCAGCTCCGTTGGAGGTCAAAAATTGACACGCAGGCCAAAAATAAGTGTGGTGGCTGCAAAAGATCTACAGAGCGCCTCAGGAGACCATCTTCACTGACATAAGATAGCCAGGATTAGGATTTATGGTAGAATCCACTTTTGTTAAGGATCGGGATGCCGACCTTCTAACACCATGGGATATTTTGTAAACCCTAAAAACGGGTGCTGAAATTCTCTTTAGGAGAAGATGTATATATGGCATGTTGTGCTCTTTGTAAAGGGTTCCAGAATTTTAGTGTTACGGACTTCTAGATTAGAACTTCTAGGTTTAGAGTACTGTTTAGAGCTAGAACTATTAGGAGTTAGTCAGCTAGCAGAAGGAGATCGAGTTGCATCTTGATTCTCAGTAATGAGAGCTTCTCTTGTCTTCTTGGTTAGCAGTTAGGTTTCAGTACAGGTTGGAATGTATTTTCAAAGTTATTGTAGTGTAGATGGAAGCAGTCTGAAGACACAAGTTTTCTATACACTGGTGATTGTGCTAGATTTCTAAATGTTGCTTATCTGTTTAACCCACAGTAGAAGCAACCAGATTCGAATCTACTTCATATTGTGTTCCAGAACTATATTTATCTCAAAGTTAATCATTTGATTTTGAAAGCTTTCAAGGAATGAAATTTCATTTTTATGTTTTACTTAAATGGTAGTTTATAATCAGTTGTTAAAATCAGCACTGTGAATGAATGATACTGTGTGTTAATCACAAGTTAATTATGTTCTTCAATATTAGTTAGCAAATTCCTTGAAGTTACCAAAGTCTGGTTAAGGTTGGATGAACTATTGTTCTTTTCTATTTCAAAACCCTGATCTATCTTTTTATATTTCTTTAAAACCCCGGGTTAGTATAGGATTTACTTCATGTTTGATCTTAGAGCAATCCAGAACCCTAACACCAGTAGGCCCCTTGAATATTACTGTTGCATTGGCCACTGAGCAACATCAGCACAGTTGAGACCCAACTACCAAGACCTTGGGAGCTAAGGCATCCATATGTTGCCTTTCTCTTTCAGGAGAAGCCGAGTAGCAATACTCTGTTTAGCATTATTGTGGTGCCAAAATCGCCATCAACAGGTCTTTAGCCAATAATCAAATGTAATGGTAATATTAGTGTCATACCTTGTCCTGAAGAGGAGATGAGACCAATCAGATGAAAGGTAGCCTCCTAATTTGGCAGTGAAATCTTTGGAAAGACACAAAGCAAAATAGGGTGGAAAATCTATCACATAGATGTCTTGTGGAATAGCAAAATTAGGACATGCATGAAAATTTAAATCTAGATTCTTAATTACACCCAATGTATTGATGGTTTTTCCATATAATTGAACTACACCCTTTGACTATGGCTCATAGGTCAAACCCAACTTATCAACAATCTGCTTAGGAATTACACAACTACTAGCACCAAAATCATTCATAGAATTATGTGAAAGATGTTTTCCTACAATCAAAGTTACATAAAAAGGAGGTGGTTTAACCTCTTGAGTTTGTTGTTCAACCTTTGATTTAGGTATATTTATTGATTCTACCTTTGGTTGATCATTCAAAACATTTACCTTTGGTGGTTTACTATTGGCTCATGAGACAAAGACAAGTTAGTCAATGCATTTTGTAATAAATTCTTTTGTCTCAGAAGAGCCAAGGAATCCCACATCGAAACACTTATGCTAGAATTCTTCATATGCTCCAGAATATTGAATGGAATTGAGCTAACTCTCTGCTAAACTTTAGAAGAAACAACACCTTCAGCTTGAGTTTGCACATGTGGGATTTGAGTCTTAGGCTGCTCTTTATTCACAATAGGCTACTGCCTAGGCAAAATCTTGGTAGGCTGAGTAGGAACTTGTTGTACATTACCTTGTTGATTCGTAGAGGCTTGATTTGAAGTAATAACATGTTGTACCTACCTCTATGGCTCTTTTCTTTGATCTTGTGTTAGCTACTATAGAGTTGTAAGACTGATTCTGAACTTGTCCTTGGGAATAATTCACCCCACAAAACTCATCACACTACCAATTCAATAAAATGGCATCATTTTGACCTTGAACTAGATTGGAAACTTGTTGTCCAAGATTTTGTTGCTCAGAATTGTGTTGGACAACAACACTATTTTGTACCATCAAATCCTGATTCACCATCCCATTAAGATAGGTAGTCTAATTGTGTGGATGATTGTAAGGAAAACACCAATCAAAATATTGTGCCAAGTTGTTTTGGACCGAAACTACCTCCTTTGAAACACTAGGAATATTGGGATTAAATGGCTGAAAGGGTCTAGGATTATAAGGCCTTATTTGCACTTGGGAATCAGCTTGATAGGAAGGTCCATTAGGTTGGTATAAGCTCTAATTTGGCCTAGAACCCTGACCTTGTTGCTTTTCTAGGTTCACTAATTTGTTTCCAAAAGTCTGCAATAATCCTTTGATCTCTTGCAAATCTTGTGATTGAATTGGAACAACAATATTTTGAGTATTTGATTGATAATCAGAGGCTGGAACAGCTGGTAATGCAGCAATAAAAGGCATTTGAATAGGCATAAAAGGTTGAATGTCAAGAAATATAGACATTGGAGGCCTAGGTGCAATTTTACTAGCTTGAATAAGACTTTCCAGCTCTAATGGAAATGTCAAATGCTCCAGGTAATGACACACCACTCATTGATTGAATCATTACCAAAATATCACTATTTAGGGCCTTGAGATAATACAGAAAGGCATGATCAACTGTAGGCCTCACTGAGACTAGAAGTCTATTCTAGGTCCTCTTGAAACAAAGGTTGAAATCTGACAATTGCTCCTGTGGAGCTCTTTTAATGGTGCTTAACTGTTCAACCAGAGACAAATGATCAGATTTATCTTGAAACTACCTATTCAATTTATCTCCTAAGTCATCACATGTTGCAATAGAGTTCACAGCTAAACCCCTAAACCATTGAAGAGCCTTACCCTTTAATGAAGCATCTAGGAGCCTCATTGCAACATTCTCTTTGGTAATGTGATGGACCCCACATAGTGAAGACACATCTCTAATGTGCTCTATGGGTGTAGTTTGATCTTCACTCATAAAAATGGGTAAATTTTTTAGTGCAATTATTGGAATAGCATCATGTTGAGCCAAATTCATTGGGTTTCCTCCATTAAAAGGCACAAAAGCGTGTTGTCTAGCCATCAGTACTATTGGTACTATTAAATTTTGTACTTGTACCATTGGAACGGGAACTGTCACTGCTCTTACTGGGCTGTTTGAAGCTGAAACTAACAATCTGCAACTAGGAGAAGCAGAATGTGTACTTGCTTTCCTTTGTACTGGTCTACCTCTTCTCCTAAGCGATGAAACTAATGATTCTGATCTAAAACCAGGAGGTGTAGATTGATTCCTTGGAGGTGGTTCAAGTGTTCTTTTTTCCTTCCTTCCTCTTCTTTTCGATGATGAAAACTACAAATATTCAAAAGGAATAGAACTTTTCCTTGTTTGAATGCTTCTCACATGTAAAATGCACTAGATCTACTCAAAACCAACTAACAGAGTCACCAAGTATGAATTTTCTTCACCTCAAAAGTTGAACTTATCGTTGTTCATACCAACACAGCAGTGAAAATGATACTTCCTATGGAACTCAAACAATTCAGTGTCCCACCGGGCATGCCAAAAATTGTTGTCACGAAGGATTGCGCCTCTAAGTGCTAAGTGTGAAACTCAACAATCCTGTGCAACATGGGATCAAACTCAGGTTGTGGATGACCTATAATGAGAATGAACCTCTAGATTATGGGTTGGTTCCCCTTTCGATTTCATAGAAACTAATGGATTTGGTTGGAAAAGGGATAGAAAGATGCTCTAAAAACATAAATATAATTCTAGGAGGTGATACACCAATGGTCTGGAATGAAAACTAATGTAGCTTTTACTTATAAATTCGAATCAAAAGATTACTAGTTATGAGATTCACAGTTTAGATTTTTCCTAAAATAAAAAGTATTTCATATGAAGGATCTAACTTTTAGTTCTATTTGAAGGTAAAATGGGTTTACACACCAAACTTCACCTAATATTGATTTAACATAACATATGACCTGATTTAATAAGACAAACATTCAAATTGCATTTCTTAGATGAAGAAGAAGACAAAGGACTCACATGAATCAGAGTGAAATCTATAAGAACATACATCCACAAGGTAATAAGAAAGCTCCAAAAAGGGATCAATAGCTATTTTCTTTATTGTTTTCAAAGAAAAAGATGTTGCTACATGAAGATAATTTGTGTTACAATAATCTCTCCCAACTCATAATGAGAAGGACAATCAAGAACCAACCTCAATAATGAGAAGAGTTTGCAATACATGTTGAAAGGATGCCTAAAAGGATCTTCAGTTGATTGGAATATATGCTTCAGTCATCTCCCTTAATCTATGCATGTGAAATATCTTTCCTCTGTCGTGCAAACTTGGAAACCATGAAAAGGGTCTTCAAAAGTGGAGAAAATTGAATGTTTAGGTGGCCAAACTAATCTTGAATCATGGTCAACCCATGTGGGACTCCAAAATAGATGCAAACTAATATTTTTGCCTCAAAATCCTCCTCAAATGATGGCTTGAATCAATTAAAACTCCAAAATAGACTCAAATTTACTTGAAGTCAAAAAGAACTCCCTCTTCTGTCTTTGCATGATTTTGGGACAAGGATAAAGTGTTTGAATGAATATTAAAGATAATCAATAATAATTACTTTAATGTTTGTTGTGGAAAAAATCTATCCCTCTTCTTGGAAAATATTAAGGTAATTTACAAACATTACATCTAATATTTGTCTATACATTTATCTTTGTTTTAACTTGATACGAAGACATATGAGGGAAGTATATTCTAATTATCTCCTTGGACTCTAGATTTTACATTACACACTTGGCAAAAAAAAAAACTTGATCATGGTCAAGGTATTAATACATATGCATTTTTTGTAAAACAAAGTGACAAAAACACTTAGAGTAGCTAAAATCAGGGTTTTATGGAAAACCTAAATGAATCCCTAAAAGAACTCATGGGCTCATCCATTTTGCACTTTTCATTTTTTTGCCCTGTGTCCTTATGCTACTACACCACTAGGGTTTGAAGCTTTTGATGGTTCTATGGACAACTGAATCTTTTCTCCCTTTTGGTAAGTTGATCTCTTCTGAATGAAAATGATGATTTTCTTCTCATATCTGTGAAAGAGAATCGTAGATGTTCTAGTTTGTGCAAAAGAATGAAGAAATATGTTACTTTTTGTAGTGGTTTATTCTCTACCTTTTGTATTAGCTACTTTTTCTAGAAAGAAACGTTGGAAAACCCTCCTTTTTCTGAGTTCTCGAAGCATTATTATCTTTGGTGGCTCCTTTTGAAAGAAAAGGATGGCATAGCCACATAATGATACCTGATTTGCATTTGTGTCATCTTTGCGCTAGAACCTCTATTTTGATCCATTAGTACATAAAAAATTATGGCCACAACACTCTATCAGATGACTTTAATGAAAACCCTTTGAGATTGTTCTCATGTTGTCATTATGATTGTCTTATTAAGTTGAAACTTGGTGATTACTTATTTCTATTGGTTTTTGTCTTCAACATTAACTCTCTACCTTGTTGATTGTTCTATGAATGTTGAAGTTGTCCCTTCAATTGTGCATTTTTACTTTCCTTCTCCATGTTTATTGCTTAAGAATTATATGTAACACTATTCTATTTACACTCTCCATGGTTAATCATTCACTGTAATTATAAAATGACCTCTCAATGGCTTGTATTGGCTCCCTTATTATGACTGTTATGCTCTATTCATGGCTATCCTTTGGAGTGAAGATTGTGGCAATATCCTTTATTGTAATGGAACTTATCATGCTTGCATTAAGAACAGTGCTCCTAAAATGGAACTTAACTACTGTCTATGAAACTTGAGTACTGACTACTTTCATGAGTATGACTACATTCATGAACTTTTCCCATTGACACATTCATAGCTGAGAATGTCGTTCTTCCTTTACATTTATTTGTCATGGAATCTCATAACCTTCTTTTTTCCTATGACTATGGTCCTAGCCTATGCCATTTAGGTCTATACTCTGTGATGCATGGATCCCTTTTTTCACTATAGCTAGTACCTTTCATGGTGACTGTCTTATCAAAACACAGAACTACCTTCACATTCCTCCAAGCATGTATGATATTCTTGGTTATGCATGAGCTCAAACTCCTCCATTGATTGTTCCTATACATCTTATTGTCTTTTACTTTGCAAAGACCCCTTTGATGTTGGCTTATTGTTGACTATCTTTATATATTCATCATTTGTTCTTTCCATACATATTCCATCATAAAAGGTTGTTTCATTCAACTTTTGTATGATTGTGATAAAGCTACGAAGATACTCCTGCCCCCTTTATGAAATGGTTACCTTCCTTTAAGAGAAGGTTAGTAATGGAAACAAGGTTATCACTTCAAAAGCTTTAAAGGATAATATACTACCCTCCCTTAATTATCTATTACCATTTTTTTCTATTCATGATTCTTATCAAGAAGTTTCTGCCCTGTGGTAACAACACAACTAAATCTATTAATATTCTCTCTTTTTTTTGGAATTCAAAATGTTGATTTGATATTTTATCGAAGGGTAGCATATGTTTTGAGAAGACACTAAATAAGATTTAGACTTTCAACTTGGTTTTGAAACATTTCTCTCACATAAAGCTTTGCATTGCCTTTCATGCTATCAAGTGCTCTACAACTATCTCACTATGCAAAAAACTAGAAAGATTAAAACTCTTTTATACTGCTACATTGATGTCATCAATTTTACCTTAATACTCTGTCATAACTCTTTTGATGAATCAAGCAGACTATCATTCTTTTATTCGACTATTTTTTGAATATTTATGATTATCCTTATAAATGTAAGATCGATAAACATTTACTGTCCATTCAATGACCTTTTTTATCATGACTCTATGACTACCTTGTAGTCTTTTTCATTTGATTATGAATATGAAGGTGACTACCCATTGCTCATCTCAAACCTTGAAACTTTGCACCTAAACTAGCATGATTATTCCTTGCCTTGACAAGTAGGTGACTGTTATGACTTGCACCCATTTTAATTTATGAAATTTACACTGTGTTCCTCTTTTGTAATTAAGAGGATAGTATGTTGAGATCAACCCTTGTGGCAGCCACATTTTCCTCCACATATTGTGATATTGAGTGAAGTAATCCTACAATGGCAAATGTACCTATACCTGCATAGTGAACGAACAAGTTAATAAAACAACTCAAAGCCTTATGATGATTGATGATTCTCTGCTTTTCTTGGAACTTCATGATATTTTCCTTTCTGAAACATTTGTAGTTGCCTAGTTTGATATATTATAAGAGATAGGGTGTATGTTTGTTGGTTTTAACATGTAAGAGACCTAGAATCTTGAGCTCTAACACAACTTTTTCTAACTCCTGCAGATGCTCATGAAGCCACCAACAAAGTAATAGAAGACGCAGTTGATCAGCAATGGGGTTCATCATTCAGGAAATGAGGGATCCCTTTTCTCTTATATGTCCATTTACTTTCACATATACATTCTATCCTTTATTGTATATCAAATCAGTTACTCCCATGACTTATGTGGGAAATTGATAAACATCTCTTGTAATGATTTTGAACAATTACTTAATGTAAAAGCTTTTATACTTTTCCTTTTCTATAAAACAATTGCATGATGAAACTAAAAATCCATTTTAGCTTAATTAGAAACTCTTGTGTACACTTTTTCCTTATAAAACAATAACGTTATCCTAGCCTAAGTTGATTGGTCTAAAAAGAAAAATCAGGCAACACCTCTAATACTAGATTCACCCTCTTAGTTTGCTCATCTATCTCAAGATGGTAATCTGAACTGAAGTTGAGTTGTGTTCCCAATGCTTGTTGTAATGATGTCCAAAATGCTGCCATGAAGAGTGAATCTCTATCTAATATAATCATGCTAGGAACTCCATGCAATCTAACAATATCATCTAGGAATACCCTCACCACTGATAGTGTTGTATAGGTCATACACATGGGTGAGAAGTGGGCTACTTTGGTCAACTTGTCCACAGTCACCATGATGGTAGCATGGTGCCCTGAGGACAAAGGTAGGCCAACAATGAAATCCATAGAAATTTTATCCCACTTCCACTTAGGAATATCATGTGAGTATAGTAGTCCTATTGGATGTTGATGCTCTACCTTGAATCTTTGAATCTCAAGGCATTGAGTCACATAATCTACAATATCTCATTGCATACTTTCCCAATGACACTACTTTCTAAGGCCAACATGCATTTTTTTCACTCCTGGATGTGCCACATATGGTTCCCTATGTACCTCTGATAATACAACTGCATGAAGGTCCCCTATGATAGGTACATAGATGTGACCTATGTTCCATAGTAACCCATCAGACTCTAAAGTGTATCCTAAAAAAATTCCCTTAAGGGCCCTCTATGACTGGATCTCCTATTGTACTACTAGGTACCACTTATCCTTTGGTAAATGTTGTAATATCTGACTCCTAAGATCAATGCTCAATGACATGGATTATATCTCATGATGCCTCCTACTCAATGCATCTACTACTATATTATCCTTCCCTTTGATGTAATGCACTTCAAAGTCATACTCACATAATAACTCCATCCAATGCCTCTAATGACTATTTAGATTTGGCTATGTGAAGATGTTCTGAAGGCTATGGTGGTTTGACTGCAACTTGAAGTGATGACCTAGAAGAAAGTGCCTCCAATGAACTAGAGCATGAACCACCATTGCTAACTCCAAGTCGTGCTCTATTGTAGTTCAACGCATAGGTGTTGAGTTTTCATAACTAATATGCAATCACTCTACCCTACTACATAATATTGTGCCTAAACCATCAATCAATGCATCTGTAAAAACCATGAAATCCATTGAAGGATCAGGTACTGCTCAAATAGGAGCACTAGTGAAATGCTCCTTGAGGATCTGGAAGGCCCTCTCACACTGCTCAATCCACTGAAACCTCTTCCCTTTCCTCTGAGGGGAAGTGATAGGGTGTGCAATCCTAGAGAAACCCTCGACAAAACAATGGTAGTTACCAAATAACCCAACAAAAATCCTAACCTTTGTCACTCTAGTAGATGTTAACCAATCCATGATGACCCTAATCTTTGATGGATCTAATAAGATACCACTACTAGATATAACATGACCAAGATAATGAACCTTTGAATGAAAGAAGCACTTTGAAAAGCTACCGTATAACTAATGCTCCTTCAAGCACTGTAAAACTTGTCGTAAGTGCTCCTCATGCTCCTCCTCGATACGTGAATAAATCAAAATTTCATCTAGAAATACAATCAAAAAATGATCCAAAAAGGTGTGGAATACCTTGTTCATGAGACTCATGAACACTGCAAGGGCATTCGTCAAACTGAAGGGTACCACTAAAAACTCATAATGACCATATCTATTATGGAAAGTAGTATTATGTATGTCTACCTTGGAAATACTCAAATAGTGGTAACCTAACTTAAGATATATCTTTAAAAACACCCTAGCACCCTACAATTGGTCAAAAAAATCATTGATCCTTGGAAGAGGGTAATGATTCTTGATCGTCACCTTATTCGGCTGTTTATAATCTATGCATAGTCAAAGGATCCATCCTTACTAAAGATGATAGGAATTCCCCAAGGTGAGACGCTAGGATGAATATGAACCTTCTCTAACAACTCCTCCAGCTAAATCTTGAGCTCAATAAGCTCATGAGTGTTCATCTTGTAAGGTGCCCTTGAAATTGGCTCTACTCTTGGTACTAGATCAATATGGAAATCAATCTCTCGACGAGGTGGCATCTTCAGAAGCTCTCGAGGAAAAACATTTGAAAAATCTCTAAGGATGGGTTTTTCATCCAATGATGCCTCTATCTCCTTCTCATCCCTATCACTAATAGTGATGGCAAACAATTGACATCCCTTTCAAAAGCATCACTTCAATTGTGTAGTGGAAATCCTGCGAAGGGAAATAGATCTCTGAATCCCTGTAATCACTACTGGTGCACCTTCATTTTCTACACACTCGATCCCATTTTTGTGACAATCCATTTTATCCCAACGTGCATCAAGACAATCCATACCTAATACCACTCTATAGGATCCTAATGGAGTGACACGAAGATCCACTAGAGTAGATAAGCCTCTGAGTTGTAGCAAACAACCTCTTACGACATAATCATTTGATACCTTAGCCCCTAAAGCTAACTCAACCTCCCACCTATCATCTTGACTAAATGCCACTAGCTTGCTACGCTCCACTATAGATGGGGAAATGAAAGAATTAGATTCCCTAGAATTAAACAAAATAGAAACATGAACATCACCAATCATACTTTAGGCATCAATAACTGTGGCTTGATGATCAACCTAGTGGATTTTGACCACTACGAAGACTCGGTGGGATTTACCCACATCATCCATTGTTGACTCTAACCCTTTCGAATGTTGTCCTCTAGATGCAAAATTCTAAGAGAAATCTCTAGCCAAGTGTCCCATGTGCCACCAACATAAAATGGTCCTCGAGTCTAAACCTATGTTGACTAAGTCTTGTTACCCTACTAACCTTCATTCCTAATAGACCCACTAAATCCTCCACTAAAACTCTATTGTGAATGTGTGGGTGTAGCACCTTGTGTCTAAGGACGTTGATCACATCGTGATCCTTGTTCCTATCATCCCTTATTGGGAACACCCTAGAAACCTTGTTGAAGCTTAGGCCTCATACTCTAATGATGTTGCTATGATATTCTAGGAGGTAGTGATGAAGGTCTAGACCCTCCCTTAGGAGAGAATGGTGGTCTACAAAATCCCTATTACTGAATAGCCTGATTGTGGTTTTGCAACCACTCTCGTGCCTCCTGGGACTTGTCTTGTATTTCCTCTGCAATAAGGGACTTTTCCATAGCAACTCAAAGGTCCTCTGGGTTGTCCATACAGATGGAACCTGAAATGCTTGCATTCAAGCCTCTAATGAAATTATTGATGAGAAGTTTCTCATCTTGGACATAGTACACATACTAAAGAAACCCAAGAATTTTTCTCTCATACTAAGCCATAGTCATCCCACACTAATGAAGATCATGAAATTTGTCTATATGATGCTACCTGAAGTTCTCTTATATATATTGGGCTCTAAACCTCTCTAGAAAAGTATCCCAAGTAAGAGTGTCAAGAGAGAGGTGATGCTTGTGTTTCTGCTAACACAACCATGTGGATGCATTACCTCTAAGAAAATTCACTGCAAATAGTTCCTTTAGGTTGCTTACATAAGTGTGCAACCCAAAGCACCTATCAAGATGGATAAGCCATGCCTTGGCCCCTACATTGTCTGTGGATCCTAAAAAAATAGGTGGAAACAATCAAAGGAAATCACAAATCTTCCCCTATGTATCTAGGTTCCCTAACATCATCTACTATCTTTGGTGGTGGCAACTCTTGTGGTACCTCCAAATGCATTGGCACTGACTCTCTCTCTCTTCACAATACTCTGCATGACTACAAATGGGATTCCTATTGTGCTCTTGGTACTCAGCTCCACGTGCCTGGAAAGAGTGATGCGGTCACTCTCACTAAGTTTCCTCTACTACTGATGGTAGCCTGGCATGGATAAAACTAATCAAATCCTCAAGATCATGGAGGATTTGGGAGTTAACGTTCAGTGGAGGATTTGACTAACCTGCCTTAGAAACATGGGTTCCTACTAGTGACGAATTTTCTTGTTCCCTTCCTACACCACATCTATTACCATGACCACAGCCCTGTACTCTCCTCGTATTAGTCATCCTACAAAATTTTGTGAACGTAAAAATACTCATAACATAACTACATACCCAAAGTTCCTAGTGTTGGAACCTTGACTTTGATACCAAATGTCATGCCCAAAATTTTACATGTTAGGCAACACAACCATTTTTTTTAACAAATAACATGTAAACAACTATTAATTACTAACCATGAATAAATATGGTATGTAAACCACACACATCTAATGATTTGCTTATGCCACGTCCTCATGGACATGTCGCCCAAGAGTGGGATGATGGAAGCAATGGAAATTGGGTATACCGAGTCTATCTCACACACCCCAAGGGGAAAGGTTAACCCTAATAGTTTAGGTATTTTAGGTAGAACTATTATTTAAATTTTGTTTGAAGTTTGAAGATATAAACTTGTAGATTGAATCACATATCCAAGAGACATAATAACATTATCTACTAATGTTAACTTGACAAGGATAAAACTAATATTTAACTGAAACCATGGAACATCTTTCTTGTTAACATTGCCTAAATATGACAATGATAAGATTATTAGTCACAACTCAAACATTACCCCAAGGGTATTATCGTTAGGCCAATAAACCCAACAATCATCATCAACATTGTTGTTATAGTGTGTTTGGTAGGCAGTCTTCTAGGGAAGAAAGTAATGTTGTTTATTTGTTTCTAATTAAATTTTATCAAATCACCTTTTTATTTTATACTAAGGTTATTCAAGTCTGGAATGACATTATCATCAAGACTTTTGTCAAACTCAATAGTAGTTTGACTTTAAATCTCTAGTTTCTTTACCAAAATTATTTCTTCTATTTATCTCGACATCACAATATAATTTTAAATCTCAATTTAACATTAGTAAAGTTGTGTATTTAACCAAAATAATAAAAATAATGTTTACTCTCCTATTTACGGTAATAACATTTTTACTTGTTAACCATAATCACATATAAATATTAATATAAATTTTACCCTAATGATTAACAAGGATATTATTAAACTTATTGTCACCAATGATTTTAATAAAATAATTTTCTCAAAAGATTAAGATTTAACTTCTACAATTTTACCAATATAAGCTTATTCACATATGTAAAACTCCACCTTAAATAATGATTGTATAAAATTGTCAAATTACTAGTAATATAATTAATACTGATTATCGTAGTCTTTGGCTTCATTCCAAACTTTCTTTATATAATCTATTATTATTTTATTCAAGTGAAATATGGATTTTTCCCCATAGGAAATGTTGAATGTACCATATACATATTTATTAGGTTTTTATTTTCCCATTAGTGATAATAACAAATTTATTATCAAGATTATTAATAGTCATAATAACCCTATTAATAATAATATCCCATGTTCACCTACTATCGATGTGAGCTAGACCAAAGTTATCAACATGATACAAATGAAATTTAATATTATTATTTTTATTCTATTCCTGATATTGATATAAGCTTGATTGTTTGATATTAAAATATATTTACTATATATTATTATTAATAAAAGAATAAAATTTTGGTATTAATGCTATTTAATAGATAAACTAGTATTATTTATTATTTATTATTTATGATAACAGTGACCGAGCCAATAATAACACCATAACAATTACTAACCCCCTTTTTTCAAATGCACATTTTCTTTACAATCTCCCACAAAATAATTAATTTGGATACATAACTATTTTAATATTTAAAAATACCATACATTCATTTATTGTGGAATGATATAATGTGATGCTAATTTACATACTTTAATTCCCATGCTACCTAAAACCAAATTAATGCTATTGTAGATAGCTCCCAGGGATGTTGAGCCATTGGATTTGATCAACGGTGTGAGAACGAAGCAGCCTAAAGACCAAACAACAACCCTAACTTTTCTTGCTCAAACTAAAAAAATTAACTTCTTTTCAAGCAGGGGTATGAGAGGCAAGGAAAAGATGCTCAACATAGGGGCATATGGAATAACCCTCGCCTACCACTTCTACATGCGTTCACAAGAATATTTGATGGTTGGGAGAAAGTAGCACAAAACAAAGATTTCAAGTGTTTTCTTTTTATGTGTTTGTTAACAACAATTTTCCTAACTTATTCAAGCATGGACGAATTGTAGAGGTTTTTTTATTCATTCATTTCTTGCACACAACTATACCTCTTGATGCACGCTTGCTAGGAAACCCTACATTTGGTCCCACAAGGGTTTCAGATTAATATTTCATGTGTGTCTTTTTTTATTTTATATGATTTCCATTTTTTTTTAAATGTTTTGAGGGTTGAGCCCCAATGGTGTCACGACCCTTGTAAGGGATCTGTGATTCCCACCAGGGGCCATGCCTCGCCCAACAAGGAGAGGGAGGGGACTCCCCTCCTCCTCAAGCCACAACCTAGGAGGAGTGGGGAGATCCCCATCCCTTGCCAAATGGGTGCCAACATGGTGCCTAGTTTGGCTATTATTATTATTTATTTCCTTTATTTTTTCAAATAAATATTTTCATACATATTATATTTATTTTTATTATATTTTTTCATCATTATTTTATAAAATGTTTACTAACATAATTTATCTTCTGGTTCGTGTAGATTTATCAAAAACGACGTTCACTATGGAGCAATTTTTCTGCCATGCACAAGCTCAAGTTTATGCGAGATGTAATGAGGGATATGAAGTTGGGTAAAACCCATGGTCGTGTAGGTCTACCACTATTTCTAGATCTCAGAATAGTGAGTTTCTCTTTAGCCTCATGCAGAATGCATCAAGGTAGTGTATGTCTATAATACCCCAACTCACAGGGGTTAGTATGTAATAGTTTTTAAAAAGGGATAAAGATAATTAGAACTTTATTTAATGTATTCTTGTTTCCATAGGATTAGTAAGCATACTTTTGAAAATATTCCATTGCAGGAACACATAACAACTACAGGTTGTAACCAATTTACACAGAAGATAAATAGATCAAAAAAATTTAAGTTCTTATTTCTTTTTTATCACGTATACACCAAATATGCAGCAACAAACTATGCAGAAAAAGACATCTTGTTCTCTCTCTTTCTTTCTTTTATTGTGAGAAACATGCATTTGAGTAACAGGTTTCTAAATGAAATCAAAAAGTGTGCTTTTTACCTTACAAAGGAGTCTTTACACTACATTACTTCCATTTATATTGTTGTCTAACATGTGCTACAAAGATAGTTTCATTGAAATAATTTCTTGAATATCCTACATAAGGAAGATGATAGTAAAACCATATTTGCAAGAACCTTCTCTTGTATAGTAAACATGCAACAAACAATCTATACAAAAAAATAAAATAAAATGGTGTTTCTTCCTTCAAACCAACAGTATATCACATTTTATCTACTACATCCTACTCCTATCCAAAGCAATAAATATGGAGCTCCTTAAGCTTATGTGAACAATAGAATATTAATCATTGAACAAAAATGCCATTTTATATTTCAAACAGTCATTAAGCAAAGGAAATTGTATTCAAATATTTATTTCAAATAAAATACAAGAATGTCATAGAGAAATATCTCCTACACTTTACAACACACAAAAGTTGCAGATTTTCATATACAACATTAAAACTGTAACTTTCTAGAGTTATATTACAAGTCCTATAAATGGAACCCCCACTTTATAACACAAAACAGTTATAGGATATCACACAAGGATATTTGGGTTTCCAATCACATGAGCACCAAAGCAAGGCAAAAGCTACATGTGCTCATACTTTTATCTGTCTACACACCAACAAAAATCCCTTTCAAATTTGAAAGTTCTCTCATTTTTTAGCTTGCACATATAAACAAACTCTTCCAAGCCAATGGGGTTCCCACCACCCAACCTTAGGCTTGAAAACCATCCACCCCCGAGCTGGGAGGCTTCCCAAAAAACTAGGTTATACACAAGCAGCCCTTCCCAAACACAAAGATTTTTTTACAAGTTCATACATATTTCAACACACTCACATTAATGCAAGGAGGTATCACAACAAAAAACCAAATATTAGTTTTAAGGGGAGAGGTAGGAGGATCACAACCATGGGGAAATTTATTTGCAACAACACTCAAACATTTCAAACTTTCAATTACTAATCTCCTTAAATCATTCTTTCACCCATACTATCCCATTTTAACACAAAAGGGTACTCACCCATTTCTTGCAAAACTAAAACACAAGCCCCCTATGGGGATCTCTCCCCCTCCATCCTCCACATGGGTTGCTCATAAGAAAAAATGGGGAGTCAACCCAACACATTGAACTCACATAACAAAACATTTACACACAACAACATAAAATTACACTCAACAACAAAAAAATTCCACACAACAACATCAATATAGCACACATTCATTTATAAACAACTTAAAAGGGAAAAATCCTACCTCAATAACTTCAAATATAACTTGTTGTTTAGCTCTAATTCCCTTCCAACTCTTTTTCCAGCTCTTGCAATTCTTCCACACTTAGCCAAAACCAAACTAGAAACTTTTTCCAAGATCTCTCATGTTTATTTAAAATTCTTCAAAACTTCATCCTTGGATGATATGATGACAAGTGTCATAATATCCTCCAATCCCTCTTCCTCACACAAGAAACCAAGCAAACACAAAGCCCTTTTTTGCATTTAAGAGGCATGGTGCACACATGGACTCCCATTCCTCCCAAGTCCCTTCTCATCAATGAGATTAGGAGACTAAATGGGGATGGAGATGGGTCAAGTCCATCCCCTCACCCAAACTCATCACCCCTCTCACAAACCATTTAAGAGGGGTCATAAATAAGGTATGGCCTAAAATTGACCCCCAACCTTTAGTTTAGATACCTAGGGTCTTTAAAAACAATAATTAACCAAAATTAACATATTTGACCCTTTTAAAAATGCCTAAAACATTGAATCCGAATTCCACATTTTGAGATCACATTTAACTTCAAAACAATTCAAAAAACACTAAACCCTTAACCTATCACATGCATGTCTCATAGCACATTACAATTTACACAAAACAACATGAGACTCTAGCTCCTCCATATGTGTTGAGTTTGACTTTGCACAGTAAATCACATTGGTCTTTTTGGTTGCCTTTGATTTCCATGACTATGGAAGGTTAACCTACACACTCAATTTAAATATTAGCCCAACCACAAGACAATTTATCAAAACAAACGAATACGATGAAGCATTATATACACACATGTTCATCACACATAATATACATATAAGGCATAATCATTGTTCACATTTTCCTTTCTAAAATTCAAATTCTAAGTGGTTACAATTTAAAACAATATATTACTAAAACATTAATTCACAGCGTTTATAGTCACTTGCATAATAATTTAAATAAAACAATATCATATATACATCACATTACATGATAATTCAAAAATTACTTTTGATTAAAATGATATCACATATTCTATTCCTAGCACATTGTTTCAAATTTCATAACATTCACGATATCAATTTGATTAACTAGCATACTCATTAAATTATGATTCATAAGATAACTAATCTAATACACACATTAATGATTAAGCCCAATGTTCATAATTAACCATCATCATAATGTAGTATAAAAGTAAAGTATATCCAAGCATAGTCATGCAAATAACAAAAAAACATGAGGTCTATGTGTCTAACTAACGATGGGCCTCACACATTCATTCTAAGGACGAAACCCCTTGTGAATTGTTGGTGAGTTGGACGAAAACCCAATCTCATCTTGGGAGGACTTCATGACGGAGGTCTACTTGTGCTTCAATGGTGTTTTGTGAAGGATTAAGGGTTGGAAAGTAATATTCATATTTGCAGATAAGTTTGAGTAGCATTTTGAAGGCAGAGTTTGCATTGTTTTTCCCTAGGGTTTCACCCTAGAGTGGAGCACACCATTTGGAGGAGAGGCGGCCAGGGTTTTGAAGAGTGACTTGGTGTTTGGAGACCATTCGTGTGTTTTTCAAGAGTTTCAAACGGGCTCATTTGTAGACTAGTAGGCTAGCATACCCTTTTGGTAGTGTTTTGAGGCATTAACATTCACATTTTGCATACTTTTTTCCATTTTTTTGCATAACTAGAGTAGTTCACCCAAATAGAGCATATTTGGAGCAACATTCCTATGCATTTTTGGTATGTATTTAAACCTGATTTGTAGCAGCAGATTTCTGGGTTAATTATGGGCATGTTTGAGCCCATTTTGAGATGTAATCATTATGATTTGAAACATCAGTTGGACAATTTGAAATCAGATCTTTTTCATGTTCTTGTGACCATTCATGTTGCTATTCATTGCTGGTTGTGTTCATGATTGAAAGGATAAATATAATTGCTATATTGTTTGAGCATTTGGAGGCATATATGTTTGTTGTTCGTGTTTGTTTGAAATCAGAAAATTAGATCAAAATCTAGGGTTTTGAGTAGAAAATAAAAGTGCAGAAAATTAGGACAGAATTCTGAGTTTTGAAATCAGATTCTTAGGTCAAATCCTTGTTGGGTTATTTCACAAATTTCAAGCTAAATCTATGTTTTTCAGTGAATCATAAGTTTTTCTCATCTCTTGTTCATGTCTATATAAGATCGACAAATTGAGCTTTTAAATGCATTTTCTACAATGAAGAACCAAATTCAACCAATGAACAAGTTTACCGTGGTGGAGCGACCATACAAGGCATAAATGTGAATTTATAAGGTGGAACTTCCATGACAGAGGCTGAGTGCATGTTGTAAAGAAAGAGGACAAATTTTTTCAAGTCTGAATTTTACAACTATACATGTCGGTGCACTGATTTTTCAAAAATGCAAAAACTAAAAGTACTTATAGTGGCGCATGCCCTATGACACAAGACCAATTTTATTGAAAACAAAGATTGGAAAGGCTTTTTATGGAGCATGCTGTCTAAAGGGAAAACAAGTCATAAATTTTCAAAGAGTCTGTATACAAGGTAAGAAGTGTGTGCCAATGATGAGAATGGCTGATGTTTCAGACAAAATTTGCAATATTTTATATTACTGTGTACCTTAATAGATAGCGACAAAAATTTTAAAATGAAAGAAAATACCTTCTTCTTTTTTTTGTTAAAAATTGTAGGAGACCATAGAAGTGTGTCCCCTAAATTGTGTAAACAGATTTTGAAGTTCAAAACTTGCAAACAAACATAAGGGAGAGGGGCCTATAGTGGAGCGGGATCTAATAGTGGAGATAGAAGTAGTCCTTAGTCGGTCCTATAGTGAAGCACCTTAATATCCAATTGTAAAACACTTTTTATCCATAAAATACACAAACTGACAAATCATGTGATGCCACATCAGCGCACCAATAAAACATGACTTAGTGCACCACTATCGGTCTCACTTTTTTTTTGGGCCTTTTTTGGATACCTAAACAAAAAGCATGTTGATGTGGCATCATATTGATGATGTGGCCCTAAAATGAAATATAGAAGCACGTGAGTTGTCAAATAAACTATTGTACAAAATTGAGAGTGATTTGAAATTTCCACATGGGATTTTGAGAAAGGCGAAGTTAGGGTGCTCCACTATCGGCCCCTCTCCCCTATGGTTGCACACCATGATGAGTAGATGACAATTTTTTGCCACACATACACTACATTGTCGAAGTTATACATACATACATACATACATACATACATATATAATCATCTATCAATGATAACAAAATCAATTTTATTAAAATAAATAAAAATCTATGTGTCCTATAATGAAGGGACAAGTTAGTGTGGTTTTCATAATTTATTGTACCTAGATATTATTGTATCCTTTGACACATATTTTAGCTTTCTTATGTAGATAGAGTGGGTAATTATTAGATTAGAGAGTATCTTCTATGATTTTAACTCCCATGTATTTTTGGGTAGCTAGAGTTACATATTTCATTGGTTGGTTTAGCCTTTGCTCTTCTCTATATAGGTATCCACCCACCTTGCATGTTTTAAGCATGTTAGTATGAGCTTTATTTATGTTATTTTACTTATTCCAAATATTCTCTTTAGCATTTTCTCTTGTATTTTTGGGAATTAACTTTGTTTTGCTATTTTAATTTTATGATCATCTCTTAGAATTTTATTGTATCTATTCTTCGCACTAGGTTTTGGAAAGTTTCATACTTATTTGCAAAATCTAACATGGTATTAGATTCTTTATGTCTAAGATAAGTCAATAAATTTCCAAATTTTGAGAGATAGTGGGTTTTGTGCTTCTAGCCATTCGCTAATTTTTGGCACATCATACAAAACTTCTAGCTATAATAATTGGGATTTTGTCTATGTTTATATGATAGTTTTTGCAATAAGCTCATTTTTTTTTGTTTTGAGGCCAAATAGATAGTGTCATTGCATTTGGAATGTGCCAAACCTTACAATTAGTTATTTAGTCACCAAAATTTGAGCAATTTGTATCTAAAGCAAAAAATATCCTAAATGGGCATACAAATGTATTACAAGTTTGTGATATATATATATATATATGTTTTAGAGGTCATAGTCCTTTTTGGCTTATGACCCTCGTTAAAGGAGTATGATTAGGTTGTGGCCCTCATAGGCCACTTGAGGCTCCTAAAAGGGGTTCACACAACCCCTTGTGGCTTAGCTCCACTAGCCCCAAATGCCACATATCTACTATATGAGTGCCACACTCTTACCACTAGGCCCATGTACTCCTCTTTGTTGTAATTTTCAATCGAGGACAACTTCAAGAGGTTGTTTCTTACTCAAATAGAGGTAATTTTTCAATCATTTCTTTTTGGAATGAAGCAAAAATTTTCCCACTTGTAGTGTGATTAATTTTCATATTTGATTCCTTATTTTCTAGAATTTGAATTTTACTAGAGATTTTGTTGTTTAGTTGTGCTTTTGTGTTTTTGGAATATATAACTCCTAACTTTATGAAACAAGCTTTCTTTTTAACCCATTTTTTGAAATTTGGTATTTTTCTAAGCTCTACACAATAATGTAGCTTATTTGTTCCTACTTTGCAAGAACTTATTATCTTCAACATTTTCACCTCATTTAGATTTTTAGTGCCCTTAAATTTTGTAGTTTGCATTATTACACATTGAGTTATAATGTCAAACATTGTAATTTTATGGGGGTCATTTCACATATAGTATCAAGGGGGGTTGCTTGTATGTTTCTTGCCTTGTTACTTATTTCTTTCTCTTTTGCACTATGGATCCCACAATTTTAATTTTATTTTTAATTCTTACACTTTATAGCCAATTTTATGAGAAGTCTAAAATATTGATTTTACTAAGAAGTGAAGTATACCAAAAATATGCAATGGGGATATTATTTGAATCTATTGATGAGATGCAAAAGATTGAGTGGGAGATAAAATGTGCCAAGGTTGTTGAATATTTGTGGCTTGTCGTGTCTTCAAATTTACTATTTCATATTGAGTCCTTGAGAACAAATATTGAAGTCAAATACTTTATCCAATTTGTTTGAAAAATAAGATGGAATGTGAAGTTATCTATTAGAGAGTGACTTCCTAATTCTTAATCCTTGCAATTTAGGATTTCTTTACTAAGTTCAAAAGTCCCATAACATAGTTTAAGTATTCTAAGTAGAAAAAGACACACAAATGATTATTTCTACTCTATCTAAGTTGGATCTTGATTACTATGTCTTCATATCTACCTTTCATGCTACAAAAGGTACTCTTAGTGATGCATTTCATGTGCCTATTTTTTATTGAGTTAATTCTCTTCAAAAGACAACTTGAGTCGAAGAAAGATAAATGTTCTTCTTGCGAGAGGACCGAACATGTTGAACACAAGTGCATGAAAAAATGGATTGATTGCATCACTCATCTTGAAAATAATAAACATTAGGGAACTTGATTCAATCAAGTAGAGTTTATCATAGGAGTCTTCTAAGAAGAACCATAGTAAGGGGAAAGGAAATTTCAAGGCCCTTATTTCTATTTTATCTCCAAGTTTTATATAGATTATTAACTTTGGTGTTTTGCACCATATGACTTCTTATCAAGATGATTTCACATCCTCAAAAGCCAAGTCCCATGTTACATATTTTGATGGGTGATGCCATTTTGTATATTTTGGTGGATGTTGATACTCCAACTAAGATTTATAAGAGAGGGTTTGTTAGAATAGGTGACAAAACATTTCTAGATATTCATGTTGTGCATTTATTTACTAATCCCCTATCAATCTACTAGATCACACACAAGTTCCAACAAATGGGTTGAGTTCACTCTAGAATATATATTTTTCAATGAGTTGCATAGTGGTTTTATAGTAGCATTTGGGAGGGTAGATCATTAGTCTCAATTTTATTTTGTTTCACACTTTGTTGCTTCTCCTTCCACCACACTATTTACTCATTCCAAGGTAAGTTGTGGCATAAGAAATTTATTCATTTGAACTATGGCTAGCTATAGTAGCTCAACTAGTAATGAATGGTTATAAAGTTGCTTAATGTTAACTTTTTTAATTAGGTTTTTCAAGGGTGCATTTTAAGTAAACATTTACATGAGAATTTTAACAAAGACAAATCATGAAGGGTTACTTTGATTCTAGAGCTCTAGTTCATAGTGATTTGTTCAGTCCATTTTTTAAGCTTTCTTTGAGTAGGGTTATATATGTTTGTACCTTCAATGATAACTTCTTTTGGTCTACTTGGGTGTACTTTCTTCAATAGAAGATAAAGGTATCTAAACACCCTTAGTACTTCAAAGTACTTGTAAAGAAATAATTTAGGAAACCTATCAAGGTTTTCTATGCATTGATAATGGTGGTATCCCAACCATCAATTTGAGCATTTTTATACTTCAAAGGTGATTGAATTACAATATATACTTTCATATAGTCAATAGAATTTAGTAGCCAAATATAAGAATAGATCTTTAAAGGAAATGATGGATTGCATGATTTAGTCTAGATCCCTTGCATCACAAATTTTGGGTTGAGGTTATTAACTATGTGAATTATACCTAGAACCAAGTTAATAATAAATCATTGATGGTAGTTACTCCTTTTGAAGTTTGGAGAGATACAAAATCCATAGTGAAACATTTAAGGGTCTCTAGATGTCCAACATGGGTCCACATTCTAGTAGAGAAATATAATATTATGGATTTTTAGAGTAGACCTTGTATCTGTGTGGGTTACCTAAACAGTGTAAAGGGATACCAACTCCTTCATTTAGTTATTCATGAGTTTATTAAGAGAAGTTCTCATTTTGATGAGAGATATTTGAGTCCAACTCTTCACACTTATCCATATTCAACCACTTGGGGTACACTTGGGACAAATGACAATTCTTAAAATTAGTATATCAACCTAAGCATAATTTTGATGTTGGGGATTCCTTTTATAGTTTGGATGATGAGAGCAATGACAAGGATCATCCTCGCTCCTCTCTTAGTCATCATTATAAGGATGTGTAATCTCCCCTCAATCCCCTAATCTCTAGTCCACTCTAGGCTAGACAAACTTTATAGTTTGTGGGTGGTTACATTGGGATCCTTTGAATACTAGAAAATTTTAGTTATAGTTTTAGGCACCACCTCATGTTTTTATCACCTTCATTTTAGATACAAAATCTTTTTATGAGGCATTTAAAATTCTTGAGTGGTATGCATTTATGCAAGAGGAGTATAATGCATTGACAAGAAACCACACTTAATATTTAGTCACTCTTCCTAAGTGAAGGAAACTTATTTAATATAAGTGGATATATCCAACTAATTTTTTAGTATATGGGCCAATTTTTAAGTTCAAATATGTCTTGGTTACTAAGGAATTTTCATAGGTTTTTTATGATTACATTTAGACCTTTCATTTATTGCAAAGATGAACTCTAGTTGACTCACACTTGTTATTATCATAACACATTGTTGGAAGTTTCATTACATGGATATGTAGAGTGTCTTTCTTCATAGGGATCTTAGCAAGGAGATATAAATGGACCAAACATAATGTTTTCTACAAAACTCTTCCTTGAGTTGTAGATTTATGAAATTTATCTATTGCCTCAAATAGACCCCTTGGGATTGTATTCCAAGATAGATACTTTTCTTCTTTTAGTTGGATTCACTTGATGTCATTTTAATCTAGATATCTACATCTTGTAATATGATGAGTCTAGATTATTCTTTGTTTTGTATGTTGATGAATTTTTTATCACGAGAAACTCTTAATCGTCCATTGTGGTAGTAAAAATTGTACTACATGATAGTTTTTTGATGATTGACTTGGTTTTGTTACACTATTTTTTAGGATTGAGATCTAATAGTATATTTTTGGGATTACATTTCATATTCTAAGTATGCACTTGATTTTTTCT
This sequence comes from Sequoia sempervirens, assembly GCA_007258455.2. Taxonomy (NCBI): domain Eukaryota; kingdom Viridiplantae; phylum Streptophyta; class Pinopsida; order Cupressales; family Cupressaceae; genus Sequoia; species Sequoia sempervirens. The sequence continues at coordinate 648,483,426 of VDFB02270651.1, read as the reverse complement.
CATGGTTCCATATGGTTGGCTACTAATTTGCTTCAAATCACTTTCTTTTTGGATTCAAGTTTGAAGTAGTGTTCCTCCCCATTGCTTGATACTATTTTGTATTAACTTGTTAGAAGGTCCTCGTTTACTTAACTCATACTAGGAAAAAAATATTATACATTGTTGTCTTGGTCTCTTGGTTTATGTAAGAGGGCCATGAATTATATTGGAAGGAAGCTAAGTGAAACCTCCACTACATTTATGGTACTCACAACTATGAGATTTACTATGCAAAAATCATTAATATTAACTTGGTTGACTACATTAATTTTGATTGGTCAAATGATTATAAAAAATGCAAATGTACTTATAACTAGAACTTCTCTTTTGGATTTGGTTTTATATGTTGGTTTAATAAGAAACAAAATATTTTTTCTCTTTTTTTGTAAATGAAAAATATTAGGGAGCTATGAATGCCATTACTAAGGCCCTTTGAAATCAACATATTCTCCCTAAGTTCAATATCCATTTGTCATATTTTATGATAACCAAAGTGTTATCTTGATTTCTCAAAACCCTATCCATAATCTACAAATCAAACTCATTGAGGTCCATGTTTATTACTTTCAAGAGCTCGTTCATGGACATGATATTGATCTTTGTTATTGCTTGACTACTAAGTGGGTAGCCAATGTCTACACCAAACCTTTTACAAAAATAAAGTTTCTTTATTCACAAGAGAGTAAGTGCAAAAATATGGGGGCCCAAAATAGGGGCTTAAGTGACCATTTCTTTTTTAAAATAAGGAAATAATGACCTTGGACATGAAATTGAGAATAGTTACACTCAAAATTTTGAGATGAAACAAAAATAAGGATCGTAGTGCTCTGAATCTACTTTCTAAACTACTAATTTTTTTTTGAAAATGGTAGAGATTAAAGGGTTCAAAAGAGGGGGCCACAAAAATTGGTGTTTTTTTTGTTAAAAAACATAACATAGCAACTTTTGTGGCTCCCTCAAAAGGTTAACATTTTTTTAGTATTTTTAAAATTGCTTCAATGAGAAATTAGCTAATGTATGTAGTTTATGCTCGATTTTTATGATAATTTTTTAATGAATATTTGATTTTTTACTAATTTTCAAAGTGGACACTTCCTAAAAAATAGAATTTTGGTCTCACTACCCCTATAAATTTGAAAACTAATTGAAAATCATTTTTTTCAAAATGTGTAGAATGGAGTTTAGTTTCTAAAAATGTAATTTATTTGAAATTTTGATGAATGGTTAATTTATAACAAAAAAAACACCAAACATTGGTTTTTTCCAAAAAATAGACACACAAACAAAATAAATTATAGATCAAAGGCTTAACATTGTTAAAATGTGAAAAAAATTACATCGTTAGATAGCTAAGAGAGAGCCTAACATTACCCAGGTGTTCGATTTGTTCAACCTTGAAACACATGCAAACCTTATGCTTAGCATGAATGCGATTATGTGAAATATTGTAGAATTTGCAAAAAAACATCTTTGGATGTTGGGAAGGCACTCCAAACCTTTGGGTTGGTATTCCAAAGAAAATACCAAGCTCAAGGCTTGGGGATTCCCAAAGCAAGAAATAACATGAGCATGTTATAACGCGAGCATATTATAGCATGCTTGTGTTATTTCTTAGTTTTGACATGTCTTTTGCATTTGTGTCCAAGACATGTCTAGCAAGATATAACACAAGTGTGTTACAATGCACTCATGTTATGTCTTGCTTTGTGTTAAATGCTATTCTATTGAATGTATGTATGTATGCTTGTATGACATGTATGTACGTATGTGTTAGTGTATGTATGTATGCCTATATGTATGCATATATGCCTATATGTATGCATGTATCCTTATATGTATGTATGTATGTATGTATGTAAGTAAGATTTTATGTACATATGTATGCATGCTTGTATGTATGTAAGATTGTATGTAAATATGTATGTATACTTGTATGTATGTATGTATGCCTCTATATGTATGTCTACTTATATGTGTGTATGTATGTCTCTAGAGGGAGGGATAATTTTAAGAGAGATTTGTATAGGTAGGGTGGGAGGGAGAGACCTAAGAGAGAGAGAGAGATAGAGAGGTAAAGAGAGAGAGAGAGATAGAGAGGTAGTGAGAGATATACATGAGAGAGGGAGAGGGGTGGAAGGGACAGACCTAAGAAAGAGGGAGTGGGAGAGAAGGGTTTGGAGTAAGAGGGACTTAGCTAGGTAGGGTGGGAGGGATAGAGGGAGAGAGAGAGAGAGAGAGAGAGAGAGAGAGAGAGAGAGAGAGAGAGAGAGAGAGAGAGAGAGAGAGAGAGAGTTATAGGAGATTGGAGAGATAGGGGAGGAGAGACTGGAGAGAGGGAGAGAGAGGGGAGTGAGAGGAGGGAGAGGGAGGAGATGGATAGAGGGGAGAGAGTGAGTGAGAGGGAGGGATATATATAGAGAGAGAGATAGATAGGTAGGGATTGATTGAGCAAGAGGTACGTAGAAAGAGGGAGAGGGTAGGAGAGAGGGAGGGAGAGAGAGGTGATATTGATAGATAGAGAGAGAGGGAAAGGAGTTGAGTGTATAAGCTTGAGGTATTAGGGTTGAGGTTCCAATGTATAGGGTAGAGGGTTTAATGTATAGGGTAGAGGGTTGAGGGTGTAGACATAGAAAATATACAAATTGATATTGTACACTCAATTCTGATCTACTAACATTGCCTCATCCTGAATTATCCCTCTATCTAACCATTTAATCAAATAGCCTTATTTGATTAAAGTCATCGTAATTCTCCTTTTAATTAAATAAATCCCTCAATTTAATTAAATCATTGTCTTTGTGTAATTAGCTAGGTCATTTCATCTTCCTATCTTTATTTAATTAAATAATCCATATTATTTGATTAAATCTCTAAAGTTCATCTAATTAAATTAAATAAATCAAAAATTTATCTAATTTAATCTAAAATCACCCCCTTTGATTAAATAAATCAAAATATTTATTTAACTAGGTCTTAATCATTTTCATCTCTTTTTTATTTATTTCAACCCACAAATCTAAATCAAATAGTCAAATCACTAATCTCCTCTTAAATTAATCAAATCCTGATTAATTTAATCCTAATCACTCAAATCCTCTAGATTTTGCAACTTGCACATTAAAATCAATTTAATTGATTTATAAATCATCTATTTTTATTCAAAAAAGGCATCAAAGATGGAATATTCCTCAAATTTGAAATTTCCCCCCAAAAGGACTTGTCCCTTCCAAAAAAGCATTTAAAGTCTCTTACATGTCCTTTTCTTGAGCCATGTGACATTAACTTCACCTTTCACCTCATCCTTCAAGCCATATTTTGAATTTGAATCTCCCCCCTCTTTGCACATTCTTCAAAATGTGCTCATTCCTCCATACATTCACATGTTGACAAGTGGCACCTTGCTATTTGTTGATTCTTAGTCCCACATTCATCCCTTTTGCCTCTTCTCTAATCAATCTCATCTATAAATGAATAGCTCATCCTTCATTTGGTCATCCACAATTTGAGTAAACTTACTATGCTCAAATCATTAGCAATTTTCATCCATTATCATTGAAGTTCATAGCTAGGTTATGCATATTTTTCTATTGGAGCACTCATCAAGCATCAAAAAAGTGGATCACTCTTCATCACACATCAATCTTGCATCATAAGAGTTTGGAAAGGGCATATTTTCACATCAAATTGGCACCAATTCCCCCATGTGATCAAGAGTTTGCATTGTTTTCAATAGAATCTAGCCTTGTTCTTTTGTTTCATTCTTGCTTTTTCTCCTATTTCAAACCTTGCTAATGGATTTCATGGGGAATTCTTGTTCTTGCTTGCATTTCACCTTCTAATGTGTTTTTTCATTGTGTTTTGCATGTATTAGGATTGGGGTTCAGCATTTTGGCACTAGAGGGAGGTGAATCTCACATTCTAATCACATTCTTTGAGAAAATTTCATGATTTTTTGGTGTTTTTATGTGTTTACAAGAAATAGTGCTGCTCATTGTCCAATGGGGCCATATAGAACCACTCACAATCCAACGGGGCTATACAGAACCACTTTGGAAACAAATTGCACCACTCAAAACTTCAAATTGCACCGCTGAATCTCCAGCGTCGCCATATAGTGCCGCTACAAAATCAAACAGAGTCGCCATCACAAATAGAACCACTTGATTTTCTTTCTTTTTCATGCAAACTTAAAATGGTCATATCTTGGTCATTTTTTGGTCTTTTTTGAAGCTTTTTTTTTAAATGGGGTAGAATTTCATAAGCTATCCAATGGTGTAGGTTATTATTAACTTTGATAGAGTTAAAATTTTCAAATTTTCACTTAATGTCAAATCACAATGAAACTTGGTCTAAATTTTAGAGTTTTTATGCTTAATCATTTATCTAACCTTCATATCTTCATGTTTCTTGATGTCATCTAACATTTGGAGCTTGTATTGTAGGTTTTAAAGGACCATGGAGCATGGAAGTCAAAGAAAAAATCATTATCACATCATCGTATCAAGTGTTTTTGAACACTTTAGGGAGCAATTATAGTCCCACTTCTAAGGATTTTACCCCTTCAAGCTTTTAGGACTCAATAGATTTTAATTTGGGCTCTAAAAAGAACAAGACAAAGGGATTAAAAAGAACCTTAGGCCAATTTACTAGATTTTATTTAAGGTTAACAATTGAACAATCAAATCTCACAATTCCTTTGGTGCTTTTAAAATGAACTCACAATTGCCTTGAAAGGATAAAATGAACATGTGCAAATTTATTTTTGTGATTGCTTACTTAAACTAACATCATTGAAAAAGGATGTATGCACTTCTCTCGCACTTTACAACGATCTTGAGAATATAAAGGCCTTTTTTGTGATCTTAGGTTGAGATAAAGTAATCACCTCCACACTTCATTTTGGGAACTAAAATTGAACAAAGCTTGTGAGTGTGAGTTAGGTATATTGTGTGTGTTCTCCCTTTGTTTCTACACGAAGGTCAATTGAATTACGATTTTTTTTTCTCACCACTGTTTACCTTTAGAGGGGCCTGCATAAGAGACACATCCAAAAGGAGAACTCGAAGCTGACTCCAACTGGTTTTTCATTCAGGCTAGTATATAAATGGATAAGACTAAACTGTCAAGTCCTTATGGTATGTAGGCCTTAGCTGTAGAGTGTCTTTCAGAATGGGGTACTATCGTAAAAATTATAAGATCCCCTAGTAGGATTTATTAAAGCCTTTAGTGGCTTGCTGGATGCTCACAAGGTGCCATGTCCCTGATGCCCCATCATTAAGAACCTTGTTTGTAGTAGCCAACTAGTCCATCCAATGATTTTATTAAAGTGGTGCATTAGAACTTAGATTCCAAGAAGTTACTTGCCATGTCTGATCTTGGTTAAAGTATAGAGGTTAAGACTTCATTATTAACATACCTTTATACTCTTTCCTTGGTTGCATGTAAAATCATTTCTTCTACTATGAAGGGCATGAGGCAAGCCCACCAAGAAAAACGTACCAATTGAGCTAGGATGTTGTATTGCTTATGAGTCAAAACACTTTGCTTGTTAGAAAACATTTGGAAACAAACACTTAACATTGTCATTAGAATTTCAAACACTTTGAGAGGAACAAATACCTTTGAAACATCCACATGTTACTACTTGTCCCTAGGGGTTCTTATCCCTAGAAGGCTTCTAAACACTAGGACCTATATCTCAATCTATTCATTGCAAAGTCAAAAATAGGAAACTATGCTCTTGAAACCTTGTTTTTCACATAATGGACCTTGTGGAATGTAAAGGAATTGAGACATAGACATTCAGTTTGAAAACTAAGGAAGAAGTGTGTTTGTGGTAAAAAGAATCCATTAAGCAAAGATTGAATCAATTGGACCCCATACATTTACTTGGCATCTTTTGGTCATATGGTTTTCATGCAAACATTGGTCTTTTGATTTTGAATTACTCTTAGAGAAAGGCATGTTCTTCACTATCTTGGTCTCGTAAACAAGTCCTTCCTAGGTTCATTTAGGATCAAATCAAACACTTCATCCAAATTTCAAATATCTATCAAAATCCATCCCACAAACAACTTTAGATCTTTGGAAACATCATTCTAGACTTGGGTAAATCATCAAAATCAAAATCACCTTGTTTAGTTAGGTGTATGAGAATGCATACTTTCTCATATATTTAATTAAATTAGCAATCCTTTGAAAAATTTCATCCTAAGATCACATCCAACATCTTAGGGTTTACAATTTCATTATCCAATCAAACCAATCAAAATCAAACCTTAAGTCTAGCATTGATCCAAAGACCCTAAACGTTCAACACCCATATCATTCACCCCTTTCATCATTCATTAGTCCTAAAACACCTTAGAGGTCAACAACATCAAAACACAAGAAGAAAATGGAATATAAACTTGACCCATACATCATGAGTAAACCAAGTCAACTGAAATTTCAAAGCCTTACAATGTTGATTGATTATCTACACACACATCTATACAATCCATACATGGGATCATTATCTCCCACAAACCTCAATGGTACAACAAATGTGAGTATACCCAGTCAAAATTTTGGAACACCTTTCCCAATGATAGATTTAAATCCAAGTCCAAACTTACAAATCTATCAACCAAACAATCAATGCATGAATCTTCAAATGAACAACATCATTCCACCAAATCCATACATTCCAAGTACAAGTTTACCAAACATGAACATTTTAAATCCACATTTGGTAAAATTTGGGATGGATATGTTTTCGAATCACACAAATTTTGTTCAAAGTCCAAACAAGATGTTAACAACTCTGTGTATTAATCCAAGTCAAGGTAACACTAGGAAAAATCAAAGTTACCTAAATCAAGGCAATGTGATTCCCAACATCAACAATGTTCAATTTCAACCTATCATGCCAAATCTAAACACCATCCCAAATTAGAACATTGTCCAAAATCAATTGATCCAATGCAATCCATCAAGCACCAATCAAATCATTGCATCAAATCCTCAAAATATACCATTGATATTGCAACAACAGATGGTATCCAATCAAACAACAATGTCGATCCCAAAAAATCAAAACACGATCTCCCAAGGACCTATCACCTCAGTCATTCCAACCATCACTATCATTTCAATCATTCCAAACACCACTCTCACACCCATCACATCTCAACCCCTCACTACCATGATCACTCCTAACATATCTCAACCACTTGTCACTGCATTCAACACAATTTTGAATCCGCCACCACTACCACCTAAACGAAACACAGCAAACCAATACAGTAATGCGTTAAAAGCTTACCAAGCCTTCCAAAAATCACTCCAACAGTACCAAGCTGCTCAGGCTACCCAATCTTCCCAAGCCACACAAGCTACTCAAGCTGCCCAACAAACACAAGCACACACATGAAAAATGATAACTATTTGGGACAAGGATCAAGATCTGACCAATAACCATGTTGAAAATGTCTCTACATCACCTAACGAGTTAGATGGCATATCTCAAGAATTTATTCCAAAGCATGATCAACATATTTCACCAAAGTCTAGCAATGGTCCTTTCCAAGACATATTGACATCCTTTGACCTCATGGTTGCAAATATTGAAGAAATCTTCAACTCAACATTTGATCCAAATCCACTCAAAGATCAAGAGGATATTGAGAAATTTCTCATGCCTAATGAAGACATCCAAGAACCCTTTGTAAGCAATCCATTCTTTGAAACTAACCCATGTCAATAAATTGATCCAAAGCATGTCAAAAGCAACTCTGAAATCATTCAAGATCAAAAATTTGTATCTCCAAGATACTACAATGATCTAATGGACACCCTCCTATCTATGAAATATGCACATACTCCTCCATCTACCCATGAGATGCTTTATATGGATGGACACATAGATTATCTTCATTCAGAACAAGATTCCTTTACTCCTGACATTATTACACAAAAAGAGCAGGTTATCGATTCCTACAATCAAACTGAGTTGTCAACATCAGGATCAAATATATCCCAAACTCAGACTGAGGACATCATGAATAAATATATCCAACATTATCCACTCAAGGAAGCAAAACAGATAGAACAAGATATTTTGGAGTCAGTAGAGCAACAAATGGAAACGTCATCTGCAGTGATCATTTATCAGAGACTGCATTCTAAACAAGAGCTCTCAGAACAGGTAGAATCAAAGCATGAAGGTAATACTTCCACAATATTGGGGGCAACTATGTCTCAAGCAAACGTCAACATAGGGAGCATGAAGAGTCCTTATGATGAAATTAATGTCAATACTACAACTAGCCACATCATGAGTCTTCATCCACCCATCACCTCATCCACAAATTGGGACCAACATCAAAAGAAAGATTTGAATCAAAGCAAGAGGAATGTTATCAAAGAAAAAGAGGCTAAGAAGCATAATGAACAAATCAAATACACATGGATACCAAAACATACAAAGAAAGATTATCCCTATCAAACTCCATTAGTCAAATAAACTATGGGGAAAAATAAGAAAGGGAAAAGTATCCATCAAATATTTTCACAAAAGAAAAAGTAGGATTTACAGGAAACATACAAAGTGTATCAAGTAGTTGGTCCTAATTCCATGCACACTTCTATATCCACCCATCATTGCTCATCTTCCCAAGTTTAGAGAGTCAAAGATTTCAAGTTGTCAACCAATCCATATTTTATTCCTAAACACACTCCATCCATGCCTCCACACATGATATCCAATTCTTACATTGACCATGTATTGGTAATGACCCTTCATCATAAGGATTTAGAAGGCACCCTATTGCAATGTGTGCACAGAGACAAAGTTAACCCCGATATCAATAAAGCAGATCAAGAATCCCAAAAGTTGAAATCAAGTGCATGTATCTTAGAAAAGCAACTCCTTCAAGTAGGCTATCAATGACACATTATGACAGGGGAATCTACATCAACACCACTAGGTGGTTCAACATGAATCTTTCAGAAAAATAAGAAAAAAATCAAAAAATATGAAAATCCAAAAAAATTAAAAATACAAATATCCAAAAAAATCAAAAAAAGGAATGAAAACAGTAAAGAAAAAAATCATCCTCTAGTGAAAACCATGTAGGCGGCGCTTTGGACAAGTACCATGATGAAAACCTGGCAAACAAGCATCATGAGTAGAATTGAGCATCTATGTGTGCCAGTTCAGGTGAAAGCATCTCATCCCATCCATAATAAATCCATCATTCCATCCATCTCAGCCATAATAAATCCATTCATCCATAAACCATTTATCCAATCCATTTTCATCCATCTGCATACATAGTCCAAGTTATCTTGATCTTGACAAAGTTTGGTGCACACTTTATGCTTGCTTACGGTAAACAACTTGGCATGGGTCATTGTCATTGATCCTATCCTACCGAGCATTATCTAAGCCATGAAGCATTCCTTCATTCAAACACCTTATCTTATCACAAGATAATCTATATCCATCCATCCATACACTTATCCAAGAATCCACCCATTACATTCCATACATTGCTAGACACTGGGGGCAGATATTTACATCTTGCTTCAGGAATAAATCTTGATCTATAACATCCAACTTATGTGGTGATCCAAACATTGGCAAGCGTGAAATAAAATTGGTCCACCACTTGTGAGCAAAAATCCAAATCACTAGCCCATGGCATATTTTGGCAAGAAGAGATTTCTTATCAATCTTCATCTTTCATCGAACATCAATCCAAACAGTCACTATCAGTTGCATCTAACTCACCCTTCAAACGTCACATCAAATCATTCAAACAGATTTTGTTCCAAATCAAGCTTCATCAATCATGATCAATCGAATCCAATAAAAAAATCCTCATCTCGAGATATCCTTGCGTTGCTTAACACTATCCTTACAATGTTGTATATCCTCAACAATTTTATCATCATCTTGAGATATCCATCATAATCCTTGTGTTGTGTAACACTATCCTTGCATTGTTGTGTACCTCAACAATGTTATCATTATCAATCCATTGATCCGATCAATCAACCTTAGCTTGATTTTCAACAAAATCCCAAAAATAGAACACTAATAACATATCCATATCCAAATCATCAAAATCATGTGAAAAATCAAAAAAAAAAATCCAGAACATATCAAAAATCTAAAACATCCAAATCATATCAAAATCCAAAAACACTCAAAAAGTTAGAGAAACATCAAAAACATGGTATCTGAATTAGGTCGTCTCTGAGCTTAAACATAGGCAAGGCTAATCTTTGATCAGCCCCTAAGACATCAAAATCCAAAAAACATTCGAAAAACACAAAATCCAAAAACAATCATAAAATCTCAGAAAACCCCAAAAAACATTGGAAAATCCAAAAAATCCAAAAACATTTGTAAAACATCTTGAAAATACCAAAAACAGCCTCAAAACATTTCAAAAATGTCAAAAACATCCAAATATTTGAAAAAATCCATCCATCCCATTTCACTTTCACCCATGCGATAATCAATCATCCATAATAAACTGATCATCACCCTCATCCTTTGGCCAAACAAATAGAAACAATCACAACAATCAGCAAAAGCAAGCTTCAAATATAAAATCAAAAGCAAACAACAAACCTTTAAAACAAAATCAAACTCTTGATCATTTTTAGATATGTCAATCAACCTTATATCAATAGCCTATCAATCAACTTATCAAACCATCATCATCCTATACAATGCATGTCCTAGGATATATTGTTCCGACAATGGTATCATTTTGGATATCACCTTGGATTTTTATCCTATCAAAAAAAATCCCTTTGGCTGAAGGTATGAAGAACATTGGCTTGTTTGTTTACTTGATCTTTTCTTTTGATTTATCTTATTGTGCTCATTCCAAGGACCTCTCAATGATGTCCCCAATGAAGGGATTTAGAGAGATAGGAATGGGGCAATGATCATTATCTTTTTATCTCATGCACTTATTGGACATTCTTGTTATATAACTTGGCGAATACTTGCTTTGTTAGGTACGTCCTAGCAAGGTTTCTATATGTCAAGTGTGAACAAGAATACTCCTATATGTTTTTCGAGTCAAAGTCCATTGCATTAGGTACAATGCCATCTTGGTTCTTTATACCCTAATGTATCGTGCCTACGTGTGTTATCAAACATAAGGTAATTGGCCCTTTGAAAATCCCAACTCCTCGGCAAGTAATCATCATCATCATCTCATGTCTTGTTGGAATCTCTTTTTTTCTTCTATCTCTTGCTTTTTGCGCTAACATGGTACCACGACAGTTAATCATAAATCATCACCATTGCATCTATCTTGCATCCACAAAACCGTCAGCATATTGCATAATGCATTTCATATCATATAGAAAGCATTAATCATACCACATGCATTCATCCCCATCATTGCATAATATAGATTGGTTATTCTAAACATCTCATAAACCATACATTTATCATTTATTTGCATAATCATAAAACCATCATCATATCATATCATGTGCATCCATATCATCCATGCATCATCATATCATCCAAAAATCATAATCATCTCATTTATATCATCAATAATGTAACTGTCATGGTACAAATCAGGATCAACTATGTGTAATATATCAAAATATACATGAGGCTACCCATGGTCGATGACTGTCTATACATCATCAAAATTGTCTACATCAAATATCTAATCTTTCTAAAGAATTATCTTTCATCCTCTAATTAGTAGAACCACTCCTCTCATATTTTATCATGATATCGATCAGAAATTAGTATTTCCACTCGATCTCTCGAGGGGGTAGTATACCAGCATAATTCTTCTCATTGGGGCAATAGTGGGGCATCCGAATTTTTTTTAAAAAATTGAATTTTGATCAAGATAGATTCTTCTTTGAACCAACGCAACAAGTGCATCACTTCAAAGAGGAGAAAAATGTAGACATAGAAAATATACAGATTGATATTGCACACTCGATCTTGATCTACTAACATCACCTCATCCTTAATTATCGCTCTATCTAACCATTTAATCAAATAGCCTTATTTGATTAAAGTCATCATAATTCTCCTTTTAATTAAATAAATCCCTCGATTTAATTAAATCATTGTCTCTATGTAATTAGCTAGGTCATTTCATCTTCTTGTCTTTATTTAATTAAATAATCCATATTATTTGATTAAATCTTTAAAGTTCATTTAATTAAATTAAATAAATCAAAAATTTATCTAATTTAATCTAACATCACCCCCTTTGGTTAAATAAATCAAAATATTTATTTAACTAGGTCTTAATCATTTTCATCTCTTTTTTATTTATTTCAACCCACAAATCTAAATCAAATAGTCAAATCACCTAATCTCCTCTTAAATTAATCAAATCTTGATTAATTTAATCCTAATCACTCAAATCCTCTAAATTTTGCAACTTGCACATGAAAATCAATTTAATTGATTTATAAATCATCTATTTTTATTCAAAAAAGGCATCAAAGATGGAATATTCCTCAAATTTGAAATTTCCCCCAAAAAGGACTTGTCCCTTCCAACAAATCATTTAAAATCTCTTACATTTCTTTTTCTTGAGCCATGTGGCATTAACTTCACCTTTCACCTCATCCTTCAAGCCATATTTTGAATTTGAATCTCCCCCCTCTTTGCACATTCTTCAAAATGTGCTCATTCCTCCATCCATTCACATGTTGACAAGTGGCACCTTGCTATTTGTTGATTCTTAGTCCCACATTCATCCATTTTTCCTCTTCTCTAATCAATCTCATCTATAAATGAATAGCTCATCCTTCATTTGATCATCCACAATTTGAGTAAACTTACTATGCTCAAATCATTAGCAATTTTCATCCATTATCATTGAAGTTCATAGCTAGGTTATGCATATTTTTCTATTGGAGCACTCATCAAGCATCAAAAAAGTGTATCAATCTTCATCACATATCAATCTTGCATCATAGGAGTTGGGAAAGGGCCAATTTTCACATCAAATTGGCACCAATTCCCCCATGGGATCAAGAGTTTGCATTGTTTTCAATAGAATCTAGCTCATTTTCTTGTTCTTTTGTTTCATTCTTGCTTTGTTTCCTATTTCAAACCTTGCTAATGGATTTCATGGGGAATCCTTGTTCTTGCTTGCATTTCACCTTCTAATGTGTTTTTTCATTGTGTTTTGCACGTATTAGGATTGGGGTTTGACAGAGGGTTTAAGTGTTTAAGGGTTGAGGGGTTAAGGGTTGAAGGTTTAAGGGTTTAAGAGTTGAGGGATGAGGTTTAGGGTTTAAGGGTTTATGGTTGAGGGATTAGAGTTGAGGTTTGAGGGTACAAGATTGAGTATATAGGTTTTAGGTTATATGGTTGAGGATCCAATGTATAGAGTAGATGGTTAAGAATTGAGGGTTCAAAGTTTAATGTATATTGTAGAGGGTTGAGGGTTAATGGTTTAGGGGTTTTAAGGTTGAGGTATTAGGGTTTAATGGTTGAGATTTGAGGGATTAGGGTTTAAAGGTTGAGGTTTGAGGGATTAAGGGTTGATAGTTGAGGGTTTATGGATTGAGGCTTGAGGGATTAAGGGTTGAGGGTTTAGGGTTTAAGGGTTGAGGGATTAGGGTTGAGGGATTAATGGTTTAGGGTTGAGGGTTTAGGGTATAGAGTTTAATGGTTGAGGGTTTAGGGTATAGAGTTTAAGGGTTGAGGGTATAGGGTATTTGGTTGAGGGTAGAGGGTAGAGGGTAGAGGGTGTAAGGGTTTAGGGTTTAAGGGTTGAGGTATACAATTGATGGATTAGGGTAGAGAGGGAGGAATGGATGGAGGGGGAGATGGAGGGAGAAGTGAGATAGAGAGAAGGACAAAAGAGGAGGGAAGGATAGAGAGAGATGAGGGTTGAGGATCCAATGTATCGGGTAGAGGGTTGAGAATTGAGGGTATAGGGTTGAGGACCTATAGGGTTGAGGTTTTAGGGTTTAAGGGTATAGGGTTGATGGATTAGGGTTGAGGGTAGAGGGTATTGGGTTGAGGATAAAGGGTAGAGGGTAGAGAGTTTAAGGGTTTAGGGTTTATGGTTTAGGGTTGAGGGTAGAGGTTTTGGGTATATGTTTGAGGGCATATGGTTGAGGGATTAGGGATCAGGGTCTAATGTATAGGGTAGAGGGTATAGGGGTTTAGGGTTTAGGGTTTAAGGGTTGAGGATTGAGGGATTAAGGGTTGAGGGTTTAAGGGTTGAGGGATTAAGGATTGAGAGTTGAGGGATTATGGTAGAGAGTTTAAGGTTTTAAGGGTTGAGGGATTAGGGTTTAGGGTAGAGGGTCTTGGGTTGAGGGTAGAGGGTTTAAGGGTTGAGGGTTGAGGGTTTAAGGTTGAGGGTAGAGGGTTGAGGGTAGAGGGTTGAGGGTTGAGGGTTGAGGGATTAGGGTTGAGGGTCCAATCTATAAGGTAGATGGTATAGGGGTTGAGGGTTTAGGGTTTAAGGGTTGAGGGTTGAGGGATTAGGGTTGAGGGATTAAGGTTTATGGTTTAATGGTTGAGGGTTTAGGGATTAGGGTTGAGGGAGTAAGGGTTTAGGGATTATGGGTTGAGAGTTGAGGGTAGATGGTTAAAGGGTTGAGGGCTTAGGTTTGAGGGTTTAGGGTTTAGGGTTTAGGGTTGAGGGTTGAGGGTTGAGGGTTTAAGGATTTAAGGGTTGAGGGATTATGTTTGAGGGATCATGGTTGAGGGTTTAGGGTATTGGGTAAAGGGTAGATTGTTTAGGGTTGAGAATATAAGGGTTTAATATTTGAGGGTATAGGGTTGAGGGATTAAGGTAGAGAGTTTAAAGGTTTAGGGAGGGAGAGAGAGGTGAGATAGATAGAGAGAGAGAGAGATGGATAGGGGTTGAGGATTATGGTGAGGTTCCAATGTATAGGGTAGAGAGTTGAGGGTTTAAGCGTTTAAGGGTTGAGGGGTTAATGGTTATGGGTTTAAGGGTTTAAGAGTTGAGGGATGAGGTTTAGGGCTTAATGATTTAGGGTTGAGGGATTAGGGTTGATGGTTGAGAGTATAGGATTGAGGATATAGGTTTTAGGGTGTATGGTTAAGGATTCAATATATAGGGTAGATGGTTGAGAATTGAGGGTTCAAGGTTTAATGTATAGTGTAGAGAGTAGAGGGTTGAGGGTTTAAGGGCTTAAGGGTTGAGGGATTAGGTTTTAAGGGTTGAGCGATTACGGTTTAAGGGTTAACAGTTGAGGGTTTAAGGATTGAGGGTTGAGGGTATAGGTTTGAGGGATTAGGGTAGAGATGGATGGAAAAGTGCGATAGAGAGGAGAGAAGAAGAGGGAAGGACAAAGAGAGATGAGGGTTGAGGATCTAATGTATAGGGTAGAGAGTTGATAATTGAGGGTATAGGGTTGATGACCTATAGGGTTGAGGGTTTAAGGGTATAGGGTTGAGGGTATAGGGTACTGGGTTGAGGGTAGAGGGTAGAGGGTTTTAGGTTTTAGGTTTTAAGGGTTGAGGTTTGAGGATTGAGGGTTGATGATTTAAGGTTGAGGGTAAAGAGTTTAAGGGTTTAAGGGTTTAAGGGTAGATGATATAGGATTGAGGGTTTAGGGTTGAGGGTAGAGGGTATTGGGTTAAGGGTAGAGGGTTTAAGAGTTTAGGGTTTAAGGGTTGAGGGTTGAGGGTTTAAGGTTGAGGGTAGAGGGTTGAGGTATTATGGTTGAGGGTCTAATGTATAGGGCAGAAGGTATAGGGGTTGAGGGTTTAGGGTTTAAGGGTTGAGGTTTGAGGGATTAGGGTTGAGGGTAGAGGATATATGGTTGAGGGTAGAGGGTAGAGGGTAGAGGGTTTAGGGTTGAGGGTTGAGGTTAGAGGGTTTATAGTTGAGGGTAGATAGTTTAAGGGCTTAAGGGTTTAATGGTAGAGGGTATAGGGTTGAGGGTATAGGGTTGAGGGTTTAGGGTTGAGGGTAGAGGGTAGAGGGTATTGGGTTAAGGGTAGAGGGTAGAGGGTTTAAGGGTTGAGGGTTGAGGGTTTAAGGTTGAGGGTACAGGGTTGAGGTATTAGGATTGAAGGTCCAATGTATAGGGTAGAGGGTATAGGGGTTGAGGGTTTAGGGTTTAAGGGTTGAGGGTTTAGGGATTATGGTTGAGGGTAGAGGGTATTGGGTTGATGGTAGAGGTAGAGGGTTTAAGGGTTTAGGTTTTAAGGGTTGAGGGTTGAGGGGTAGAGGGTTTAAGGTTGAGGGTAGAGTTTAAGGGTTTAAGGGTAGAGGGTATAGGGTTGAGGGTAGAGGGTATTGGGTTATGGGTAGAGGGTAGAGTGTTTAAGGGTTTAGGGTTTAAGGATTGAGTGTTGAGGGTTTAAGGTTGAGGGTAGAGGTTTGAGCGTATAGGGTTGAGGGTCTAATGTATAAGGTAGAGGGTATAGGGGTTGAGGGTTTAGGGTTTAAGAGTTGAGGGTTGAGGGATTGGGGTAGAGAGTGAGGGAAAGATAGAGGAAGTGAGATATAGAGATAGAGAGAAGTGATTATGGTAGAGAGAGAGAGTTGTCTAGTTATGTAGATAGAGAGAGGGAGTGGGAGATAGAGGGATGGGAGAGAGATAGAGGGAGTGAGAGAGAGAGACTTGAGAGAGGGAGAGGGGGTTAGAGGGAAAGGAAGTGGGAGATAGAGCGATGGGAGAGAGATAGAGGGAACGAGAGAAAGACCTAAGAGAGGGAGAGGGGGTAAGAGGGAGTGACTTGAGAGAGAGAGAGGGAGAGGGGGTGGGAGGGAGAGACCTGAGAGAGAGAGAGAGGGGGGGAGAGTAGGAGGGAGAGACTTGAGAGAGAGATAAGGAGAGGGGGTGGGAGGGAGAGACTTGAGAGAGAGGAGGAGACAAAAAGGTGGGGGAGGCAGGGAGAGTGAAAGAGAGGGGAGTGGGAGAGAGATGGAGAGTGAGTAGAGAGGAGCTTGAGAGAGAGGAAGGGGTGGGAGGGAGAGACTTAGGAGATAGAGGAGGAAGAGAGGGGGTTGGGAGGGAGAGGGAGGGAGAGAGGGAGAGAGAGATAGAGTGGGGGAGAGAGATAGAGGAGTGAGAGAGAGAGAGAGGGAGTGGGAGAGGATAAGTGAGTGTGTGTGAAGAGAGAGAGAGACTTGAGAGAGGTGAGGGAATTAAGAGGTAGAGACTTGAGAGAGAGAGAGAGGGAGGAAGAGAGATAGAGGGAGTGTGTGTGTGTGTGTGTGAGAGAGAGAGAGAGAGAGGTAGTGAGAGAGATAGAGGGAGTGTGTGAGTGAGTGAGTGAGTGAGTGAGTGAGTGAGTGAGTGAGTGAGTGAGTGAGTGAGTGAGTGAGTGAGAGAGATACCTAAGAAAGGGAGAGGGGATAAGAGGGAGATACTTGAGAGAGAAAGAGGGAGATGGGTGGGAGGGAGAGACCTAAAAGAGAGAGAGACCTGAGAGAGGGAGAGGGGTAAGGAGGGAGAGAATTGAGAGAGAGATAGGGAGAGGTTGTGGGAAGGAGAGACATGAGAGAGGGAGAGAGAGAGTGTGTGTGGGAGAGAGATAGAGGTAGTGAGAGAGAGATGGAGTGGGAAAGAGATAAAGGGAGTGAGTGAGAGAGAGAAACCTGAGAGAGGGAGAGGGGGTAGGAGAGAGAGACTTGAGAGAGAGAGGGAGGGGGTAGGAGGGAGAAACCTAAGAGAGAGGGGGGAAGAGAGAGAGATTAGGGTTTATGGTTTAAGGCCGGACATATCAAGGGTTTTTATATTGTAGGGTTGAGGGATTAGGGTATAAGGCATAGTGTCCAGGGTTAAGGGTTTAGGGATCTAAGTGAGAGACCTATATGACTAGGGAGGATGGATGGCTAAGGATAGAGAGAGAGAGAGAGAGAGAGAAAATAAACCTATAGAAAATCAACATTTTCATAACATAAGCACATTTTGAAGAAGTTGAGATGTAGCCATTTGTATAGAAAAAAAAAAACAAGCTCGCATTATAATGCAGGCACATTTTGTCTTGCTCTAAAAATGGTAAAAAATTCAATATACCCATGATCTCTAGGCCCACCATTCTATATATTCTCCTGGTTATATGCATGTTCCAACAAAAAGAAGCTTTTTGATGCTTTTGTGAAGTTTGCATGAAAATTTTTCACATTTTGTGACCTTTTTATGAACTTTCCACTACCTTTGCATGAAATAACGGAGTTTTCACGTTGAATTTAACATATATCAATTCAATTCTTAATTCCATTCAAGAGTGATATATAATTGAATATTGAAAAGGAAACAAGATTTTGAAAAACCCAAATTGTTGAGGAGTTTGATGCAAGAAGAAGCAAAGGCTACATAATTGGGTAGAACTCCTCCATTCGAATCTTCATTTTTTAGGTATGTGAAGTCTTTACACATTTTCTTCATATTTTCCTTAATTCTATTTTGGCTTGCTTTGATTTTGTTATTTTGCATATTCCATGTTCATCATTGTTTGTTTCTCATTATAACCTTAGCCACTCTTGGCACGTTTTAAACTATGAGGAATTTTTTCAAACAACCCACTACCTTGTCAATCCTACCGCATTGACAAGCTACTAGACATGTTTGCAAAATGTGTTACCATAGACAAGCTAGTGAGCCCACTAGCTTGTCAATGCGGTAGGATTGCTAAGGTAGTAGGTTGTTTGAAACAACCCACTAGACATATTTGTAGAGAACTACACTCTACAACTATAGTGTGAAGTGCAATCACAATATTACAACTCC
This sequence comes from Sequoia sempervirens, assembly GCA_007258455.2. NCBI lineage: Eukaryota > Viridiplantae > Streptophyta > Pinopsida > Cupressales > Cupressaceae > Sequoia > Sequoia sempervirens. The sequence goes on along the minus strand of VDFB02270651.1, from coordinate 648,464,658 downwards.
ACATAGGTTTCTATATTTGTGCACATAGCATGCATTCATGTACAATGCATGTAGTTGATAGTACAGAGGATAACAAGAAGGTATTGAGTGAGTACCACTTTTACATTAGTGATGATGGCACACATTCTCCAGATTTCATGCAAGGTTGCTTTTAGTTGTTCTACAGTGATTTGGCTATGAGGGGCATAACATATAGTCAACATATAATATGGTCAGATAACTATGCAGCACAATTCAAGAACTCGTGGATGTTTTATTGGTTGAGCAGGGTGCATGTTATTACAAGTGTTCAACATATGTGGAAATTTTGTGAGGTTGGGCATGGAAAGGGGGAGCATGATGATATAGGAGCATGTATCAAAAGAGCATTAGCATGAGAAGAGTTAAAGTATAAAGAAAATGCAAATTTGGAAAATGTAAAATCAATCACTGAGTGTTGTAATGCTTCGATGCGTCCAAGTAATGAAGGTAAGTCTTTAGTTCATAGATTTTTTTGGTTGAAAGATGATACTAACACTACACCATATGAGGATTTTTGTACATTGATAGGATCAAGTGAGTTTACACTCTTTCCTTAGCTCAAATGCAGGTTCATGGAGTATCCATACACAAAATATGGCATGCTTTTGTTCTTCATGTACAATTCAAGCCTAGAATGAGTGTGAGTCAAAGGAGTGGGTTGATGAATGGAGGTTAAGTTATCTTATCCCACTTCACACATATCAACCTCTGACGGCATTGGAACTAACATAGATGGAATCATCAATTGAATTTGACCATATATCAAATCTATTTCAACCAAGTAATATATCTACTTGCATAGTTTTTGAGATTCCTATTGTTATCTTACTTTGTAGTGTATTTACAATGTTGACTAATTTCATCTAATTTGTTGCACATATCAATGTAGGACATGTTTATGCAATTATTGTAGATGAAGACAAGGAAGAGGGAATGGATTATTACTTGTGTCATTGTGTTGAGGCTAAAAAGAAATTGGAGGCCCCAGTTATAGATGGAGAAAACATCGAATACCCTATAGGCTCAATGGTTGTTATTGGAACATGGCTTAGAAGGTACCCACATAAGAGTGTTAATTTTTGGTTGTTTCAGGACTTTGACACACATCAAAAGATTCTTTATTACTTGAACCTTGTCATGGAATCCAGTGTTCATTTGATCAAATATGGGGGTAGACCTTTGAACAAGACCCTGTGGAAGATGTGTGAGTATGACCATGAGGCAATACTTGACACAATAAAGAGTAGAGCAGACCCAGATGGTTTATTGGATTAATTTTTAAGTATGCACATTGGTTCTTGTTAATTTTTAAGTATGCACTTTAACTTGTATTAAAAATTAGAGTATGCACATCAAGATCCTATTTCCATACTTATTGATACTAGAGCCACATAAAATTTTGTTTCACCTAGAGTAGCTAATCAGATTTCTAAGAAAGTTGGATTTATGGAAAAATATTTGGTTGTAGAATATGCAAACCAGGCAAGAGCAATGGTGAACCAATGTTTATTTGACGCAAGGGTTGAACTTCCAGTTTTCTCTACAGAAGTAAACTTATACGTAGCACCCTTAGGATCCTATAACATCATCTTAGGTATGAATTGGCTATGGAAGCATAGAGCTAAGGTGGATTACCATGCTAAAACTATAGAATGTTTAGATGATCTAGATAATCCAATGTCTTTTCAAGGAACACCTAGAGAAGCAAAATTGTGACAAATTTTGGTTGTGCAGATGCATAGGGCGAAAAAGAAAGATTTCCAACTCTTTGCAGTTAAAATGGATAAACTAGAAGAATTCAAGGAAGTCACTCCTCAAGGGGTGATCCCACAATAATGGTTTACAATTCTATTGAGGAAGGAAAATTGCAAAAATGCTCCCATGAAGAAAATTTCAAGTTTTTGGGGGTTCACACGAAGGGCGTGTTCACTCTAACCCCCCTTCGAGCAAACCCCTTTTTTGTGATGTGACCTTTTTTGCACATTTTTTAAAATGAAATCAAATGGAAAGTCAAGACAAAGGGGGGTTGGCTTGAACCCTCCTTCAAGTGAACCCCCTTTGCTTGAAAGGGTCAAGGGGGGTTCACTTGAAGGGGGTTTGAGGGAACCTCCCTTTTTTTTCCCTTCTCCTTCTCTTCTACCAAATTTCTACAAGATTTTTCCTTTCAAAGCTCGGATTGGGGATGAAAATGGAGGAAAATTCACAGACCCAACTGGATGATGGTAGTCCTTGGAATGAGTTATCCATTGAATATAATTTTAATATATTTTGGTTTTATAATGCATTTTTTTAGTTTAATTAAACATATGTTTTTTGCCAAAATCAAGCTCTTTGTTCTGCACATGTGGAAAAATAGTAAATTATAAACAAAATTGAAAAATATGTTCATGCTAGGTATTGATGTCCTTGATCTAGTAAAAAAAAAAAGAATTTCAATACATACAAAAAAAATTATGTTATATGGTCTGCCTATGTCTAAATTATAATTTTTTTGACTTCAAAACTTAATTATGAAAAAAACATTCAACAAAACAATATGAAACCAAATGAATGTTCTAGATATCATAGTTACAAAGATAAATTCGAAAAAAATAGAATTTTATCCTTCATAGAAAAAAATTTGTTGCTTACGATTAACATCACTCTTTAAAAATGGTGTTTGCTATTAAAAACTAGTTTTCAAAGGAGAAGGAAAAATAAATGCAATATAATTCCAAAAAAAATTAAAAATATATATTTAGAATCTATAGACAAAATGTCACAAATCACTAGTTTGCATCATCTTCAAATTCCTCATGGTTTAGTATCTATAGGTGCTCGAAAGTGAAGATTTACTTTAAAAAATTCAGTTCAATGTCCAGTTTGGCCAAAATTTGTAAACTAGTATTGTGGGATCACCCCAAGATAGAGTCATGTATGGTGATTCACAAGATTCTTAAGAAGCTGAACAAGGAGAAGTGGTGGAGACTAGAGAAATGGATATGGAGAATTATCCATCTTACAAAAATTTAGGATGTTTTTCTAGAAGAGCTACCTAGACTGCCACTCAAGAGAGTATTTGATTTCTCCATTGATCTTGTACCAAGGTCAGTACCTATATCCAAAGTACCTTATAGGATGACAACAACGAAATTAATGGAGCTTAAGGCATGGTTGGAAGAGTTGTTATCCAAAAGATTGCTAAGACCCAGTGTTTCACCCTGGGGATCACCAGTGATCTTCATGAAGAAGGATGGTACCCAGTGCTTGTGTATAGATTATCAGATTCTTAACAAAGAAATGATAAAGAACAAGTACCCATTGCCATGTATTGATGATATTTTTGATGCAACATATGAGGATTATCACATTGAACTAGATGGAATTCTAAGGTTTAAAGGGAGAATACATGTACCTAATTCAGAGGAGTTAAGGAACCTAGTGTGGAAAGAAGTTCACAATGCACCATATTCTAGACATCTTGGTGTGACGAAGATGTTGGAAGATGTGAAGTCATTATATTTTTTGGAAAGGTATGAAGGGGGATGTTGCAAGATGCTTAGAGTGTCAAAGAGTAAAAGTAGAACAACATCACCCTGCAGGACTTTTATATTCTCATGATATACCTTAAAGCAAGTGGCAAGTCATTAGCATGGACTTTCTGCAAGGTCTACCTATTTCAAGGAATAAGCACAATTCCATTCTAGAGGTGGTGGATAAGTTAACTAAGGTGGTACATTTTATTTTGGGAAATATAACTGATGGATCTCCTATCATAGCTTGAAAGTTTATTCAAGAGGTGTTTAGATTGCATGGGATTCCTAAAAAGATTATTTTGGATAGGGATGCTCATGTGACATCTAGATTTTGGCAAACCTTGTTCTCATCACTTGGAACTAAGTTGAATGTAAGTTAAGCCTATCATTTGGAGATGGATGGAAAAATTGAGAGAGTTAACCAAGCACTTGAAGATCTAGTAAGGATGTATTGCATGGATCAGCAATAAAAGTCCTAAGATTACATGCCATTAATGGAATTTGCATACAATAATTCATATCATTCAGCAGTAAAGATGGCTCCATTCAAAGCATTGTATGGAAAATAATGTAGAACTCCTATAAGTTGGGATAAGCTAGAGGATAGGATAAGTCTTGGGACAGAGATATTATTAGAAAAGAAGGAGCAAGTAGGGATTATTAAGCAAAGGCTAGCTAAAGCCAATGATAGGTAGAAAAGCTACGCAGATTCTAAGTGGTACCCAAAATTTTTGTGGTATTGGAAAAGGTGTTGTTAAGGGTTAAACCTCATAAGAGTTCCATCAAGTTTGGAAAGTCTTCCAAACTAGCTATGCGCTACGTAGGTCCTTTCGAGGTTCTTGAGGAGATAAACCGAGTTGCCTACGGAATTCCATTGCCACGAGCTCTTGCCAGGATGTACAATGTCTTTCACATTTCATACCTTACTTAAAAAGTATATATACTAGGGAATAACCATGTTATTGATTGGAATGATTTATAGGTACATGATCCAAGAGTGGTAACAAACAAGCCTCTCAAGGTGCTCGAAACATGTAAGCTTCACTTGCATAACATAGAGGTTCTGCAATACAAGGTCCAATGAGACCAATATGCAAAATATTATGTTACTTGGGAGGACTATGCTGAAATCAAGCAAAAATTTCCTCATGCTTTACATGCCTTTGAGAGTTCTCAAAAAACAATTTTGATATATTTTTCTTATAGTTTATGTTTGTTTCTACAAAATCATCATGATGATGGTTCATAAGGGGGGATATATTACACCCCATTATGCTACTACATATTTACTTTTACCTAGTTTGGTGAAAATGCTTGAAATGAGTGTATTTATGCTTTATGTGTTTTGGAAATATGAAGAATAAATGTGATTCAATTTTATGTTATGAAATGAATTTGATTATGAAAATATATGATGCAATTGAATGTAAAGTTTTCAGCTAACTACTATTGCAAAGTGTAAAGTTGGTTATAGGGAAAGTATCAAGCCTCCTGACGAGCTTGGAGAAGTATCACTCAAGGAGAAGAACTTGGTCTAGTAACCTTTTATAAAAGACCTAAACTAAGCTTTCACACACACACTTCTAGTTTGGTCAAAGTCGGTATAATAGTTGGGAAATAGTAAGTTATCTTTAGTCTTGTTTGTGTTCATATTTGTGAATGTTCTTACTTAGGAGTCTAAATTTTGAGTCTTTTTTATTTATGTTAATTCTTCTTTGTGTGATTTTAATTGACCGACAAAATATATACACATAATATGTATATATATGCATATATGCATGTGTCAATGGAAAACTCATACACATGAGTAAATACGTGCATAAAAATACATAGATAGACAAATCTACACATGCTCATTTATAGATTACCCATATGCATGGAAATTTCATTCAGACAAAGAGGCATATATATATATATATATATATATGCATATATATATATATATATATATATATATATGTTGATCGATATGACAATGTATATATGTGCTTAAATATAAGGTGTGATATATATGTACATATATATAGTATATAAGAATATGCATATATATATATAAACCTACGAATATGTATTGACAATATGGATACGTCCATACTAGTACGTTAATATATATACATATGTATATGTATACATATCTACAAGTGCTTACATTGATATGTGAATGTGTATTTGATTATCGAATAATATAAACCTTTGAATCAAGATATATATTTATATATAAATATATATATACACATATATATGCATATAAATGTATATACATATATATACCTATATATATTATATATATTTTATATATATATTATATATATTATATATATATTATATATATTATATATATTATATATATATTATATATATTATATATATATGTATATTATATATATATTATATGTATATTATATATATATAATCATCGTGTATATTTGATAATGATAGCACTAGATTACTTAATCAACACATAGCAATTAAAGTATAGTCCATGCTAAGTAATGTGCACAACAAAGTAACAAAGGGTTTAGCATTGTGTAAGAAACATGTATATATTATCAAGAGCCACTTTAAGCATTTAAAAGTGTTGTAATGTAATATGGATAGTGCTAAGTATAAGCGTTTATGTTACCATTACTTTCCAACGTGTAAACTTCACTACTAAGACTTTTTCAAAACAAAACAATAGTAATGATCTTGCATAGAAAGAGTGTCAACCAAGTCAAACAGTGAACATCAACCCATATAATATGGAACAAATAATAAAATGAGGCACCAACTAATAAAAGCGTGAATCGAATAAAAGTCTATTTCTCATTATGAATTTCCAAAATGTGAAGCATTTTGTAAAATGCAAAAATAGTCAAGCACTCAATTGTTCCAAGTAAATCAACTTGTAGGGGGGGCAATTGCCTTGTATTTCTGATCATCATTCTTGTTGTCTATTTTAACATCAACTCATTCACTTTGGCTACATATGTGTTTGTTGTGCAACGAATTTAGTTGCCACCTTTTCTTTTGATTGCTAACTCAAACCTCTTGAGCTGAGAAGTGTCATTCTTAATGCCCTGTTTCTAGCCTTTAGTTGTTGAATCTAGTGTATAAATAGAGGTTCTCTCAACTTCAAATGGGATGCATATTTTCTACATTCATACTTGTTAGGGTTAGAGATGGCAGATCTAACAATTAAATGTAGATTTAATAAACAAAAACAGAGAAACTAAAACATTCACAGAATAAATTATAACACAGAGATTTAACGTGGTTCACCCAATTCTGGGCTACATCCACCAAACCGCAGCCATCCAATAATTTTATTATCCAGTGAAAAACCTATTACAATCTTGCGAATAATCGCGTTTTTCATCATACTGAAATACCCATCCGAACCCCTTTTTACCAAGCTTAGAAGCTTCCAGATTTTTGGGTTCTACAAATGTGTAGAGTATACGGGGGGCTAGGGTGTACAGTATACCATGGGCTATACAGTATAGCATGATCAGTCGCCACATACCAACAATACTGTGATTTATCTAAGTTATTATAATTTGCATTTTTGAGCTAAGCGAGATTGAGAGTTGTGAGAATGTTTATTTAGGGAATTGCATACTAAATTAAGGGAATGTTGAGTTAGGAATCCAGTTCGATCAATTAGAACATTGTGTAAACATGCATGTTGATTTCTACTCTCTTATTCTTTTATATTTGAAATGATTATGTGCCATTGATTGTTTAAATTAGAGGATTATATCATCTATTTATAGGGAAAGATTATTTTATTCTTCAAAGAAATGAAAAGATTGCTTGTTGTATCTTGTGTTAAGATCTATGTTGTATGAAGTGTTTGTACATATTCCATATTAAGGAATAGGTGGATATAGATGGAATAAATACTATATTGGGGATATAGCTTTCATAGCTAAATGTTTAAACTAGTTAAGTCTTAGAGTACTATGATTTAGTTAGTAGATGAGATAGTTAAACATAGAGGTAATAGGTTATTCTTAGGGTTAGGATAATCTAGTGAAGGGGATAGCCTATGCATATATTATTAATAGTCAATACAAATCAAGCTAGGAAGATGGGTGAAATATATGACATCCACTTGTTATACTGAGGAAATGAAATACTTTGGCCAAAGTAGTGTAAGTTGCCATTGTTTACACTGTCAATTCACTATGATCCAGATTTGCATACTAGGTTGAGGAATGTCATATATGTAGGTTGTAGCCACTGTGTGACAGATCTAGATATGTAGGACACAACACCAAGCTCAAAAAAGGTCAATATTTATTATAAGGTTACCAAACCAATCTCTTCATCGAAGGGTAGGGCTAGCTATCAGTTTGATAGTTGTGTGGGGGACCATGATTAGTCTAAGGTTGGTGGAAAAACATTTGACTAATGCTTCTTCTCATCAGTAGGTGACCAAGATTTGAATGGAGGATTTTCAAGGACTATTCGTACTTATTTTGCTAGTAAGCTTTGTGGAGCCTTGTTTATGTATTTTGTATCCATTATGATGGAAAGAATGTAAAAGTGAAATGATATCTTGTTATCATGTACTATGTACTCATTACTTTGGAAATTTGTAATACTTTGATTTAATGCAATGGAAAATTTTGGAAAAAAAAATCAAATGTGGATGCTATATTTATAGTTTAAAAAAAAAATTATTTATTGCTCATAACAGTTAGATGCTTATTCTATTTACTTGAGGTTAAAACCTAGGAAAGTTACTATGTAGAACATTGGACATGTTACAAAATCTTCATTCTTTTCTTTTGAGAGATGTTTGGTTTTCAATGCCAACATTTGAACAACAAATTTGCTTCCATAATGTCACTACACTTGGAGGATTTTCTTTCATCCGCCTTATTTATTCTTTAAGATGGAGTAAGAAGCTACCTCATGACATGCTTATGAGTAATGCAGTCCATTAAGCATCAAAATATATGATTTATTTTCATATACTTTATCTTTAGTGATTTTTTTTTGTTCTCTTTTGAGTTTGCTAAAATTGTGTTTGCACTAATTATTCTTTATTTTCATAGGTATTCACATATCAAATATTTCAACCATTAAAGGTACACTTTTACCAGTAAAAATAGAATAACTATTTACCACTTTTAGGTGGGTGTAACAATAATAGTGATTCTTGCTTTGGGGCCAAAATAAGAAAAATATGGCTAAAAATAATGCCTAACATCATCATGTTTTGATTTAAGGGGGGTTTAATTAAGCCCTTTAGATCAAAATTAATCAACCATGTGGCACTATGTAGCACTCCATGGCATGAGGGGGTTTTATCAAACCCCCTTCCACAATAGGGTGCTATTTGGATTTGATATAAGGAAGCTTTGATCGTATCCCTTTAGATAAAACATAGTTAGCAAACATGTGGTGTTGTGTGGTACCCTATGGTGGGAGGGGATTCATTTGAAACCCCCTTAGAAAAATCTATATATGGTAGAGAGGTGGTGTTTAAAATGTGTGATCAAACCCCGTTCAATCGACCTTGCTTATGGGGTACCCTTGTGGTAATTTGTTCCTATCCTATCACATATTACAAATTTAGAGAGCAAAACATGCCACTTCACATCATGATTATGAGGGTCAAATGAGGTCCCTTGAGGTTGAGTTTTTATAAGCACATAACCCTTAGAAGTAGTATTTTAAAAAGTATAATATATAATCTAGGTAAAAGTACAAAGCAATGTCACACTTTTATGAAGGAAACAACCAACAATGATCTAACTTTTAAACTTGAATCTCTAGAAAGTGACATATATGTTTTGAATTTTGAAATGATGTAAACTAATAAAATGTGTATTTTTAGTATATTTTATGTTTGTATTTTTTTGACAAAATTAAAAAATTATTTGAATATAGTTTTTTATAAATTAACACTATAATTTAGTTGTTGATAAAATGTTGAAAAATGATGTTCCACTCGACGCCAATTTTTATATAGTAAATTTTCTTTTTTTTTTTCCTTCAATTTTTTTGTGTATATTTCTAATTTGAAACTTTAGGGCATGGATTTTTTTTTTGCAATTTTAATAAATATATATATTTTTAAATAAATATTTAAATGTGTGTATTAAAACACAGTTGTTTCCATTTGATGTCAACTTTTATATTGAATATTTATCTAAAATAGAAAACAAATTGTACTATCTTAATCTAGATTCTTTTATCTAGGGCATCATATTTTTTAAAAAAAAATTAATAAGTTTTAGTATTTTTCTTGACATGGTAATTAACCTAATATTTTTGTATTGATAACCTATTTTTAGTAAAAAATAAAAATAATAATTGAACTATTAAAATAAATATATATTTGAAAACTATGCTTATGGATCTACAAAAGGGTATTGTTACATTTTTAAAAATATGTTATTTATACGAGTAGGAGTTGTTGAAACATTAATTTTTTCATTTTTTTTATTTTTTTAGTAAATTGCCTCAAAGTGGTGCTACATATGCATTTAGCCAACAATTTGAGTTGGAAAAGTTGTGGACATATTTAAATTATCTAGAATGAATCTTAATAGATCATATGTTTGATCAAAATTGATTTTTAGTTATAAATACTAAAATTCACTAGGGCTGATAAGTTGGCCAAAAGTGTGACACAACTTTGTACTTTTACCCTAATATATATTTTAATAATATATTGTTTGTTTATTTATAGGAAAGATAGGTCCATTACAAAAATAAGACCTATATTTGAGACATTAGGAAAAATAATAAACTAGATAAAAAAAATTGAAATAAACTCTCCATTAATGTCCTTTGTTTCAAAAATATCAATTTTGCTAAATAGATAAAGAGAAATACATTATTGTAAAAAATTAGGTTTAGATTTGTATTATTACTAATTAAAAATTTACACAAAAAAATTGTACACTAGATATTGAAATTAGTGATCTAATTTGAAGAAATCTTCAAAATAATTTTATTTGTAGTAAAATGTGTTAGGATAAAATATCAATCATTACTAAATAATAAAAAATAATTGAAAACTAAAAAAATATTATAAAAATAATTTTATTTTTAACTTCAAACATTTAACAAATTTAAATTATAGAGAAAATAACCTAAGTAATTAGTTTATATCATTTTAAATTCTTGATAGTTTGTTTGGTATAATTGACTAAATGTACTAAATGTTAAAATGTTGATTTTCATGCTTCAATAAAGCTGAAAAGTGAGAAAAATTTGTATAAACAAGTTGTACAATTACTATTTGATTGTTTGACTACTAAACTGTTTGATGTTTAAATAGACACATTTTTTATATACTTATGTAGCCTTATAGATCAATTTTTTTTATTGTCTCAATTTTTTATTTTATTTTTCAATATACTTTTGTAACCCCATAGACCAAAGTTAATTTTTCACAAATATTAATATTATTATAATGTTGAACTTTGTGTGCCTATTTTTTTTTATACCCAATTTTAAAAAATATATATAATGATGTATGGAGTAGGCCGGATGACACGGACCCTTCTCCCTCCACGGACACTACTATTGCCGCTTAGACGACCTTTTCTTGTTTTAAGTACTTTATATTTTCTGAACGCTGCCCATGTGACTTCTCGAAATATACCTTCTTACCACCCTTTTTTAGTAGAATGTGTAATATTTATTTTTAATTAAAAAATTACCTTGAGCAATAATCTTATATTGCTTGCCTTAAGCAAGTGAAAAGTGTTATATTCCACTACAATTATCTACTATTCACCCACCCAAAGTGCAGACTTCAAATATTACAATTATTTGTAAATGGAAATTTTTTATTTTGCCCATGCGCATCGTGCACCATTTTATCTGCAAGGCATTAGTCAAATCAAAGAGCACATGATCTAAAAAGGCATATAATGTGTGTAAGCATAGTCATGGCGGATCAATACAAAAAAGTACTGTACCAGATGCTTTCGGCACGCTTAACCGATGAATTTAAGCTTAAATTGTATTTGAAGAGTAGTTCAGAATGTCAAATTTAGTAGGTACTGCTTTTTCTTTCCACTGAAATTAGCTGGCGAAAACACAAAAACAAATATACGTTCCCTTAAAAAGATGGTCAAACTTTCATTAAAAAAGAAAACTGCACCTACGGCAGAATCTGTAATACATGCCATGGCAGACTAGGTAATACGGCTCTAGCAATTCCTCAGAGTTGCAGGGCCTTTAAAAACTTAACCAACATTTTTATTTTGTGGGTTTTTATATGGCAAACCTACTACTGATGCCCAGCAACCTTCATGGAGCTGGCACCGAGCGGCTCTAATTCTAACTACTTACTAACTAACTTCCTTTGGAAGCCGATTCCTCGTTTACACGTACACCATTGCTTTCAGTTAGTCGAAGTTGAGGCGTGATTTGTAAGTGGCGCTGGGAAACCAGTTGTGGGGGATGACATCTCTGGCAGAGAGCGTTTTGTTGGAGGACAAGGACGTTATGCGCAGAGAGAATGGCGCCCTCAACGGCCCTCCTAAGAAACACCAGTTTGCTCCCCACAAATGCCTCATTTCCATCCATGTGTTCGACCCCGCCTGCACATTCCAAACAACCGTAAAATCAATGCATTGTAAGGATGAATACCGAAGCTCCTATGGCCGATTAAACGATCTGCAATGTACCTCTTTCAGATGGGCGCTTCCCACATCTCCATCGCCGTCTTCGTATTCGATCAGAATGGAAAACCAGTAGTCCGTTGAGCCCTCGTTCACATGGAATGTGATGTTTCTACCCGGGTACTCACATTTTGTCCTGAAACATTAGTTCAGCATTGTTAGGCAAAAGTATTCCACAGTTAATGAAGTAGTCAAGAAAGTTGGTTTCGATTCTGGAAATTGATTGTGTATGTTTTTCATCAACGTTTTCAATCAGATTCAGCGGTCTATTTTCTTGGGTGGTTAAGCTTAAACAATACATTCTAAGCTTTGATTTTGTTAGATGGCTCATCTGAAATCACACTAGCTTCTCTAATAAGATCCACCTGTTAGTGTGCTAGTGTAATTTCAGATGAACCGTCTAAACAGGTGAAAGCTTATAGTATCCTGTTTAAACCAAAACCTCAACCACACTCAAAGATCAATGAAAAAGATTGTTAAATATGATGAAAAATATAAATACAAAACCATACACAGTTGTTTCCGGAAACAATCTTTCAAAGATCAACTTACATTTTAAGCTTGAAAGCAATGTATAACAGAATAAGACAAGTGCAGAGCAGAGAAGAGGCTTGTATTTCTAATTAATTAGAATACCGTCTGTAGAGAACCGGGAGCTCGCCAGTGTTGAGAAGACTGGTGGCCTGGCCAGCAACAGCCATACGACCAAAGGCGGAGCCGCTCAGATCAAAGTGTGTTCTTCCGAAAGCGCAGTATCCTCCTGGGCATTCGTCCGTTACTATCACTGTCACTGGTCTCTCTGCACACATGCTCTGCTCTAAGCATTTCACCTGCAGACAAAGCAAAGATCGTAAATGTATCCCCTACCATCCAACAATGAGTGATTTAGAACAAGTGGGTACTTGTCGGGAACCTTGTAGCATGCTCCACAACCTTCTCCACCTTTGAACAGAACAGGGCTTACAGCACCCACTCTCTTTCTAAAAGGCTTTACGTCCACTAGGCTGCCATATCCACAAGCACCTCCTGCACATTCACTCCATTAGTTCCAAGTCTACTATAAACTTACATCCAAAACAAGATGAAAAGATCAAAAGCGAGCTGTGCTTACCGGTGCTTCCATCTCCATCTGGACTACCATACCAGGTAGCTGTAGCAGGGCGCCATTCGAGCTCCTCTGGCTCGAAACCGAAACAGAGCAACACACTCGCTCCCAACACCAGAAGCCCGAGTGACTGAAATGCCTTCATCATTTCACAGTGATGAAGAATCGGAGGAGAAGAGTCCCAATTTAAGGAGAAGATTAGACAATGATGTGAAATCCGAAATAACTATCAACGACCACCGTGTACTGATTAAAGAGGGAGGAAATTTGTGCGATTGGGCCCGTGGGGCTCTTCATCTCTATCGACCAAAATCATTCTTTGTAAGTTTGGCGCGCATGAATGGACATTCTTTACTACACACGAACACCATGTGACATGGGTTACTGCATTAAAGCCGCTGATAGCGGTTTGGCACTCAAAAAAGAGATATTTTGTTTGACTATATTTTATTCAGTCATGATTTTTTACTCTTTCTGTGTAATGGCCATGGCGGCATGGCCCCATTTCACACTGTGTAAAATGGGGACAAAAGAAAAAGCTTCTTCTGTTTATCCCGAAGTGGAAGTTTGTCGGGAAGAGCTTGCATTGATTTAGAAGAAAGCGGGTCATTGGGTCTCTTTTGTCGCTGGCGCCCTAGTCCGGGTCTTCTACAGTAAAGTCACATGATAATAGTATGATGAAGACAGAACCATCACATGTGTGCACTAATGGTGCCTATTGCATGATTGGTTTTTTCCATGGTGGAGAATTAGTTAGTTGAGAAAACTAACCAGCAGTGCTGCCACAGAAAATTAATGAGAAAAGAAAGAACAACAATCCATGCCGACAGCCATTAATTTCAGTGTTTAATGTATTATTATTTGATTAGAAGATTGGAGCTCACATGCCAGGAATGTGTTTAGACTGACTGTTCTTGGTTTATAATTTAATTTATGTTTATCTAAGAATGAAATTGGTTCATGAGATTGAGAAAGATATAACTTATAGATGATAAGTAGAGTGTAATGGTATATCCTAAGAAACATATATAAAAGAATTGAAAATTTATTAAATTATAGTATATTTTAAAGATAGTGTATGAAAGTTTTAAACAATATATTTGAGATTCAGGATCACAAAAAAGTATGTGATGGGCATGAGACTATGGGAGCCACTAGATTTGTGTCATCTTGTAGATTTACAATATAAATTTGCAAGTTGGTCAAGGGGTCTCTACCTACGGAAATGTGAGAGGGTTGGAAATAAGAAGTAACTAGTCTAGTATGAATCCATATGGTAGATGTGTCTTAAGAAAGTTGTTGACGAAGATCAAACGTCTCTTGCAAGAAGAGAGAAAGACTTTTCATCCTCATAAGTAATGGAAGCATAAAGTGAATCTTTAAAGAGATAAAACAGAAATAATTTTAATCTCACGAAACTAAGAACATCTAAATACAAAAAGTTCTTTCATCTCTTATTCTTAAAAACATATGTAAGAAATATTATGCTTATAATTGTCTGTGGTGTAGATGAGGGGTCTATTGCACATCGTTTGAGAGGTTATGGGAGGCTCGCCTAATAAAGAGCTAAGCTCTAGATCATTGAACTAAACTCACGATTCCTCTCGGTTTATATATACACATTTGTGTGTGTGTGAGAGAGAGAGAGAAAAGAGAATATAATAATCTATCTCAATGCAAAACTAATAAAATCAAACTCTAAAATTTTATTAAAACAAATAATTAGTTTAATCTTTTCATTAATTTTGTTTTAATTTTAAATGTTCAACTTTAAACCCTAGTATAGTTAATTTAAAAAATTGTTATAATTTCAACTTAAAACTTCCTTATTAATTTTCCTTAAAAAAGACTAAATAAAAAATTGTAAAATGTGTACTTGTTATCTAATATAATTAATAATATCTCTTTAAGTGTACTTGTGAATATAATTAATAATATCTATTATTTTAAGAGATATATATTTATTTTTTACAATATGTATTTCATCATAGCCAATGATTCAATCATGGACTTGCCATGGTCAATAATTTTTAAAAATATTGTTAAATTTTTTTTAAAATATTGTTAAATATTTTATCTAGATATATTTTATTTTATTAATTCAATGGTGATTTATTTGTTTTATGTTATTATGTATGCATTTTATTTCAATTATTGGAAATCTTTTTTATATAGTTGTGTTAGAGTTATTTGTATCAACATTTTAGATAACATTCTATAATTAATAATATAAATTATAAAAATATTATATTGTTTATTTTATGCTATTATCAATATAATTAAAAACTGATTTATCAACTCACACTTACGTCAAGGATTCTTTCTTCAGCCATTTCTTTCTTTCTACAATGATCACTCCACATTTAAAGGCCACGCACACAAAGTAAAGTTATCTTACATTTTATGAAAATTAGTGCCTATAATGAAATGATGGGCATGATTTAATTGTTGACAAGGATTATAATTACTTTACAGACTAATAAAACATATCAAGCACTAATATAATAGAATATTTTGTCCCTCACTTTATCGAATTACCATCATGATTGAAAATTGATTTATTGATTGATTCAACACTTTTGATTCTTTTCTTGGACCATTTTTTTCTTTCTACAATAATAAATCCACATTTAAAATTTACCTACACAAAATAAAACTATCTTATATTTTGTGAAAATTAATGCCACTAATAAAACAATGAACATAATTTGATTCACTAACAAGGACAATAATTACTCTAGAGACTAATAAGATATGGGACACATATTTTCAAAATGAATAATTATACATATCTTATTGTTAAAAGTAGTGTTGATATGAAAGGTCATTAAATTCCGTTTCCAAAGGACACAGAGAATAAAGTAAAGTTGAAAGAAGAGAAAATATTAGTTTAATGACAGAGTATACGACGGAAAGTAACAAAAAATACGTGGGAGTCGTGGAAAATCCAGTTACGTGTGACAATTGAAGGCTAACTACCACTTAGAAAACGACAACGGTTAATCTTGTTAGTCAAACTAGATCTTCGTCCATTAAGATTCCTTCATTGATTTTTATGTTTTTTATTTTAATTTTTTGTGGACTTAAAAGATGGTTCTTAGGAAATACTTTTGTAATGGAAGAACATTTAAAAAATGGATAATACTAAAATTTCACCAAAAAGTAGGTTGGCCTTCGTACCATTATTTTTTATATTAGATTAAGCCTCATAAATTATCATTAGCAGATATAGTTGTTCTTAATAGCATGCTTATATTTAAGAATATAATTTGGCATAATATTAAAAGATATTTTATTTTTATTATGTTTTTGAATTTGTGATGTATAATAGGTATAATTTTTCCACAGTTCATGAAAACAATTTTGAGAACTTTTAGATTCAACTGTGTATGTTTATATAGATTGACGTTCTGAATCACACTCAGTGATTCTTCATCAGAAAGAGGAGTGATTTGAAACGTCAATCTAAATAAGCATACATAGTTGAATCTAGAAGCTCTCAAAACTATTGTGATGTATATTTGACAAAATTATATTATAAAATTAAGGTTTATGTATTTGATATCTATATGTAAAGAATGTAATTATGTACAATTTTCTTTTTATTCTTTTCATTTTATATTTATTGTGGTCTTATCATAAATATAATAGTGTAATGTTCATTTTGTCTTTCTTGTTGTACAAACTAATTTTAGTGTTGAATTTAGTAGTTAAGAAGTTGATTGTATTTCCAATTATCTAGATCAATTATTCTTTGTAACACTTTCTCACCTCAAACTAAACTATTGATATGACCATGTCCTTTAGATTGAATCACATCATTAGTTTAGTTTTGTATTTTGGTAATTTTATTACCAATCAACTTGAGTATATAGGATCCTGTATTTGAAGATATGTTCCCAAATCACAAGAGATTATTGCAAAGCATTATTGTATATAATAAAAATAATTCAAATAATACAAAGTATCATGTGCACTCTTGCATCAAGCATCACATCATGACAACATCTTGATGGCACATGGATTATCTGTATGACATGTTTTCAATCATTATTCAAAGGAGTTCGACCTATTATCAAGGATATCATAAACCTTCCTTCTAAACACAATAGACAACTAAGGTGTTTTTTAGAACCACCCTTGCCTCAAACACAAGTATAGTCAAAAGAAAACATATATTAAATATCATAATGGTAAAGGACAAGTCCATATAGAGTTAAAGCATAGTAGTGGGTCCCACTCTTGGTCCATAAGAAAAATATAAATTATTGAAATAAATTCAAAATATTTAGGCTATGATCAAATCCTTGTCAAGCAAACCCCTATCCTACCACCACATGATAGGATGCTCAATTGATTGAGATTCAATCAAATCCCAATCATTAAACACCCTTAATGTTATGTAAAGGCTTGTCAAGTTAAATTGAACTTCCATGAGTTCAATTGAAAGCCCTTAATTCACATTCTCTTTTGCATAGGACTACTCCAAGTATTTATTTTGTTTTTTTAAATATTTTTTAACATATATAATATAACTAATGGCTTATTTAACATAATTATATATATATACACAAATAGATGTGTATGTATTTATATGCATACACACATATAAAACATCCCGGGATAGAATTCTATAAGTTGATTAAGTATTTGTAAGAAATATTATCTTAAATGATTAAGCCCATTTGTAGTGCACCAAACACAACATTCAATAAGATTAATCTATTGTCTTCTTGAAATTCATAACCCATAAGTATACAATTTAAAGGTTATAGAGGTTGGATTGGTAATTAAACTAAAAAAATATATAAAGTTATCTTCTCTATATTCTTCTCTCTATTCTTTATGTTGATGATCTCTTTTAGAATTTAAATCTAATGAGGGGGAATACCAATATCAAAGGGGTGACCAATCCTTCAAGTTTCTTGCACCTTTTGAGGTATATAGAGCATCTAAACTTCCCTAGATGAGGATGTATGCCTTTATTAAATACAAGGCCTTTCAACTACCACTTTGTTGAAGCATATGCACCAAGATTGCACACAATACCAAAAGGGCTATGCATAACTTCTTAGGTTGTTCTAATGTAATTTGTTAGGGATCAATTAATATTTCAAGACAAGAGACTCAAGATCAACACTTAAATAGTATGTAGGAGAAATCTTCAAGAATGAGAAATATCAACAAGACCTTATTTGATTGATAAGTTTTTGGTACGTGGATATGCATTTTTTATTTATTTACAATGTGAAGCATATGGATGTTGGGTTTTCCATTGATATTGTGTAAGATGTTTGTTGCAATTAGAATGTTGGATTGCTATTTAAATAATAATATTATTTAATTATTAAGTGTGAGATGTAAAAGGGGATAATTATTTAATTGGGTGGGGTACATTAGGTGAGGTAAATTAACTAGGTAGTTTAATTATTTAGTTGATTGGGACAAGGTTGAACTAGGAAAATATTAGGTGTCTACAATTTTCCTATTGTTCATATAATGTTGTGACTAAGTGGTGTTGTGTCAAAGAAGAATAAAAAGTAGGATGAAGTGGAGTTTTGGTGGAAATTTTCCCCAATCACTTAAAAGAAAAGATATGATGCTAAAAGTGATGCCCCATCAAGAGAGATATTGAGTGATGGAGCCAAAGATATCTCTTGAAAAGATAGGAAGATGTGTCATGATGGATAAAAAATTACTTGAGAAATATCATATTGGGATGATGTGCATGCCATGAATATAGAGTTGAGGATGGATGAGGATTGGATGTATCTATTGATGTCACTTGGATGATTTGGATGATATGATTCTAGATTGCATGGCTTTACATGATTGATGATGATATCTCACAAGGACATAATACAACTATAATGATACATGATTTGGTGGAAAGAAGAGGGATGAATGAAAGCAAGATGGGAAATGGTAAAAATGGATGAAGGATAAATATTATCAAATTAATATCATGTGCAAAAAGCAACCTATTATTTATTATAGAAATGGCATTATGCACCATGATATACTTGTCCATGGTGATGATACATCATGTGCATATGGACATACACAACAACAATAGCATAGTGATCCAAAAGACACATTTTTTAGCCAAGCCATCATATGAAGGATGAGGGTGATTGTGACAATGTGATAGATAGATCATTAGGAGTATATGCAATGAACAAACATAGACATATTCATAAAATCAATGAAAAACATGAAAAAATAAGTTGGTATCTAATGATATGTTGAAGTCAAGGGTGTAAGGGATGATGAATAGGAGGGAAGGATGGGAGGGTGGAGAGTGGGATGGGGAGGATTACAAACAAGGATCAAATCATAGTGTGAGGAATGTGAAGGGAGGTGATGTGATGATAGAGGTCATGCTCTAGTGAGGATATATGTGATAATTGTAACCTACCTTTCTAATATTTGATCAACTTGGTGTTTATGAGTGGAAACACAGTTTAGAGGATAGGTTTCTAATATTTAATCTTCTTCGTCAAACAGGATCTTCATCCATTAAGATTCCTTCATTGTTTTTTATTTTAATTTTTCATGGACTTAAAAGATGGTTCTTAGGAAATACTTTTGTAATGGAAGAACATTTAAAAAAAGGATAATATTAAAATTTCACCAAAAAGTAAGTTGGCCTTCATACCATTATTTTTATATTAGATTAAGCCTCATACATTACCATTACTAGCTATAGTTGTTCATAATAGCATGCTTACATTAGTTTAAGAATATAATTGTATTTAGTGATTTATATTGGCATAATATTAAAAGTTTTTTTTAATGTTTTTGAATTTGTGTTGTATATTTGATAAAATTATATTATAAAATTAAGGTTTATGTATTTTATATGTATATGTAAGGAATGTAATTATATAGAGTTTTATTTTTATTTTTTTGTTTTACACTTATTTTGATTTTATCATAAAATATAATATTGTAATGTTCATTTTGTCTTTTTTTGTTGTACAAACTAATTTTAGTGTTGAATTTAGGAGTTAAGAAGTCGTTTGTATTTCCAATTATCTAGATCAAATATTCTTTTGTAGCATTTCCTCACCTCAAACTAAACTATTGATATGACCATGTCCTTTAGATTGAATCACATCACAATTTAGTTTTGTGTTTTGGTAATTCTATTACCATTTGAGCATTTAGGATCCTATATTTGAAGATAAGTTCCTAAATCACAAGAAATAATTACAAAGCATTATTGTATACAATAAAAAACAATTCAAATACATGCAAAGTATCATGTGCACTCTTACATCAAGCATCACATCATGACAACATCTTAGTGGCACATGGATTATCTATATGACATGTTTTCAATCATTATCCATTGGTGAAGGAGTTCAACCTATTATCAAGGATAACATAAACCTTCCTTCTAAACACAATAGACAACTAAGGTGTTTCTTAGGACCACCCTTGCCTCAAACACAAGTATAGTCAAAAGAAATCATATATTAAATATCATAATGGTAAAGGACAAGTCCATATAGAGTTAAAGCATAAGAGTGGGTCCCACTCTTGGTCCATAAGAAAAATATAAATTATTGGAATAATTCAAAACATTTGGACTATGATCAAATCCTTGTCAAGCAAACCCCTATCCTACCACCACATGATAGGATGTCCAATTGATTGATATTCAATCAAATCCCGATCAATTAAACACCATTAATGTTATATAAAGGCTTGTCAAGTTAAATTGAACTTCTATGAGTTCAATTGAAAGCCCTTAATTCACTTTCTTTTTGTATAGGACTACCTCTAAGTATTTGTTTTAGTTTTTTAAATGTGTTTTAACATATATAATATAATTAATAGCGTATATAATATTATAAAACATATTATATAAAAAATATATATGCACAAATATATGTTTATATATATTTATGTGTACACACATACAAACATGGGGTAGAATTCTATAGGTTGATTAAGTATTTTAAGATATATTATCTTAAATGATTAAGCCCATTAGTAATGCACCAAACACAACATTCAATAAGATTAATCTCTTGTCTCCTTGAATTTCATAACCCATAAGTATATAATTTAAAGGTTATAGAGGTTGGATTGGTAAGAAAACTAATAAAAAAATCTAAAAGTTATATTCTCTATATTATTCTCTCTATTCTTTGTGTTTTAATGATATATTCCTAGAAATTAAATCTAATGAGGGGGGATAGGTACCCATATTAGAGGGGTTACCAATCCTTCTAGTTGATTGCATCTTTTGAGGTATATAGAGCATCTAAACTTTCCTATATGAGGATGTATGACTTTAATAAACATGAGGCCTTTCAACTACCATTTTTCTTCTACATGCACCAAGATTGCACACAATACCAAATGGGCTATACAAAACCTCTTAGGGTTGTGCTAAAACAATTTGTTAGGGATTAATCAATAATTCAAGACAAGAGACTCAAGATCAACACCTAAAGAATAGGTAGGAGAAATATTCAAGAATGAGAAATCTTAGCAAGACCTTATTTGATTGGGAAGTGTGTGGTGAGTGGATATCCAATTTTTTTTTTTTCACAATGTGAAATGTGGATGTTGGACCATCAATTGATTGTGTAACATGTTGATTGTTGCAAGTTGAATGTTGGATTGCTATGGTTTGAATATTTGAGATGTTCAATAATTTTAATCATGTGATGTTTGTAATGTGTATTATTCCATAGTAAAGATTATTTTTGTGTTTTGAAGTGTTTACAATAATTAATTGTAAACACTAGTCTAGAAATCAAAATAGGAAATAAATGCAATAAAAATTATCTTATTCCAAAATACTACAAACCTCAAATAGAGCACAAAATGAAGTTCAAAATAAAGTAACAAAACAAATATTCAAAGAAAATGTTACTGTGAACTCCATGGTTGAGAATGGTTTTCTCTAGTGATGATTGAAATGTGGATGTTCTTGTGCCCAAAAGATATTTATTTTGAAAACATATAGTTAGAATAAATGGAATGGATCAAATGGATAGGATGATGTCTCAATTTATAATTTTTTGGAAAAAAAATGGATAGTGGAGATGTGATGAAAGATCAATGATGGAGGTTGGATGGGAGGAATTTCTTAGGGTTGAGGAGAGAATGGAGGGTCGGTATGGAGGTTGTTAGAATGTGAAGGGATATGATTCTCTTACCAAAAATACTATGTTATTGCAACCATAGTAATTTGGGGGACAAGTACATTTAGGATGCCCTTTATTCTTGGAATTTGGTAGAGAGAGTATAGCTATGTACTTAAATTTAATTATTTTAGCCATGTGAGGTAGAAAATAGGGGTAGTTAAATAATAAAATTATTTAATTATGTGTGAGATGGAAAAGGGGATGATTAAATAATATAATTATTTAATTAGATGGGGTACATTAGGTGAGGTGAATTAACTAGCTAATGCAATTATCTAGTCAATTAGGATGAGGTTGAACTAGGAGAAATATTAGGAATCTATATTTGGCCCCTCTATGATATAATGTCACAACTAAGTGGTTTTTTATCAAAGAAGAAAAAAAGTAGGATGAAGTAGAGATTTGGTGGCATGTTTCCCCAATCGCTTAGAAGAAAAGGGATGATGATGAAAGTGATTCCCCCTCCAGAGAGCTATTGGGAGAAATGGAGCCTAGTAGATCTCTTGAAAAGGAAAAGGAAGATGATAATTTGTTTCATGATGGATAAAAGAGTACTTTAGAGAGATCATATTGGGATGATGTGCATGCCATGAATATATAACTAAGGATGGATGGGGATTGGATGTATTAATTGATGTCACTTGGATGATTTGGACTTGATATGATTGTAGATTGCATAGTTGTACATGATTGATGATGATATCTCACAATTGTAATGCAACTATAATGACACATGATTTGGTGGAAAGAAGAGGGATGAATGGAAGCAAGATGGGAAATGGTAAAAATGGATGAAGGATAAAATTTATCAAAGTAACTTTCACGTGCAAAGATAAACCTATTATTTATCGTAGCATTGGCATTATGCACCATGATATAATGGTTCATGATGATGATGCAAGACATGGATATGGAATGACACAAAAATAAAGAAGTTACAAATTGCATAGTGATCCAAAAGACACATTGTGAAGTCAAGCCATTAAATGAAGGATGAGGGAAATCATTATTGTGTGATGGATAGAGAATTGGGACTATGGGAAATGAACAAACATAGATGTATGAAAATATATATATATATATTCAAAAAACACAATTTGGTATCTAATGACATGTTGAATACAAGGTTGTATGGGATGATGAATGGGAGGGAATGATTAGGGGATGGAGGGTGGGATGGTGAGAATTCCAAACAAGGATCAAATCATAGTGTGAGGAATGTGAAGGGAGGTGATGTGATGATAGATGGAGGTGAAAAGGTCATGCCCTGATGGGGATAGATACAATAACCATTCAATAGGCAATGTAAACAAGAGGATGCCCCCATTTAAGCACAAAATCAAGGAAAGGGTATAGAATGGATGAGGATAAAAATGATATGTGTGGGATGAGGAGAAGTAAATGAATGGATGTGGGGAAAGTGGATGAGATAAAGTTTCAAGGTAGGTGAGAAATAAGACAATGGAGTATGTCACGAGTAGGTGATACACATGTAGAGGGAATAATGGATAGGGATGGGATGAATGATGGAAGGATGAAAATAAACAATGGATAGGGAGCTTGAGTGAATGATTTGAGGTAAATGGGATGAAGGAATGGGTTTGAGTGATGAATGAAATAATATGGAGTGATGAAATCTCATAGAATAGAGTGTTTTCCTACTACACATTACAATTATTTTCTATTTTTTCATCATGGTACTTGTAGACACTTAGATAATATTTCCTTCACCTTCATATTTTTGTCTCAATCAATTAGGTACACATTGTTGTCTTATCATTCACCACATCACCTAGTTTTAATCCATTTATCACCTAGAACATTACCTACAATTCCTAATGCGTAACCACTTAATTAAATAAATCATAGTTATTTAATTAAATTAGGCTACTATTATTGATAAATTTAATTAATATCCACATAATTATCCAATTATTCATTTATGTATCCACACATTATCTAATTAAATTAATTTAATATCAAATTCCACCTCATCTATTTGACTAACAAGTCTAATAAACTCACTTAGACTTACTTCTATCCTCACTCATTAATCAAATTCACTTCACTCGTTCATGCAATCAATTAACTATTCCATGTAAATATTCAACTCCCCCTTATTCTCTCATGCACCCAATTAACTCCTTCATGCAAGCAATTAACTCATCAATTAGACCTATTATCTCTCCAATCAATTTGAGTTGAGTAATAATAATTAGTTGAATTAAAAATTGAAATAATGTGTAACTCTCCCATGCTTTCCACATCTCATTAGTCCCCTAGATTATCGATAAGATATGATACTCCAAATTGAATCCAATTCATTCATATGATTCTCTTGCAAATAAATAAATCAAACCCATTTCTCATCAATTCACAATCATTTAGTTTCATACCCAAATTTTTCAATTTGATATCTAGGAAATCCTAAGGTTACGTGGTGAATTGAGCACACAATACTAGAATGAGAAAAAATTCACAATATGCTCAATTTAAGGTTTACATGTGCTTGATTTGACTATTTGATTGGTTTAATTTTGATGTTGTTTTATTTATTTATTTTTCATGCATACATTTTGTCCAAATATTAGGATACATTCATATACTATAATATCCTTGTGTCATCAACATCCTTACATACATCCATAATCCTAGGTTTACACCCTTATTCATATTCATATCACAATATTATCTTGTCCAAATCATAAGTCTATATCCTCTTATACATCCATATCCTACCATATCATCATTTTGTCTCCATCCTAGATTTACATCATCATATTCATCCATATCAGTACATCATGTTGTCCAACATTAGAGTTTGCAACCTCATTTATATCTCCTTTTACATCTTAATATACATTCATATCCTTTGTTTATACTATGGTTTACATTCATTCTAGACCATCATCCTAGGTTTACATCCATTCTATACATTGACACCATAGTATCATCTTTTCCTACATCCCCATTTACATGCAAACCATAGCATCATCTTGTATTTCCAATATCATGTCATACTTGTCTTATCTG
The DNA here is from genome assembly GCA_007258455.2 of Sequoia sempervirens. Lineage (NCBI taxonomy): Eukaryota > Viridiplantae > Streptophyta > Pinopsida > Cupressales > Cupressaceae > Sequoia > Sequoia sempervirens. The sequence continues at coordinate 648,439,181 of VDFB02270651.1, read as the reverse complement.
AATCGTAGGTTCAACACCACCAGTAACATACATAACATCCATCATCTTCTTCAACTCTTAGGTTTACACCATCAACTACATCCATATCATAATATTATATCCTAACACTATCATACCCCACCAATTCCTTCTACATCAACACATCAAAATTTAACTATTTAAAAACAGACATCAAACCTCTTCACCCATCTTATCCATAAGCATATACCAAATCACCCCATCATCAACTTTAGCCAAACACCATCCATTTTTCTATTTTCATCTTCATCCAAAAACATCAAAATATTATCCAAAAATACAAAAATGTATACTATCCACAAATCTAAAAACATCAAATATTGTCCAAAAATCCAAAAAAAAAATTATTGTCCAAAAATTAAAAAAAAATCATAAAGTCCAATTTTTTTTTTTTTTAAAGTCCAAAAAATACCAAAAATATGGAACAATATAATGATAATCCTATGGATATTCATTATGTCCAAAGTAATATCTCAAGACCCTAAATGCATCATTGCACACCTATAGAGACACCTAAAATCCAATGGTATTCATACCAAGAAACTCATGATCATTTTCCACCTATTCCATCGCACATCATTTCACATCATATTCAAACTTCACCTAACCCCATTCACTCCATTTAACCACTCAAAATTTTCCTCCAATTAATCCACCTCAAACAAAATTTCCATCCATGACATTAAATTAATTTAATCATTACCCCCTCTATCCATACAACAACCAACACATTCTCAACTCATTACAATTACATCTCTCATCACTCCACTTATCAATGACCACCAACATCTATAATACCACTTCAATGGAATAATCCACTTATTAACATAATTAGATCCAATTATCAACAACTTCCATTGTATCAACACCAATATACTCCACAAGTAAATGAATATAACTCTATCCATCCACAAGTACCTTATAGTTCAATTCGTGACAACCTTCAAATCTAACTTGTTTTGAATTCATTCACTCATGAATGTCATCATATAAAAAACTCTCGAGAGGTTATAAACAAGGACCTTACACCAAAAACCCCATGTTTCCATATCACAAGTACAATAACAACGCCCTAATCATCCAAAACATAATTACACTCCCTTGGTGGAACCTATAGAAGTTGTGTTCCAAAAAATATCCAAGAAAACCTAATAAAATTTCCATACATCAAACATTTTTTTAGAGTAAACCCAAACTCACATTGTATAGAGAAAATGATTTTTTTAGTTCCATCACATCAAATACCACACAATGTTGAGATGCTAAAACTCAAAAATCGCTTCAAAGATCTCATCGATGATGGTGAGGTTGAAGTTTAAGGTCATATATACCCCTCATCTAATGAGAAATTAGGAATATATCAAGATCCTTTTCCATAGCATGATCAAAACCATCCATCCATGCTACAAATGGATCATCCCAAAATAATTACATTCATAACATATATAGCATAGCATGTCTACCTCATATGATTTCACAATAGGTTGAATATTGAAAAAGCTTTCCCACGAGTAGCCTCCATCTCTCCTTCTAATCAGGGTCATCCCCCAAAACCTTTACAATAACAATACATCATATCTCAATTCTTTCAATATTTCTTCCAAGGGCTATCTATAAAGGATCCTACATGTCAATACTAAAATTATCCCCACCTAATCATGAAATCCAAGTTAATCCAATTCTTGATAAATATCATATATATGATCAAGAAATCCTAGACCACACACTATCATGCCCTCCATCACCTATCATGCCCACTCCAGAATGCCCTCTTCATAATCCCTTATTATAATTCCAAAATGTTGAGTCCATTTATGAATCCCCCATCCATATATCCAACTCATACCCCATCACCAAAACTAGATCTATGTCAAAAGCCCAATCTAATCATAAAGAAACAACCTCTCTAATGAATCAAGATCAAGTTACCCAATTCCTTTGCATAGATTATTTTGACCTTCAAGATCATCAGCATATAGATAAAAATCCTAAAGAAACAAGCTCTCTATAATTCCATGATGATCCCATAATCACTATCCATTCCATCCATGATTGTAAAATTAAAGTTGATCCCATCAATATTCCAATAACCTCCACTTCCCAAGATGAGACACTTGCCTCCCTTAGAAACATATAGATGATAAAATAAATGACATTAATCACTTCAAACATGTTGATAAACAAGATACTCTAGATTAAATCATCATTCCAAATTATATAGTGACAACAAGCATACACATGGAGAAATCCCCAATATCCTATCAACTAGGATCATCCACTTTTGTCAATGTAGACTTTCTTACTGATGAAAACATAACCAACATTGATGATTCTCAACTACACAAATAGTTATTATATTTTTCCAAAACTAACATATGGGTGAAGCCACAATAGTGGTTTACAATTGAAGTGGGGAAGGAAAACTCATAGAAAATGAATGCATGGAAAAAAATTGATTTGAGGGGTTTGTACGAACCTATTGGTTTGACCGAACCCATTAGGGGTTCGCTAGAACCTAGGTTCGGGCGAACCCTCCTCATACTTTCCCACCAGAAAAGCCATCAAAACCCCTCATAGAAGAGGGTTTCGAATGAACCCTAGTTTGAGTGAACCCCTAGTGGTTCGCTCAAACCCCTAGGGGTTCGTTCGAACCCCCTTTATTCCTCATCCCCTCCCCGAGACACCAAAAAAACCTGAATTTTGGCACTTCGAAGCTCGGGTTGAGGATGAAAATGAAGGAATTTTCACAAACCCAACTTGAATCAGGTAGTCCCCAGAATGAGCTATCCAATGAATATAATTTTAATAAGTTTTGGTTTTATTACATATCTATTTTTTTAGTTTTATTAAACATAGGTTTTTCATCGAAAATGAAGGTCTTTGTTCGCACCTGTGGAAAAATAGCATATTATCAAAAAAAAATTTGAAAAATATGAGTGCGCTAGATATTGAAGTCCTTGATCCAACAAAAAAAATAAAATTGAATTTTGATATATACAAAAAAAGTTATGCATTATACGGTCACGCTATGTCTGAATTGTAATTGGTTTGACTTCGAAACTTCATTAAAGAAAAAAAATTCAATAAAAAATTGTCTAACCAAGTGGAAGCACTAGATATCAGAGTTACAAAGCTAAATTAGAAAGAATTAGAATTTTATCCTTCACATAAAATAAGTTATGCATTATATGGTATGCGTCACTTTTTAAAAATGATGTTTTTTTTTAGAAAACTAGTTTTCGTGGGAGATGGAAAAAGAAGTGTAATTTGATTCCAAAAATTTTGAAAAAAATATTTTTAGAATCTATAGACAAAATGTGACGAGATCTATTTTTCATCATCTTCAAATTCTTCATGGTTTAGCAGCTATAGGTGCATAAATGTAAAGATTTAGTTTAAAAAAATAATTTTAGTGTCCAGTTTGGCCACAAAAAGCAAACCACTATTGTGGGATCACTCATATAGCCTATTATAAATAGAATCTATTAAAATATGAAATATCAAGGAAGAGGATTAGGCCTACATGAACAATTTATTTTAGATCCAATACACTTTTTTGAAAATTAAAGGTATCAAGGTCTCAATTATTCATTGATTATGAAATGTAATGATGTTAGTGGTCCCTCAATGATATTAGGCTCAACTTCATCTAATACAAGCATCAAAATAGGGGCCACGAGTAGTCCTTATGACAAGGTTATAGCCAACACTCCTCACATCCATACCATAAAGGTCAGCATTCCCAAATCCTTCAACCAAATAATTGGGACCAACACAAATTAAAGGATTGCAAAGAAAAATATCAAAACAAAAATTCAAAGAAATTGAATCTAAAAATAAAAGTGGAAAAATAAAATCAAAATAGGTCCTAAAGGAAATTGGATGAAGCTAGAATCAAAATCCAATAGTCAATCAAAATGTGGAGTCATATGGAAAAAATGATTCCACCAATCACACGTGTCCACCTCCTTCAAAATGGTCTTCAATATTAACATGCAAGGTGTATATAAAATTGTTGGTCACAAACACACTCACAATTTAAAATTCACATTCCATTGTCCACCATCCTAAGTTTAGAAAATTAAAAATATTACGTATAAAATACCAAATCATGCATTCACATCTCATATCCCCCATCACCATCTAATATCTCACCTAAAATCCAAAAATCCTAACTCACACATTCAATGTGTCCTAGTAGCAACACTTTATCATAAGGACTCTAATGGAACTTTATCATTATGTGCATATTTATATAAGGCCAATCCTAGTATCAATGAGGATCATGATAACATCCATGGGTTATATTCAAGTATCATGATCTTGGAAAGGCAATTCCTCAATACTACTCACTATCAGAATATCATGATATCAATGTTTACAACAACTCCATCAGGTAGACCAACATAGTTGATGATCATTCTCAAGTATAAGACATAATAAAAATCAAAAAATAAAAAGAAGAAAGAGAGAGAGAGATAGAGAAAGAGATCAAAAAGTAAAGAGACATAATTCATTTAATAGTGAAAACCATTCTTATGATGCTTTGGACAACTACCATGATAAAACACATTCATGGGTGTCATGTTTAAATTATCTATGTGTACAAGTCCAATTGGGATAATTTTTCTCATCCATCATGTTAGTTATCCTAATATCACTATCCATATCATTTCAATCCATGTTCCCTATCCACCTTGATCTTGAAAAAAATTTAGAGGCACAAAATTTAAAACATATTTTTGACTAACTCTTGACTTGGCCATTTATTTTTAACATATTATATATAATGTCACACCATCACTTCATAGCACTATCCAAACACTTAGTTTGGGTAAAGCATGTTATCCCATTGTGAGATAGTCTTTGGAAGTAAAATCCCTAATCCTAATCTAATTTCATAGATAACCATCTTCCCTATCCTTCACCTATTCATTCTCATCACACTAGTTCATTCATCCATTCATAATGTTACATGCCTTGTTAGACACTGGGGGTAGGTAATTACATCTTTCTTTGGAAAAAATCTTGACTTTCTTAATCCTCTCAAATATGTTGGAATAACCAAAAATACTAGTAGTATAATTGAAAATTTTGTAATCGCCTAGATTTGACCAAAAACACATATGCAAGAAGAGGTTAATAGACCTTCATAATCCTCTTCTGATTATCTAGATTGTTCAAAACACAAGAGAAGAACATATGATAATTTATGAGATCATAAGAAAACTCTATTTTCTCTCAATCAAGAATCTAAGAACTCAAAACTCTTAAGAATTTCTTTGATATCATGTTAGAAATATGAAAACAAATGAATAACTAGTAACCTTTTAAGAGATTCTAAGCTACAAAAGTTGTAAATGCAAACCAACAATTTTGAGAGATGCAAATTTCAAAAATATATAATTGAATTAAGAGTCTCTAAAATAAGCTACAAATAAATCGTATGTAAAATACAACGAAATCCTTGCATATAGAGGCATGGATGAGGAGATGAGAAGGTAGGAAAACTTTGACTACCCCTCCAAATGTGCAACACTTGTGAGCTCACATGAAAAGTGTGTAAGAATGTCTAGAGTCCCAAAAAGGTGAGTACATGTGTCTCAACCACATGAAGTAAGACAAAAATCTAAAATCCTCTAAGTGGAGACTTAACTAGTGTGAATATGACTCTCGTAAGTAGGCTAAAATCTAACTAGATAAATAATGTCACAATTTACAGAAACACATGCTTCAAACATGGAGTGCAAGGATGAGAACACATCTGGATAAAGGATGTGTAAATATGTAGATAATTGCATATTAGTTTTAGCTTGTGCAACAAGCATGGATGATTGATCAAAAACAACGCTGGTAGAAGGATGAAATGATGAGTGTAACTAGACCATTGATTTGGGTAATGAGCCACTTCTATTTTCTTGGAAACTATCAAAATCAATCTCCTTAGGATTGTAATGTTAGATAAGGTTGGTGTAGATCATTGTGATCAATGGTGAAGTAAAAATTATGTCTAAATGTGTAGGTTGCATATAGGTGAATTTGAATTTAGATAGTGGAGAATTTGGAGGCCTAGTGCACACCTATATGTACAATCAAGCATGATTATTTAAGATTTAGTTAGCTCAAGATTTAGTTTCCATTCATAATAGCTAGGGTGATTATAGTTAGGTTGTGTAAGAGCTAAAGTGCTCCATTGTAACCCCAAGGGTAATTCCTTTCTTATAATTTGTAACCCATTCTCCTTTGACTAAAAAATACATCTTTTTCATTTTTATTTTGTTTCATTTTGTGTCTATTGTACATGAGAGTGTCATAATATACATGACTTAGATTTCCCTTTATTGGGAACCCTGGTCATATACCATTTAGAGCTTATGATGTGGGGTTTAGGGTGTAGGGATTCAAGTTTGGGGGCTAAGATGTAGGATTTAGGGTTTGGGATTTATGATTTAGGGAAGCTTAGGATGTATATATATTACATAAATTAGGTGCATTCTATTTTCTTTTGGGTTGTTATCTAAATTTTCATTAGCACATAGTTGACATTAGTGGAGTATGTGTTTTATTGGACAATATTGTATATGTGTTTAATAACATTATAAATAGTTTTCCTTAATGCTTAGACTATATTAGGTTTTAATTATATAGGTATTGCAAATATATATATATATATTTAATACAAATGATGATGAAATTAATATTCTTGAGAAAATTTATAGGACATATAAACTACATGTTAATATAAGGTAACTTGAGATAATATTTTGAATGAGCTCAAAAAAATTAAGATAGCTGTGAAAACTCAAAACCCTTTTGATGATATTACCTTAGTTTTAACTATAGAATAACTATAATCAAATTTAATTGGAACAATTGGGTTCAATATAATTAATAAAATTGTTAGGAAAGATAATGCAAAACAAATGTCTTCCATTTTATGTTAAAAAGTTCAAGTTCAATGAATATTTAGTTACTAGGTGTGAATGTCTTCTAATAAAACCATTGATTAACCCTAGGATTTTAGCTACCCGTGGTTGATAGGTCTCAACAATGACTAGGTGACATTATATTTTGTTATGAAGTTATACATTGAGATCTAATTGGATCTCACTATTAACTATTTAGATTTTTCATATTATAGGGGTCAAGTGTGAAGGAGAGTATACCATTGGGATAAGTATTTTCATGGTAGACCTATTAAAAGTCTTATACAATTGATTAGGGATAAGTCATGAGCCTTTTTCACAAGTTTTAAGGATGTTGTATCCTTTGTGGTTTAGGCTTCTCATAGCAAAGTAACTATGAGTGTCACTAGCATAACATAGCACACACATGTCATTTCCTTAGATTGTGCCAATATTTTTTTCAAAGCATCCACATAGATTGTACACATTAGGTTCAACATCAAATGATCCATGTAGATGAGCATAATTGGTATCTCTAAGGACATATACAATTTACATATTATTAATCAATTGTGTGTAGTTACACGTATCTTTCTAATAAATTTTTGAGGGTATACCAACTGATAAGCGCACAACATAATGCCCCTCTTGATGAGGTAAATTCATTAATTATTGAAACATTCCCTCTCCAACATAGGTCATCCAAACATTGAGGGAAAATATTTATGGTCTTTGGGAGCATTTACTCCTCTAGCACTGGCCACCCTAAATATTGAAGGAAGACATTCAAAAACTTTGGGAGAATCTACCCTCTAGCACTAGCCACCCTAAATGATTTGAGAGAAGACACTCACAAGTTTTCAAGAAATATTTTAGTATTGAGAATTTTTGGGAGGTGCCCAATATTTCCAAGTTGCTAGGGAGATATACACAACTTATGCTTGGAGATTTAGGGTAAATGTATGCGTGTTAACTCCCATCAAGGTAAACTATTTTTTTAACAAGATACACAAGCTAATATAGATAATGTCATTGATTTTTTTGTTGGGGTATATACTTTAGTCTTGATGTAGCTAGATAGGTATAATAAAGTCTTTTAATATAATTTAATGTGTACTCTAAACAATTTAATTTCACATGTATCACCTAGTATTTTTTAAACTCATGAGATCACCACATGACATGACATTATATCTTTTCAATATAAATATGACTATTTAAAGTTTATAATTTTATATTTATGATGATTCTTAATTTTTTATACATGATGATCTAAACTTGAATTGAAACACATCTCAATTTATGACAAATTTTTATCATGCCAAGTGTTATAAACTCACTATTACTTGAACATATCAACTCATGTTTCTAAATAATAAAATTAGCATTAAATTATGAGAATAGAACCATAATAAATTAATGCATAAATACTAAGTAAACTAAAGTCTAAATTAATTTTAACACGAATTCTAATAATTTCAACTATAAGTTAAATAAGATTAATTTAACTTATAAAATCATAAAACTAAAATAATATTATATATTCACAAATACAAGATGGAGTATATGAAGTGAGTAAAGTTAACACACCAATGAATAATCTCAATAAATAAAATTGACCATATATATTATGAAATAAATTATTTACGTAGTGTTGGAACACAGTGAGTGAATTATTTTATACAATTCAAGAATGTATATATAAACAAACCAAACAAATCAATTGGTTCAACTCTCTCATTAATTGGAGGTAAATATGTTATCGTTTCCTCTATCTAGCCTTTTATTTGTGTTGGTCATGTTCATGAAGCACAACATGAAGAGCAATGCTAGTAGTAAATACCAAGGAATTGAAATGATACACCTTATTATAATATTTTCAATCAATAAAATGAATCTCATTCTTAAAAAAAGTTATATTCAAGTGAAATATTTTACCTTTTTATTACAATTGAGCTTATTGTAAACACTTTTCTCTCACCTTTTTTTAGTTTTATTAAAGTTGGTTCTCTTTTCTTTGTAATGGAATAATTAATAGCTTAATTTCTTCACATTTCATGCCTTTGTAATTAGTGTGAATACATCCCCTAACAAAATGTATTATAATTATGTGATCATATTGCACAAGGAGAGAGAATCAGACACTCATTAGAGACCAACAAATGCAACGTGCACATCTAGGTGACCCAATTCAACCATATAGATTAGAAGAGCATCCTACACAACTCACAAAGGTGTTGTTCTCCATTCAAGATCACAACAAATTGATTAAATTAGAAGAAGAGATTCAAAGATCACCTTATAAAAAATAAAATCGAATTTAAGAAAGTTTAAATGACCACATAATTTCCTTTTCCAAACTAATATTTTTTTATTTTTTTTAAAGAAAACTTCCATTATAACTAACCATTTACCTTTTTATTAACTAATTTATTATCATTCTATTACATTTTTAAAATAACAAAACAGAACATTAGAAATATATATTAAGATAAAAAAAATTGAATCTCATACACTAGAAAGCTCCCAACCCTAATTCATTGTTAATAGTTCTTACCTGCAAGTAACAAGACAAATGAAAATAGATTTACAAAGGACAAAAATCCAAATCTAACACAAAACTACAAAAGCGCAAAGATAAGTATAGAGACAACGATTATGTGCATTAAACTTGAATTAGGTAGGGCCATTTTTTAATTTTATTTTACAATTGCCTAAAGTGGTCACAAACGATGTACAGCACCCCAAGATCTCTGGAATGAAACTGCGCCTTCCACGTCTATAAGTTGAGGCAGCTTAACATGCGAGAAACACGTTTTGACGGTGGCCCACCACTACTTTAATGGAATTCCTTAAGAATTATCAAATTCAAAACCTAATTGTACTTATCAAGGTGGGACCCACCCAGATTGGACTGAAGCAACTCATAAGCCGGCCATATATTATAAAGCAATACTATTTTAAAGAGAAAAAGTCCCTTATTTGTATGGGGGAGGATTTACATGGACAAGAAAATGTGGGAACAGGCCTTGCTAATGGCAAACAAAAAAAACAACCCATTTTTATTTGGGGGAATACTTTTATGTTCATTAATATTTACCTATTTTATAGTGTTAGGAGTTCGAAGGACCATTCTTCTAAGATGCATTTTTAGTTGTTTCTTTGGGAGGTTACAAAGGAAAGTAGAGCAATGGATTTTTTAGTCAAAGAAGGGTTCAAAGCTACATTAAAGAAAAAGAGCTTTGTTGCAATCTTTATAGAGGGGTTCAACCCTTAGTAGGGTTGTGATCTTATGAAGGATTGAGTTGTCTTTAGTATGATGTGTGGTCATATTAGGAGTTCATATACATTTACATTTATTATCTATTTGGAATTTTATATACAGGTAATGTAATGTGTTGCGCGTGTATATATAATAAAAAATTCAATCTTCTAAAAATATTTATTATTTGGGATGATGATATTAGATGCTAATACTTAAGCCATATCTTAAATAATTTAGATTTAATTCACTATTCATATAATCATTATCATCGCATTTTAATCAACAAATAGTAAATAATAGATATAACCCCCTGATTTTTCTCTTATTACAAATGTAAGCTCTTAATTTGAAAATGGAAGTTGGAAACAAATGGAAACAAAAGTTTGTAATCAAACCAAAGAAAATTTTAGATCTAGAGCATACAAAGGAATTCAAAACAAAGTAATAACACAAACAATCAAACAACATTACAAATAAACTCCATTATAAATTCAGTTTTCTCCAATGATTGATTTGAAATGTGGTTGGTATTGTTGCACAAAAGGTACCTACGTTGACAACTTATAGCTAGTAGAGTGGATAAAATGCATATGAGTGCCTCAATTTATAAATTTTTGGGAGAGGCAATGAATGGTGGAGATGTGATAGAAAGATCAATGGTGGAGGATGAATGAGAGGACTTCTCTAAGATTGAGGAGAGAATGGAAGGTCATGATGGAGGTTGTTAGAATGTGAAGTGTTGGGATGCACTTACCAAAATAGTAAGTTGTTGCAATCCCGAGGGATGTGGGGGACAAGTGTACTTAGGACCCCCTTTATTTGTGGAAGTTGGTGGAGAGCATAGAACAGTAATTAAATAATAATATATTTAATTATTTTAGCCATGTGAGGTGAAAATGAGTGTAATTAAATAATAAAATTATTTAATTATATGAGATGGAAAATGAACTAATTAAGTAATAGGGTTATTTAATTAGGTTGAAGATATTAGGTGAAGAGGATTTCACTATATGTAATTATTTATTCGATTTAGAAAAGGGTGTACTAGGGAAATATTAGGGATTTCTATTTTTTTGTATTTTTTGGATAATGTCCATGGACTCATCTAGTTCATGGCATTTGGGACTAGGTAGCTTATATGTTGGATCTAAATTTAATAATGATGACATACAAAACCAACTAGTTTAGCTCAAACTTCCCTTTCTTCTCTCTATCCTAGGTGGTGTTCTATTTTTCCTTAAGGACAAGATCACCAACCTCAAACTCTCGAATGCAAATGTGTTTGTTATAGCAATGATGTAACCTATGTTGGTGTGCTCTAAGGTGATTGTGAGTGGTGAGATAGTGCTCCTTAAGGAGTTATAGCTCATAAAACTATGCCACTTGATAATCCTCCTTTGAGATGAGGTTGTGTAAAGAGATACATAGAGAGGGTAGCTTGAGCTCTATTGAAAAGATTTGTTCAACACCATAAATAAGGGAATATGGAGTGACACCTATGGGAGTGCAAATGCTAGAATGATAGGCCCACAAGGTGAGATTGAGCTAAAAGTGCCAATCATGACCAACACCATTGATGATTTCTTTTAAGGATTTTTAAAATAGTTTTGTTGGATGCCTTGGCTTGGTTGTTTCCTTGTGGATAATATGAGATGGATCACTTGTGCCCGATGTGAAATTTTTACATAAGGATTTCATTTCATGGTTTCTGAAATATTTTTTATTGTCTATGATGATGGTGGATGGAATGCCAAAATAGTAAATGATATGTTTAATGATGAATTTGGATATTTGGATACTAGTGGTGAAATTAAGTGGAACTAATTTGTCCCACTTGGTGAAATACTCGATAGCGGTAATGGTGAATTAATGGATGTTGGATGAGGCAAGATTAATCTCACCAATACTTTTGAGACTCAATGTAGAGAGGGGTTATGGAGTGGTTATAGGCTAAATATGTTGTGATGGTATATGAATAAGGTCTCCATTTTTTTGACAAGTAAGGAATTTTTTCACATAGTGATAGGTATCCAATTCCATGGTAGGCCAATAATATCCTGTGTGGAGGAGTTTCTTGGCTAGGATCATGTCGTTTGTATGAGCACCACAAATGCCATTATGGACTTCTTGAAGTGTTAGGTTAGCCTCATTTGAGTTGAGGCATTAAATAAAAGTGCCATTGTAGCCCCTATGGTAAAGTAAGCCACTAAGGAGTATATAATGAGGGGTGTGTTGAATAAGGGATTCATATTTTGTGAATAAGAGAGCCTTCATTAGTTGTTTTTCTATTACTTACCCCTTGATTGCCTTCTAATGAACATACTCAATACCAAACTCATTAAGGAGCACATGATCCACTTTTCCATTCTACCAGTACCTGGACTACTTTAGATAATAAGTATCTCAGTGGGTCAAAATTGGCTATAAGATGGGTGATAGAATTAAGCATGTAATGTCAAAGTTTCAACATGACAAACACTATTACAAGGAAAGATTTATCCATGGATGAGTAATGTTTTCACATTTGAATAATATATATTAGAGATGTAATAAATGGTATTCTCTTTTTCTTAATCATTATGTTGAGCCTTGAGAGGGTACTGAAGTCATGTGGTGTAATTGAGATGTAGAGAAACAAAGGCCTATCTAGTGTGGGTGCTACTATTACTAGAGGATTGCAAAATTATTATTTAATTTGGTAGAATTATATTTGGAATGACATATCCCACTCAAATATAACATTGTTTTGGAGTAGATGTGAAAAATGATTGTACTTGTTTGCTAGCTAGGCTTTGAATCAACTAATAGCCTAGAGTTTTCCCTAAAATATGTGTAGTTTTGTAAGGTGGATAGGAGGTGGCATGTTGGTTATTTATTTCAACTTATCTAGATCTACTTAAATGAAATTTGTCTAGAAATAATGAACCCTAAGGGATTGACTCATGTGACTCCAATAAATTTCTTGGCATTTAATATGACCTTATATACTCTTTGAGCCTCTAGAAGATATGACACAAGATGGTTGGGTGATCTACTTTGAGTTTTGATTATCCTCAGATGTTATCCACATAATCCTCAATAATATCATGCTATGTGTCATGGAATATGATGGTCATGACCCTTTGATATGTGGCACTAGCATTTTTGAGGTTGAATGGTATGACTCTATAAAAAACTATTCCCCAAGGGGTGTTGAAGGATATCTTATGTTGTTCCTTTGATGTTATTTGAATTTGGTTGTATCTTGCAAAAATCCTAACGAATGACATCTCATGACCAGTTACTAGACTTACTATCATGTCAATAGTTAGAAGTGGAAAACCATATTTTTGGAAATCTTTATTGATATCCATGAAATATATACATACCCTAATTCCTTTAATTTTCTTTCTCATTGGGACTATATTAGATATCCACTTTGAATAGTCAATAGATTGAATAAATTTGATGTCTAGTAGCTTTTGAAGTTATTCCTTTAGTAGGAGGGCCACCTTAGGGTACATTTTTCTTAACTTTTGGTGAATTGGTTTGACATCAAGTTGTACCACAAGGTGGTGAGCAACCAAGGATGGGTCTAAGTCACAAATGTTAGCATAAGATCAAGTACACACATCTAGATAATCTCTAAGTACCATGGAGATTTCTAACTTCAACAAAGGATCAAAAGTAATTGCTATTTTTACCAACTTAGGTGCCTCCTTTGTACCCATATTTATGTATTCAACTTCCTCAACAAGGAGGGGTGACCCATCTTGAAGTGGGTAGGAGCTAATGGAAGGTGAAGATCAATATCAAAGGGTATATATGTATCAAGTGTGGATTCTAATGGTTCCTCTAAAAGATCTTCTTGTTCTCCAAAATATGCAGATGAATTCAATAGGATCTAAAATCTATGTTTATGATATCTTGGGGGACTATGATCATGGGACTACATGAGCTTTAGGATGGCTTGATCATTCTAAAATGTATCCAAGGTAGGAGGTCATGTTTGTCTTAAGTAATCGATGTGTTTAATGTATTAATGGTCAAGATGGATGACAATGATGGTACTTTCATGAAAGGTTTGTAGTGATAAAGATATTCAAAAGGACTAGGAACAACATATGTCTTGGTATTATCAAGATCAAAAGATGTGTGCCTAGTGTTATTAGTAAATTCGATAATGGAATTTTAATACCCATTATAAGAAGCATATCCTAAGCCAAAAGTTTCATCATTTATTGGTATAATGATAGGATTAAAGGGGCCTTACTCATGTAAACCAATACATTTTCCTTTATAGTTCATTTTTTAAATGCATAAGGGAATGGGATATTTATGCTCTTTGAAGTAGGCTACATATCGGTAATATTTATAAATCAATGTGGATTGAATCTCTCTATGTCCTTTGCCAATAGTGTCATGGGGTGGTGGTTGAGTTGTTATGTTGTTATTCTTGCCATAAAGGTTGAAACCCCATTGGAGTGTAATTGTTGAGAATTTATATTGGGGATGATGTCCCCCATTTGTGACCTCATCGGTTCATAGCTCCAGGACAAAAGCATTATCCCTCTTAAAAAAAAAATCTCTCTATGTCCTCATCAATAAAATAACCACTAAAAAGAAAGGTAGTATGCCCCCATTGCAACATGAGGAGGTGATCTAAGCCTTTTGGGTGTTATTGACTAAAGGATCAAGGTGAGATGGGAAACTTAGCAATATGAAGGGACTCATGGATTTGATATTATCAACATCCTTTATCAAGTATTTTGAATGTGAATTTTAAGGGTTATTACTTGGTGGGTGGAGTGAAGATGTGGAAGATAAGACACTAGGGTAAATATATGATGTAGGTTTTGTGGAGGAGGAATTGGGAACAATGTTAGAAGATGGAAAATGGTTGTCATATTTTCCTTCCAACATATTACAATATTGAAAGGGGTGGAGACCACTATGAATAGTAATTTCCACACCATTGTATGTAGACTTAAGACATTGATGGTATGCAAATGGTTTGCGTGGTATAGATCCATGGTCAACCAACCAAGATATTATATGAAAGGTCTAAATATGAGATGTGACATAAGGTATGTTGCAATGAGGGTCCTATCATGATTGAAAGGTAAGTAATATTACTAGAATCTCTTTCTATATTATCATAAGCCTTGATGGTGATAGTTTAATATCCCAAGGCTTCTACTATATAACCCAAATGTTGCACCAATCAAAGTGTACAATTTTTTAGGCTTGAGCCAATGCCTATGAGCATACATTTTATTTTATGTTTAGAAATGACAGCCTTAATATGGTGTGGATGATTATGTAATGGATCAAGGGGAGGAAAATCATTTGGAATGAATGTGAGGTGATGGTTAGTGGAAAGGTGGTTAACAAGGGCTTGTATGAATAAGGGATCAATATTATTAAAGACTTATAATACTTGTAGGATATGATTTAAGATATCCATGAGTGTTGGGTATTCGAAGGAGCTCAAGGATGGAAATTTGGGCTAGAGTTCACTGAAGGTGGTCAAGGAGGTCATATTATTTTTGGGTGCTTGGATTGGATGCATTAGGACCTTGGATTGTGACTTTTCCACATTAGCTTGTGATAATATAATCAAGTGTTTTTGTTTTCATGGTATGAAATCATTCATTAGATTGCTCGTTTTGTCCAACAATAGTGTCATAGGTGTATAATTTTATGGTGATGGATGATGTTTGATGAGAGTTATGTCCTTGAGTGCACTATTAATTATGCCTAGGGAATGTGTTTTGATATATACCTTTTCATGCCCACATTTTAACATGTGAACATAGACACCATACCTAATTTGTTTTTACAAACTAATAAAATTTCACCTAGGATCATGCTCAACATGATAAACTATCATGTACACATGTTGACAATGCATGTACAATGTCATCCCAAGCACATTGCCTAGAAGGCAAGGGAAGGGGGGAAAATGTAATTGGGTGTAACAAAACCTATTTCACACACCTTGCAATGGAGGTAAATCTATTAGGGTTAGGTGTCTTCATAAATACACTTTTGAGGGAGGTACATCTTAGAAACACTTCCAATTTATGGCTTACTATATGAAAGAATGTGGGTCCAATCTCTGAGACAAGACCTAAACCCTAAAAATCAATTTTTTTATTTTATTTATACTAAATAGTTGATCACTTAATAATTAAATTGATCATCTTAAGAATTGACTTAATCCTAAGACTATTAAATATTCAATAAAAAATATTTAAATAAATTTTCTCTTTCTCCCTCTATAATTATTAATTTAAAATTAAAATTATCATTTAATTATTTAAAAAAATTACTTTACAATTAACACACTCTCTCTCTCTCTCTCTTTTATAGACTACAGGAATCAGTCAGTTTCCATCCCCCTATAAACTGTAGTGCACCTGCTAAACTTTTTTCACGTGACCGATGGTGCTAGGCATGACACGCCCTCCAATACCACGGGTTTGGGGGGAGACTAGACTTCATGACCTCTTGCCTGCAATAGGATGCTTTAGCCAATCGAGCTAGGCCCCCCGCCCCACAATTAACACTCTCTTAAACCTTAAATATTTTTACAAAAAATATTTTAACGATTTCCTAAAATTTATTTATTTAAAAAATTCATCTTCTAACATTTGATTTAGTCCACTATAATAGTTAGCAATTATTTTTGTTATAACTCCTCTAATGATTTTCCCTAAAATTCATTCTCTAAAATTAAATTAATAGAACATTTATTTACTTTTGGGTCTTTTAACGATTGCAAAAAAAATTAATTGAATTCAGGATATCAATATAATTCAATACTATGCTAACATATCAATTATGGAATTAATACTAATGGTTGAAAAATTAATATATCTCAACTTTAGAGGATTAGTTTACTAATTATTAATCCAAAATGATTTTATTTTATATTAAAAGACAATAAATTAAAAAAGTTCCATTATAGATAAGGAATGGATTTCATCCATTGGATGGGATTCATTACCACCCTTAGATAAGGGCATCTCTAGTTTTCTCTACTCTCATTTTAGAATATAGATAACTTTATTTCTTTCTTTCTTTTATTTTTATTTCGCAAGCTTTGTGTTGGAGAAGTGAAGGAAAATTTCATAATTTTTGCTAATTAGTTTTCTCTTCCAAAATACACAATTTGACAACTTTTCACTTAGTGGATTTTCTCAACTTATGATTATAGGGTTTATAGTTTTTATCTCATGTTTGATAACATTGTTTATTTTCTAGGTTTGTGTAGACTTATTTGTCTATTGGCTGGACCACGAAGCTTCTAGAATGCTATTTTTATATACATGAGTATAGTATTTATACTTAAAATATTGTAGGTTAAGAGGGTTTAACATAACAAATCCATGGGCAAAGCCATGACTAGATCTAAATAAAACATGTTATGAAATTTATCTTTAGTTTATTTTTTAGAAAAAAAGAATATTTACACATGCGCACACACACACACATAAACAAATTTTGGAGGGGGTGTTTCCCCTCCCATGGGAGGATGTGCCCCCCACAAGAGGATGTTGTGTCATTGGTTTGGGAGGAGCATGTTCCAATGAGGTACAATCGTAGTTAAATTTAGGTTGTTAAATAATCCATGCATTAGAGAACCTATTGGGGATCATTCAAGAGAGGCTACCACAAGTAGCTAAGGCACTTCATGAGGACCAAAATATAGTTGAGGAGCACATATCTAAGTTGTGAGAGTGCATTAAAAGCCCTTCTCAAGTTTTAGAAGTACATGTTGAGGAGATAGTTGATGAACCAGTACATTTTCCTCCACTCCACCATGTTCAACTGCAATGGGAGGTAGCGATTGCTGAGAATGTGTGTCTCAAACTCATTGTTGAAACCATAGCCCAGTTTCCATCAAACTTGGACTTCCAAAATATTTGCATTCGGTCTTCACTGCAGTATCGCAAGGTGCAACCAAGAGGGGTGCATGTTGGTGGTGTTACCCACCATCCCATGGTAGTCTTCATCAACTTGTGTGGGTGTGTGGGGCCATATTGCCACCCTAAAACGGTCCATGAAATGGTTGGCGGTAGGGTAGGGGTTCTTTCGCCACCTCACGATGGTGATTAGAGAGGCTGGAAGGTGTGCGGGCCATCCTGCTACCCCACAATGGTCTAAGAGATGGATTGTGGTGTGGGATATCCTGCTATCCTATGATAGTTAGTGAGGAGGCTTGCGGTGGTGCAGTATAGATCCCATTGTCCCGTGATGGTCAGATGAGAGAGTTTAGGGTATGGTGGTAGGCTATAGTATAATGGTAACTAGCAAGCCCATGATGGTCAGTGGAGATGACTGTGGTGGAGCGGTATACTTATTAGAGTGGTAATGTGGATTCAGAGAGACATGGTTTCTCATCCCTTAGACATTTAGATGGGACTTCGACGGAGGCAGAAGGTAGTGATGGTTTAGTTTGTTGTGACTGTTTGTTTGGTATGGAAGTTGGAACGTCAATTTTCTAGAAACGCTTGAGAAATCTGTAATGTAATGTCATAGTGCATTGGAACTAGTGCGTGAAGATCAAAGTGAATGTAAGGAACTACTTCCAATTTAATTATGGAAAAACACCTAAAAAAGCATAGCTTTACAGTACTTGTGTGTAATTTACGTTTTACTGTAATATAAGAGATCTTTGCTTTGGTGTGTGAATTTTTTACCATAAGGGTTTTCTCATGTAAATCCTATGTTGGTTTTTTATTGTCTATTTTTTTATTCATGATGTGCATCTTTATGTTTTGTAATTGCAAGTTTTGGAAAATTTCTGTATCTCTCTCTTGAAGATTAGTATTAAGAAGGCATTTTCCGCACTCTTCTTTCCTTTTAGTTGGTATTAGAGCTTGGCCAATTTTTTTTTCCTCGTGGGTAAGATAGTTTTTTTGTGCTAATATTGTTCAATGGGAGTTTTGCAGAGAAATCTAGTTTATAACTTATTGCAGATTTAATATGGTGAGCACATCTGTCAAGAATAGAGATTGAGAAGTTCAATGGTGGCAATTTTGAGTTGTGAAAACTCAAAATGGAAGATGTTCTTGTGGATCAAGAGTTATGGGTTGTAGTGTCCTCTAACAAACCATCAATAACCTCATATGATGACTGAGATGCAATGGACCAGAAATCTAGGGGTTTGATCAGACTGTGTTTTGATGATTCAATTCTCTTGAATGTCCATGAAGAGAAGACATCAAAACTTTTGTGGAAGAATTTTCATGACATTTATCAAAGGAAATATCTGGTAAATAAGTTATTATTGAGAAATAAGTTGCATTCTTTGAAGATGGAGGAAGAAGCATCTATTGCAGATCATTTGAATGTGTTTAACATTATCATTGCTTAGTTGGGGTCTGTTGGTGTGAAGATAGATGATGAGGATTGTTGCATGCTCTTGTTATGTTTGTTTCCTAACACATGGGATCACCTGGTAATGGCTATTCGGAGTACAACAACCACTTTCAAGATGGAAGATGTGGTTGCTTTGTTGCTGTCAAAGGAAATGCAAAGGAAGTATTTTGAGATAACCAAGGAGGCCCTTTTTGTTCAAGGAATATCAAAGGAGAGAGGAAAGAACAAGGACAAGAAGTCTAGATCCAAATCAGAGGGGATATCAAAGTCTCCTGGTAAGAAGTCCAAGGTGAAATATTGGAATTGTGGGCAGACTTGACACATCTAAAAAGAATGCAAAGAAGAAAAGAAGAAAAAGAAAAACAATAATTCTTCTGATTATGAATCTTGTTAGGATGATGCAAATGCCTTCATAGCAACATTGGTGACTTAGGCATCATAAGACGTTTGGTTAATTGAATCAAGTGTGTCTTTTCACATGACCTCTCATAGGGGTTGGTTTTCAAAGTATAAAGAGTATGATGGTGGAAAGGTGTATTTGGGTGATGATTCTCACCTAGAAATTGTTGGCCATGGAAGAGTCAAGATTTGGTTTCTTGATGGAAGAATAAAGGGAATCAATGATGTGATGCATATCCCTGGTCTGGCATGAAATTTACTTTCTATAAGTTGAATGATTTGGTTGTGCAGGTCTCTTTCTCAAATACTAGTTGTAAGATGACCAAAGGTTCTATGGTGCTTGCTAAGGGTGTACAAATTGGCACTCTGTATGAGTTGGATGTTTGCACGATTTAGTGAAATAGTACTTTTGTGAAGTCTGGGAAAAGGGATTCTTCATCTAATTAAGTAGAGACGGAGGACATTATTCATGTGGGTGCTAAATCTTTGGAGGTGAAGCTCCCAGTGGAGAAGGCAATGTTGGCATCAAAGGCTTGGCCAAATTGGTGAAAAAGGCTTAAAAGCCTTGAAAAATAAAATCCTGGTTGATGGGCTTGATGATTGTAACCTTGAGTTCAAATTTTGCAAACATTGTAACACCATGTTTCATTTTATTCTAGTCCTCAAAAATCTTTTGGTATTTTGGATTATACTTATGTTGATGTGTTTGGTCTAGTTAATGTTCTTTCATTATCAAAATCCATGTATTTTTTTTCGTTCATAGATATTATTCAAGAAGGACATTTATTTATTTTCTTAGAAGTAAAACTGAAGTTTTCAATCGGTTTAAGGAATTTAAAACCTTGGTTGAAAATTAGACTAGTAAAAAAATTAAGTGTTTGAGGATGGATAATGGTGGTGAGTTTTGTTCAGCAAATTTTGATAAGTTTTGCAAGGACCATGGAATCAATGCATAAAAAAACTCCTTACACTCTGCAACAAAATGGAGTTCCAAAAAGGATGAATATAACACTGATGGAAAGGGCGAGAAGTATGTTGAGTAGTGCTGGTTTGGAACATAAGTTTTGGGCTGAGGCTGTAGCTATAACATGTTATTTGATGAACATATCTCCCACTTTGGTGCTCGTGGACAAGACACTTATGGAAGCGTGGTCTGGTAAGAAGCCCTCATTGAGACATATTAGAGTCTTTGGCTGTGAGGCATATGCTTATGTACCTAGTGAAAAGAGATATAAATTGGAGAACAAGGTAGTGAAGTGTATCTTCATCAGTTATGGAATTGGTGTGAAAGGGTACAAGATTTGGAATCTAGTTATAGAGAAGGTGTTGTACTATAGTAGACGTGTGATCTTCCATGAACTGAAACCTTCTATAGTTGATTTGCAGCCAGAGGTGAAAGAAGTGAAAAGAAGGAGGTATTTGAATTTCCACTTACTCTAGTTAAGGATTAAATATGTACTCGTGGTGGACCTGTTAGTGAGGAGAGCTCAAGTAGCTCTAAATATTTTGATCAAGAAGAAGAACCTCAGCCTCAGTCTGTGAGGAGGTCTATGTGTGTGAAATGACAACCTGAAAGGTTTGGATATTCTATGTTAGATTCTAGTTTTTCCTATGCTTTGATTGCTAACATTGATGAGCCTAGGATTGTTAGATAGGCTATGGGTATGTCTGATTTAGATTCTTGGTTGGAAGCCATGAATGAAGAAATGAAATCATTGAAGAAGAATGAAACGTGGGATTTGGTACCTTTTCCTTAAGGTCAAAATCCTATTGGATGTAAATGGGTGTTCAAGAAAAAGATTAGTCTGGATGGTAGTGTTGAGAAGCATAAAGCAAGGTTGGTCATGAAAGGATATTCCCAGGTGGAGGGGATTGATTATAGAGATTCTTTTTCTCTTGTAGCTAAGCTGACGTCTATCAGATTTTTGTTGTCACTTGCAGCTGCGTATGACTTAGAGATCAAGCAAATGGATGTGAATACAATGTTTCTTCATGGTGATTTGAAGGAAGAGATTTGCATGTCCCATCCAAAGCATTGCATTGAAAAAGGTAAGGAAAACCTAGTTTGAAAATTAAAGAAATCTCTGTATGGTTATAAGTAGTTGCCTAGAATGTGGTACAAGAAGTTTGATACCTATGTGTTGTCTTTGGGGTTTGTGAGATCAAAGTTTGATCATTATGTTTACTTTAAATCTAAAAATGGCCATCTTCTTATTATTTCCATGTATGCGGATGATATGTTGTTCATTGGGAATAGTAAGGGTATGATTTCCAAATTAAAATCTCAATTGTCAGCACAATTTGAGATGAAAGATCTTGGTTCAACTAGGTATATTCCAAGGATGGAAATTAGAAGGGATAGGGGAAATAGAAAACTTTGGCTCAACTAAAGCAAGTATATAAATTCTTTCCTAGAGAGGCTTAATATGACATATTGCAAGCAGTTAGTTGTTCTAGTGTTGTAGGGAATGAAACTTTCTGTTGAAGATTGTCCAAAATCTCCTACTAAGATGGAGGACATGACCAGGGTGCCTCATGCAAGTGCAGTTGGAAGTTTAATGTATGCAATGTTTTCTACCAAGCCAGACATTTCCCAAGCAGTGGGAGTGCTTAGTCGATTTATGGCTAATCTAGGAAGGATGCATTGGGATGTTGTGAGAGAGTTTTCAGGTATTTGGAGGGTACTTCTGAGTATGCCTTATGTTATCATGGTTACTCTACTAGATCTCATAGTTCAGTTAGCATTCATGGATATGTGGGTTCTGATTGTGCAGGGGACATTGATAGTAGAAGATCCACTAGTGGATATATGCATTCACATTATTTGGTGGTACAATTATCTAGATGAGAAAGTTGTAGGATGTAGTCACTTTATCCACTATTTAGGTTGAGTACATGGCAACAAATCATGCCTGCAAGGAAGCCATTTGGCTTAGAATATTGTGTTTTGATGTTGTTTTTGATGCAGGGAAGATTGTTATTTGCTGTGACAATTAGAGTGCCATTTGTTTGGTGAAAAATCCAACCTTCCATGCCAAGACAAAACATATTGACATGCAATACCACTTTGTTTGTGATATGGTGGAGGATGGAAAGGTTAGTCTGGAAAAGGTTGATACTCTGGCGAATGTTGTTGATGCATTGATGAAGCTTGTGAGCTCAGATAAGTTAAAATGGTGTGCTAGTTTGATGGGATTTGGGGCCTAGAATATTCAATGAATTCAAGCGTTGGAAGGGGTTTAGGGAGTTCTTTGTCAAGTGGGAGAATGTGTGTCTCAAGCTCACTATTGGAACCCTAGCTCAGTTACCATTAAAATTAGACTTCTCAAAGATTTACATTTGGTCTTTACTGTAGTATCATAGGGTGTAGCTAAGAGGGGTGCAAGCTAGCGTTGTTACCCACCATCCCACAGTGGTCTTCATTAGCCTATGCAGGTGTGTGGGGCCATATTTCCACCGCACAGTAGTCCATGAAATGGCTGGAGGTAGGGCAGGGTTCTCTTAGCACCCCATGATGGTGATTAGAGAGGCTAGTGAGTGGCAGGCCATCTCGCCACCTCGTAATGGTCTAAGAGATGGCTTGCAATAGTGTGGGATATCCCACTATCCTGTGACAATTAGTGAGGATGCTTGCGGTGGTGCAATATAGATCCCTGTCATCCTGTGATGGTCAGATGAGAGAGTTTTTGGTATGGCAATAGGCTGTAGTATAGTTGTAATTGATGACCCTTGATGGTCAATGGAGATGATTGCGCTGGAGTGGTATACGTATTGGGGTGGCAGTGTGGATTCAGAGAGACATGGTTTCTCATCCCCTCTACATTCTGATGGGACTTCGATGGAGGCAAAAAGTAGTGACAATTTAGTTTGTTGTGACCATTTGTTTGGTATGGAAGTTGGAATGTCGATTTTCTAGAAACGCCTGAGAATTCTATGATGTAATGTCATAGTGCATTGAAACTAGTGAGTGAAGATCTGAGTGAATGTAACAAACTGCTACCGATTTCATTCTAGAAAAATAATTGAAAGAGCATAGCTTTGTACTTGTGTGTAATTTACATTTTACTGTAATACAAGATATCTCTACTTTGGTGAGTGGGTTTTTTCCTGTAAGGGTTTTCCAACGTAAATCCTATGTTGGTGTTTTATTGTCTATTTTTGTATTCATGAATGTCCATCTTTATGTTCTGTAATTGTAAGTTTTGGAAAAAAATTGTATCTCTCTCCTAAAGATTAGTATTAGGAAGGTGTTTTCCGCACTCTGCTTTCCTTTCAAGGATTGCACCAAAAGCTCCCCTTGATGTGGGAGACTAGATTAGGGAGTTACTTCAACTTTATCCACCCATATTTTTAGGATCCACTAATGAAGTGAAGGCAAAGTCATGGATTCTAAGTATAGATTGTTGCTCTAAGTTGTGTGCTTATGAGAGAAACCTAAAAGTACATTTTGTGATCCATCTTTTGAGAGGACTTACTTCTACTTGGTGGTGCTAGGAGGAGCAAAAAAATCACCTTATTTTGGAAACTTTGTCTTGGGATACATTCTTGGAGAACTTCATGGAGTGTTATATTTCTAATCATTTTTATCAGAGGCACATCAATGAGTTTCACAATTTGTAGTAGAGATGCCTAATGGTGGCCCAATATGAGAGCTATTTTCTTGAACTTTTACATTATTTGGACTAAATCTAGGATGATAAATTTCTCATCAACTATTTTTTCAAGGGTCTAAACCCCAACACTTTAGTTCCAGTACATATGGGGGATCTAGAGAACCTATGTGTTGCTGTGGATAAAACATGCATTGTAGAGGAGGTTCATGAGGGATCACAAGAGGCACGAGAGAAGTTTCAAAGCCACAATTAGGGCCAATAGGAGAAAAGTTCTGATATACCTCCCCTTCCTCTAAAGGGAGAATCTAGACCTACTCTAGGACCTTAGATACTACCATAGTAGTAGTAGTAGTAGTAGTAGGGATATTGGTCTAGACCTCATTAGGGACCATAGGGTGGTCACACTAGATAATTCTAGACATAAGGTCCACAAAAAGACTAGAGACTACAGGGATAGAATGCAATATCACCTAGATCATAGGAGTCCTTTTGAGGACATAGTAGTTCTAATAGACCTAGAGAATCTTAGTATAAAAGGACACACTCAATTTAGGTACAATCATGTGGTCCATGTTATGTGTGGTGGTATAGGAAACTTGGATTTAGAGTGCTTATAGGGATTTGGAGTAGGATGTCAATGTGAAGGAGCTTGAAATTAGTCAATAGGATATACATGGGCAAGGCCCATAGATATTTTGTGATGGTTGAAAGCTACCAAATAGAGCATCATGATAATATCATAGAGGTCACATGTTTTATTTGTTGAATTTTAGTTAGTGTATTATTTGATTTTGGGGCATTTTATTCTTTAATTTCCCCTCTTTAGTGGAGCATAACAGGCTAGTGGCATCTAGGAAAGAGGATAAGTTGGAGGTCAATTTAGCTTCAAGGGACAAGGTGGCCATATATTCCATGGTTTGAGATTATTAATTGGTTTTTGGAGCTTTCACTAATTTTGTGGATCTTCAAGTTAGGACTTTGGGATCATATGATATAGTTGTAGGTATGGATTGTTTTGATGCACATCAAGCTAAGATTAATTATCCTTGTAAGATAATAGAGTGCTTTGATGATCATGGTGTGATAGTAGAGATCAAAGGGATTCATAGAATTATTTATCTTCATATGATATTCAATATGTAACTAAAATAATAAATGTGAAAGGGATGTCAGATGTTTTCCATCACTATTAGTAATAAGTCATAGGGAATGAAAAATACATCTCTAGATGATTTTCCTATTTTTAGAGAGTTTTCAAATATGTTTCAATCAAAGTTACTAGGGATTCTGCCCCAATGTGAGGTGAATTTGCACATTGATTTGGTTCTAAGAGCTTATCATATTTCTAGAGCACCCTACAAGATGATGATGCATGAGATTAGTGAGCCTAATACCTAATTAGAGGAGCTTTTAGAGAAGGGTAATATCCATACTAGTGTCTCTCCTTGGGGTGCACCCATCATCTTTGTTAAGAAGAAGGATAGATCCCTTCATCTATGTGTGTAATACAAAAAATTGAATAAATTAATGATCAAGAATCATTATCCTCTACCCAAGATTGATGACCTTTTTGATCAAATTAAGGGCACCATGGTGTTCTCTAAGATATACTTGAATTCAAGGTACCATTAGCCAAGGATTTTAGAGGAAAATATACATAAGATAAATTTTAGGATGCAGTACGATCATTATGAGTTTATAGTGGTGCCATTTGGTTTGACGAATACCCCCACAATGTGTCATGAGCATAATGAATGGGGTATTTCATAATTTTTTTGACTCGATTTGTATTGATATTCTTAGATGAAATCTTGATTTATTCTTAGACATAGGAGAAGCGTGAGGATAATTTATGTCAAGTGTTGCATTGTTTGAGACATCAAATTTATGCCAATTTGGCTAAGTATTATTTCTTTCAATCTAAGATTTACTATGTAGTCCATATCAT
This sequence comes from Sequoia sempervirens, assembly GCA_007258455.2. Classification (NCBI taxonomy): domain Eukaryota; kingdom Viridiplantae; phylum Streptophyta; class Pinopsida; order Cupressales; family Cupressaceae; genus Sequoia; species Sequoia sempervirens. The sequence goes on along the minus strand of VDFB02270651.1, from coordinate 648,412,664 downwards.
ATTATGCAATGGTATTTCAGTTGATCCATTAAAGAGTCAAGTTATTTTGGAGTGTCCAACACCCACTAATGTTTCATAGGTTAGGATTTTTATGGTATTAACAAGATATTATAATAGATTTGTTAAGGTATTCTCTACGATAGTGCATCCCATTGCTTCTCTTTAGTAGAAAGGGAAGAAGTTTGACTGGACCAAGCAATGTGAGAGGGAATTTTAGAACCCCAAGGAGTGTCTCACTAATGCTCCCATTTTAACAATTTTTGATCCAACATTATATTTTATGGTATGTACCAATGCATCCTTGAATGGTATAGGAGTAGTTCTTATGCAAGAGGATGGAGTTATCACATATGAGTCATGAAAACTAAAAACCCATGAGTTTAACTACCCTACTCATGATTTGGAGTTGGATGCAGTAGTTAGTTATGTAGTTAGATGGGGATGCTTCCTCCTTGGCCATCATTTTGAGATCCATTTAGATCATTTCAACCTTCAATATATCTTCACAACATCAAATTTGAATGTATGATAGATGCATTGGAAAAAGTTCCTTTATGATGTACACTACATAAAAGGAAAGAAAAATATAGTAATAGATGCATTGACTAGGCACCAATTCATTATGACCATGACCTTCAGTACAAATTTGAGGACTCACATTATTTACTAGTTACCTTAGGATGAGTGGTAAATTGTGAGGTTCAATGTGAGATATGGTCTTAGAGAGATTTTAATGGAAAGTATTTAGGATATACATTAGAGGTAGATAGGTTGTTGTAACATAGAGGATGTATCTATGTGCCACTTATAGGAGATCTTCAGACTATGATATTAACTGAGGCTCATAGGGTACCATATGTAGCACATCTAAGGGTGAAGAAGATGCACAATGATCTTTGTTAGTTATATCATTGGGCAGGAATGCATCATGAGATTGCAGAGTTTATTTCTCAATTCCTTGAGTGTTAGAGAGTTAAGGTAGGGTATCAACACCCAACATGATTACTTTATCCTCGCGAGATACCAAGGGTGGAAATGGAACACCATTTCCATAGATTTCATTGTTGGTATACCATTGTATTTTCAATGTCATGATGCCATCATGGTGATAATGACAAGTTGACCAAAGTAGCTCACTTCTCTCCAATTAAGACTAATTACATATCTGCAATAGTGGCAAGGGAATTTTTGGGTGATATTTTCAAATTGCATGAGATTCCTTGTAGTATTATATTAGATAGAGATCCAATTTTTATTTATACTTTTCTAATAACATTGCAACAAGCATTGAGTAAATGACTTAATTTCAATACAAGTTATCAACCTAAGATGGATGGTTAGACTGAGATGGTGAATTAGGTCTTGGAGGATATGTTACAGATGTATGTGATGGATCCTCAGTCCAAATGAGAGGAGTACCTTTATTTGGTTGAATTTTTTTATAATAACAATTATCATAGTTCTTTAAGTATGACACCTTATCAGGTGTTGTATGGAATACCTTGTAGGAGTCCCTTAAGCTAGGATCAAATTGAGGATAGAGTTTCTATTGGGCCAAAGTTAGTGCAAGATATGGAGAAATAGGTGGTGTTAATTAGATGGTGACTATAGGAGGCTAAAGATCTTCAAAAGAAATATGTAGATGCTAAGAGGATATATCAAATATTTTTAGTGGGTGATAGAGAATTCTTGAGAGTGTAGCCACATATGATTTCAATCCATTATGTAAAGGGCTTTAAACTTGCACCTTGATTTGTTGGTCCCTTTGATATTTTAGAGTGGATAAGACTTGTATCTTATCATCCAACCTTGCCACCTAGCTAGTCATGCATCCATGATGTGTTTCATGTTTCAATTTTGAGGTGATATATTCATGATGCATCTCATGTATTGGATTTGAATCCTTTACAAGTAGAGTTAAATGGGAACTTGAAAATAGAGGCAATTTGAATCTTGGATCATCAAATGTTGGCCCTTTGAGGTCAAGAGTTGGACAAAGCTAGGGTCCAATAGGACATATATAATGAGGTAGCTGCCAACTAGGAGGATGCTTCATGGATAAGGACACTTTATCGTCACCTTTTTGAGGACTTCCAAGAGGAAGTCCAATCCTAGGAGGGGAGGATGTGAGACCCATCTTTCAGTGACTATATATCATACCACTTTTATACTACTTTCATGATCATTTGGGCTTGATATCTCCTTGGATAACTATGCTACAATTATAATTATATTGTAATTTTGATTCTACCATTGATTATAGTTGATGATATGTTAAAGACATGGTTGATTTTGTTTATGGTTAGATACTATCTCTATGGTAATATTTAATCAAGTGATTTCATTTCTATGTGTGAACTAAATTATGATTCGATGGGTTATGGTACATTTGCACATGTGAATAAATGATTTAATACTCTATAAATGTTTATTGAATAATGGAATATTATTATGATGATTAATGAGTTATGGAATATAAATGTATTAATTTATTGATGATTTTAAATGCTTTATATTTTCTTATTGCTTCAACTATGACTATTATTTAATGGACTAACAATTACAACTAAAAAGAAAAAGGTTGCAACCAAGTGTGCAAGTTATTTCTAGTGACAATAGAAATCTAGAAGTCACATGATAAACCCAATTGTGCTCAACTAGTAAAACCAACTCTAGTCCTCATAGAGAAACCAAGGTCATGAGTGATGTGGATTTAGTCTCTTGAGATGTGAATTTGTTTCTTATGTGATGTAGAATTATTGTATTTTAATATATAAAATTAATGCATGTATTGTTTTACTTGTGTTAAATAGGTCATGTGTTAGAAAGGAATTTTCATTTAAGTGTTTAATTTCTTAGGGGTTTAAAGTGGCTTTAAGTAGGTATTTTAATTTTATTTAGTCTATTTTAAAGTCCTAGGTCATAGGACTAATAATTAGGGTCATTTTGGAATGTAAAAATTTATTAAAAACTAAATTCTAACCTCCTAAATTTGGAATTTTTAAATAGTGACGAAAATGGAAAGTTATTGGATGAGGTTGGGTGAGGTGTCACCATCCCGTCCCATCCTCCATTTTTTTTTTGGGTTTGTTGAGTTGTGAGATAAGGCCCCCTTTGAATTGGACTCTCCCAAGTCGAGACACTTGGAGTTTCTCAAGGGGGCTAGATGTCATTAGGCTATGAGTTTTAAGGTTAGTGCAAGATCTAATGTGGAGGTGTCACCTCCTCATTCAAGGATGATGAGTTTTCAATTTCCATTTATTCTTCCCTATAAACTTGGGGAAGAATTTTTTGCATTTTGAGAAAAACATTATAAGTATTTGGAAAATATAGAGAGTAGAATATTGGTGCTACTTTTTAAGAGTTTAGAAATTTTGAGAGAGGTATTTATCTAATTTCACATTCAATTGTCTAAAAAATATTTTTCAAGGTAGGTACAAACTTAATGGTAGTTGAATCTTTTTTTTTTTTAATTTTGGTGTTTGAATGTAAAAAAATTATTGTTCATGTTGCATTGTAGTATGTGATTTGTTTTAAGTGTATGTTGTGTCTTGGGGAAGATTTTTGTTTGGGGTAGGCTCTCCAAATTGATTGAGATCACCCTATATATTGGGGTAGAAATATTTCAGGGTAAGAGTACCTATATATGCATTTGGCTAATTTTGGGAACTATAAAAGTGTTGTGCATTGTGAAGGAGAAAAGGGTCTAAACTTTAATGGTAAATGAATCTTCTTTTTGTAGTTTGATAGTTGAATGCAAAAAAAATATTGTTCATGTTGCATTATTGTATGTGATTTGTATTATGTGTATGTTATGTCTTGGAGAATATTTTTGTTTGGGGTAGGCTCTCTAAATTGATTGAGAACACCCTATATATTGAGGTAGAGTTAGTAGGGCCATATTGGGGAAGGTTTCAAGGTGAGAGTACACATATATGCATTTGGTTGATTTTGGGAGCTATAGAAGTCTTGTTTATTGTGAAGGAGAAAGGATTATATTATTGTGAGGTTTTATTTGATTAAATTGATGTTTATTACCCACTGATAGTGTCCCTAACTCCCCCTTTCATGGTTCCCTTTAGAGAGCCATTGTTTAGTGTTATCCATTGGTATTTTGGTGTTATTATTGTGTTTTATTATGTTATATTACTTATGTTTTCTGTGTGTTCAAGTGTTTTGAATGTGCTATGTTAACTATGTGGCCCTCAGGCTCAAGGGTGGATTGAATTTCAATCTTATAGTTATTAGGTGAGCTCCCATTGGCATGAAAGTATTTATTGATGGAATATGTGTAGGTTGGGGGCTAAAATTATAAAAGTATATTTCCATTGAAGAATTAGTGTATTTTATTCTCTTGGTAAAGTTGTACCCATGTTATGAATTATTATAGAAGAAGGCTAAAAATTCAATGTAAATGTATGCAAATTTATATATATTATTAAGAGAACATTGAGATGTATATTGAAGTGTTGTTTAAACCATGTGTTGTAAATGAAATTACAATAAATCAAGTATGGATTAGATTTCTAAAAAATGATTCAAAAATGATGGAAGGAGTGTTATATGCTAGGTATTATCTCTCCATTTTAAAATGTTATTATTTGGAATAATATCATTCATTTTGGTAGATTATTTTGAAAGGGAAATATATTTATTTGAATGTCTTTAAGCATACGATTGTTAGAAAAAATCTTGTTTTTCTATTACTTGTCCTTATTTCATTTCCATTTAAAATTATCAAATAGAATCAAGTATTAGAGCATGGTTTCCATATTGAGAACTTTGGGTTTAAGTTTACTTGATGATTAATTAAAGTTTTATCTTTTGAAATTTCTAGGATGTACCTACCTCAAAAGTGTCTTTCTTAAGACACCTAACCCTAATATGTTTACATACATCATAGGGTGTTCAAAATGAGTTCTGATAGACATCTAATTATGTTTTCCTCCTTCCCTCACCTTCTGGGTGATGTGCTTGGGATGACATTGTGCATGCATTATCAACAAGTGTGCATGATAGTTTATCATGCCGAGCATGATCCTAGGTGGTTTTTTTTATTTTGTGAAAAAAATATTTCATGTCTATGTTCGCATGTTAAAATGTGGGCATGACATACCTAAATCTTGATTAGGCAAGGAGTGTGATAGTAGGATTCAATTTCAATTTCATCTCTATCTATACAGCCTTGGATATAATATTTCAATTTCATACACTTTTCTATGACATAATCTTTGATTCAATGATAATCAAAATATTCATCCTCATACTAAGAAGGTTTTGATTGATTATCCTCAAAAGTTTTTGTAAGTGGAAAGGAAACCATGTTAATCTTGACCAATTATCAAAAGATTACCTTGGTAGGTTCCCATAGGGGTGTGTATTGTCTCCTTTTTCTCTCAAGTTTAGGGGTTGTAGATGGAATGGTGATGGATGAGAGTTGTTGGATATTATTTGAATTGGTGAGTGTTAGAACATAATGTTATTAGGGGTCAAATACCCTTATAACATTTATATAATGTGTTAATATAAGGTTATAAAACCTTTATATATTATATGCTTTATTAAGCATATCCCATTTAAAATAATTATTGTCTAATACTATTAGATTATTAATTATTTATGAATGGTGGTCGTTGAATGTGTGTGACTAATACCTTTCACGTATTTTTATACCAATTCTCCTATATTAAGAAGGTTCTCTCATTTAAGAAGGTAGTAAGAGATGAATTTCTCTTTGAACTCTTTTTGGCTCCATGGTTGACAGCGCAAAGAAGATATGCATTTTTTTGGTAAGACAGGAACGAAAATTAGTATTGACAAAGCTTTTTCCTGACAAAGGATTAACGAGTTTCCTCTTTGACTACTTTTGTTCTTTTATCAGAAGTCTTTTGATACTTTTTGTTAATGTCTTGTTGAGAGCTGTACAAGTTTTCTTTTGACTAGGATTAACCATCTGTTGCCTCTGGTAAGAATTCTATTTTTTTCATAGCAAATTCTACAAGTGTTGAGAGCTAAAACAACAGAGTAGAGACAAGTCTATTATGCACTGCCTCAACTGTCATTCGCGTTCCCTGCATGGACTTGCATGAGCTAAAAATGCTAAGTAGAGACAAGTTATTTTGATTATGGGAAATTCATGGTGGCATTTTCTTATGCAAAAATGGATTGAGCAAGAGAGAAGTTGAGTGGAGAACCAATGCAAAGGTGTGTTTTCTGCAACCATCATTGTGGACAACAGACATGGAGGCGTAGAAACATTATTCCAGATCTGTTTCTTGCTATTAATGATCACACATAAGTTGGATATCTAGAGGGACCAATTGAATATTATTCCCATGATTCCACAGAGAAGAATGGCCTTTTATCAGTTAAATGGATTTGGAGAAGAGTTTTGGAAATGACACCCCACAAATTAGACAGTTTATCTTGCTCACATTCAGTTATGTTGAAATAGACTTTCACCCATGCTCATGAATTTCTACAGTCCACAAGCTTTGATCAGAGAATAATGGGACTTTAAGAGTTCCATTCCTGCGATACACGATTTTCTCATTGCTAATTATAGTTGTTGGGGCCCTTATTCTCTATAATTGGGAATGAGTGAATGTTGCCTTTCACCTTTTTGAATGTTGTTTTTCTCCCCCTAAATTATTGAGCTTAATTTGGTTCCTAAGTTCATAAATTATGCATTTCGAGGCCCATTTGTACCATTTTTCAAGAAATTAAAAGCATTGAACAAATGCATCTAATTGATATTTTTCCCTCGACACTTAATGTTCTGGAAAATAGGGCCAAGACACATTCACCCTAGGGTGTATGGGTCCCCTTATTTTTTTGAGGACCAATTTTGGATATGTTAGTGTCGACATTTTAACATTCAAAATTCAAATTACAAATGTTGGCTTTTGGGATTTAATTTTCAAGAAATTAGAGAAATGCCTATAAATACCTAGTTATTGCATCATTTAAAAGCTAACAAGAAGCAAGAGGTGAAAATTAAGAGCATTCAAGATCAAGTCAAGAGAAATTTTTTAGTAATTTATTACAGTAATTCAAGATCCAAACATCATGTCAAAGTGTATGTGAGTTCATGTTGTCATATTATCATTATTTTGTGAAGGCTAACCCCTTTTGTAGGGACCTCCAAATCAATTCAAGCAATCAAGCAATCAAGCAAGAAATATTCAAGAACTTGAGGTGATGTGTATGACATTAATCCTTCAAGGAATCCATTGAAGGGTTGTGAGTTGCAACACTTTGTGAGTTAATCATTCCTATCCATTAGTATTTTATCATTGACATTGCCATTGTGGAAGTGGAAACACTAACATGAGGTTTAACTAAGGCAAGCCCCTAAATGGCACAATATCTCTTCTCTTTATGAATGTGCAAATTTCAAGTTTGAAGAGGATTAAAGGAAGGTTGAAGATAAATTGTTCATTGTGGTAATTGAAGCCCTACATCTTCTCAACTCATGAAAACACATGTACAAAATTATCCAATAGTGATTCTAAAACTTTACAAGTGAAAATAAAGACCTTAGATATGACATCAAAGGACTATAAAAGTTGGGAAGGATACCCCTACAACTACCCACACACCCTAGGGTGCATTTTCCTCCTGTAGTGGTTGAAACCATTTTTTTTGGGAAAGTGCATAGCCCTTTGCACTTCCCAGATCTACCTGCAAATTGTTGTTTCAATCTATACATTGTTGCGATCTTGCATTTTTTGAATATTAGGGCATATAGTCTAATTAGGTTAATCAATTTCAATCAATCCCAATCCATCCCAAGGCTCAAAAAGATGTATATCCAAATATGATTGGCTCACCTTCATGGTTGAAATGCAATCTAAACACATTGTTGATCTCCATCTTAATGAAACCCTAGAAAAAGGAAGAAATTAATCTTGGGTTTTATACATTAAACTCAAGGCTACCTTTTTCTATGTTTTGTTTTGGTGAATCTGATATTTTGACATCATAAAACTTTTGAATATGAATTAAATCAACCCTAGATCTAGGTTTTACATTTTATTGTTTTGCATTTCTCATTTAGGGTTTCATTTTTACATCTTAAAAGATCACAAAAAGATTCATCTCATATTGCATAATAGTTGCAATAGGGTTTGTTTCAGTCATCTTAGATTAGATATACATTCAAATCGCATTCATTATGTCTAAAATTGTGCATTGCATCCATTTAGACATCTTTCATTTAGGTCAAAAACGTGAAAAAATTGCATTGTTTTGTTTTAAAATTGCATCAAAATGATCATTTTTAAGTTTTGACATCTTAGAACTAGTCAATTATTGCATCCTAGCTTTTAAATTGTATTCAAAATTTTCAAAGCATTTTCAATATTGTTGCACACTTGAATGTTGAATCACATTAGCATAGATTCAATAATATCTAGAAAAATATTCACTGTTAAATCTATTTGCAAGTAGACCCAGAATCCTTCAACAGTGTCTTACATACAATCAAACTTTGAAATTTGAAACACCCTTTCCAAGACTCAAATGCCCTTGGGCGCCTCTATCTTGCTACTGATGGATCGATTTTTTTTTCACAGTCTTTATCTTTGTATTTTCAGTCTATTTTTGCATGTTGATTTTTTATTTGAAATTATGAAAAGTGTTATTGCATGTGGAAGAAAGGTTTCATTTTGCTTAATTTTTTGCAAATTTGGGAAAAATAGTCACATTTCAGTAGGACAACTATTTACATCATGTTCTCATTGGAAAAATCTTGTGTTATGATAATTCATGTTTTATTGTCAGATCTTGTTAAGCATTTTAAAGATTTTTTTGTTACAAGCATGTCACAATGAGTTTATTTCCCCTCTTTTGTTGTTTTTCATTGATCTCTCCCCCACTATCTCTCCTATGTGTGAGGTTAGCTTGGTGCAAGAGAATGCAATCATTGAAAATCATGACAATCATGTTTGTTCTTCTCTTGATGTCTCTCCTATGTGTGAAGAAGGTATCTTGTTGTTAGATCTAATCATTGAGCATCATGTGAACCTTTTTTGTTTCTCTCCACCTACGTCTCCTACTTGGGAAGATATTGTTGGACAAGAGGATGAAACCATTGATACATTTATGGATTGCATATATGAATATGCTAAGGTGACATTAGATTCCCTCTTGATAGAAGATCATCAACAAAAAGTTAAATCTGTTGAGGTTACGAACACACAAGTGACTATTATATCTTCTCATTATTGGAACTCCTAAAAATACTTTAATTATTGGACCTTCCAAGTCACCTCTCTTTATAGGACCTCATAAAAGTCATGGCCATATCCTAAGCTTTGAAAAAAAACTTACTAGTAATCATGTGTTGTAGCAACCAAGTTATCATATTGTAGCTTACACATATAACACTAAAAATAATAAGCAACCAAAAAAATACCAACATCCATTTTGCTACCTCAACTATACCTCCCACCCACACCTAACATTTGATAGCATAGTGGTAAAGAATTTGATCTTGTTGAGAAAATCTTGCTAACATCTCCTTGTGGGATTTGATTCAAACATCACTTGTTTATCAGGACATGCTTCAAAATTCTTTGCAGAAAGTTGTTGTCCCTCCTAGTGTGTAACCAAATGATGTGGCAGCTTTGATTGAGAATATCAATTCATCTAGTTGTTGGAAATATGGGAGTCTAGCAACATGAGCATGAAGTGTATATAGGTTGAGTTAGCTGATCTAGTGTTGTCATTAATGTCAACATTGTGGAAATATTATGGGAAGCATATTTGGTATATAGTACCATCTATATCAAAAGTTGATCTATACCGAGAGTGATCTTTACTGATAATGTTATGGCTCAGTGCATCGGTTTTTGAGTCCAAAATTCACCCCATGAAGAGATATGACTTTTCTCTCTTAATCACATTATTATGACTCATTCATATGACTATATTTAGGATCTTGAGAAGTTTTATGTTGTGTACAAAAAATTATCAATGGCAGAGTTAAACTATGTATACTACAGTTGCTTTTATGTTCAATATATCAATGTAAGAGACTCCACATTGTCTTAAGAAGAACATTATGAAGTTGTGGTTCTAATGGCAGTCTCTTTGATGTTAATGTGATGCTCGAAACTAAAGTAATATTGGATTAAGAAGGAGTTTTTGTTTGAGAAGTGTGTGTTGGTTTGGAGTTTTTGTGATTAGGTCCTATTCTTGGCTAACCTAATATATGACATGTATTAAGAAGATTAATTATACTTTGCGGATGTTAATTGGACCCTTTACAAGATCTATGCCGACTTGATATTGTGCACTACATGGATAAAAATATATTTTAAATCTTATATGGTGTTGACAAGAGCTATTTTGATTGGTTTGTTTTCATCTAATTAGGCCGACCTAATTTATGAATGAAATATACTTGTATATATATATATATATATATGTATGAGACATTTTGGAGTTGAAAGGTGCAAGATGTGCGTGAAGTGATGTGAAGAAGATTGAGACATATGTGAATGTGTGAGCTTAAATGAATTATCATATGCAAGTAATGTATTGTAGGATAAGTCAAGGATTAGAGAAAAATTGTTATGTAACTGCTAAGTAGGGCAGTACTTCACATTCAAAGCCTCACTGGAACTGAACTCAACACACAAAAGGTGTATTCCATCAGTTCATACTTTTGGTAGTGAGCCATATCTTTCTATACTTTGGAAGTTAGCCATATTTTTGGTTGTAAGCCTTTTTAAGGATAGTGAGTCTTGGCAGTGAGCCCTGTAATATACTATGTCTAGATATAATATATTGTGAGCTAATCCTCACCATGGTTTTTTTGATTTTTGGTTTTCTACATAAAAATATGGTGTTGATGTGTTTTGTGGTGTCGTGTTCTTTTCAATGTCTTCATTCTTGTTTGCAATTATATTTAATTTAATAATTGGATGGTCTAAAGTTGAATGGTTTTATGGAATATTGATTCAACCCCCCCTCTCAGTATTCCAAATAATCAACAATTAGTATTAGAGCTTGGTTCCTTTGAAGAAGTCTAACAACTTGAGGAAGGTCCCAAAATTTGAATACTTGGAATATAAAAGATTTTTTATTTCTCTAGAACAAATGTCTACTGAGCATACAAAAGAAAATGAAGATTTGAAGGTTAAGGTAAAGAAAGAAAATGAGCGCATTAAGAAGCTAAAAGAAAATTACTGTGAAGTTAGTAATCAATTAAAGAAGACATATGAAGAAATCACCAGACTAAAAGAACAATTGGAAGAGAAGAGGAAAATTGAAGTTTGTCAAAAAGCTGAAATTCAAAGGAAGTTGCATGAAAGTACAAATCTTGAGCAAGAAGTGGTAATTTTGAAATCATATCTAGAAAAGGAAAAAATACATGAGGATAAATTCAAGGCAAGCACTGCAATGCTTGATGAGTTGATTACTTTTTAGATACCCTCTATGGATAAAAGTGGTTTGGGATTTGAAGAAGGAAAAAGTTCAAAGGAGAATCAACCCACTGACATGAAGAATCAATGCAATGGTGGAAAATTCAAGGATCTAAGAAGCAATACTGGAAGGACCCCTATTAGACAACCTAATGCTCAAAAGTACTTATCTTTCAATGGTGTATGCTATTTTTGCAATAGATTTGGTCATAGGGCAAAAGATTTCAAAAGTAGAATGAATGATACTTTATCATTCTTCGGTCAATGTTTTGAATGCAAGAGGATTAGACATAAAGTTGTGGAATGTAGAAGGAAGAAGTTGAACACGGAATTTTATACATTTAATGGCTACTATTATCATTGCAACTTATTTGGAAATAAGGCTAACCAGTGCAAATATATATTGAGTAAAAGATAATTTGGATGGATTTATGATTGCAACAAATCAAGACACTTTACTAGCTGAGACTGCAGAAATAGAAATTTGAAAAATAACTATCCGGTAAAAAGATATGAACCGATTAGTGATTCAGAAGAAGTTAGAAAGGAAATGAAAAGAATTTGGAGAAGGGAATGAGAATCTAAGCAAGGTGAATCGGAATCATCAATTTTATCTATGTCAATCTCTAGTGCAAATACACCCATCAAAAAATAATTTAGGCAATGGCTAAGAGGGAGAAATAATTAGAAAAATTAATAAACCCCTCTTCTATATATGATGTCATATCATGACAGAAGTGCATTTAATAAGGTTAAAAATTCAAGATCTAATGCAAAAAGAATTTTCAGACACACGTGTTAAGAATGAAGTTCACAAAATTTGAGAGGATGAAAGTGTACACCAATTCCGAGGTGATCTACTTAATATTTGAAGAATTTATTGCAGAAGTATTTGGAATGAAAGAAATAAATTCAGAAATGTTAAGGAAAATGTATTTGAAAAAAATCATTTGTGAAAAAGGAGAAGCATGTAGAGGAAGCTTGAAGAAACCAAAGCAATTTAATTCAACAAAAATTTAGAAAGAATAAATTGAAGAGAAAGTGGACTCGAGGCATGCTTCAGAAGCTAAACATAAGACCCTATTCTTTGTTGAGAAAATTACAGAGGTATTCTAATTTTTTTTTCTAGAATCTTTCAATTTTATGCAACTGATGGGTTGAAGATTGTGAATGTTTCAGATAAATTGAAAATCAAATTAAGGAAGTATTCTCTAAAAAAATTGTCAGAAGAATTCACGGGTGCATTTTCTAGCATTCCTCTTAGCGTATTACCTACTGAAGAAATTTATGCATATATTTATGGAAAATTTGAGGAAATGTCACTGGTTCGATTAAGTATTTTGTGGAAGAATGAATTGGAAGAAAATCATGATGCATATAAAATCTTAGTTGAAAAGAAATTGGATGTATGGTGGAAATTCTCGTTGTTTGAATTCAACAAGCACATGCGAATGGGATTAAGAAGGATTCATGGTGAATCTATTTGGATTGATGGCAGACATCTAATAACCAGAGAAGCTATAAGAGATGTGGCTAGTTTATGTTTCTCTTGACTAGTTCCAAAACAAAATATTGTCAATGATCAAGAGATAATAGAGATGACTGGTGCAACCCTTGAGGGAAAATAACTTGTCTAAGTACAATTGAAGATCCAATTATTCAATATGCTGCAATGATTATTGGACACACAGTTTTCTTACTGAGCAATGACTACATAGTTTCTATTGCCACAACATATATTATATTTGATATGGTTAAGAATGGTACTAATTATGATCTTTGTGAGCTGCTTCATCTACATCTATTGAAGAATTTGAAAGAAATAAAAAAAGAATAAGAAGAGTACATTCTAGTATGGTAATTTAACAATTTTCTTACTCTTTTAATTTATAAAAGAGTTACTAGTAATTGTAAGGATACAATGGACAAACACAGAACAAATAGCACACTAGATAAGGAAGTTCTTGAAAAATCTTGGTGGCTCGGATGCTCAAGAAACTGCTCTTGCAACATTCTTTGGAGAATTTCATATGAGACTGAATAAAAGAACAAGAATTCTAGAAAATATGGTTGAAAAATACTTTGGAAACATCAATTTCCTAGTCTCTACATATTTTTGTTATATGGAAGCAGTTGAATCTAGTCTTGTGTGGATTTCTAAACTAGATTATAAAGTTTCTAAGGAAAAAATTGATCATTATGCGAGATTGCTTCTAGAGATCCCAAGAACCCTAACAGGATAGATGTGGAAGAAAGTTCTATGAATGAAGCCTCTAGTAGTGCAATAGGAATAAAAAAGAAGAGAAAAGGTGTTATTATCAAGCAAGAAATCATAGAACCAAAAGAAAGTGAATTTGAGGCAGCTCAACATGAGCATGAAAGCGCAAACATTCAAGAAGCATTAAAAGAATTACAGAAAATGATTCTCAGTGCCAATTTTAGTTCATCTATATCTACTGTTGAAAATCTCAAGAGTATGATTAACTCACTAAAAGCATACATCTCTAGATTGGAAGAAAAAATAGGAAATAGGTCTATAGAAGAAAATATAGAAGACATGAAGAAGAAATGTGTGGATGGACATCATAGAGTTTTGAAGGAATTCAAGGATAGTCAGGATTGTGAGAAAGAAGCTCAGGAGTCAATATCTTTCTGCTTGAATTTGTCTAATAGGACATCAAATTCAAGAGAAGAAATAAGAAAGAATGAAATTTGATTGAGGAATCAAGAAGATGTGTATAACTTGCTAGATGACATGGACAATTAGAGATGGTACTACATTGTGCAACTATAGGACAAATTCTTCTCCCTATAGAATCAAAGAACATAAGTGATCAAGTAGTTTGTGGCACTTAGAGATTTGGTAAAATTCAAGCATATTCCTGTATCCAATGCCCTTGACAATGTTGGTAATCTATTAGAAATAAATCTCAATCCCAACACTATATTGGAAGAAGGTATAGAGTCTTTAACTAAGCTTGAACTACTATACAAGACTCTTGAAAGTGCAAAGGGATCATGGTAAGAAGGAAAAGCTACAGGGAGGGATACCCTAAAGAACCTCAAAGGATCTTCTTCTTTAGGTTAATATTTTATTCATATCATTCTTTTTGGTCAATTTTTGATGCATACACATATTCGAGGAAATATATCGGACCCCTACATGACCTTTTCCATTGATGTCAAAGGGGGAGAGATAGATAGTAAGAGGAATTTTTTTTTGAGCATTAACCTTGAAAGGGGGAGTATTCGGTTGGGATACAAATGTTTTTGATATGCATATTGCCATCAATGCCAAAGGGGGAGATTGTTGAAAATATGGGAGTCTAGAAACAAGAGAATGAAGTGTATATAGGTTGAGTTGGTTGATCCAGTGTTGTCATTGATGTCAACAGTGTGGAAATATTGTGGGAATCATATTTGGTATACAATACTATCTATACTAGAAGTTGATCTATACTAGAAGTGTTCTTTACTGATAATGTTATGATTCAATGTGTTGGTTTTTAAGTCTAGAATTCACTGCATGAAGAAATATGACTCTACCCTCATAATCACATTATTATGACTCATTCACATAGCTATATTTAGGATCTTGAGAAGTTTTGTGTTGTGTATTGAAAGTTATAATTGATAGAGTTCAATTCTATATACTACAGTTGCTTTTATGTTCAGTATATTAGTGTAGGATACTCTGCATTGTCTTAAGAAGAATTTTTTAAAGTTGCGGTTCTAATGGTAGTCTCTCTAATGTTAATGTGATGAGAAACTAAAGTAATATTGGATTAGGAAGGAGTTTGTGTTTGAGAATTGTGTGTTGGTTTGGAGTTTTTGTGATTAGGTCCTATTCTTGGCCGGCCTAATATATGACATGTATTAAGAAGATTAATTATAGTTTGTGGATGTTATTTTGACCCTTTACAAGATCTATGCCAACTTGATATTGTGAACTACATGGATAAAAATATATGTTAAATCTTACATGGTGCTAACTAGAGCTATTTTGATTGGTTTTTTTTCATCTAATTAGGTCGACCTAATTGATGAATGAAATATAATTGTATATATATGTATGAGACATTTTGGAGTTGAAAGGTGCAAGATGTATGTGAAGTGATGTGAAGAAGATTGAGAGATATGTGATTGTACGAGCTTAAATGATTTCAAATGCGAGTAATGTATTGTAGGAGAAGTCAAGGACCAGAGCATAATTGTTATGTGACTACTAACCAGGGCAGTACTTCACATTCAAAGCCTCATTGGAACTGAACTTAGCGCATACAAGGTTCATTCCATTAGTTCATACTTTTGGAAATGCACCATATCTTTTTGTACCTTGGTGGTTAGCCATATCTTTTTTATTTTGGTTGTGAGCCTTTTTAAGGATAGTGAGTCCTAGCAATGAGCCCTATAATATACTATATCTAGATATAGTATATTGTGAGCTGATCCTCACTGTGGTTTTTCCCATTTTGTATTTTCCACGTAAAAATGTGGTGTTGATTTGTTTTGTGGTATCATGTTCATTTCAATGTATTCATTCTTGTTTGCAGTTATATTTGCTTTAATAATTGGATGGTCTACAACTGAATGGTTTTATGGAATATTGATTCACCCCCCTCTCAACATTCTGAATAATCAACACTAGTATGGAAATTATCTTTCATCAAAATGAATTACACCCTTTCAAAACACAAAAAACAAATGGTGCTTTGATGATAATGGCTATTATTAACAGGGTTGGGATTAAACGTAACCTTATTGACAATGGTTCAAGGATTAATGTTTGTAGTGTAAATATTTTGAATAGAATTGCAGCTATAGACACCTAAATTTGACCACTTATATTTGGTCAAATTTATCCCTTTTTATCTAAATATCCTCTTTTCCACATTAATTAAATAATATTTCTATTATTTAATTAATACCACTAAAGTCCTCTAAATCCGTAAGGTATTTAAAAAAATAAATTAAATACTTTATCTCCCTTACCCCTTATATCCCATGAATTCAATATATAAATCTTATTTATTTATTTAATATCTCAAATGTCACATCCTCCATCACTTTTTCCTAATTCTAATCCCAATCCTAATCCTCACCTAACCTACCCACTAAACATGTGCACACACTTAATCCTTGATTAAGTGGGTCAGCCCTCCCCATTACATCAAGCACATGGGATTGTATCCTTGAGGGTACAATCTCCCTATCAAGCCCTTTGCTTGCACCACTTGGCACAATCTGGTGGCTTGAGAGGTCTCAACCAATCTTAGCCATTGATCTCCATCATGCAATCTTGGACATTAATCCATTATCCTCCCAAAATCTATTTATCCTAAGACTTAGCCATTTTCATCTCTCTCACCCATTTTTCACTGGAGCACTCTTATGCTATCAAAATTTTGAGTGAGCACACATACAATCTAACATCATGGGAAAATCCATACAATAGAAGGCTTTGTATGCTGGTTTGAACTCCTCATCACCTTATCTTGAGTGTTTTGCTTGTTTTTGGTCTTTTTCTTCTTTTCGTTGTATTTTTAATCAATTAAAAATATTGCACCACATTTTTGGCAAGCCTGGTGGGACCCACATCATGAGCCCTTAATTTTTTTCTATTGTTTCATATTTTGTAGGTTCAAATTTCATGCACAGAGGTGAATCCTCCCCCAACAGGTGAATTTTCCTAATATAGGAGTGAATTTGCATTGACACAAGTGAACACATATAATCCTTTCATCTAGAGGGGTGACCTTGTGACTACTGATCCAGAAAAACACTTTCAAGGGTGAATCCACTTGTTGAAGAGGCAATTGCAAACCCATCACTCCTCTAAACAGGTGATATTGTGCTCAATCATCTTATACCTGACTTACAAGGGCGAATCCGCTCCCTAAAAGGGCAACTATGCTCCCACCCCTCTTTCGTAGGGGAAAATCCACTCCCTAAAAGGGTGACTATGCTCTTGCCCCTCTTCCACACGGATGATTCTGATTTTCCCATTTCCAAATAGGTGAATTTGTAGATGAGCAATCTTGTGACTTGAATGGGCAACTTCACTAGGTACAGAGGTGAATATGTAGAGGCGAACTTGCATTCTAGAGGGGAAAACCTATAAATTTCTTGGGAGAATCTACCATGTATAGGGGAAAATCTTTGTGATCTAGAGAAGGTATTAAAATCCTAGTTTTCAGTAGAAATTTCATAGCACTTTATAGTTTCCTTCTCAAAAAAAAAATCTCCAGGGGCTTCATCCCTACACCCCTTCCATGGGGGATTGGATTGTCCCCTTGTACCCCCATTTTCGTTGGGTTGGGTGTTTCCCCCTTGGGATAGCAATCATCTAGTTTTCATCATTTATCTTTGCATCTAATCCTCTTCTTGGACAACTTGTCATTGTTTGTCCAAGACTAGAGTATTAAAACTACAAATTTATCTTCTTACCCCTAGATTAGATTGTTTGTGTGTCTTTTTCATACTATCTAGGTACAAATAGATTAATTAAAGGGTCAATTAACTCTTTTTTTGTGTTTGGGGGAAAATTGTTGACGTATCCACTCCCCTTGCACCTTTTGGCAATCCTGGGTGACGAGAAATCGTAATTCATTCCAGTCTAGTCCAATCTACCCAGGAGGTGCTAGTGTATCTTAGCTCTCCCCTTGTGCTACGTGCGAGCTTGGGGGCTAGCCAAAACATCTAATACTTCCTTCCTTTAGTGGTACCTTCTTGGGATTTCATCACCCGGGGGATGATTCCAACCTTGTGTTACCAACAAGGTATATAAAGGGGGGAGAACTAAAGTTGTACCCCAATCTAGTCACATGGTGTCTAGTGAAGCGTTGAAGCTAGGGTAATACCTAGATAAGATGTGTAGGGTCTGTCCAAGTTTCTAGTACCTCATTGGGGCTCCCAATCCATGCTTGCGATGGGCTGG
Source organism: Sequoia sempervirens (assembly GCA_007258455.2). Lineage (NCBI taxonomy): Eukaryota > Viridiplantae > Streptophyta > Pinopsida > Cupressales > Cupressaceae > Sequoia > Sequoia sempervirens. The sequence goes on along the minus strand of VDFB02270651.1, from coordinate 648,394,295 downwards.
TGTTCACAGTAGTGCCTCACATACCTAGCATTTATCAAGGACGCACGAGATAGTCTGTATAGCCTAGATAGAGACCCGTGTTTTAGCCATGGCTTGGTGTAGTGAAGGGGATGTGCACCATACCTCAAAGTTACTCACCATGTACTCCCTTAGGTTGAGATAGAAATTCTTATGGTGGACTATGATAGTCTCTGAGAGAGAGTGTGAAAGTGAGCCCATGGTGTCCATTGATGACCCTGTGCCACTAAATCGCCAACTATCCGCATTTGCAAGAAAGGGTGATCCAAAGAACCACCCTAGTATCATGGAGTATTAACCTTGGGTTATCCACCCAAGGTGGTTGGCCTATGTCAAGTTTGTAAACCCTTCATACTAATTTTAGGATTGTGTTGCCTGACATGTGTTCTCTGTGTGATACCAATGCTTATTATCAGTCTGAGTTATTCCTGCCTTTTTGTTTATTATTTTTTGCATTTTTTGTCCTTTTCCATAGTCTATCCCTGCCCTTAGTGGTGAATTTTCATTGTGGACAGGCAATCCTTCCCTATAACGGGGTGATTTTGTTTCTGAGTTTGGTCTAGGTCATCCCTTAAGCGATTCGGTCTTTGTCAGGAAATTTTTTTCCTGTGGGTCCCTTCATTAGGCGACCCCACATTTGCTTGTTCTCTAAAAAGGAAAGTTTTCCCCTCTCATAGGCGAGTTTGCGTCTAGTCCATACCTTCCAAGTCTACCTGTTTTCCCCTAGAATAGGTGATCATGTTTGTTCTTGGCTGAACCTACAGTCCATAGGGGTGATCCCATGTTTTGTCTGAGTTTTCCCCATCCATACACTCCTTAGAATAGGTGAACTTGTTTGCCATAGGGGCAAATCTGTGTCTGCTTGTATCATCCTTGTTCATTTAGTTTAGGTCATAGGCGAGTTTTTTTTTCCGATAGGCAATCCCATTTTAGTCATCTCTGTTCTCCATCCGTATAGCTGAGGAAATAGGAGAACTTGTTATCCCCTGATAGGAAGTTTTTTCTTGTGTCCGTACATCCCAAGATAGGGGTGATCCTGCTTGATAGATAGGAAATTCTGTCTGGCATGTCTACCTATTTCTTGTGAGTCCCTTAAGATTTGGGTGATCCTACATCTTAGAGAAATCCTAAATTCCAGATAGGCGGGTTTGTGTCTCATTTCTATCTATTTATTTTGAACATCCTGAGACATAGGTGATTTGGTGTCATAGAAGGGAAATCTTGTGCCACAGATAGGTGAATGTGCTACGCAGAGATGCATATTTGTTTCCCATCCAAAATCCAGAGAGTCAATCTTTCCTATCACAATTGGCCTCTACCTTCCAATAGTCATCCTCATTGTTTTAGCTACATCCTTGAACCTAGGATTCTATCCCATCATATCATCCAATCATCCTAATCTAAGCTTAAATCCAATCCTAATCTAAGCTTAATTAACATCCCAATTTGAGCTTAATTCACATCCCAATTTGAGCTTGTCCATCCACATCCAAGATCTATTGATGTTGAAACAAATCTTATGACCCTTTCTTCCATATTATTCTAATCCATTATATTTATCTTTTCATCATGTCTCCTTTTCTTTTAATCATCTATTCCCATCCTTTCAATCCATATCCATCCAATCCAGCATCATGAATCCTTATCGGCCTCCTGCACAACCAAAAATAGTAGTCAAGGGGAATCCCAATTATGTTGATGATGACAATGAAAGTCTTGTTGATCAAGTTGAGTATGATATAGATCCCTTTGATGATATCTTTTGATGCCAAAATTTGAGAAGGTAATAGTGTCTTATGGGAAACTCAGTTTATGGGGGACCTTTTGTGCTAAACTGAGTGACCTCCGGGTTTTTAGAGAAGTTGGCTTCTTCTATAATGGGGTTTTGGAAAGGGAAAAAGAAACACAGATAATAAAATAAAGTCTAACCTAAGGCAATGTGTCGAGACTTAATGATAGGCATTTTAAATCATAGATCTAAGGGCCCGATTGGTATTTTTAGTGTTCCAGAAAGGTAGAAACTGAAGATTAAAGTATAGATAATCCATTTATTGACATAAAATAACATTGCATACATTCCTACTACCAAGAGGAGTCATTAGACATGATCTAGATCAACAAACTTGCATTCAATATAAATAGAAGTTCTCAAATGAAATATCTAGACAATAGCAACACAGTTTAAAGTTTAATCAAATAGCATGAAAGAACAGAAAGGTCGAACAATTGGGATAGTCTAAAAGTATTTTGCAATAAAAATAAAATAGTAATAAAGGCCTAGTGTCTTTTCCTAAAATCAGTGTTCCTTCAAAATTCAGACCCCCTCTCTCAAAACAGAGAGAAGTATATATAGCAGAAAACTCCCACCACCTCAAAGAGAAGTAACAAAAAGGATTTCATGATCTTAGGCAATGAAGCAAAAACAAGTATATTCCCCGAGCCGTTGCAACATAAAAGATTCAAAACCAAGCATCCGGTCATTCCAGGCTCAGGTGCATCCCCTGCAAATGATGGCGGTGGTCCTGGCAAGGTCAAATAGACAAGTGTCATCATCCCATGAAGTAATTATGACATGTAGTGACTGGTCACATCATTTGGTTCGCTTGATTCATCGCCCGAATACAAAACCTGTCGAAGAGACACATGGCAGCATAGCACTACTTGTGTGAACCTTTATCTTTCACCATTGATGACTTGTGCCAAGGTGACATGTGTCAAGTGGGTAGAGCTCTATCCCAAAGTGGAGGAAAGTGATCATTGGTTGGGTGAAAAAGAGACGCGTGGTAGCATTTCGCTGCTCGCGACCATTATTTCATCCTTTCGCTGAAAGATTGCATAGAGTAGACACATAGCAAGAGTGCATTGTAGACACCGATCGTGGGGCCTACCAAACTTCTTTTGGAATGAGAGCTACATGGCAATCAAGTGGGGCCCGATGAGGAAGCAAAAAGGTACGATCAAAATGGCTTGCAGCTATGACACATGGAAGCATAATGGGGATTCTTGAGATGCGAAGGAAAGGCAAGCTCTGGGGTGCACAAAGTAGACACGTGGATGGGGCAACAAACCTTGAAAAAAAGGATAAGGGCTATTTTGGGATGCGTGGACCAATACTTAGAGAAAAAATATATCCGAAGGGAGCTTGTTGAATATTTATTCACAGTTTTTGGCAATTACTAGGGGCATTTCGCTTAAGGAACAAAGAACCCAAAATTTCTCTGGTTTACAGAGTAGAGCGCCATTCACCAGATGACAGAGTTAGAGTTTAGAAAGAGTAGCCTATAGAGGCAACCATTCATCCTCGGATGGACTTACTATGTTGCACAAATTCTCATGTGCTCCAACCAAGTCGAGCTCTTGCTTATAAGGCAGTGTCTCGGGCAAACTGACCCCTTCCTTGCAATGAAAGAATAGTTGTGCAAGTAGAAGAATAACTCCCTCATTGTTAGTTGCAGTGGGAGGATGACTGAAATCCTTGAAAGAATTTGGATCACTCTCCTTCTCTTCTATTCTTTCTGTAATATGTTCAGCTGTAGCGATGGAGCCATCCTCAAGGAACGGGGATGGCAGACCCATCTCACTCAATCTGGAGAAACCCTCCCGCATGATGTCCATTGTTTCGTTTAGTGGCTATGGCCACTTTGGTATGCTAGAAGGCAGAGTGGTGATGAATAAACTTGTTTGTCATCTAAGCAGTAGCATTTCAATGTTGAATTCCTGCATTGGCGAGGTCTTCATTAGAGAGCGAGTATAGGTAGTTGAGAAAATACTTTGCTTCTGGAACCTTCTCTAAGATAAACTGTGAAAATTGCTCAATTGTTCCATGAGCCTCCTAACTCACTATTACTACTTTAGTGATGAAATAGAGCACAGGCTGCAGGGTTAGGCAAGAAGATTTAATCCTTTCCCAATGAGAAATATATAGCTACCTAATTAATGGAAGAATATCCAACTGTGCAGGGGAGGACATGAGGGAGATTTTAAGAGAAGAGATCTTTGTTTCCTTTGAGTTATTGGCCTCAACCAACTCTGCACTTTTTCTTTTTTTGGACACCAGTTGCTCCACGGAGCTACTCATCTCTTTATGCCAATTCTCCTAGGCTTGGGAGTGATTTTCTAAATGCATGTCAAGAGAGGACTTTGTCTCTTGAAGTTCTTGTTCTAATTGAGCCTTTAGGCCCTCAAATTCAACCTCTTTTTCTTGTAACTTCTACTCATATTGAGCTTATTGATGCTCTAAAGCCTCATTCTTTTATGTTATCCCTTGATCATATTCAAGGGGACGCCACTCCAATTCATCATTCCTTAGCTGAAAATTCTGCTTTGCATCCAAATTATTAGTACGTAGCTCATTAACCGTAGCAGGGTCGATAGTTTGAACCCTTGCAAACTCACCCTAAATTCTATTTCTTTTATTCTTTGTTGCTAGCACCCTTTCTGTAAAACATGCAACATCCACTTCTAGGAATTTCTCATTTTTCTCCAAAAAGCTAGCCTTTTCCTTTATTGATTTAAGTTGCTCATCTCTTTTCTTCAGTTGGCGACCAGTTTTAAGGAAGTTAGAGGTGACCACCTGTTGTGTTTCCTCCATAAGATCAAACTTACCCTATGGTCGGGCCACCTTCATGTCAAGCCCCACCGAATATATTTCATAGTCTTTTGGATGCATCTCCCCCTGCAGCTTAGTTACTATCGTGTACATGGCTGCAAACTTCAGCTCTTGTAGGGTCTCATCATAGAGAGTTTGCATTTTTGGCTTAGCAAAAGTATTATCATCCTTTTCCTTGTGCTTTTTTATTCTATTTGTGTGTGCTTCCTTTCTGTAGTCAATCTGCACCATGAATTGTGTTGGCGATGAAACTATCCCACTTGCGAAAGGAGCACCAGAAGGAAGGGAATATGGATAGGTAATTTTGATAGGCTCAAGCATTTAATTTTTATAGAGAGTGAAAATTTGTAGGGAGAAGGGAGGCACATTCCAAAGCTTGGTTTGTGAACTAGCAGAAGGGCTAGCCACTTGCGACAACTCAATTGGTGAACTGGCGAGAGGACTCATGGGCTGGAACGGTGAAGGAGTTGTCATCGTGGAGTTGGCCTGCTATGAGGGAAGTGGAGGATTTGTAGCAATAGTGGAAGTAGGGGTTCCAATAGAGGGTATGCCTTTAGAAAGCAAGGCAAGGAGGGCCTGAGTGGTAGCAAATGGTGTAAGGGTTTGTGGAGGGGTAAAAGCAGGTGGAGTGATCTGTGAGAATTGGGTGAAACCTCCCACATGTGTTGGATCAATGGTAGGAAACAGAGGGCCAACACTCATGGAAAGGATTGCTGCAGAGACAATAGATGATACCAAGGATTGAGAAGCAAGAGAAGGATTGAAATTTACCTATTGGATGGTTGATGGAGGCTCCAAAATCGTTAGCGACTCTTCCTCGTCTTTAGGCTCCTAGCTAGCTGTAAGCACCTATCTTTTGGCAAGTTCTTGCGAACTCTCTCTAATAATGGCCTTTGTACACTTTCGCTTTGTAGATGGTGTTTCCCCATCCTTGACAGTCACTACCAACTGCTATTGTAGTACTCTAGCTACCTTAGTAGCCCAAGTGAGTGTATACGAAGCCCTCGATACATTAAACCACACATATGTGGCTACATAGGTGGGTTGTCCAGAGCTTCTCTCTAGCGGTGCAAAGGATGTGGAAGTAGCCGCCTCTTCTTGTTCTTGTTCTTTGGACTCACCTTCTAGGTCATCACCTTTATTGGCACTAGAGTTGGGGCTAGGATGTTCCTCATCCCACCATTTTTCAAATTCTTTGTCCTCCTTCAAGCTCTCATAAGGGGCATCCAATTGCCTTGTTTCTTAGTGATATTTCCAGAAAGCTTCTATCTTCTCATTAGTCCATTCCTCATCCTTCTGCAACTGGTTGTACATGGTGCATTCCATCTGGACATTATCCCTAGCCACTGCCACAACAAAGTAAAACTTGTGCCATGGCTCTTTGTTATCCTATGTGGGAATGCACACTAGTTCAACAAAAATTTCATCCTTGTCTGCCCGCAGGTTGCGCCTCTTTTCCCAGTAGGGTCGAGGAACATGAGTAACCTTCATGTGCAGCTTCAACAGGTCATTGAAAGGGTTATCATCCCATTTATCACATACCAAAACCAACCCTAAATGAGCCATTTTATCTTGCAATAGCTGATATGATTGCTTCTTTAATAGAGTCACTATTTTGAAATTCTTCAGACAAGTGAAGAATCCTTTCTTCTTGACACTTGGGTTGCTGCAGAAGATATAATCAATGATACACACCTGTTGATACATTTCAAGCACGAGCACCCTATTTGTGACATAGGTCGGGAGTAGGAAAGGTTGATTGATGAAGCCCTACATCCGAAGAATTGTGAAATCCAATCCAAACAACCAGTCACAAGCGGGAGTGAAACTCTACATATATCTAGTCTGATATATGTTGAGCTAGACTATGTCACCTCCTCCTTGTAAATATTGCAAGACCGGAGTTACAAAATAATCCAAAAATTCATAGTAATCATATGTCATGGAAAGAAAGGGTGTCCATGTGGATACTAGCTTCCTTTTCTACAACTCATCAAAAATTGACAATTCAAAATATCTACCGAAGAAATCAGGGTTTTGATGCAGGAACATGTGAACTAGGAAGGAGTGAAATCTAAACCTTCCTTCCACTAGGTAATTTTTTATTTTTCGTATCATTTCCTCCACTAGGAATTTGGCGAAATCATACAAGAATGTATTGTGTTGTTTGCGGAATTGGAAAGCCAACCCTAGTTGAAAGGCTTCCACTATCTCGTTGGAGTCCTGATCACACACAAACGCTAGCATTGACGAGGCATCTTGCATTTCTTCACAAAATGAACTGCATGACAACAGGATACTCGACAGCTTAGCACCTAGGATTCCCTTCCTACCAATTTCCTCCATCAGGAAATCTAAGCTCTTTTTCATTGCCTTCCACATTTTTTCTCCTTTAGCAGGAGAAAAGGACTCAATTTGCTCCTTTTTGGTACTTGGGTCTGGGATACATAGCATATGCCAAATGGCTTGTGGGCTAATGTGAACACTTAAGGTTCAGCCCTCGATGCAATGGGTTCTAGGGTTATAATGTTGAATGGCAGCATCAACTATCTCCTGGAAATAATGTACTAGCGGGACCATGTATTGTGGAAGACCACTGTACCAAACCTTCTTTGTTGTCGATGTGTCTCCCTTAGGTGACCTCATCCTTGCACAGGCTACTTTTCTTAAGGATTTAGGGTTTTTTATGAGTCGTGGATCATGAATATTATCCCATTTCTCTTCAACCCTTTTCTAGTTTCTGTAATCTTTGGGCCTATCCAATTGTATTGTATTTTCCCTCTTCGGCTTGCTTGGTATACTAGGCATAGCATATGATAAATATTCATAGATATACACAACTCTTGATGACCTTATAGCATTAAGCAAATCTTGACCAATCTCCTCTTGAATTTTTTGTGATGAACTCTCTGACATTTTTCTTCAAATGAAAGCTTTTGTAGGTTTTGAATTCTTCGTAATTTTTACTTGGCTCTGGATATGCTAAGAATATCTCTTCTCTTGGCTTGGAATATTTCAAAAGACACTTAAGCATTAAAATCCTTTTCACGCAATATTTTAGCTATTTTTTCTCAAGGTGGTAGAAGAAAGTGGGTTTTTTGCAATTCAGCATGTACTTTTAATTTCTTGGCTCGTGCAAAAATGAATTACTTTCCATTTCAAAGTAGTAAGAATTCATTATTGTGTTTGGAAACCATGTGATATGCTGTGATTTCCTTGAAACTTGAGTAGGCAATTTTCCTTCTAACCTTGTGTTAGTATGTATTGGCAATTAATATCTCGGATGGAATGATTAAGCCAAAGAAAATGACCACCACTTGAAAAGATATGAATCCTGCCTTGGGATTTGGGAAATGCCTGTGAGGTGACACAATAGCCTACAGACTATGCAACTTACTACTGATGAGTGACACCATTTTAAAGTTAATTAATTAGCTCTTATTAACTTAGCACGCATTGAGCCGTACTTCTATAGATGAAACTGGTCAGGAAATGAGAGCAAACGCAGGCACGCCTTTCAAGTTGGGCACTTGGTTATCATCATGTTTTCTCAAAATGGATTAGCATGATTTTTCTCATTTTTTCTATAAATAGGCCCCTAATTAGTGAGGAAATCACACTTAGCATTTGAAAAAAAATTAGCAATAGGTTATTGGTGCAATATTTAGCTTTAGTGAGTTTTCTCATAGGATAGATGGTAGGAAAGTTTCAAGAATGGTTAGAAGGTAGTAGTGTTGTATTAGTACCATGGAAACTCCCATTAGGCTAGTTTCTTACAAGTCACAAACAAATTTTCTAGGAGAGATTTCCACTAGGCACTTGAAAAGGATGGCCAAAAATAAACACTCCCTGGTTTTGATAGCCATAAAATGGGCTCTGGGTAGGGATTGCATAGAGTATGAGGACAAATACCATGTAAAAACCAATATATTCTTGCACTTTGTTATGTTAATGTTAGACATTGGTATTCCCTGACCTCTAATTCTGAAGTTGGTCAAGGAATTTTTTTTGAAAAAGTACCTAAATGGCCTAGGTGAGGTCATCGCTCATGCTGCATAGGGGGTAGGCCTGCCAACAACCAGTGACCTCTGATACTACATTGAGGAAGAAGCGATCATTGCATGGCTTCCATTTCTCAGTGGATTCCACCTCTAGACACACGATGAGCATCGACAGAGGGTTACCTAGGCCTTGCACTTTATGTTCCACAGCTACAACGTAGTGCCATTCTACAACATTGATTGGTACATTGACTTCAGGAACCTGGTGTTCCCTCCACCAATGGCGGTTGCTCCAAATGATTCTAAATTTTCTATTGAAGTACCTACTGATGAAGATGCAGTAGGCACTGCCGTTAATGCACTGATTGTTGTTGGCCATGCTCTTGGATGAAATGCCTCCTTTTCTTCTTCTTTTCTGTTGTTAAGAATACACCACCGATTTATAGTTTTTGTATATAAGCCTAAAAAAGGCCATAGATATAGCATATATGAAAATAATAGCTTGTATAATCATATACTTTTTGAATTATGGCTCTCTCTTAGCCATTTTTTTGATGTAAAAATGAAAGAATATATATATATATATATTGACATATATCTTTATAAAATCAATGGTTCTCTCTTCTTTTTTCATATCTGTTGTATGGGTTCTTTTTCATTAGCATATTTTCATGTTTCCTTTGCATATGGGTGTATTCTTGATTATTTCTGTAAGGCAATTCCACTGCCCTACTCTCTGCAATGATGGGTTGCTTTCAGCCGAAATATGAACTAATCTCTAAAGAGACCGACCAACACAAAGAGAAAGAAAATAAAAACATTATTCACATATGTATAATAATAAAATTTGACACTTAATGGAACAACTTAAGATGAATCCTGTTGACCGAGATTCCCAATGGTTCCTGTTCCATGCTGACCTGGCTTAGCAACCCTTTCATTATATTTCAGCACTAAGTCTCCGCACTTTAGGCCTTGGTCGGAAGCCCTCTTGTCAAACCATCGCTTGACCAATTGTTGGTGGATTGTCATGGCTATTAGGGAATTCTCCCTTTTTTCCTGTACTTCTAACAGTTCGGCAAGCCGAACCTCCATGGCGCCATTTTTTTCTATCTCGAGGGATTTCGATAGTTGAAGCACTGAAATCTCCATAGATATAGGCAACAGTGCCTCTTTCCCATATACCAACTCATAAGGTGAAGTCTTAAGGACTTGCTTAGGAGTTATACGGTCTACCCAAAGTGTTGCTTGGAGGTTTTTGTGCCATTCACTCTAGTGCTCTGAACCAATTCTTTTAAGGAGTTGGACTAGGTTCTTGTTCATTGACTTCGCTAGGCCATTTCCCTGCGGGTAATAATTTGATGATGTCTTAAGGAATATACCATTTGTTAATGCAAAGTGACATACCTTGTGCCTAGGAAAGCTCTGGCATTATCAAAAATGATAATCTTCAGAGGACCGAACCTTGTCACCAGCTCTTCGAGGAAATCCACTATCTCTACCTCTGTTCCATTTTTAAGCAAAACGACCTTTGTCCATCTTGTGAAGTAATTTGTGGCAGTAAAAATCAACTAGTGCTTAGCATTGGAAATGGGATTAATCATCCTGATGAATTCTAGGCCCCATTGTGCAAATGGTTCATCCACTACTATAGGCTTGAGAGGCATTGCAAAATTCTTCCTTCTACTTGTAAAGAACTGGCATTCTTTACAAGATTTTACCAAAGAGTGGGAGTCGTTCAAAAGTGTGGGCCAATAGTAACCTACTCACATGATTTTGATGGTGGTGGTCTTAGTGGAGAAGTTTCCACCTACAGCGTTGTGGTGGAAAGTGTCAAGGATTCTCCTCACTTGCTCTGCAGTAACACATCGTAGGAGGAGACCATTGAAATTCCTTTTGAAAAGGACCCCTTCCACTAGCATATATCCGCAATTCTACAGCTGATAGTATCTCCTCTTTTGGGAAGAAATACCTAGAAAATACTTTCCTATTTTCATAAACCTCATTCTATCTGTTAGCCAGCAACCCTCAGATCTTGGCTCATTTATTAGAACAAGCTTCAGTTGCTCTTCATCGACAGGTATCTCTTCGTCATCTGCCATGTATTCACATAGTCCTCTTCCCCAGAAATTTTTAGTGGGTTTGACCTCAATGTCATATTCAAGGATCTTGGTGATCCAATTAGCTCTTTTTTTTGTGATTTCTCCCTCCATGATATATTCGCGCACACTAGAATGTACGACATAGACAATCAGTTTGTTGTAGGAAATTAGATGGCATAATTTTTTTAAGTCCCTTAACTATTGCAAAGGCTTTCCTTTAAACAAAATTATAATTTTTCTCATATTCCTTCAGGGTCTAGGAGTAGAATTCCACTAGATGTTCTCCTTTTCCTTCATTATCCTTTTGAGTTAAGACAGTAACAATACTGGGCTTGCTACTGAATGTATACATTATAAATGCTTAGATAAGTCTGGATTAACCAGTACTAGAGCTACAAAAATAGTATCCTTAACTTTTTCAAAGGCTTCCTAGGCTTCCCTTGTCCACTTGAATTATTGATCCTTTTTAAGCAAGAGGGTGATTGGATTAATTATTCCCGCAAAGTCAAAAACAAACTTGCTAACAAAATTTACCTTGCCCAGGAAGGACTGAACACCTTTCTTGATAACTGGAAGGGGAAATACTTTGATGGCTTTCACCTGCTTGAGGTTGATTGAAACTCCTTCTTTGGACACCATGTGTCCTAACAACTTGCCTTGCAACACTCCGAATACACATTTTTTTGGATTCAAGGAAACCTTGAAATCTTGGCATTTCTGAAAAACCATTTCTAAGTGATCAAAATGATCATCCTTAGACTTATAAAACACAATAAGATCATCCAAATAAATTAGGATAATCTTCTTGATCAGCTCTCTGAAAGTGATGTCCATTGCCCACTGGAATGTTGCCCCTCAATTGGATAAACCAAAAGGAATTTAAGCATATGAAAATGTTCCCCATTTTGTGGTGAATGTGGTCTTGTGTGGATCCTCCTCTTTAACTTGGATTTGATTATAATCGAAAAAGCCATCAAGCAGGGAAAACATTTTCGATCCTGCCACTATTTGTAGGATTGTCTCCATAGAAGGCAACAGATAGTGATCTTTTAGGGATGCTCTGTTCAGGTCTCGAAAGTTCAAATATAAGTGGATATCTCCATTCTTATTTTGGACCGAGACCAGATTAGATACCCATGTGCTATGCTTGATAGAGAAGATAATCCATGACTCGATTAGCTTTGTTAGTTCTTGCACCATTAATGCTTCAATTTTTGGGTTTATTGGCCTCTACTTTTGTCAGACTGGTTTTGTGCCCTCTGTTAGCTCGATGGTGTGCTAGATGATGTCAGGATTGTATCCCTTCAAGTCATCATAAGACTAGGCCACTACCCCTTCATATTTCTTGTAGAAATTGATGAGCCTTTCTCTATCATAGTGTGGGACATCTTTCCTAACTCAAAGGTTTCTACCATCTAAGACCTAAAGGTCTATGTAGTCACTTTTGTTTGCCACAAAATTTTGTCTATCATTTCTTGCATCATCACAATCAAAAAGGTTTTTGAGAGTAACCAATCCTTTTAGAAGCTTGTTGGATTTGAGCTGCATGATTTGTCCTTCATAAGCCTCTGCGATCTTTGGTTGGAGCTTTCAGCGAATTCCCCCAACTGTTGGATGAACGAAGCATTGTGTTCATCACTTTCAAACACCTACCAACTTTGATAATTATCAGGAACCATTGGTCGGAATATTACTCGTATAGAGTGTTTGTTATGTATCAAGTCAGAGACAGGATCAGACTGGGATCCGATTATTGCCATGCAATCCATGTCTTGATTCTCGTATTAGGAAATAGTCTGAATGTTGAAGGCTTCAAAACCCTCAACCGAGTCCAAAAATAAATGCTGATAAGATCTCATGCAGACATTTGTTGTTGTGGAAATTCCCCAGACTTGGTTGACCACTAGTTCAAAATCTCTGAACACCATTAATTGCTTAAAGCCCATTTGCTTCGCAAGGCTTAAACCTTGAACTAATCCTTCATATTTGGCCTCATTGTTTGAACAAGCGAACTAGAAGCGAAAATGCCTTAGTATCTTTTCATTTTGTGGGGATATTAAAGTACATCATCCATAGCTCAGGTTCTTGGCCACCTTCGAACTCTCTGGCAACCTTCAAGAGCACTTGGTCTTCATCATAGATTACATAGGTGCCCAATCCTATAGCATGGTAATTACTAAAAGGATCATTGTCCATGTGTTCACTTAACAGAGCATCCTCTTGATCATTCCAGTCTTCAGTCACCTTTTCCTCCTCTAATAATTCAAGGTAATGCATTTCTTGTTTGGTGATGGAAGTATGTGTGACTTCAAAATTGATCATGGCTTCATTTGATACATGTTTAGAGTGTAACGCTTCTGATTCTATCTTCATTTTTGTGCCATGCTTGGTTCTAAGAATCAAATGTGACCAATCTAGGGATAGGTATCTGCCCACTTTTGAAGTAAATTCTTAGGATAGACAGAGGCCGAACATGGGAGGAACATCTATGATCAAAGTATCTTGTGGCACAATGATACTAGGGAAAGAAAATAGAGTTAAAGGAAGTGCTTTGATCATACCTACAGTTTCAACTTTGTTTCCATCAAGCTACATTACTCCCCTTTTCATGGGTTCATAGTTGAGTCCTAAAGCTTCAGCTATTTGTTTAGGTATGACCATGGTGCTAGCACCAGAATCAATCATAGCATTGTGCAATAACTTCTTCCCTCTAATAAGAGTTAAGAAGAAGGGTTGAGGCTTCAAATTTTCTCTGACTTCGATAGGGGATTCTTTTGTGTTGTTTGTAAGGACTTTAGCAGGAGATAGTTGATTAACAACCTTTGCATTGGCTAACTACTCCATTGGCATTGCACTGATCTCTGTTTGAAGTGCCTTTTGTAATAGTGTTTTATGCTCTGGGATTGCTAGAATGTCCCATAGAGACACATTAGTGAATGATTTCTCCAACTATTCCACTACATTGAAAGGTGGAAAACTTGGAGGGTTCTGCTCCTTTGCTCTTGTTATGATAATTTCCTTCCACGGACGATATTGCGGCGATGCAGTGGAAGTGTCAAATATCTGATCAAAAGCGCCTTTAGGTTGTGGCTTGGCTAGTTGTAGAGCAACTAATTCACTGGTAAATATCCTCTTTGAGTGAGTGTTATAGTCATATTGCACTTACTATGTTTTGGATACAGACATATCATTAGCAAACATCGTTTCTTCTTCTTCCATCCATGAGAAGAGCATGTGATTAGGAGCGATGTCAGATTCTTGTTCTAAAGACATCCCTTGCATTTGCGTGGTAAGAACCATACTCTCCATTTGTGGTGAGGAATATACATAACCTCCGTGGTTTGGCATCGCACCTTGGCTGCACTGCTTCACCCTGTTTTGTTGTAAGTTTCCACATAGACAGTTATGGGGCATATGCGCATCACTACAATGGAAGCACCATAGATTGATGTCATTGATGAGGTTAATCTATCCCATGGTCTATTCCCTACTTGAGCTTGGTGAGGTGCTCGTCAACAGAGTAGGCATCGACACCATTTGGTTGGCTATCGGAGTTGGTGGATTAGTGTGGGAACTGCCTTGGTATTGATTTTGCTGGTATGAGGACCGTCCGCCTTGATAGTTTTGATAGGTAGGCTTCAAAGGCATTGATTGGTTCCGCTTGAGGGTGGTTATATCATTTTTCATAGTTCACAACATTTCTTTAAGATTGCTCATCTCATCCTTGGGAGAACCAAATGTAGAGGTGAAATTTTGTGGTGCTAATGCATATGTGTACATTGAATGGGGAGTTGCAGGCGTGCTAGTCGACGCGACTTCTTGAGCGGGCATCGATATTTAAGGAAATATTGACATGATGGGCCAAGGAGGAAACTCTTCGCAATCAATCAAATGATTCTTGCATTTGATGACAACACTATAAGAATTTGGTAGAGTAGCTCCTCCCAAAGACTTGATCATCAAGGAAATTTCGGGGTGGATAGACTTTAGATAAAATATGAACACCAACTCAAGAGTCAGGTGTATAGCAATAGGGATCCTCTACCAATTTGTGTGGAATTGGGCATTGAAGTCCATCATAGCCTCTTGAGGAGCTTTTTTTATGACAAATAGGTGATGGTACAATGAGGAGTGATCTCTGTCATTTGAAAATCTCTCATAAAATAGATCTTCAAGTTTGTCCCAGGTGCAGATAGTGCTAGGTTGCAGTGTTTGATACCGATCTAGTGCCTTGCCTTTGAAAGATGTGGTGAGGATCCTTAGAGCTACATTCTGTGTAGTGATCCCATGCACCAGACACACATCTGCCACATCTTGTAGATATTTTGCGGGTGTTCTTCAGCCATCTCCAGTAAAATTGGGTATAGATTTCATAGCTGAGATAGGGATAGCACCCCAGACATTGGGTACTACTAGAGCTGCTAGGGGACTTCCAGTGTCCCATGCCACGTAATTTCATTTGGCAACTGGCAACATGGTTAGAGGAATGGGTGGAGGGAGCAAAACGGTTACCAACTAACTTGTGACCTACATTGTTCCTAGTGGCGGTACTTGTAAACTAGGGTTGTTTGTGGTTTGGGATCTAGTTACAAGCCAATGGCTCATACACCCTTCTAAAGAAAAAAATCATTTAAGCTTTGTCTTACTAGGCATGCCAGGAAAAGAACAAACTATTGATGCCAAAATTTGACAAGGTAACAGTGTCTTATGGGAAACTCAATTTATGGGGGACCTTTTACGCTAAATTGAGTGACCTCTAGGTTTTTAGAGAACCTGACTTCTTCTATAATGGGGTTTTGGAAAGGGAAAAAGAAACAAAGATAATAAAATAAATTCTAACCTAAGGTGATGCACTGATACTTAGTGATAGACATGATAAATCATAGATCTAAGGGCCCAATTGGTATTTGTAGTGTTCCAAAAAGGTAGAAATTGAAGATTAAAGTATAGATAATCAATTTATTGACATAAAATAACATTGCATACATTCCTACTTCCAAGAAGAGTCATTAGACATGATCTAGATCAACAAACTTGCATTCAATATAAATAGAAGTTCTCAAATGAAATATCTAGACAATAGCAACATAGTTTAAAGTTTAATCAAATTGCATGAAAGAACAGAAAGACCAAACAATTGGCACAGTCTAAAAGTATTTTTCAATAAAAATAAAATAGTAATAAAGGCTTGGTTTTCTTTTCCTAAAATTAGTGTTCCTTCAAAATCTGGACCCCTCTCTCAAAACAGAGAGAAGTATATATAGTAGAAAACTCCCATTGCCTTAGAGAGAAATAATAGAAAATATTTCATGATCTCTGGAAATGATGCAAAAATAAGTATATTCCCCAAGCCATTGCAACAAAAAAGATTTGAAACCAAGCATCTGGTCATTCCAAGCTCAAGTTTATCCCTTGAAAATGATGGTCTCAACAAGGTCAAACTGACAAGTGTCATCATCCCATGAAGTAATTATGACACATAGCGGCCAATGGCAACATTTAGTTCGCTTGATTCATCACCCGAATACAAAACCTACCGAAGAGACATGTGGTAGCATAGCACTTCCCATGTGAACCTTTATCTTTCACCATTGTTGAGTGGGAAAAGCTCTATCACAAAGTGGAGGAAAGCGATCATCAATTGGGCACAAAAGAGACGCGTGGCAAAATTTCGCTGCCCGCGGTTGTTATTTCATCCTTTCCCTAAAAGATTGTGCAAAGTAGACACATAGCAAGAGTGCATCATAGATGTTGATTGTGGGGCCCACCAATTTTTTTTGGGAATGAGAGCTACATGGCACTCGAGCGGGGCCCACTGAGGAAGCAAAAAGGAACGATCAAAATGGCTTGCATCTACGACACGTGGAAGCGTAGCGGGAATTCCCAAGATGTGATGGAAAGGAAACCTCTGAGGTGCACAAAGAAAACACATGGATGGGGTAGTACACTTTGACAAAAAGGCTGAGGGCTATTTTACGATGTGCAGGCCAATACTTATAGCAAAAATATACCCAAAGGGAGCTTGTTGAATATTTATTCACAATATCATTTCTAGCAAGCTTTCCCCAACCATCTTCCAAAATCCAATCACTCCTCCAAGTTATCCTATCATACCTTCATCCATGCTCGCTAGCAATCCTTATGCTAACCTTGACAAGGGATATCCATTATCTCCCACATCCACATATTCATCATATCCTTAATCTACATCTTTCTCTTATGCAACATCCACATCGTCCTATCCCAATCCTCCATCTATATATTCCTACCTTAATTCTCCATCCACTTTCTCCACCATCAATCCTCCATCCACATCTCATTTTAATCCATTGTCCCAATACTCCTACTTCAATCCATCATCCCAATCTTCCCATCCTAATCCAACATCCAAATCTTATCTTAATCCACTATCCCAATATTCCTATACTAATCCACCAAACACATCCTCTTGTCCTAACCCACCATCCACACCCTCTTATCTTAATCCACTATCCCAATATCACCACCTTAATCCTCCATCCCAATCTTCCCATCATAATCCTACATCCCCATCCTCCTATCCTAATCCAACATCCACATCTTCCCACTTTAATCCACCGTCTCAATATTCCTATCTTAATTCCCCATCAACTTTCTCTAGCATCAATCCACCATCAATATCCTCTTATGTCACTCCATCTTCCACTCCATCATGTCCTAATCCTCCACCTACTCCCAGTCCTCCATCCAATCCCATTCCTCCATCTAATCCTAATCCAATAATCCATAATCCTAGTCCTCCACCTATTCATAATCCTTCATCTACACCTACCACACCATCTAAGCCTACAATAAGCAAGTACCTCATTCTAGATGTCATCCAAGGACTTATGACAAAGAAGACATCCCCAAATCCACATTCTGATGTCATGGAGCCATGCCACCCCACTCCACCATGTACGATCACTAGTGATGAGGCCCTTCTCTATCCCAAACCAATCACTCCCATTCCTACTCCCCACAATGTCCAAACCATTAAAATTGTCCAATCCATTGAATTCATTAAACCCCATCTTCCACTCTTAGAATTATTGAAACCATCGTAGACACCCAAATCCAATCCACTCCCCCCACTCCTAGAATCACTAAAATCCATTCCCATGAACTTCATGAATCCTCCATCCTTCCATCTCCCCCACTTGTGGAGTCCCTCCAACACTCCAACATCATGCCTTCCACACCTGATGAGTCATTCCAAGAGCTTGATCTAAAGCATACCAACATATCCCTCCCTCCACATCAAAATCCTTCCATCCTATCTACTCCAACTCAAGATCATAGTCCCCCATCCATTACATCCCATGATCCCCTTGGAACTCAAGATCCAACGACTCCATCTCATGAGCCCTTATCACCCACTGCCACAAATCTAGATCCTATCATATCAGTTATTCCCTCTTGATCCCTTATCACTCACTCCTCCCGATCAAGATGTTGCCATCCCATCATCTCCATCTCATGATACTCCATCACTGACTAACCCTACTATCCCAAAACCACTTTTATATCACCTTGGTACCCTTACATTCATCCATGCTAGTTTCCTTACAGAAGAAGAATAAAGCATATACACCACCCTCCTCCTCCACCTAATAATGGACTTGCATCATGCTTCCAAAATAACAAGCATCCTACCATATATTGAATGCTCAAGAGCATGAACTATCAAGGAAAAGGTTTATGCCTCCATGAGAAAGGTATTTTAGAGCCCATCCATGTCAAATAAAATCCACGTACAGAAGGTCTTGGATATATCTCAAGACTCACAATCCAAAAATGTTGGTACAACCTCCATACATCCTAAGCGATCCTCTTCCAAAAGAACAATAGGCTCTTCTCATCACTCCACTACCCTATTTTTCTCCATTCCTCCTCCATCATATCACTTCAAAAAAATGATCCGTATTCCTCCTTCATCCTCCAAATCCATTTTGGGTTCTTATTGATGGGGTCATTATAATCCTCATCATTTAATTTATCAATCCAAGGCGGTGTCCGTCGTTGTCTGCAAGAGAGAAAGTAGAAAACTTGTTTGACAGTCTATTCTACTTTTATAAATAAACCAAATTTGCATTAAAGGAAGGTTGCATGAAAGGAAACTAATATAAGGAACACTTGCAAGAATTGAAAAGGATAAACTACTTCACACTTTCTAGAAATGAAAAGCTTGCTTGAATTCAAATTTACTCTAGAAAGTTGGAAATACATTGCTGAGAATGAAACTAAAATTATCCTATTTCCTCAGGCTAAAATAAGCCTTTATAATCCCCCCCTTTTCTCAAATGATTACATTTTATTTATAGAATTCATATTCTATATCTATCCAACCAATCCACTAAGAATGTGGATCCAAGATCCCAATTTTGAGGGGTCATTTACAAAACTCTAAAAAAACTAAAGTTGTTGTCTTCCATCATGCCACTTTTGTCTCAGTTGATTCTAACACGTACTGCTCCTTCCCTGATCATTTTGAATTTTGTTGAGAAACAATGGAGATATTATTGTTTTACTGAGACTACATTTTTGACAATTTTTGGGAGCCTCATTTTTCGAGAACCTTTAGTTCTCCACATGAATGAAGGGATTGTTCTTTAGTTTTATTGACCAAATATTTTTTTATTATATTTAAGAACATTCCACTATCATTAATGACACCTAATTTCTTTGATACTGGAGGAGTCTTCTTTATCTTCACATAATGTCTTCAAAGCCTTGTCTAGAATTGATGTTTGGAGCTCTTAGTTGCAAGTGGTTGTAGCTTCTTCTTACCATAAGTTATTTAATAACTCATTTATCTACATTATATAATCTTCAACACTTCATGGAGACATATTAGAAACAATTTGCATCACATAGATTACCAAAAATAAACCAAACATTTACTTTATATTCTACTTTAAACAAGTTAAAGAACTTTCAATCAATACTCAAACCCACTTTAACACTAATGCATTAGGAAGAAATAGGTGATTTTCTTTGATAAAATATGAGACAATTTATGGTCTCATAACTTATTTCCCACCATCCACCATCACCAATATTTCCTCTACTCATGTATTTTGGGTCCCTATGTCCCTTCATCCGCCATTGCACATCCTCCACATACTAAGTCCATTTTGGGCCCTTATATCCCAAACTCATCTCCTCCATCTCATTCTACTTATCCTTTCATCAATTGATCACATATTCCTATCACCCATCAAAAAAATCCCACTCTCATGTTCCCTAATCAAGATCAACAAAGGCACATACCTATGCATCCTCCATACACATATCATTCCCAAAATCCTACCTCCATCACTCCATTCATGTTTCCTCCACAACATCCATCTCCTCACACTCGTACCATTTCTATTAAAATCACTTTGGATACCAAAGTAAAAATGAATACATCCAAAAATCCATATGAATCAAAAGATCCCCATGTCCCCTCTAAAGGACATGATAAAGAAAATAAAAATTCGATCCAAAATCCAAATCAATCCAAAAGGCTACACAATCCTATTAAAGAAAAAACCAAAACCATGTGGATCACAAAGAAAAAAGATGTAATGCCTTCAAATGAAAAATCCATAACAACATCCAAAGTTTCTAATCCAAAAGCTAATCACTCGCATCCTCCATCTCCTAAATCTATTTTGGGTCCTTATGTCCCAAAATTCACTACCCCAACTCTCCATTATCCCTACATCCTGCATCCATTAATCCTCCTATCATTCCACATCCCCCACCATATGTGCCAATGTTGGTCCTAAAGATGTTCCCCCCATGCACTTTCCAACATCCCATATATTATCCCACATATCTCCCTCATCAAATCCCTTTAATCCACTCCCTTTTGTAATCCATCCATCCTAATAAGATTGTACCAACATCCAATAGTCACTTCACACATGGGCTCTTATTACCTCGTATGGAACTTGATGCTTGAATCCATATATCCATTTATAAAATGTATTATAAATCCACTTATCCACATCCCTATCCTTATCCATCTCCATCCACATACTATCCAAAAGAGTAAAAAATGTCAAAAAAAATACAAAAATAAAAACAATAAAAAAAATAAAAAAAATCATCCAATGGTGAAAACTTGGCAAACAAGTGCCTTGGATAAGTACCATGATGAAAACCTGCCAAACAAGCATCATGCGTAAATCCTCCATCCAGTTTCCTTCCACACTTGGGGGCAACTTCATCTCCTCCATCCAACCTATGCACCTATCATACCTATCATATACCATTTATCTCAATCCATCCATCTTCCTTGTGATCTTGATAAAGATAGGGGCACCTATCTATACAATGCTTTGGAAACCTCTCGATATACATTCCTTTCATCCATACACTATTATATTCCCCATTCACATCTATCTACCTTCCTTGTCTACCCGTCATGTTACCATCAATTTCCCTTTCTTATCCATGCATCCCATCCATATCCATCTCACTCTCTTATTTTCCCATCCTTCTATCTTCCATTCCTCTTGCCTCATCATACATGACATATATAAAGTGGGGCATATTTTGGCTTTGTAACATAGTCCTTGAAGACATCATTCATCAGTCATATTATCCCTTCCATATCCCCATCCTTCTCTTCCAATTCACCCATCCAAACAATCCCTTTCATCTCCCCATCCTTATCTCCCTATCCATCCAAGAGAAAATATTTTTCGTTTCCCCATCCTTATCTTCCTCTCCACCCATCATATCATCCCTTCCATCCCCCATCCTTATCTCCCTATCCATTCATCTTTATCCTTATCTCATCTCATAATCCCTTGTCATTGGTATCTAGCTATAGGCTTCCCCCATGCAACCCAATGCCATCCCTCTCATTGTCATCACTCCCACCTCTTTCACACATATTTCTAATCTCCTATCACTTTTCATAACTCATCTATCCATCATATCATCCTCCCGATCCATCTTTTGATGATTTGGATAACTATCCCATTCCTGAGCTACACGTGATCACCACCATCCTATCCACATGATCTATCTTTTCTAATCGTATCGACTCCATCAGTGTATATCCTTATCATGTTCATTTCATCATCCTTTATCCATTATTTGTCATTGGTCTTTTTTCAAACTACGTTGCCTCTGCGCTTTCACATCAGCAAGGCTAATCATTTGATCAGCCCCCGAGGCTTTGGTTCATCCTTTTACGTTAGTCCCTATCGTCTGTATATCTGTTCTTGGAATTTGTTCGTCCTATCTTTGTCATCCATCCAAGTCTCCATCATCCATCTATCTACTCTTGGAATTTTTTGATTAATTCTTTATCATCCATTGAGGTCTCCATTGTCCTCTTTTCACTTTTATCCATGGTCAGTCATTGGTCTTTTATCGAAATTTGAGGGATCTATGCTTTCACGTAGGAAAAACTAATCTCTGATAAGACCCTGAGCCCCTAGGTCTTTAGGGTGCATCTTGGTGTCATATCATGTCATCAAGTGTGTCCCTATCTAGCTGGTTCCTAGAAACAAAATCCATTAGTATCATCTAGTTCAGTCGGTTTTGAGTATCCCAAGTCATGCCGATCACCTAATCTATCCTCCATCTTTGGTCTTAATAGGATGTATCCTTCCTAAATTAGACCACATCAATCCCATCCATCCACTAATCCTGTGGCAAAGGACATTTGAAATTTTTTGTGATCTTTTGGTGCTTTTGGCATTTTTTTTTATCATTTGAGCTTCCTATTATACTTTGTCAGGGTTGCCACGGTCCATCATATCATGGTGTGTTTTGAAAAGTAAACATAGGGGAATATCTTGATTTTTTGTGATCTTGTTTTCTGTGTTATCCCATGTAGTACCCACCAAGACCCTCATGGTCTTGTGTTATGTTGGGGCATCCTTTGTGTTTGTGGTTTTCCAACATTGGTCCAACCAAAGCCCCTTTGACTTTGGGATGTTGGACTAACCTTTTTGTTTGTTGCATCAGTCTTATGCATGCGATACGATGTCACATTGGTTCCTCATACCTTCATGCAAAGTGTCTCATGCTATATCAAATTAAGTGCTCACTCCATGGCAGTTTTGATAGAGTGCTCTTAATCCATTTTCCCATCCACTCACCCTAGATCTTTCTCATCCATGCATCCTTTATCACCCCCCCTCATCTATCTATCCTATCTATTTTCATCCCTCCCCTTCCTCCATCCTCATCATATCATCATCTCTTCAATCTTCTTAGGATAATATAGATTAGTTATTCTAATAAATTTTTTGTTCATCCTCATCATATCATCATCTCTTCAATCTTCTTAAGATAATATAGATTGGTTATTCTAATAATTTTTTCCTTGTTACATCTCAATCCAATCCTAATCCCTTCAATCTAGCACAAATCACCTAATCACATCCTTGGTCTTGTTCCCATCCTTGCTACAAGCCTTGATCCAATCATCATTATTGTCATCATCATCGGGATGTATCCTTCCCTATCCTTTTGTGTTGTTTTGGGATGTATCATCCTCTCCTCAACAACACTCTTATCATCATCATTAGGATGTATCCTTCCCTATCCTTGTATTTTTTTGGGATATATCATTCCCTGATCAACAACACTCCATCCATCATCAACCCATTTTGGCTTGTAGCTTGATTGGGGTAACATCACCTTTGTCCTTAAATCAATTTGTGATTTCTTTTATCTCTTCATCTTACCATACTCTATCCTATCCACCACTCTGCATCATCTTCCTCATATACCCTTTCATCATCTCATCCATTTCGAGAGCACACCTGTGTTCTCTTGAACCCGCATGACCTCTCGAGGGGGAATCCCCAATCGCTAATATTTATCTTCAATCCCATCATCTGCTTCTTCCTAGTCACTCCTTGGATGACTGGGGCATCTTCCACAATCTAACTGTCTCCTTCCTAGTACTATCTTTTAATCTTCTTTGAAATGATGCTACTTCGTAACACCATCTCAAAGAGGGGAAAAATGTAGACACCTAAATTTGACCACCTATAATTTATCCCTTTTCATCTAAATATCCTCTTTTCCACATTAATTAAATAATATTTCTATTATTTAATTAATACCACTAAAGTCCTCTAAATCCCTAAGGTATTTTAAAAAATCAATTAAATACTTTATCTCCCTTACCCCTTCTATCCCATGAATTAAATAAATAAATCTTACTTATTTATTTAATATCTCAAATGTCACATCCTCCATCACTTTTTCCTAATTCTAATCCCAATCCTAATCCTCACCTAGCCTATCCACTAAACATGTGCACACACTTAATCCTTGAATAAGTGGGTCAACCCTCCCCATCACATCAAGCACATGGGATTGTACCCTTGAGGGTACAATCTCCCTCTTAAGCCCTCTCCTTGCCCCACTTGGCACAATTAGGTGGCTTGAGAGGTCTCAACCAATCTCATCCATTTATCTCCATCATGCAATCTTGGCCATTAATCGTGTATCCTCCCACAATCTATTTATCCTAAGACTTAGCTATTTTCATCTATCTTACCCATTTTTCACTGGAGTGGCATTATGCTACCGAAATTTTGAGTGAGCACACATCCAATCTAACATCATGGGAAAATCTACACAACAGGAGGCTTTTCACACTGGTTTAACTCCTCATCACCTTATCTTGAGTGTTTTTCTTGTTTTTGGTCTTTTGCTTCTTTTCATTGCATTTTTAGTAGATTAAAAACACTGCACCATAGGAGCAAACAAAAAATTAATTCAACCTATTGATTTATCAATCAAAGGTTTTGATAATGTGGAAAGATGATTGCTTGGTGTGATAACGTTTCCTATTAAAGTTGGTAAGGCTATGTTGCAAACTCCAATCGATGTCATGCCCCATGACCTTTGATATAATCTTATCTTGGGTAGACCATGGATTCATGAAATGAAAAGAGTGTGTTCAATGCTTCATTGCTTAATGAAGTACACATACAACAATAAGGTTTACAAGATAAAATTTGATCCTAAATCTAAAAAATTATTTATAAACTAAAACAGGAATAAAGAATCCTCTTAGCACATTGACACCAACTATAAAAGTGGAACCTTTACAAATTAAGGACAAAGATGAAGATGATTGTCTTTCATTCATGAATTTTTTTTGGGAAGATGATTGGAGCTCATTAGATTTCACACCTATATTCATGGGGAAATACAAGATTACACAATCAAAATCAGGAAAAGAGAAAGAAGTTGCAATGATATCAACACAATCTATTACTAAGTCATCGAAAGCATCTAAATCTACAATTTCTAGTAAGGAGGAAAACACAAATTACACAACACTTACGATGAAACTAATTATGAAAAAACACCTTCTTTGAAAATAGCGGAAGCCATTTATGGAAGAGGGTATCAATTATTGAAACTTTTTAGGGTTAGAAGGTAGATATCTAACAATTAAATGCATATTTGATCAATCAAATAGAGTAATAAAAAACAAAAAAAAAATTATAGTAGAAACAACAAAACACAAAGAATTTAATGTGGTTTACCCAATATGGACTACATCCACAAAATTGCAGCCATCCAATGATTTTATTATCTAGTGCAAAAAATATTACAATCTCATGAATAATGCCCCACTAGCTTTCCAATACAGTAGGCTTGGCAAGGTAGGGGCAGGATATGCCTCATAGAAATGGGTCGCACAATGATATTGGACAGCTAGTGAGCTCACTAAGTTTCCAATGCGGTAGGGTTGACAAGGTAGGGGTAGTGTAAGCCTCATAGAAATGGGGACTCATGGTGATGTCAAATACATATATTTTCTAAGTTGCCAATGTGGTAAGGTTGAAAAGGTAGGGGCAACGTATGCCTCATAGAAATGGGTCCCCATTTCTATGAGGCATATGCTACCACTACCTTGTCAACCCTACCGCATTGGAAAGCTAGTGAGCTCAATAGCTTGCCAATGCTCACATGATTTTTCCAATGTAATTCCTTAAAGAAATGTGGTAATGTGGCATGCCATGATTGCAAGATAAGCTCAAAATGGAAGCATGGAAAAGGAATTTGAATTTTTTGACAAGGCATTTGAATTCGCATGCCTAGTCCATGTTTCCATTTTGAGCCTATCATGCAATCATGGCATGCCACATTACCACATTTCTTTAAGGCATTTCATCCAAAAAATTCATGTGACCTTTTTCTATGCTAGAAATACTCTTCTATAGGATGATTGTAAGTATTTTGTATGAATCCTTGAATGACATATATTTCATTTACTTGTATTGATTCATTTTTTCAGGAACTAATATTCATCTCATTACCATGCTATAGGTAAATTATCTGCCATGCCGAGGAAACGAACAAGGAATAAACTAACATATGAAGAGTTTGAAACCAATAAAGCAAAGGAGAGAGAACGGGTGAGGGAATATCATGAAAAGAAGAAATTTGATATGATTGACAAAAACAAGCCAATTGAAGAGGAACCTCAACCATCAAAAAGAGAAAAAGGCATTGGTAGCACAAAGGGAATGAATGCGAAAGTATTGTGGTAAGATATATTCAAATACCGTAGTTGGAGACACGTCCTCTACTGCAAGTGAATACGAAGGGACACCATTAAGTACAAGTGAATATGGAGGGACACCATCTACCACAAGTGAATATGGAGGGACACCATCTACTGCACGTGAATATGGTTGGACACCATCCACCTCATCTCAAGTTGAGAGTACATCATCACTCAGATTTGATGAAGTTAGGCCATCATCCCCATGTTAACCTCAAGGTATGTCATCTATTCCACCCTCGATTGAAGGTACACAATCTATCCCACCTCACTTAAATATTGATGAAATTCCTAATGTTGATATGTATGTATCTAGGAGAACACCACCTAGAATTTTGCATAGAAATCCAAAGTATTTGATTAATATTAATGAGGATATTTTACAGCACATGGAAGGTAAGATTCCAACACACACTTGTAGAGGATATGCTTATAATATTTGGAAATTCTTCTTTTATAGGATAAATGAGACCGCAAGATGTCAACTATTTGTTGAAATGATGCAGGGTATAAAGTATAGAAACATCCTAAGACTCTTGGGTTGAGAACATCAAATGCTTCAAGTGAAAAAACTATTGTGAAGAATCTAATGGATTCTTATGAGAGTGTGGGTAAGACCTCAAGCTAAAAGGATAGTAATGTCACCCAATGTGTCATTACATCGAATTTGGTAAGTATTCAAACAAAGAGAGCTTGTCTCATTAGAAAGATGAGTGAACAATTGAGAATTAATAGAAAAAAATTATCAAGAGTCATTCGAAGGTGACAAAGAATTAAGGGCACTGATTCAAATGAATTATGAGCATTCTCAAGAGATTGCCACAAAAAGATAAAAAAGTTGTTGATGCATTGAGAAAACTAATTGAAGAGTATTGGAAGAATAACAAAAGCCATCTCTGAATAAAAGGGATGTGGTAAGAAGGAGAATTGGTAGTCAGAACTATGAGCCACATCCAAAACATTTTTTGGATATGACTCGAACCCAATTTTTTTGTAAATTTAAACATGATTATCCTCAAATTAGTATTTGTCAAAGATATTTTGAAATGATTAAACCTTTTTATGTCAAGATAAATCACACATGCGCTACTTGTTGTTGTAGACTACATATTGAATTCTCTAACCATTATGATATTTATCATTCTATATGTTTAGATTTGCATACTAATAATGTTTTACATGATTGTGGCATACAAGCCCCACCAACATCTTCAAGAGAGTTCTTATCAAAAAAATTATGTGGAATAGAGGATGACCAAATATTCTACAGGACACTATGCTTGGATGGTTTATGTCAGTGTTGTGGTGGCTTGTAGCGTATGTTAGTATGTCAATATATGGAAAGAACAGATGAGGTGGGACAAAATGTAGTAGAGTTTGGGAAGTATAAAAAAGTGGCATACATTACAAAAGATGGTAATCAAGCAAAAATGTGTGATTTGGCTATTTAGAAGATTCTAGTGTATCAGTTTATGTCCATGTTTCATGACAATATAGTGTATAAGTATGTAAGGCATACCCATAGAGCTTGATGGTTGGACATGCAATTCAAGCTATGCAATAACACCTTTCTAGTTGGAAACATAGTTTTAGTGGTTGATTTTTTAGAGAAATACACTCTAAAACCACAAGGTGAGGTGCAGTCACAGTATTACAACTCCACATAGGTTTCAATATTCGTGCACATAACATTCATTCATGCAACTAATAGTATAGAGGACCAAAGGAAGGTATCGAGGGAGTATCACTTTTATATTAGTGATGATTGCACACATTCTCCAGAGTTCATGCAAGCTTGCTTCTAGATTTTCTACAATGATTTGTATTAGAGGGACCTAACATACAGTCAACATATAATATGGTCAGATAATTATGTAGCACAACTCAAGAACTCGCACATGTTCTATTGGTTGTGTAGGATGCATGTCATTACAAGTGTTCAACATATGTGTAACTTTTGTGAGGCTGGGCATGGAAAGGGGGAGCATAATGGTGCAGGAGAATATGTGAAAAGAGCATTAGCAAAAGAAGAGTTAAAGTATAAAGACAATGCAAAGTTAACAGATGTAAAATCAATCGTCGAGTGGTGTAATGCTTCAATGGGTCCAAGTAATGAAGGTACATCTTCAATTCATATATTTTTTTGGTTGATGGATGATACTAACATTGCACCATATGAGGATTGTTGTACACTAATAGGATCAAGTGAGCTACACTCTTTCCTTAGCTCAGATGTAGGTTCATGGAGTATCAATACATGGAAGATGGAATGATTTTTTTCTTCATGTACAATGCAAGCCTTGGATATTGTGAGTCAAAGGAGTGGGTTGAGAAATGGCCGTTAAGTTATCTTAGCCCACTTCACATGTATCGCCCTCTGACAACATTGGAACTAACATAGATGAATTCATCAATTGACTTTGACCACATATTAGATCTAGTTCAACAAGGTAATATATCTACTTGATTATTATTTGAAATTCCTATTGTTATCTTACTTTGTAGTGTATTTGTAATCTTGACTAATTTTAAGAGATTTTTTACACATATCGATGCAGGGCATGTTTATGCAGTTATTATAGATGGAGACAACGAAGAGGGAATGGACTATTACTTGTGTCGTGTTGAGGCCAAAGAGAAATTGGAGACCCCAGTTATAGATGGAGAAAACATCGAATACCCTGTAGGCTCAGTTGTTGTTACTAGAACGTGGCTTAGTAGGTACCCACATAAGAGTGTTAAATATTGATTGTTTCAGGACTATTACATGCATCGGAAGATTCTTCATTACTCAAACCTTGTCATGGCATCCAATGTTAATTTGACCAAATATGGATTTAGACCTTTGAACAAGATCTTGTGGAAGGTCCTTGAGTCTGAACATGAGGAAATACTTGATACAATAAAGAGTAGAACAAGCCTAGATGGGTCATTGGATTAATTTGTAAGTATGCACATTGGTTCTTATTAATCTATACTTGTATGCACATTAATTTGTATGATGCCAATGCTATGATTCCAGTGCTATCGTCTAATATTTATATCATCTTCTTTTACTTTTCTTATTTGTAAGTAGCCTATTAAAAATTCATTTGTGTTCCCTTGCAGAAAATGTTGATTTATGAGCCATCTAAGAGAATCTCAGTGAAAAAAGCAATGCAACATCCTTATTTTGATGATCTTGACAAATCTCAATTATGATTTTAAGCCATTATAAAAGTGTGTGTGAAGCTTGGCGAGGGAATTTCAAGTTATTCATTTGAAGTTAACCTTATCATGAGCACCTATGATGTAGAAATTATAAGAGCATCTCAAATTTCAAGTTATTCTATTCATGTGAGGTGTTGTGTGCAATAGGTATATTGGAACTCCCAATGAATATGTATGACCAAGAGTGACTAAGTTGAGAGATTGGCATACCTATCCTTAATGGAAGCATCAAGATTTATGCCTTGTTGTTCCCAGTTGGAACCAAATGGTGTGGATTTGTTGTCTGTAAGTGTCTTCTATCTATTTTCATTTCATTTCCATTTTGGATGCTCTTTCTTTTTCTTATTTTACTTTTCCTCTTTGTAAGTAAACTACTAAAAATTGATTGGTGTGTCTTTGCAGAAAATGTTGATTTATGAGCCATCCAAGAGAATCTCAACCAAAAAAGCAATGTGACATCCTTACTTTGATGATCATGAGAAATCTCAATTCTAATTTGAAGCCATTATAAAAGAGAGTGTGAAGCTTAGAGAGGGAATCTCAAGTTATTCATTTGAAGTTAAATTCATCATGAGCACCTATGATGTAGACATTATAACATAATTTGGAATGTATGAGTGACATTGTAAAAGATCTGTGAAAACAGAGTACCTAAGGAATTGTGCCTACAAGTACAAGCACTTGGGTTTCAAAATGGTGTATGAAGCATAATAGACAATTGTATCACAAACAACAGAATTAGGAAAACCAAATAAATCTCATTTTATTGTAAATATCATATTATTAATATAGTGAGTGTAATAACCATTGATGGTTACTAATCATTCTTTTTCTTCTTTTATTCTCTCTCTATTATAACTAGCACCAATTGACTAACTTGTTACAAAAACTTCATTTATTAAAAAAAATGAACCTAATGATTATATATCAATATCAAGATAGCTTACAATCTATTCAAATAAACACTTGTAATGATATTTACTCAAATTTTGAAATTTATTGCTTCCATCAAACATTTGTAATTCATGCAATGTAATCCCTTAAGAATCCAAATTACAAAAGGGCGGAAATCTTTGATGGCCTGTTACCTGGATACTGTGTCAATTACAAGAATTTCATCAAAGGCATCATGATCACATAAGGCACCTCTATAATAAATTATCTTGGTTTTTGTTATCTTGAAGTCATTTTCCCGTGGTGTCCAGTTTTTAGTTGATGGAAAAAGTGTCAAATGCAAGCAGTGTAAAGTTGCAAAGTGGTGCAACTTTCATTTTGCAATGCGTGTGACCAAATGAACTATTCCAACATGTCTAGATTGGTATGTTTACACTAGGCATAGTCCTCTTTCACACCCAAACATGTCAAATAGCTCAAGCTACATTCAACTGGCTCAATCCCTTAAGGGTCAAAAGTGTAAAAGGGTAGCAATATTTGATGGGCTATTACTCAGAAATCATGATGCTTACGAAATCTTCATCTAAGCCTATGGGATCGGGTTAGGACCCTATACAATAACCTCTCTTAGTTTTTTTTTTTTTTTTTTATCTCAGAGTCATTTTTCCGTGGTGTCTAGTTTGCACTTGATGGAAAAAGTGTCAAATGCAAGCAGTGTAAAGTTGCAAAGTTGTGCAACTTTCATTCTGCAACTCGTGTGACCAAATGAACTATTCCAACACATCTTGATGGGTATGTTTATGCTAGGCATGGTCCTCTTTTGCACCCAAACATGTTGAATCACTCTGAGCTATGTTCAATTAGTTCAATCCCTTAAATGTCCAAAGAACAAAAGGGCATCAACCTTTGACAAGCTATTACTCAAAAACTGTGATGCTTACGAACTCTCCATCTAAGCCTATAGGATTATGTCAGGCCCCTCTATAATAACCTCTCCTAGTTTTTGTTATCTCATAATCATTTTTCTGTGGTGTCCAGTTCTCACTTGATGGAAAAAGTGTCAAATGCAAGCATTGGAAAGTTGCAAAGTGGTACAAATTTTGTTGTACAACTCATGTGACCAAAAATACTATTTCAATGCACCCAAATGGGTACATTTGCGCTAGGTATGGTTCTCTTTTGCACCCAAACATGCGGAATCGCTCTGAGCTACGTTCAATTGGCTCAATCCCTTAAGGGTCCAAAGTGCAAAAGGGTAGCAATATTTCATGGATTATTACTCAGAAATCATGATGCTTACGAACTCTCTGTCTAAGCCTATGGGATCATGTTTGGCCCCTCTACAATAACCTCTCTCAATTTTTTTTATCTTGGTGTTGTTTTACCGTGGTGTCCAGTTTTCACTTGATAGAAAAAGTGTCAAATGTAAGTAATGTGAAGTTGCAAAGTGGTGCAACCTTTTTTCTGTAACTCGTGAGACCAAAAAAATTGTTCCAACACATCCAGATGGGTACATTTCCACTATTCATGGTCCTCTTTCACACCCAAACAAGTGGAATCGCTCTAAGCTACGTTCAACCGACTTGATCCCTTAAGGGTCCAAAGTACAAAAGGGTAGCAATCTTTGACGGGTTATTACTCAGAAACCATGATGCTTACAAACTCTCTGTCTAAGCCTATGGGATCACATTAGGCCCCTCTACAATAACCTCTCTCAGTTTTTTTTATCTCAGTGTCGTTTTCCCATGGTGTCTACTTTTCACTTGATGGCAAAAGTGTCAAATGCAAGCAGTGCAAAGTTGCAAAGTGGTGCAATTTTTTTTTTGCAACTCATGTGACCAAACAGACTATTCCAATGCATCTAGATGGGTATGTTTACACTAGGCATGGTCCTCTTTCACACCCAAACACGTGGAATCACTTTGAGCTACATTCAACCGGAATGATCTTTGAAGGGTCCAAATTGCAAAAGGGCAACAATCTTAGATAGGATATTACTTAGAAACCATGATGCTTATGAACTCTTTGTTTGAGCCTATGAGATTGTATTGGGCCATAATAACCTCTCTCAGTTTTTGTTATCTCAGAGTCATTTTCCCATGGTATCCAGTTTTCACTTGATGGAAAAATTGCCAAATGCAAGTAGTGTAAATTTGCAAAGTGGTGCAAATTTCATTTTGCAACTCGTGTGACCAAAAAAACTATTCCAACATTTCCAAATTGGTACTTTTATGCTAGGCATGGTCCTTTTTCACACCCAAACACACGGAATCTCTCCAAGCTACATTCAACTAGCTCGATCCCTTAAGGGTTTAAAATGCAAAAAGGCAAAAAAATTGACAAGTTATTACTCAGAAATCGTGATGCTTACGAACTTTTTGTCTAAGCCTACAGGATCATGTTGGGACCCTCTACAATAACCTCTCTCAATTTTTGTTATCTTAGGGTCATCTTCTCGTGGTGTCATGTTTTCACTTGATGAAAAAAGTGTCAGATGCAAGTAGTGAAAAGTTGCAAAGTGGTGCAACTTTCATTCTGCAACTCATGTGACCAAAAAAACTATTCCAATGTGTGCCGATAGGTAATGTTACGCTAGGAATGGTCCTCTTTTGCACCCAAACATGCTAAATCAATCCAAGCTACATTCAACCAGCTTAATCCCTTATGATGGCATGCAAAACAATCAAAAAAAGAAACATTCACACAATAGTTGAGAAGTCTGAGTTTTCCACACAAAAAGCATATGATCATTCTCAAGTGTAGCAAGTGTAACAAATTTTTTAATTATCCTCCTTTCGCTTACAAAAATATACAACCAATTGTAAATGTGTACAATGGAATTTTTTTTTTAATTATCCTCCTTTCATATTTTGTCATTTTCATTTGAAATGATTTGCTATGCTTGAAAACTGGAGTCTAAGAGAAACAAGTGATGCTCTCATGTACATTTATTATTTGGTGTGATAAATAAAGTTTCCACCCTTGAGTCCATTTCTTATTTGTATTATAAATTATAAAGCTTTCCCGCAAGTCCATTTCCTATACAAGAAATAATATTGCAAAAATTTGACATTTACATCTTTTGATGTGTTTATATGGTGATGGATCAAGAACATAACAATTCATTATGTACTATGAGGATTATGCTATGAAAATGTTTAAAGACTATTCAAGATAAATGTTTGTATGATAATGTGTCAATAAGTTAACTACTCATCATCTACTATGAATATTATGTTTTGCAAGTGTTGTGAAGATTATGTATCCTTTGCTTAATTGAGTTGTTCCAATCAAAAGATTAAATATGTAAGAAAAAGGGAGCATGAGGAAATACATTGCTCAAGGATCTTAAATAAGCCTTCTCTCTAGTTGCAATTTTAGGTGGATTATTGCTTTCAAAGTATTGGGAATGTTTTGCCTATTTTCTTGTTGGCAATTGCCATTCTAGAAGGCTCATCTCTTGATATATATTATACTCATTCTTAATCAATTATCAAGTTAATAATCAGTGCATTTATTTACAATTAATGTTTTCTTTTCAATTTGTGCAATTTGTAACTCTACTAGTATTCCTAGAAATATTGAAGTTGTTTAGCATCAATCAATAAATATTCAAGACAAACCATGAAGGAAAAAAATGATCAATACTAGGGCTAACCAACTAATAAGTATACATGTGAATAAGTCAAGCATACATCTGAGTAATGGAAGCACAAGTACTCAAAAATGCATAAGCCTTGAAGTATACACACAAATACATAGTATACACAAATTAATACAAAATATATGCATGAATACAAGGTATACACATGAAAACACGTAGGTCGCAAAGTATACATGTAAGTTGTAAAGTATACACTTGAATACACGTAACTCATATCTATTTGAACCATGGATTTATAATGCAAATATGGGCACCCATCGATAAAAAAGATTTGTATTAACCAAATAGCCATGTAGGCATACATCAATATATGTCAATATAAATATAAAATATATATAAAATAGCCATATAGGCTTACAAGAATGCCATATAGGCATACAATGTAAAATATATCCAATACAAAATATGTACAAAAATACCATATAGGCATACAATAAAAGGCCCCAGAATCAAAAGTCATTCCTCTCCATGCTCTTGAAATAAACTCTTGCCTTTTTCCTATAGATAAGATGGCGATAGGTATGTCACTCATTTATTCTGAGGTTGAGGAGTGCTCTTGGTGCTCCTCTCATGGTTTAGTTCTTGTTAAAGTCTTATCTATTACAATAACAAGTAAATACATTAATATATAGAAATTACATTATAAAATATGATATATTTAACAAAATAATCACTTACTGCCATCTGATGATCACTCTCCATGAGGGAAATATTCAAATTCCCATGTTGAGGCATGCTAAAGCCCTGTAGAAACCATCCAAAGAGAAATGAAACTACGAATCAATAATGGTTTGATTTTTCACTAACTAATATCTATAACAACAAATGCAAATTGAAATTTAGTAATCTGCCTCATACCCCACCTGTGAGAGTCATCGAGGACTCTATAGTAGATGAAACACTGAGCTTCATCACTCTATGAATAATTAGAGGTGTATCCACTTGCAACATTTGAAAATAAAATAAAAAAATATTCAATCAAGAAAACTAGAATAGCGATCCAAATCATTGCTTTTAATGTATTAGATAATGAACAAAATTTGAGTACTTTTTAAACTATATATTTCTGATTATCATGCTTACTATTTTCCCTATCCATAGCTTGTTTGAAAGCACTTGTTTTTAGGCTTTTATCCATAGCAAGAAGGCGGTGAACCGTTTGATAAAATTCTTTCATAGAAATGTATGATAACTGTGGTGGCATAGAGAAGACAATGAACTATTTGAAAAAATGCCTTAAATAAATGGGGTCTCATGGTGATGGAATTACATTACAAACAAATGTGTCATGGCATTCCATCACCATAAGACCGCATTTCTCTGAGTCATTTTTTCAAACAATTCATTGCCTTCTCTATGGTATTATGTTTGGATGGGATGGATGGTATAGTGTGGTCTTGGTTATGAGATGGAGGGAAATCATGACATGAAGAGGGAGGGGTGGGGACATGAACAAGTGGAATAAAAGGTGGAAGGTTCCATGGATTGGTAAATTGAGGATGAGAACCTTGAAAAGAATTTGGAGGGGAATTTTGGCTAAAGGGTTGGTTTCTATTCTTCAAGCAGTGAGCTATTTGAAAAATGCCTCAAAGAAATGTGGTCATTCCATCACCATGAGACCACTTTTCTTCAAGGAATTTTTTCATACTACCCACTTCCTTGACTATGATATTGTTTACTATTATGCTTTGATATATTTTTTCCAAGAATCCATAGTTTGTTGGAAAGCACCTATTTTAGGTTTTTAGCCATAGCAGCAAGGAAGTGAATAGTTTGATAAAATTCTTTGGTACACGTATGGAAAATGTGGTGAGTTGTTTGAAGAAATTCCTCAAAGAAATGTGGTCTCATGGTGATGGAAAGCATTCCATCACCATGAGACCGCATTTCTTCAAGGCATTTTTTCAAACTATTCACTGCCTTGTCTATGTTATTGCTTACTAAATAATGCTTTGATAGATTTTTTCCAAGCATCCATAGTTTATTGGAAAGCACCTTTTTTAGGGTTTTAGCCATAGCATTAAGGAAATGAACTATTTGATAAAATTCTCTAGTAGACATGTATGGAAAATGTGGTTGCATAGAAAAGGTTGTGAGCTATTTGAAAAAATGCCTCAAATAAATTGGGTCTCATGGTGTTGGACATCACCATGAGAACACATTTCTTTGAGGAATTTTTTCAAACAACTCATTGGCTTGTCTATGCTATTGCTTACTATTATTCTTTCATATATTTCTTCCAAGCATCCATAGCATAGACAAGGTAGTGAACTGTTTGAAAAGATGCCTCAATAAAAAGTAGTCTCATGGAATTCCATGACAAGAAAATGCAATTGGAAGTTGCTCCTACTTATTACTTATGCTACGTAAAGTAAATACATCACTACTTATGTTGGCTTTCTAAACAACTATATTGTAGTTGAAATTTTGTCATCTATCAACATCTAGTTATTAGTTATGGAATGTGAATTAATTCTTTGAGTTTGAAAGATGTGCAATGCGATTTAATCAATGATATGAATATAAACTATACAAATCTATTAAGTACAATTCATTAGTTAAACTCTTTATTCTATTACCTGCATGTAGGTTTGTCTAAATCCACTGGCACTGGGAGGTGGTCCCTCGAAACCTCCAATATTAGCCTATTCAACATCCAAAATCACATATTAGAATACCCTTCATAAAACAATACTATTAACATGTAATAAATTTATAATTTTTTACTAGTTACATACCTCAACAGTAGATGTAGTGGAGTAATAAGCAGGTGTAGGGCCGATGTATCCAGTATCAACACTATGACCCTGAAATTTTATTAAAATCATAAAACTAAATATAGTTAATCTTGCATTTCAAAATTAAAATTTAATCAATTAAATTTAATGAACATGCTATCATTTACCTAAGTATCAATTCCATAGGCCTCATTCAAAATTTCAGCTTCCCTCACCATCTCCATAGCTATAGACGTATATGTTGAAAGGCCCAATACAACTGAGGGGGGGTGAATTACTTGTCACCAAATTTTAAACACAAAACTTAAACACTTATCAAATTCAAATCCACTTCATCCTATTATTAAGTATGGACATGAAATGCAAATAAAAAAACCAATAACAACACAAAAAACACTAGATTTATGTGGAAAACCCAATAATGGAAAAACCACGGTGAGGGTTAGCTCACAATATAAAGTAGTTCCAAAACCAAATACAAAAGGCTTACTGCCAAAGGGATCATTTCCCAAGATATGACTCACTACATCCAGAAAAGGAGGCTAACTACCTACAAAATAATTAAAAAACTAAATTGGCTTCACAACCAAAATGAACTGGTAAGAGTACACCTAACATGTGCTGATTTAGTTTTGGTAAGGCTTAGTAAACAAAATTGACACACTTCATCTTCGCATCTCATGCATAATACTGATTTCAATTTTTCTTATCCACACATTCACATCTCTCTTCAATCTCAAAACTATTCAATATATATATATGATTCATCTACAAACATCAACTAGGTCGGCCTAAATAGATGCAACCCTTATTCACTAAAAATAAACTATCAGCTTTAAGTATTTACAAGACTCTCAAAAATTGATCCAAGCATGTAGCATGCTACAATATGTTAGCTTGGACCTAAGATAGGTCACACATATATCCACACCCCAAATTAATTCATTACAATGTCAACTATACATTAGGTCAGCTAGAGATAGACCTAATAACAAAATGCAATCACTAGAATAATGCCAACTCGCCATACGAGCACATGAACACGTAAAATTCTGAACATACATGCTTCCAACATCCATAAACCATTTCCCAAAATTGCACGCAATGATGATCATCAGCGAAGGATTGCGGACCAAGATACCAACACCAGTCTGTGTTTCAACTCGTCAAATTTGTTCCAATCAACATTGAGATACTCATAACTATTGATATAAAAATAACCACCATCTGCAATCAAGAATATAGATGTAGATATATGTAGAGAACATCATATATAAACAACAGGGATAAATCTTATCTGTACTGTACACACAAACCAAAATACTAGAGGGTGTAAACTAGTTCTTCATACCGTTTCAAAGTATCGGATCGAACTAACAACTCAAACAACATGGTGACATCAATGAAAACACAAAATTCTATAACTAGATGATCTTCTTCATTCTTCCAAAAATATCCTATGTAGTAGCTTCTTGAGTGTCAGTGGGATCATATGAACAAGTTGCCCCACAAGCCTGACACAAATGGGATCGAAGCCCACCACTTGAAGACTCCCCTAGATGGTGCTATAATATAGGGACGGCATGATAGATGACACTCTGGGTCAAAGAGGTGATGGCCTGCAAAGTGTCTACCTCAACACTCTCCTTCACAATGGAAGGGAAACCGATGTGCTCATGAGGCGGCCTAGCGAGAGGTCATCTCACTTGCTGCCTAGGATCTTAATGTGCACCGGGTCTATCTTGAGCCAGCCCCCCACCTCTCCCTTGGAAGTCCCTCATATCCAAATAATTAGGGATTTTGTTCAGGATGAACTCACAGTACAGTTCCCTTAGGAAGTATTGCGGGACTTCACAATTGTTGGATGGTGGGTAATCAAAAACCATGTACCACCTAACCCAAAAAAGGTCCTAATCTATTGGTGATGGCACCAATGGATAGGAAACATTTTCGCATTGAGGCTAAGATTTGCATTTGTGCGTGGGTTAGTGAATAACGTGCACAAATCTAATTTTGTAATTTTTAAGTCTTTTACATCTTTATGTGATAATTTATCCCAGTAAAAATTCCTAGCCGCCTTCCTCCTATTTTTCCAACCAATTAATTGTTTGTTGATTGAATCTACATGTTTTAACATTTCTTTCAGTGAATTTGCAAGTGTTTTTCTTTCCATGGTTGAACTATTTGGATCATTCAACCTCGTGATTAACTCCTCAATTTTTTTTATTGTTTTCCATTTCACTCATTAAATTTTGCTGAGTGCCAGGAGGATGTTGAGGGATTAGTGGAGGAGATTGTTGTTGTGGTTGTTGAACTTGAGGATTTGTTGATGTTGTTGTTGCTTTGCTTGTTGAGGATTTTGTTCCTATTGTTGTTGCTCTACTTGTTGAGGATTTTCTGGAGGGTTTTGAAGAGCGTTTGTAGGTTCAATATCATCTCCTACAAATTCAAAAAATAAATATCAAAAACAACCTAAACTAACAAATTCACAACAAAAGACAAACAATCCTTACCTCTTCGACCTTCCCATCAACATGGCAGAATCTTGGCAATGAAATAGCAACAATTTGATGAAAAAATTGCAAGATTCACTCCTCCCAGAACATGAGTGCACAAAAGAAGGGCTTTTGGCTGTGGGAAAAAAATAGTCACAAAGCAAATGATCTCGATTTCCTATTTTTGCTTTTAATTGCCCATAACGCAAGCATGTTATAACACGCTCACATTATGAGCTATCATAATTTTTTTTTAAATTTGGCCACAAATTGGCCCCCCATCTTTTTGCACCTGCCCTTGTGTTAGTTTAATCTCTCTTTTATAACCTTGCATAAAAAGGCATAAAATTTTCTCAAAATATCATATTTTTGACTTGTTATAGGCATTAAAAAGCTCTTTCTACGTCCTAAAATTTGATGTGATTTAGTTTATATAAAATTAATAATATATAATTTACTTTCCAATCTCTCCTTTGATTGTATAAACTATAATCTGCTACGCCCTTAATATTATTGTACATCGGGTTATGAATAGTCGGCTTGTGGCTATCTTAACTCTCTATTAAGTCATATTATCATTAGTATATTGTTATTTAGTTGTTTAGGTTGGCCTAAGTCTTATATAGGTGTGTCTAAGTCGGCCTAGGTGATATCCTTGGCATAAATAGGTATATATAGGAGGTTGTGAGTCTTATTTCATCATCAAGTTGTGAAGTGTTCTCATTAGAGATATTTGGAGGTTTTCCCCCTCGAAGTGGCTTGTTATTCTCAGTTATTATCAAGTATTTGCAGCATATTTCATATCATATTCTTCTATTGTGCAAATTATTTCATAACAAGTGGTATCAGAGCATGATCTTGGCACCATAGAGGCAAGGTTTTTCTCAATTTTGGAGGCGATTTTGGGAAGAGAATATCTTTCATATTTTGGCGAATTTTTTTCTGATTTTTAAAGGGTTTTTGAAGAACATATTTAATAAGCTACAGTCCATATTTTAGAATAATTGGAGCAGAATTAAGCGAATTATTGCAGAATTAGGGTTTCTACACTATTTTTTTGGAATCTACATATCTCACACATCTTGTTGAATTGGAGTCTGATTTTTATTGGGTTTTTGAAGACATACTAAAGGGGATTACAGTAAAAATTTGAGAGAATTTAAGTTTCATTTGTGTGATTTATTTCAACATCAGTGGTTTCCATCATGACGGGGCCTGCAACAAGGGGTAAAAAGAATGCTGTCACTCCGGGGAAGACTCCTGATAAGGATGGTGAAACAATTGAGGATATTACTCATAATGAAGAAATCAATAAGGTCAAGGAAGAAATTTCCTCAATTAAGATGGATATGTCAGACCTAAGAGGAGATATGTCGGACCTAAGAGGAGATATGTCGGACATGCGAAACATGTTAAGCACCTACATAGCTGAATCAAGAAAGGAGTTCGCAAGCGACCAAGGTGAGAATTCTAGGTCAGCTACTACTGACACAAGATTTAGTACTCCTATGGGATCTAGAAATTTATTTCCAAAGGTGGATATGCGCAAGTTTGATGGTAAGGATCCTCTAACATGGATAAACCAAATGGAGAATTTTTTTGAAGTACACCAAATCCCAAATGGACAAAAGGTCATGATGGCTTCCTTATATTTAGAACCAGATCAATTCATTTGGTATCGTTGGCTTTGCACTCATCGAGGTAAAAAGGGGCTCACCGTCTCATGGTCAATTTTTACAGAGGAACTCCAAGCACAATATAGCAATAGCGTCACAGACAACTTCTTCAGCCAGCTAGCTAAACTTCAACAAACAGGATCAGTTAAGGATTATATTTAGCAATTCCAAAATCTATCCTTAAGGGTGGATTCAATTACGGAGGAAAACTTGAATGACTTATTCTTGGGTGGTCTCAAGGATCACATTCAACATGAGGTACGCATGTTTAGCCCTAGATCCATAAATGAGTCTTTTATCTTAGCACGTAGGGAAGAGGAGAAATATTTGATTCCTAAGAAGCAAGGGGCTAATGTGACAAGAGAGAAAGGATATTCAACACAACCTACTAAGTTGACTCCACAACAAATTGAGGAGAACAGAGCAAAAGGCTTGTGTTTCAATTGTGATAGCAAATACAGTCGAGGACATAAATGTAGTGAAAAAAATTGTTTTATATTGAAGGTCCCAATGAGGAAGAAGAGGAGGAACCCATACTAGAAGATGAAAGGGAGTCAAATGAGGAATCACATGATTCTCAACCAATCATTTCTTTCATGCACTCTCAGGTTTAGTGCTCCACAAACTC
Organism: Sequoia sempervirens; assembly: GCA_007258455.2. NCBI lineage: Eukaryota > Viridiplantae > Streptophyta > Pinopsida > Cupressales > Cupressaceae > Sequoia > Sequoia sempervirens. The sequence goes on along the minus strand of VDFB02270651.1, from coordinate 648,352,692 downwards.
TCAAAGTGGTGGGGTTCCTAAAGAAGCAGAAGGTAACAGTGTTGATCGACTCAGGTAGTACTCATAATTTCATCAACAAAAAGTTAGCTACTCGTCTAAATTGTTTCATATATCCAGCTCCAGAGTTTCAAGTTTTGATTGCAGATGGTGGTACAGTTAGTTGTTCAGGGAAGTGTCATAGTATTAAATTATCCATGGGAGATTATCAACTTGATACCCCAATGTATGCGATATCCATGGGTGCAGCAGATATTGTTTTGGGAGTACAATGGCTTACTACATTAGGAACAATTGAGATGAACTTCAAGAACTATTCATGAGATTTCAATCAGAAGGAAGGCTAGTAGAGCTAAGGGGGTTGAAGGAAAATCTCCACAAATGGTAAGCTCTCATCAAATGCAAAAGTTGCTTAAGAAAGGAGTGGATGGATTTGTGGCCCAACTATGTTCATTAGAAGTCTCTCAATCTATTACTCCCACTCATCCAGATTTGCAAGCTATAATTGATCGTCACTCAGTTGTTCTTGGAGATATGCCTAAAGGACTTCCTCCTAAGAGGGATCATGATCATTCCATACAGTTAGTCCCAGGGAGCCAACCACCGAACATTAGGCCTTACAGGTATCCACACATACAAAAGAGTGAGATAGAAAAAATTGTTGAAGAGATGCTAGAGGCAGGAATCATTAGGCATAGCCAAAGTGCCTACTCCTCACCGGAGGTGATGGTACGTAAGAAGGATGATACTTGGCGCATGTGTCCAGATTATAGGGTGCTCAACATGTACACCATTAAAGATAAGTTTCCAATTCCAGTCATTGATGATTTACTAGATGAATTAAATGGAGCTATGTTTTTTACCAAGTTAGATCTTAGATCTGGTTATCACCAAATTTGGATTAAGGAGGAGGATATTTGTAAGACAGCATTTCGGACTCATGAGGGTCATTATGAATTTTTGGTGATGCCATTTGGTCTTACCAATGCACCATCTACATTCCAAAGTTTGATGAATTCCATTTTTAAGAAGTTCTTGAGAAAGTTTGTGTTAGTATTCTTCGATGATATATTGATTTACAGCAAGACTTGGGAAGAACATTTGCAACATGTGGACCAAGCATTACAAATACTTGAAGATCATAAACTCTATGCTAAGCCATCCAAGTGTGCTTTTGGTCTTACAGAGGTGGAGTATTTGGGACACATAGTTTCACATGAAGGAGTAAAGGTGGACCCTAACAAAATCAAGGCTATCATGGAATGGCCTATTCCAAAAACCATTAAGAAGTTGAGAGGATTCTTGGGATTGACAGGGTACTATAGAAGATTTGTGAAGAATTATGGTAGTATAGCAGCACCTCTCACCACTCTATTGAAGAAGGATTATTTTCATTGGAAGAGTCTACCAATACATTTGAGAGATTGAAGGAGGCTATGTGTACAACTCCAGACTTGCCACTCGACTTCACCAAGGAATTCATTGTGGAATGTGATGCTTCTAGAAATGGGATAGGAGCAGTGCTTATGCAAGAAGGTCGACCAATTGCTTTTGAGAGTCGTCAATTAAAAGGTAAGAATCTACTAAAACCTATTTATGAGAAGGAAATGCTAACAATACTCCATGCAGTGAAACAATGGCGGCCTTATCTATTGGGTAGACATTTCAAGGTTAAGACAGATCATGATAGCCTAAAATATTTTTTGGAACAACGACTATCTTCTGAAGAGCAACAAAAATGGGTCACTAAGATGTTAGGATATGACTTTGAGATTGTATATAAGAAAGGGAAAGAAAATATTGTCGCAGATGCACTATCAAGGAAGGATGAGAAAGATGAAGCCTTATTGTGTGCCCTTTCAATATTACAAGCAAATTGGGTGGAGGAAGCCAAAGCAGAGTGGCAAAATGATGTTGCAACAAGTAAACTCATCGAGCAATTAAAAAGTGATCCTAGTAGTTCAGATAAGTTTTGTTGGAAGGGAGATACTCTTTGGTATAAAGAGCGCTTTGTATCTCTGCAAGAATTCCAACCTTAAAATCAAGATTCTCACAGAGTTGCATGAGTCTCCAGTGGGTGGTCATTCAGGATTTTTGAAGACATATCATCGAGTCAAGCAAGATTTCTTTTGGGAAGGGCTAAAGGGTGATGTTCAAAAATTTGTGGCTGAATGTTTGGTGTGTCAAAGGCATAAAGGGGAGACAATTAAGACACCAGGTCTCTTGCAACCCTTATCTATTCCTAGCCAGCGTTGGGAAGAGATATCCATGGACTTCATCACAGGGCTTCCTAAATCTAAAGGTCATAATGTCATCATGGTGGTGGTTGATCGACTCACTAAATATGCACATTTCATTGCATTAGCACATCCTTTTATAGCAAGTGCAGTGGCTAAAGCTTTTTAGGAGAATATCCAAAAGCTACATGGTACACCTAAAGTTATTGTTAGTGATCGTGATCCTATCTTCACTAGTCACTTTTGGAAAGATTTATTCTCATGTTTGGGTACTCAATTAGCTCTTAGCTCTTCATACCACCCTGAATCAGATGGGCAAACAGAGGTTGTTAATAAGTGTTTGGAAGGATATCTACGTTGTTTCACTTCAGAGAAACAGTCTCAGTGGGTAGATTGGCTACCACTTGTAGAATGGTGGTATAACACTTCTTTTCATAGCTCATCAAAAATGTCTCCATTTTTGGCACTTTATGGATATCATCCTCCTTCCATCACATCATCAATTAAGGTGTCCCAAGAGTTCAGGCAAGTAGAAGACCACTTGCTTCATCAACAACAAGTACTTTCAGGACTCAAGGATAATTTAGCCATGGCACAAAATCGAATGAAACAACAGGCAGACCAACATCGTAGTGAAAGAAGTTTTGAAGTTGGGGATTGGGTCTTCTTGCGATTGCAGCCTTATAAGCAAATCTCACTAAAGCAGCAAAGAAAGAATAATAAGTTGTCGCCAAAGTATTATGGTCCATACCAAATCATGCAGAAGATCGGTAGTGTTGCCTATAAGCTTGAGTTGCCACCCACAACAAAGATACATCCAGTTTTTCATGTTTCCTGTTTGAAGAAGGTAATTGGGCACAATATTCCCACTCAAACAACACTTCCTGAGCTGGATGAAGAAGGGAGAATCATTTTGGAACCAGAGTGCATTCGTCAAACACGCACAAAAAAGCTAAGGAATAGAACTATCACTGAGTATCTCATCCAATGGAAGAATTTACCAGTTGAAGATGCCACATGGGAAGACGAGGAGTTCATTCAAAAGTTTCCAAACTTGGTTAGCATTGAGGACAATGCTTCTTTGAAGAAGGGGGGCATGCTACGCCCTTAATATTATTGTACATCGGGTTATGAATAGTCGGCTTGTGGCTATCTTAACTCTCTATTAAGTCATATTATCATTAGTATATTGTTATTTAGTTGTTTAGGTGGCCTAAGTCTTATATAGGTGTGTCTAAGTCGGCCTAGGTGATATCCTTGGCATAAATAGGTATATATAGGAGGTTGTGAGTCTTATTTCATCATCAAGTTGTGAAGTGTGTTCTCATTAGAGATATTTGGAGGTTTGCCCCCCATGTGGCTTGTTATTCTCAGTTATTATCAAGTATTTGCAACATATTTCGTATCATATTCTTCTATTGTGCAAGTTATTTCATAACATAATCTCATTGGGATAAAGTGGAAAAGTATTGTAATTTGCTAAAATTGGGTGTCTTTGGGGTTGATGATCATGTGATTTTACATTTATGTTTGTTAATTTTATGATTGAGTAATCATCATGTATCTAATAATGTATCTTATTATCTCTCATTTCAATTTCAATATTCTACATAATCCTTTTAAATCATTTATGGTGAAATGTGCTTACTATGGGAAGAAAAAATCATGATGTAAATGATTATATTTAAAATTAATGTAATGAATTGAAGCATATTATTCAAGAAAATAAAATCATTTTTTTATTATTTTTCTCCTCTAAAAATGTAGATACGCCATTTTTTATAATTAGCCATCTAGTATGGACACAACAATAGTGGATGAGAAGTGTAATTCAATTGTATTCACTAAAACTTCACCATAATCTGTTACCTTCACTACACTTAGTGTTACCTTCAATGGGGTTTCTACTAGTTTAGTTCAATAGGACCATTAACCATATATTTATTAGATTGAAAAATGAAAATCACCTAATTAATTAATTAGGTTCCCTTTTTATTTTATTACACTTAAGCTAAACTTAGGAGAGTACTTTTCTATTTGTAGGTCAAGTGTTTTTTGGTCCCACTTGTCATGAACTAGTTTAATCTTCACCTAGAGTCAGGGTTTCTTTTTTATTTCTATTTTTATAAGGATTCATTATTCTACATTGTAATTTAATATAATCCATTAAATACATAGGCTCAATCATGATTTTTATTGTTTAATTCAATTTCTAAAGGTTACATAGCAAATCAATTATTTTATCTCTCCATTTGATAATAATTTTGATTGCTGGTAATTTTTGGGAGCTGTGGGGCTTAACAATAAAATTCCAACATGGTATTAAAAACCTAGATTTGTGAATTCTCATCCTTTTTGAGATATTTTTCCTTGAGAAAATAATCAATGCATCTTAGAGAATAATGAACCTTGCCACTGAGTCCAAAAACCTTAAGATTGACTATCAAACCATAAAAATATGAGGAGAAATTTGTTGAACATCTAGAATACTAAGAGGGGGGGTGAACCAGTATTCGATAAAAACATATTAACATACATCTAAGCATTATCACAATTATGGTAGAATCAACAAGAGAGAACATAAAAAAAGGCAATGCAACCATACACATGAACACTAGGATTTGTACGTGGAAAACCCAAAAAGGGAAAACCACGGTGAGGGTTAACTCACAATATATTATATCCGGATACAAAATATTACAAGGCTCACTACCAAGACTCAGTGTCCTTGAAAAGGCTCACTTCCTGAGTAAAAAATATGGCTAACCGCCAAGATACAATGATAGTGGCTCACTACCAAAATATTGAACTGATAGGATACACCTTCAATGTGCAGGGTTCAGTTCCAATGAAGCTCATAATATGAAGTATTGCCTCACACATTAGTCACTCAACAAAATTGCATTGATCACAACTGATAAAGTATTTAGGCTTAGATCTTCACACACCTCTTAATCCTTTACAAACTCACACTCACTTCTCATTTCACATTCATTGCTCATGTGTGTGCTCCTCATTCCATTCCTCAAAACATCTTAGATATACAAGTATATCTTAACCATCAATTAGGTCAGCCTGATTAGATGAAAACAAAATAATCAAAACTTCCTTTGTCGGAACCATATATAATTTAAATATTCTATCCACATAGTGCATTATACCAAGTTAACTATCATCCATAAAGCATAACTAGTCTTCATAAAGTATTGCATATGCTAAGTCAGCCAAGACTAGAACACAATTCTCCAAACCAACAAATAATCCTCAAAGAAAACACATTTTTTGGATCTAAGAACACATTAATTTCCTATCATACTACCAACATATAGACTATTAACAAAACCACAACATAAGAACGTTCACCTTAATAAAATGCAGAGTCTCCCACACAACATTCCAAGCAAGGAACAACAGTAAATACAGAGTTGAACTCTATCAGAGATAAAAAAAAATTCTCACAAAAAAAGACATCTCAAGATCCAGGATATATTTGTTTGAATGAATCAAGAAAACATGATTAAGAGATTAGAGTCATATCAGATCTTGCAGTGAATTTTGGACTCAAATACCAACACACTGATCCATCACAATAGAGTATTATTGGCAGAGAAGAACTTCTGGTAAACCAAGTAGACTTCCCATATAGTTATCATCATGTTGACATCAATGAAAACATAGGAACAACCAACACAAACCATCCATACTTCATGCTCATGTTGCAAGGCTCCCAACAATCTCCCCCTTTGTCATTGATGGTAACAAGCATAACAAAAAAAATTCAACTGAATGTTCTGAATACTCCCCTTATCAAAATTAGTCTTCACAAAAATGTTTTTCCTATGTCTCTCCATCTCTATCTCTTTATCTCTTCCCCTTTGACATCAATGAAAAATGAAGGTGTCTAGTATATATGTATATATGTATCAAAGTGTAACCAAAAAGATATTAACAAAAAATTGAATTAACTTGAAGAAGAACCTCTGAGACTCTCTAGGATAGCCTTCCATGATGCTTTACCTTCTTTCCATGAACCTTTCACACTTACAAGAGTCTTGTAAAATAGCTCAAGCTTAGTTAAGGACTCTACACTATCTTCTAAAATATTGGGACTAAGATTAATCTCTAATAACTCACCAATACAACCAAGAGCACTAGAAACAAAAGTATGTCTGATTTTAATCATGTCTCTAAGTGCCACAAAATTCTTGATAACATTTGTCCTTAGATCCTGTAGAGAAAAGAATTTATCCTAAAGCTATACAATGTAAGACCACCTTTTATTATCTTTATCTTCTGTTAACTTGTATGTATCTTCCTGAGTGCTCATCTAGGACCCACTCATCCTTATCTCATTTCTTATATACAGTGTACTACCAGACCACTCTAGGAAAAAAGAAAGTAGTTCTTGTGCCTCTTCCTCACAAACTTGTACTCTCTCCAATTCCTTTATCACACAACTGTGTGCATTCACACATTTTTCCTTGATATCTTCCAAATTTCCTTCATTAGACCTAATTCCAATAGGCACTTCAAGTTCAAAGATGTAGAACTTCAAAGAATCAATCATGCCATGGAGATTCTCCACAATAGAAATAGATGAATCAAAATTAGCACCAGGAATAACCTTATGCAATTCTTCCAAAGCTCTCTGAATACTTATTCTTTAATGCTCATGTTCAAGCTCACTTCCTTTTGCAACTTCTTGCTTAACAACAATCTTCCTTTTGTTCCCTGTTCCAATCACACTACTAGAGATGCCTTCTATATTGAGATTCTTAGATATTTCCAAAATAATTTTAGCATAATTATTAACTTCAGCCTTTGACACTTCATAATCCAATTCAGATATCCAAACTAACCTTGATTCAACTGCTTCCATATGACAAAAATATGTGGCCACAAGAAAATTTATGTTTCTGGAGTACCTTTCAACAACACTTACTCGAATCCTAAACATTCTATTCATCCTCATTTGAAATGTTCCAAAGAATACAACAAGGGAAGTCCTTTGTGCATCTGAACTACCAAGATTTATCATGAAGTTCTTGATTTGATAGGTAATAGGCTCTGAATTTGACCATTCTATCCTTCCTATTACCGGTAACTCTCTCAAAAAGTAAAAAAGAAAATAGACAACCAAATTGCCATACATGAATGTATGCTTCTTACTCTTCTTGATTTCCTTTAAATTCTTCCAAAGATGTATATGAAGTAATTCACACAAGTCATAACCCATACCTCTTTTAACCATGTCAACAATAGTATGTACAACAACAGTAGATATTGTAAGGTCATTGTTAGTGATACAAGCTTTGTGATTGATGACCATAGTAGCATACCTTATTACCAAATAAACAATCAATCTCAAATCAATCTCTTTCCCTTCAAATTTCACATCGGTAACCTCAGTTACCTCTTTCTCATCCATAGCCTTCTGTTTGGGAACTAGTCTAGAGGAACAAAAACTAGTTACATCTCTAATAAATTCTCTGGTAATCAAATGTGCCTCATCAATCCACAAAGATTCATCAAGAATTTTGCTGAACACTATTTGAATAGACTTCTTCTCAAATTCAAACAAGGGAACTTTCCTCCAAACATCCAACTTTTTCTCGACTAATACTCTATAGGAATCATGGTTCTCTTTCAATTCATTTCCCAAAGAATGCTCAACTGAACTGATGACATCTCTTCTACCTTACCCTAAACAAATGCATAGATATCTTATGTGGGAAATACTCTTGGAGGGATGCAAGAGAATGCACCAATAGACTCTTCTAACACATTCCTCAAATATCTCTTCAACCTAACTTGCACTTTATCTGCACTACTCACAACCTTTGAATTATCCATAGCAATAAAAATGAAAGATTGTGTAAACATGAATACCTCTATAAATGCCAACAAGAAATGTATAGATATCCTGCTTCCAAAGCTCACTTCGAATCTACTTGATTTCTTCTTCAAACCCTGAAACTCTAAATTGTCTTCTAAACTTCCTTTGCACGCTTCTTAGAAAATATATAAGCCTTTAGAATTATATGAATTTGTTCCTTCCATTATGAATGATTTTGCAATAAATGCTTCAACTTGCATGTATATTGCCTCTAAAATTGTGTATGCCTCCACTCTTTCAAATTCTACAGATTTCATCCTTCACACATGCGACTAAGAAAATACCTTAATTTTGTTACCACATTAAATATACTTTTGTCATGATATGACACAAGTACCAATGAGGGGGTTTATTAGATTTTTTGATCATTTCTCCCCCTTATCCACTACTTTTACTTAGAAATTTATGGGATTATCTACACTGAAGGTTGTCACAGATAAGACTAATGATTCCTTTCTCCAAACTGTTTTCATTTCCTTTATTGCTTCTTTTGGATCAATGATTTAATCATTCTTCTTCACCAAATAGATATTTTTCTTTCTTCTATTGTTATTACCAGGGTGTTTTGGATTTTTGCACTTACAACAAACAACATTCTTCTTTCCAATTTTTCTTTTATTCAATAGACTAACTTTATGTCCAATCTTCTTACTCTTAGAACACTTGTCGGAGAATGATAAAGAATTATTCATTTTACTTTTGCAGTCCTTTTCCTTATGACTAAATTTCCCACAAGAATAACAAACACCATTGAAAGATAAATACCTTTTAGCATCATGTCGCTTGATAGGGCTTCTCTGGAATTTCTTCTTAGATCCTTGATTTGCCCATTTTTTTACTGAGTCTTCTTACCAGTCAATTTATTTTCTTTAGAACTCTAACCTTCCTCAAACCCTAAACCACTCTTATTCATTTTTGGTCTTTAAGAGGTAATAAATTCATCAAGCATCGTTGAGCTTATCTTAAATTTGTCTTTAAAAATTCTTTCCTTTTCCAAATCAAATCTCAAGATTTTTGCTTCTTCTAGATTTATGCATTCATCTATCTTCCTTTGAATTTCAATTTTCTAACATTCTTTAGTTCTTTTCTTCTCATCCAATTGCTGCAACAGGATAAAAATAACTTTTTCTCCTTCAACCAATAGATCACATGCTAATTCAACACTTTTACTTTGCATCTTTTCAATGTACTCATTCACTTTCATCAACTTGTCCTTCAGATCTTCCATTTCTTTTGAATATTCGACAAAGACTACTTTTGGAGGAAAAAATTTCCTATACTATAAATTTTGGGACCTTCCTTAAGCTATTAGGCTTCTTCTGAGGAACCAAGCTCTGATACCAATTGTTGAACATCCAAAATACTGAGAGGGGGGTGAATCATTATTCCATGAAACCATATTAACATACATCTAAACATTATCACAATTCTGACAAAATCAGCAAGAGAGAACATAAAAACAAGTCAATGCAAACATACACATGAACACCAGGATTTTTACATGGAAAACCCAAAAAGGGAAAAACCACGATGAGGGTTAACTCACAATATATTATATCCAGATACAAAATATTATAGGGCTCACTTCCAGGACTCACTATCCTTGAAAAGGATCACTTCCTGAGTACAAAAGATGGCTAACCACCAAGATATAATGATAGTGGCTCACTGTCAAAGATTGAACTGATATGATACAACCTTCACTGTGCAAGGTTCAGTTCCAATGAAGTTCAAAATATGAAGTACTACCTCACACAATAGTTGCTCAACAAAATTGCACTGATCACAATTGATAAAGTATTTAGACTTAGATCTTCACACAACTCTTAATCCTTTTTGCACTCACACTTAATTATCATTTCGCATTCATTGCTCATTTGTGTCCTCCTCATTCCATTCCTCAAAAAATATTATATATATACAATTATATCTTAATCATCAATTAGGTTGGCCTAATTAGATGAAAACAAAATAATCAAAACATCCTTTGTTGGCACCATATATGATTTAAACATTTTATCCATGTAGTGCATTATACCAAGTTAGATATCATCCATAAAGCATAACTAGTCTTCATAAAGTATTGCAGACACTAAGTCGGCCAAGACTAGAACACAATTCTCCAAACCAACAAATAATCCTCAAAGCAAACATCTTTCGGATATGAGAACACATTAATTTCCTATCATACTACCAACATAGAGACTGTCAAAAAAACCGCAACATAAGAACATTCACCTTAATAAAATTTGGAGTCTCCCACAAAGTATGCCAAGAAAGGAACAACAATAGAATACAAAGTTGAAATTTGTCAGATATAAATTTATGCTCACAACAAAATATGTCTCAAGATCCAGGATATAGCTATCTGAATGAGTCAATAAAACATTGTTAAGAGATTAGAGTCATATCAGGTCTTGTGGTGAATTTTAGACGCAAATACCAAAACACTAATCCATCACAAAAGAGTATTACTGGCAAAGAACAACTTTCGGTAAACCAAGTAGACTACCCATATAGTTATCACCATGTTGACATCAATGACAACATAGGAACAACCAACACAAACCATCCATACTTCAAGCTCATGTTGCAAGGCTCCCAACAAAATTTAGATATTTTTGTAGGTGGGTTCAAAATATGTGTGAAATTTTGAATGACTATATTGACTTCTACAACTATACCTATACATATAATTTTTTTTGTATTGAATAATGCTGAAGAAAAGTTACAAATTGAATAAATAAGAGTCCAACAAAAGGACTATGGAGAAAAAGACAACTAAGATGAACAACAACTCCAAATGAATCATACAAACTCAGCTAAGAGAAAACAACAATAACCCAACTAAGGAATTACAACCAACATTACAACAATAACCTAGTGTATTGTGTGAATTGTATAATGTGAGTAAATAAGAAATAAAACCACACAATAAATGAAACGTATTATATTAGAGAAATTGAATAACAAATCAAATCAAATCGAAACAGAACCAATTCCTTAAAGTCATCCCATTGTTTCCTCTCTTCAAGGATTCATGAAATCATAATGGCTCTCAGATTGTATATGCACTTATGACCTTTTAGAATGACAACTTGAAGAATGAGATGCTAGAAAATGCAAGAAATCTATTCCTACATGATTGAAAAACTATATGATTTGCTGAGTGATATGATAAAGATATGATACTAAATTATGTGATGCAAATGATGTATAAAAAATACTATGATAATTGAAATGTAGCTAATAACTAAGCCATGATTTTACAATGCTAATTGACAAATGCTCAAATGCTCTAATGCTCAAACACTAAATTCTCTCATGAAAATTATGCAGAGTAAGTTTGCTCAAAGATGGGATATGAAATGTTGGAGAATGATGTTGTATTTATAGGATTTCCAAGGAATATTGTGATGTGGCAGCAACCAACGGTCAATATTTTAGCTAGAAAGATCGAGGGTGGAGGATGAAGAAGTTAGAGGGAATCATGGAGAGTGTTCCCTTTAATAGAATACTTTCCCAAGTGTGAGAGAAAATAAATGAAATGGAAGAGCCAAGTGTCCAAGGTTGTTTCAGAATTTGTTGAGGAAAAATTCCATTTAAATATTAAGGATATTTAAATTCATGAGACACTTGATGAGGTGGCAAGAAGAAAATTTGGAGACATGTGACTAAATTCAAATTTAGTAAGAAGATATTAATTAAATAAAACAAACTATTTGAATTTGTTTATTTAATTAAAATTAGAAGAATGTGATTTAAGATAAGAAGAATTAGAAAATGTGAACTATATAAATAAATATAGAATTTATTTATAAGTAGACAAAATAAGAGGTTTATTAATTAAATACCTTGTATTTAATTAATTAATTATCCTGCTGATTTTAGGTGTATACACCTAGTGACAAAACTTAGCTATGAGAAAACAATAAAAAAAGTTGATAATTACATCCAACATTACAACAATAACAATTGTTAATATCACCATTTTTTAGCATGATATTCTAATTACAAAACAATAGCTAGAATACACATTAAACTCAAAATTTAAACAAGCGTTGCAACTTTCTGGAACAATGAATGTCCCCTTCATGAAGTTGTAGAAATTGGTATTTGACCTCTTCCAAAAGCTTTTTGTATTTAGCATCCTCTCTTAGCTGAAAAAACAAAGAGAAAAGTTGTACCATGATGTTAGAGTAAAACTGTAGCATTTCTACTTTCTAATGAGTAATATGATTAGAAAACATAGGTAAGCATCTGCTTTTCCAAATATGAAGCAAAATAGTTTGTCTCATAGAATTAGCGACCACATTCTTATGAAGCCCAACACCTAACATTACTTCTTTCCAACACAACACATGCTTAAAAATAGAAAGGAAAAAGTTAAATATATCCTTGCATTTTTTTGTCCTAAAAATAGTCCCTAAAAATATGTTTTAAGCTTTTAGTATGTTTCCAAAAAGGACATTTGATTGGCTAAATCTTTAAATATTCATGAGTGGGTCTTCAACTTTGTCATTATCATATCAATATTTTTCATAGTGTAGCATCATATTGGATACCATTGAGCATACTTCAAATAAATCATCATGTGAATCATCTCAATCTTCGAATCATGTGAAAAATTCAAAGACATACATCTTACTTCCTACATATTCTTGTCTAGAATGGGAAGTCATCTTTCACACATTTGTGGTGTTGTTTCTTCTCAAAGGTAGAAATTTTGTTCAGAAATCATGGATCATCTATAATATATAGTGTCAAGAATCTACCAACACTACATGCATAATATTGAGGGGAGGCTACATGGTTTCTTTTCTCATCTCACTGTTAGCAAGGAGTATTTATTCACATAGAGTTCATTCCTTCTCATATTTTGGGGGATCACATAGACCTCTCTTTTCTCTTCTATGGGGGAGAGAATAAATTGTACATTATAATTATAGAATTAGTCATTGGGATTCATGATGAGTCCTCCTATCTTGTATCTTCTTCACTTGTACATTCACTTTGTATCATTTATCTTTTTGGAGAAGAATTTTATTTTCCATTGGGTTTTTCTCCTTTACTCTGGTTATGAGAAATTTGTACATGAGTACCTAACATGGATAGTATTTGGGACTCATAATTATATCTAAATATGTTACTCCCTAAGTTGCACTTAAAGGGGGTGTTGGCGTAAATATTAACATTATCTACATAGTTAGGTTTTAGTGTACCTAGAAGAGTCCTATTCACACTAGTTGTCTCCACTTAGGGAATTTTATATTTTTGTCTCAGTTCATGTGATTGGGACATATGTACTCACCTATTGAGATACCTATTACATGCACACTCTACACATGCTCACACATGTCATGTGAGCTCGCAAGTGCTACATATTTAGAGGGCTAGTCAAAGTTTCACTCATACCTTCTCACCTCCTCATCCTTGCCTATATATGCAAGGATCTTGTTGTATTTTACATACTTTATTTTTAACTTCTTTTGGATAATCTTAATGTAATTATTTGTTCTTTAAATTTTTATCTCTAAATTGCTTGTTTGCATTTACAAAATTTGTAGCTTAGAGTCACTCTTAAAATTTCCTAGTTATTCATCTATTTTTATATTTCTAATAGCATGTACCTCATCTTTGCACCAAGAATCCATCATGTACTTCCTCTTTCAATATACATCTTTATTTGTGCACTCCTATCCAAGGAAAAATATTAAACCCTTTGGCTTTAACAAGATTTATTTTGGACTTAGAGGTTTCCCCTACATCAAACTCCCCAAGCAGAAAAATATGATATTCTACTCACATGCTAAGAACAAGTGGTAGAATTACCATTTTGATCATAAGGTGTAATGGTGATGACTCTTACCTTCACCTAGATGTCCACATTTAAGTATTCACCTACTACCTCCTTTTATTTTCTTCTTGAACCATCTTGGGTTAAAAACACGTTCCTCCTAGCATTGAAACCTCTACCTCACCTTGAATTACATATCACTAAGTATTTTTTGAGTCATGTTCCTGTAGGCATCATTTTCCTATCCCCTTCCATTCTCTTATTTTTGGGTCCATCCCATTGTATTCCACCCTCTTCCACCAAAGGCTCATTTCTAATGTTTATTCCATTGTCTACTATCATAGAAAACTTTATTCCTTTGACACTTCATCCCCCAGTATGATTTCCTTGAGGCACCTTTGCATAGAATACACCTCAATAATTCCATGTTAAAATCGTACTCATGTTTCTATATATTTCACTCCATATTTTTGAACCTCCTTTATCCACCTTTTTGTCATCATGCATTCTGATTTTCCTGCTCAAATTGGTACCATAATTGGTCACTCCTCATCTATATGTGCATTCCATCAACTTATAATTGCTATCTTTTGAAGTAACCCTCTTCATTAAAATTTCATTGGTTGATACCATGTGTGGTATTAAATTTATGTGTCCTTTGAGACTCCTATGATCATTTTCATCTACAACTAGTGTAGGTTTCTTATGCACATATTCCATCTCACAAATTTTTTAATGTTGTTGAATAAAAGAAAAATATCTAATCCAATTATAAATCATCAAAGCTCCATTCATACTATGATGCCAATTGGTGAGATACAAGGCTAAGACTACTATAATTTGAAAATATAAAATTGTAAGAAAAATTGAAATCAAGTTATCTTAATATGGAATTATGATGTAGAAATTCAACTTCTTTATGATACTTAAATCA